>CM060913.1:662324548-663574548 GCA_030737875.1 Allium sativum
AATTCTTCTGGCCCGTCTCTTCACAGCATTCGATAACCTGAACCTGTACACTCCGGGCTAACCCGAGCATTTACAAAACACCGAGTCAGTCTGGTGAACCAGAGTGAGATAAACTCGCACAGTATAAAGGGTAAATCATCCAATCATGATTTTAAAGTTCAAAATCTCTTCAAAAACAAAAGATAATCGTAAGACCGAATCCACACATAAACACGGACGGTTTTTACCTTACGATAACCCAAATCAGTTTTGAAACAATATCTTTCTGATATTATAATAATGCCTAAATACAAGTAAATAACAATCTAGTGGAACGCTTGCATCTCACGCTCCACATATATAGTATACAATCAAAACCGCAGGAGCTTATTGGAGTTTGGGTTCCAACTCTGACAAGGTATGGGACCACCCGCCGATTGTGCATCTCTAGAGATGAATACACTGGGTTCAACAAGAACGTCTTGCAACCCGGCCCTCACATGACCGACCACTCATTTCGCTTGAGTGTATCTAATGTATATCACCGACGGTTGGGATCAACAACCCCCTCCCGAAAAGGGAAAGCATCGAATATAGATTTAAGAAACAAATGGAATTCCTCTAGATAGGTGATCATACACCCTAATGGGAGCGACCCACATAGCCATGCTGCCTGCCCAATTTTTGTCATCTTCCGGTTGAGGAGGCTTGAGGTCAGAATTCCCTTTACAGCACATGGCCACCATTCACTTTGAATGCCACATCGTCAGATCCGCCAGATATCACACTGATTTGTTGTATATGACGTAGTCGTATACACTATTATATGATTTTTGTTTGATGATAACAACCAAATAAATATTCATTATAAATGTGTTTGAAATCGTACTGTTAATATACATCACAGACAGGAAT
The DNA here is from genome assembly GCA_030737875.1 of Allium sativum. NCBI lineage: Eukaryota > Viridiplantae > Streptophyta > Magnoliopsida > Asparagales > Amaryllidaceae > Allium > Allium sativum. The sequence continues at coordinate 662,325,443 of CM060913.1, forward strand.
ATAATATTCATATTTAAATGGAATACAACTGCACTAGAATTGAACATTCAAAATGTATTCTATTTGAGTATAATATTCTATTTCAACATTCAAACAGTACAGCTTTTTACAACTCCACTATTTAAATCACATCACAGTTTATTGTACTCAGTAAATAAACAGAATATAATAGACAAGCTTGTTTGACAACAATAAAATGATATTTTATTTCAAACAAATTTGTTTATTACAAATAATCAGTACAATCACTTTTTTATATAAATTAGCTCCTCACTATATCACTCAACACTCGGTATTTCTTTCACTTATACATTCACAGTCTCAATATACATATTTTTTTATTTACTGACACTGCTTCGTTCATTTTTTCATCTTCAGTCTTCACTGCTCATTGTCTGTTCAGTCTTCTGTCAGTCAGTCCAGTCTTCATCTTCATACCTGTCATATACAAAACAGAAACACACACAGTACACTGCAATAGAAATAAAACTGTACACATGCAAATATAAATTTTATTTTTAAAATTCTATTTGCCTCAGTTTTCTGGTGTGTTTCTCATCATTTTTCTGACTTGATCTGATTTGTAAAATCATCAATCTGTGTCTAGACAGCTTGTGATATTCACAATGATACACTGTAAATACCACAAGGTAGACAGTATGTATATAAAGTGCAGGGACAGAAAAATTTGTCTGATGGCTGCATATACACACATGTATAAAATATACACGTGTGCACTGCCTCGCCGATCAGTGTGCGACTGAGGAGTAGCCGTGTGGACCATCTCAACTCAGTGCAAAAGTGTAGCAGTGAAAGCATGATATCAAAACATGATCGAGACATGGTCAAAACAACTCAGCAACAAGTTTCAAGTACAAGTGAAGATGCAACAGCCGAGATGCTCAAACAGCAAGCATAAATGGTCATGGAGGATAAATTATGGATGTTTACACAGCATTATCACACACTAGAGTGGTGCATATAAACAAACTAAGGGATCAACTCAGAATGGTGCAGCCCAACAAGAAATGTTCACAATACAAAGCAGAGAAAATCACAAAGTGGTTCAGCAGTGTCAAAATGATTCAGCTTAGCTAACATGAAGTCATAAGTTCAACTACACACATATCAGCCAAGTCAAAGCTCATGTGGAAAGTAAAGCATGCGAACTCATCAAAGTATATCAAGCAATACACAGAGGATCATGAACATTGCAACAGCATGTGGACATGTGGTGACACAAAACAGTTCACAAAGTAGCAAGGAAAATGGCAGAGTACATGGATGACAGGCAATGCAACATGCCAAGTTTTCGTGTGGTCAAGTGTATACAGTTTTGTATGGATATCATCAGCTAATCATTTTCATACAAATATATGTTCAAGATCAGACAGTGGTGCAGGTGAACACAAGCAAGATTAAGAGCATGGACATAGTGGGATAAACAAGGATGGTGCTGATAAAATTCAAAACAGTGATATTGCAAACCTGAATGGACAACAAACATAGCAGCATAGAGGACAAGATGAAAATGTGCTCAAGTAAACACTTTCAGAAAGGCAAAGCACCTCAAATCAAGTACAACAGGATGGTGCACTCAGGTACAACATTCAGGCATATACATGCATATATCAGGCAGAATGCATAATCAGGTAAATGTCACTCAAATGGTTCGAAAAAATAAATAAATAAGGCACTCATGAAATAAACATCAAGCATATGTGGCAAATGATAAAATCTGAATACTCATTTTCTGTCGAAATCTTTGGACTTAAAAGAAGTTCAAGTCTGTCCAGTTCTTTAGAAGAATCTTTAGGAAACCAATTTCTACAAATCAATTTACAGTGGGACAGAAACTTTTGGCAAGCAACAAAGATTTTAAAGCAATTAATTCATTCCAGAATTCAACCCTTTATTTGTGGCAAAGAGATTAGTTTTGCAAATATATTTTTTGGTCATAAAATCTGTTCTGTTTTAGACAGTATTATTTTTGGCAAGGGATTCCTAAATTGGCATTTGTTTAAATCTGCTGAATATCATTCCCAGAGTTTTTTTTCATCAATACGAAAAGGCTTTTAATGTATTCAAAACTCAGCAATCATGGCAAGAAATACAATTTCCGGGAAAAACAGAACTGATGTGGGAAAATTGATTATGGACAATGTACACATTTTTTGGCAACAATTATTTCAGATTTCATATGCACATTGTTTGGCAAGAAAATCAATTTGCAGATTAACTTGTTTCCTGTTTTGAATTACTAAAATTGGCAATGTTCAATCTAACTTTTTGGACTAGAAAATCATTTAGATTATTTCTAGTTTTTTTTTTTCCAATCAGTTCATCAATGCACGGCCAAGAAGACTTCCAGAAATTACACAATCGAAAACCAAAGCAACATTAATCTCGGCAATGGCAAACGGATGAAACAAATATTTTGTTTCCTGTTTTAATTCAAGGCAACAAAATCCAGCAATCACAAAGTGAAATTAAATCAAATAAATTCAAAAGGGGCAAGTTTTTTTTTGGAGAAAATCAATCAAAGCCGAGAATTCAAAAAGGGGAAGCCAACACAAATCAGAAAAGTCATTTATGGTGAAATCAGAGGGTTTCTAGGGTTTTCTAAATCCCTATTTAATCACCATTTTCATCATTGGCAATAAAATTGAATACACACGCAACAGTCAAGAAATCGAAACCCACAAAATAGTTCAATTTTTTCAAAGCAACAAATTTCAGAGAACTCACTGATTCGATCGAGCCAGAGAGCAACTCCAAGTCAGACGAGGAAAGCCATCGAAGAATCAAGCTTCGGAATTATCACAACGTCAACAATCAAGCATCGATTTGGTCTGGAGCAATTGAAGAAACCCTAGTCTCTAATCGCCGCCGCCATTTTTTTTATCTCCAGAGCAAAAGCAAAAGTGATCGGGCAAATAAACAAATGGGCCGGCCAAGATAAAAAGGGGCTTTGGATTTGTTTAAAGGGGATGACCCCTTTAATATAAACTCCTTTTGTTTAGTTTTATTTTAAGAATTAGGGTTTACATTTTTGTTTTGCATTCTGTTGTTTTTTAAAGTGTGTTGTAAAATCATTTCTGAACAGTTCTAGGTCTGTAAAATCTAGGGGGATTTACTCAAGGTGTTGACTGTCAGTTTCAGAGTCTGTAAATCTGAGTTACGAGTTATAGGGTTTGTAATTCGGGAAATCTGATCTAGGGGATTAGATCAGTCTACGGTTTTGAGCGTAGGGTTAGAATAGGAGCAGGGGTTTGCGAGTGTGCATGGTCTTGTATGCGGGAACTGTTCTATCACCTAGTAGAAACCTTAGAAATGCAGCAGTAGGCAGGGTTTTGCCGAAGCTGGGTATATCTGTGTGTGATTTATTTTCTGCATTTCAGTTTCTGCTATTTTCTGTGATCAGTTTATTATTATATATCTCGTTAAGTTTTTAATTCAGTTAAAAACTGTGAAAAACCCTATTCACCCCCCCTCTAGGGTTATTCTCGATCCAACAAGTGGTATCAGAGCAGGTTATTTCACTAACTCTAGAGTCATGGGTCATCGTAGTTGTCAACCGATAGAGAGTCAGTCCAGTTCATCTCCAAATGTTTTTGATGGAACAGATTTTTTTAACTGGAAATCCAAAATGGAATTTTATTTAAAATCTGGTAATATTAAATGTTGGGATGTTATTATCAATGGGTTTGATAGTGTAGATATTAATTTCAATACTCGTGCTATGAAAATCATATTTGATTATCTTAATACTGAACAGTTTAATCTTATCTGTCATTGTTTATCTGCACAGGAAATCTGGGATACTCTCAATACGAAGTATGGAAAATCTGACAACCACAGCTCAAAACCCGATAAAGTCAAATCAGATTCAGAGTTCTGCTTAACAGGATTTACAAATGAAAATTCAGATGAATCAGATGATGGAGAATCAACAGATGCTGAAACAGAAAATTTCTCATACGAAGATTTAGTTTATATGTGCGTTGATTTGACTAAATCTGTTGATAAACTCAAATCTAAAAACAAGTCTTTGAAATCTAAGAACTCTGAGTTGACCAGCAAAATTGATAATTTGGAATCACAACTTGAATATTTTAAAAACCTTTCAAATTCTGATTGTAAAAATTGTTTGAAATTGAAAATCAATCTTGTTCGTCTCAATAAAAATATTCAAAAATTTGAAAATGAAATTCTGATCTTAAAAGAGAACAAGATTGAGTTATCAAATTTGAACAATCTTCTACAAAAGGAATTTGAAGTTTTTAAGACTGACATAAATTCCAAACTTGAAATTGCTGAAAATGAAAATTTGGTGAAAAGTAATTTGATTTTGAAAGAACTTGAAAATGAGATTGAAAAGTCCAGGAATTTTGAGTCTGAAAAACAAAAACGATTTGAATTTGAAATCTCGGAATCTCAAGCCAAAATTAAATTTCTTAAAGATGAAAACTTGTTTTTGAAAACGGATTATGAAAGGAATAAGATCACTGAAAGTCGTTGTTCAGATTTAACAAAAGAAAATGGTGATCTTATATTTAAAATTCAACAACTTGAAGCAACTTTGAAAATTTTTTCTAATGGTGAAAAATCTTTGAATATGTTGTTGAAAAATCAATTTTCTTCTAAAAACAAATATGGTCTTGGCTTTGGAAAGAATAATGTTTTTGAAAAACTAAATTCAAATAATTTGAAAAATTCTTCAAACTGCTTTGGAAAGAATCAACTTGAAAATTCAAACTTTGATAATCTTGGAGGTTTGTTGAATCATAAACGTGATGGAAACTTGTTTTATAATAATCCATCTAAACAATCTTGGATCCAAAAAGGAAATAAAACAAACTTCGTCAAGTTCAAACAGATTTGGGTCCCTAAGGGTACAAAGGTTAATTCTGATGGTTTGTTATATAAACAGGTTTGGGTACCAAAAGTGGTAAACATATTTCAGAGTGGTTTTACAAATTTTGTTAGACCACTTAATTCACTCAACTGCTAGGTACCAGTGAAGGCTGAGGAACTGCTGTGCTGAAAAAATAATTTGAAATCAAGATTGTCTATAATCCTGTGTCATTTACAGTTCCTTTAGGCCAAGATCTGTTGAGTTAGAGTTTCTGCTTTACATTGGATTCTGGTATGATCTCTAAACTCATCTTTGTATATTCTCTTCGTTTTGTTTTTATTGTCTGTTTTTTTTTCCTTTCTCTATCTCTTTTTTTTGTTTTTGATTTGACACTGTCATTTTTTTTTTTTGTACTTCTTAAACTTCCAGTTGCAGAATTCATGATCTTTCTGGAAATATGCTTTATTTGTATAAAATCATCGTGTGTTAATCATTCCCATATTCTGAATATTAAATCTTGTAAATATCTGCAATTGTTTCGAGGTTTATTTTTCTGATTTCTGAATTCATAACAGTGTTGATGTATTCTTGTCATATCTTGAACACTGTTAATTTGAATTCTAAATTTTTGAAGATCTGAAAGTTTAATGGAAATTCACACATCGTTGCTGTTTTGAGATTCTTCTAATTCATTTTTAGAAAAGCTTGAGATATTACACTCATTACAGCACTCTATTATTTATCAGTTGTGATATTTTCATTTTTTTTTCAGATTGGCTTGGAAATTTTAAATTACCTTGAATTACAGTGATACATCATAAAATTCATTCTTTTTCATGATCAGTACGGTTCAAATTTGTTTGTTTGAAATCATTTGAAATTCCCGATATTTTGAATCTCACACACCTCCTAAATTCGAAATTGTCAATCTCGTGTGACTGATTCATTATATCCCAAAACTTTACATTGATTCATGTGATTTCAAATAATTTATCCCGATCATGAATATTTTCAAATTTGATGTAAATGACCTGAAATTTCTCTTGGGCTTGTCGGAAATAGTTTTGAGAAATTCTTGATTTTTTTTTTTGAAAATAGTCTTTGAAAATCATTGTTATTTCATAATTATTTGATTTGAATATATGTTTGTTTAAAATCATTTGAAATTATTGATTTATTGGATCTCACACATATCTTGAATCTGAAATATAACCTGGTGTGATTGATTCATTAAATCCTAATACTTTCACATTTCTTCAAATGATTTAAAATAGAGTATATTTGCAAATCTTGGATCATGAACCACCTTATGTGACCAACATCTTGACAAGTCTGTTGTGATACTGATTTCTCTGTGCTGCTCTGATACTGTTTTTGAAAAATGTTTGTTTTGGAATCATGTTGCTCTGATTATAAGAAATTGAATTGTAAATATCTTTGAGGACTGCTTGATTTGGTATCAAAGGTTTATCATGCTCTGATAAATGAAATTTGTGTGCTTGAGTTGCTTGCTTTGTAATTAAGTATTTTCTGTTGACTGAGGTACCATTTGTTTGCCACCGGGGTGTCATTAAAATCCTCGAGAAAGCGAGAACATTTGGTATCAGAAGCGCCTTATATTTGTCTCATCCATCTGTTCTGATTTTTCACTTTGTAGAGACACCATGTGGTATCAGTTTAAAAGTGCTGCATATTTTTTTTTGCTGTATATATATATTTTTCCCTCTTGTCATGTATAGATCAGCATATTTCTCTTGTAATTGTTTTTCAATTTTAAAATTATTTATTGATTATTCATTCAGAAATTGAAATCTGTATTTATAATTCATCAAAATCATTATTAGATTTTGAAATTGTGATGAATTGTGACTGCAATATATTTCATAATAAGAGGAGATTTTATTTGGACTTTCATGATGGTTGAATATTTATTATAATATCTTTGAACTGGCAATTATTTCACGACCATCCTCATTATCTATCATCATTCTGCCATCCATGATATTTTTTTTAAATATGGAGAGTTTAATTTTTTTTTAAAATCATCTTGAATAAACAGTGAAAATATTTGTGATGGAATTGTGGTTATGGTATTTTTCAGAATTAGTGCCAATTGAAAATTTTCAATAATCCCGGTACAGTTGATCATATTTCATAATATAATTAATTTAGAAATTTATTTCACAGTCCATTTCTGTACTTACCACATTTCTGTCATTCATATTGGTTGTATATACCAAGGAGTTTTTCTAGTTAAAGCTGAAAAATATGATTAATATATAAGTGTGTCTCTAATCTCATTTAAAAATCCAAGCTCTGGTCATGCATGGTTAAGAGACAACTTATAATTTAAGCTGCGACTGACCTCATTTAACAATCCAAGCTCTGGTTATGCGTGGTCAGGGTGCTCTTAAATCAAAATAAAAAGAAAAGAAACTAATTTGCAATATTTTTTTTTTTTTAAATTCTCCTTGGTGTATAATAACCAGACTATCAATCCACTTTCTAATCTGTGAAATATGTTAAAATTTTATGATGTATTATGATTTGTTGATTGATAGGTATTAGGATTTGAGATTATTCGATCTTGTCACTTAAATTGAATTATTAATTATAGTCCAAATTCCATCTCTGGTTTTTGAATCTCATTTTTTTTCTGGAAAATATTTGGGAAATACTCATATTTTTTTAACTCTCCTCATTTTTAAATTCATCGTATATCCGTCATTTTCTACAATGTGAAATATGCTACCTGTTCTTAGAATATTATGATTTTTGTTTGACTGATTGAAATTTACGGTGACCATTCTTCCTTTTCAGCTGAAATTATATTTTTAGTCAATTTTCATCGGTGTTTTAAAATCTGTATCCTTTTGATGATAACAAAAGGGGGAGAATGGACTGGATTTTGATTTATGAGTGAATATTCTATAAATATTCTAATTTTGAGAATTCTGAATCTTTTTACATTCTTTTCACTCATGCACAGTTATAGGGGGAGTTTCTGTTGTAGGGGGAGCTAATAAATAGGGGGAGTTCAATATTCACTGTCAAACACATTTATTACGATCAAAATCTTTTATTTGTTTGTCATCATCAAAAGGGGGAGATTGTTGTATATGACGTAGTCGTATACACTATTATATGATTTTTGTTTGATGATAACAACCAAATAAATATTCATTATAAATGTGTTTGAAATCGTACTGTTAATATACATCACAGACAGGAATATAATATTCATATTTAAATGGAATACAACTGCACTAGAATTGAACATTCAAAATGTATTCTATTTGAGTATAATATTCTATTTCAACATTCAAACAGTACAGCTTTTTACAACTCCACTATTTAAATCACATCACAGTTTATTGTACTCAGTAAATAAACAGAATATAATAGACAAGCTTGTTTGACAACAATAAAATGATATTTTATTTCAAACAAATTTGTTTATTACAAATAATCAGTACAATCACTTTTTTTATATAAATTAGCTCCTCACTATATCACTCAACACTTGGTATTTCTTTCACTTATACATTCACAGTCTCAATATACATATTTTTTTTATTTACTGACACTGCTTCGTTCATTTTTTCATCTTCAGTCTTCACTGCTCATTGTCTGTTCAGTCTTCTGTCAGTCAGTCCAGTCTTCATCTTCATACCTGTTATATACAAAACAGAAACACACACAGTACACTGCAATAGAAATAAAACTGTACACATGCAAATATAAATTTTATTTTTAAAATTCTATTTGCCTCAGTTTTCTGGTGTGTTTCTCATCATTTTTCTGACTTGATCTGATTTGTAAAATCATCAATCTGTGTCTAGACAGCTTGTGATATTCACAATGATACACTGTAAATACCACAAGGTAGACAGTATGTATATAAAGTGCAGGGACAGAAAAATTTGTCTGATGGCTGCATATACACACATGTATAAAATATACACGTGTGCACTGCCTCGCCGATCAGTGTGCGACTGAGGAGTAGCCGTGTGGACCATCTCAACTCAGTGCAAAAGTGTAGCAGTGAAAGCATGATATCAAAACATGATCGAGACATGGTCAAAACAACTCAGCAACAAGTTTCAAGTACAAGTGAAGATGCAACAGCCGAGATGCTCAAACAGCAAGCATAAATGGTCATGGAGGATAAATTATGGATGTTTACACAGCATTATCACACACTAGAGTGGTGCATATAAACAAACTAAGGGATCAACTCAGAATGGTGCAGCCCAACAAGAAATGTTCACAATACAAAGCAGAGAAAATCACAAAGTGGTTCAGCAGTGTCAAAATGATTCAGCTTAGCTAACATGAAGTCATAAGTTCAACTACACACATATCAGCCAAGTCAAAGCTCATGTGGAAAGTAAAGCATGCGAACTCATCAAAGTATATCAAGCAATACACAGAGGATCATGAACATTGCAACAGCATGTGGACATGTGGTGACACAAAACAGTTCACAAAGTAGCAAGGAAAATGGCAGAGTACATGGATGACAGGCAATGCAACATGCCAAGTTTTCGTGTGGTCAAGTGTATACAGTTTTGTATGGATATCATCAGCTAATCATTTTCATACAAATATATGTTCAAGATCAGACAGTGGTGCAGGTGAACACAAGCAAGATTAAGAGCATGGACATAGTGGGATAAACAAGGATGGTGCTGATAAAATTCAAAACAGTGATATTGCAAACCTGAATGGACAACAAACATAGCAGCATAGAGGACAAGATGAAAATGTGCTCAAGTAAACACTTTCAGAAAGGCAAAGCACCTCAAATCAAGTACAACAGGATGGTGCACTCAGGTACAACATTCAGGCATATACATGCATATTTCAGGCAGAATGCATAATCAGGTAAATGTCACTCAAATGGTTCGAAAAAAAAAAAAAAATAAGGCACTCATGAAATAAACATCAAGCATATGTGGCAAATGATAAAATCTGAATACTCATTTTCTGTCGAAATCTTTGGACTTAAAAGAAGTTCAAGTCTGTCCAGTTCTTTAGAAGAATCTTTAGGAAACCAATTTCTACAAATCAATTTACAGTGGGACAGAAACTTTTGGCAAGCAACAAAGATTTTAAAGCAATTAATTCATTCCAGAATTCAACCCTTTATTTGTGGCAAAGAGATTAGTTTTGCAAATATATTTTTTGGTCATAAAATCTGTTCTGTTTTAGACAGTATTATTTTTGGCAAGGGATTCCTAAATTGGCATTTGTTTAAATCTGCTGAATATCATTCCCAGAGTTTTTTTTCATCAATACGAAAAGGCTTTTAATGTATTCAAAACTCAGCAATCATGGCAAGAAATACAATTTCCGGGAAAAACAGAACTGATGTGGGAAAATTGATTATGGACAGTGTACACATTTTTTGGCAACAATTATTTCAGATTTCATATGCACATTGTTTGGCAAGAAAATCAATTTGCAGATTAACTTGTTTCCTGTTTTGAATTACTAAAATTGGCAATGTTCAATCTAACTTTTTGGACTAGAAAATCATTTAGATTATTTCTAGTTTTTTTTTTCCAATCAGTTCATCAATGCACGGCCAAGAAGACTTCCAGAAATTACACAATCGAAAACCAAAGCAACATTAATCTCGGCAATGGCAAATGGATGAAACAAATATTTTGTTTCCTGTTTTAATTCAAGGCAACAAAATCCAGCAATCACAAAGTGAAATTAAATCAAATAAATTCAAAAGGGGCAAGTTTTTTTTTTGGAGAAAATCAATCAAAGCCGAGAATTCAAAAAGGGGAAGCCAACGCAAATCAGAAAAGTCATTTATGGTGAAATCAGAGGGTTTCTAGGGTTTTCTAAATCCCTATTTAATCACCATTTTCATCATTGGCAATAAAATTGAATACACACGCAACAGTCAAGAAATCGAAACCCACAAAATAGTTCAATTTTTTCAAAGCAACAAATTTCAGAGAACTCACTGATTCGATCGAGCCAGAGAGCAACTCCAAGTCAGACGAGGAAAGCCATCAAAGAATCAAGCTTCGGTATTATCACAACGTCAACAATCAAGCATCGATTTGGTCTGGAGCAATTGAAGAAACCCTAGTCTCTAATCGCCGCCGCCATTTTTTTTATCTCCAGAGCAAAAGCAAAAGTGATCGGGCAAATAAACAAATGGGCCGGCCAAGATAAAAAGGGGCTTTGGATTTGTTTAAAGGGGATGACCCCTTTAATATAAACTCCTTTTGTTTATTTTTATTTTAAGAATTAGGGTTTACATTTTTGTTTTGCATTCTGTTGTTTTTTAAAGTGTGTTGTAAAATCATTTCTGAACAGTTCTAGGTCTGTAAAATCTAGGGGGATTTACTCAAGGTGTTGACTGTCAGTTTCAGAGTCTGTAAATCTGAGTTACGAGTTACAGGGTTTGTAATTCGGGAAATCTGATCTAGGGGATTAGATCAGTCTACGGTTTTGAGCGTAGGGTTAGAATAGGAGCAGGGGTTTGCGAGTGTGCATGGTCTTGTATGCGGGAACTGTTCTATCACCTAGTAGAAACCTTAGAAATGCAGCAGTAGGCAGGGTTTTGCCGAAGCTGGGTATATCTGTGTGTGATTTATTTTCTGCATTTCAGTTTCTGCTATTTTCTGTGATCAGTTTATTATTATATATCTCGTTAAGTTTTTAATTCAGTTAAAAACTGTGAAAAACCCAATTCACCCCCCCTCTAGGGTTATTCTCGATCCAACATGATTGACGTCCACAAAAATACTCTAGTTTATCCGGCTAGAGAATAACCACTTCTCTGCCATCAACTATGGTACATTTGGAGAAATCGACACATGTAATTCCTTTGGAAATACTCTGTCATACACTCGTCCATACAAGTCATCCAGGATCTGGATGAACCGAAGGCATTCTCCTACTGCATCCTAGGAATCACCCTACAGATCAGTAGCGAGAAGTCCTTGCAATCCGTAGATTCCAATCACGACAGAATCACTGTTGAAAAATCTCCGGCCGCTAAACCCGAGAAATCCAATCAGTAGTCCTTCCGCTCATGAAAATCAACGGTCTTCAACTGCCCTATCTTCAATGATCTTCTTTCGCGTATACGCTGGTCGGAATGGTTTTCGAATATAAATTCGATCCCGGTCTTTCCGTACCAATGATCGTATAGGTCAACTTTGATAGTCGGTGTTTTTACTATCAAATAAATAACTGTGTGAATAACATGAGTTTACCAGTGCAGTACTAACACTACAGGGCCTTTTTAAAACGATTAACGATGTTTAATCTTAAACTTTTTAAACCTTTCATCATTTCAAATATAACTCATTTGATATATATAATTTCAAACTTTCAAAGTTATTTCACTTTCATATCATATCAAAATCCTTTATTTCCTTATCGTTTCAAAACCCTTTTACAATTTTATTCCTCATTTACCATATTGGAAAATGACTCCTCTTTTTCAACTGAACAACGTTATGAAATTCTTCTTTATTTTATCCCCTTGGTATAATAACCAACTATTTTATTATAAACCATTTTCAAAACTTAGCGTTTCAAATTTCCTTTTATCTTGAAAATACCATTTCAGACTTTCATTAAAACTCTTTTATTTCCCTTACTCAGGAAATACCATTTATACAGTAGGTCTTGGACATTTTCTTTCCTCTATTACTTGGGTCGTCCACTTATAAATTCTCGACCCTTTTTCTTACATTCCATTATCCTTTCTCGTACGGAACCAGATTATCTTCACCTTCTCATTACGAACTAATATCACCATCAGACAATCCCGAAGTCGTTCAAGTTGGGGTATTTCATTACCTCTCAGACCTTGATCAACAACGTTCCTACCTTTAAGTAAACATTGGTTGTAATTCAAAACTTGACATTTTTCTAATTTCAGACATGCCTTATTTAACCATAAATTCCACTTTATACGCTTCTTTCCTTGGGAATTCTTATCTTCAATAATATTTCTAAATTCCTTGATAACGAATTTAAATATTCCATCTCCTTTTTCTTCTTTAAATAATATATTTGTTGCTCGGATTTTTGTCAATCAAATCATGATCATCATATAAACCAAACTCCAAATAATTAATTAACGATATAATTAACTTTAGAAAAAAATCTGTTTTAAATTATCACCCAAACGACTATTCAAATTCATATCATCAAGTTAATTTCTACTTTCTCGCTTATAAATCTGATAAATCTCAGATTTTCCTTTATAAACCAAATTTATAAGTTCGATAAATAAATAATAAATATTTTTTTTATTTTCAAATTCAAATTTCAAAATAATAGATTCAAAAATCCATTTTAGTTATAAAACAAACTTTTACAACTCTAACTCGTCGATTTACCTGACAGTATATCAATATTGGCCCTGTACTGTCAATTACACTACCAACAGTGCCCATTCGTTTAAAACAAACAAATAGTGAATTTCAAATCACTATTCTACCATCCAATCAAACCAATTCAATTCAAATGGATAATGGTCTCATAACAATCAAGACTGATAATTTAATGTCAATCAAATTATCTCACACTACCATAGAAATTCACACATTCCATTCTATCGGGTTTACCGTATAAATATGGCAATAATTTGGACCAGTGGTCAAAATAACTGCTTGGTTTAACATTGAATTTAAACAACGTTTTGTTTCAGAAATTAAATCCATTTATATATATACGCATATATAAGCAAACAATCACAATCAACAATGAACAACACTAACATACGATAAAACCAACTTATATAAAATATAAGTGGATAGATCTGAGTGAGTTTAACTCACCTGGATTGGTTCGTTGATAGATCAGCCGATTTCAGATGAATTAAACCGCGTTTAATTCATTTGAAAAATTCAGCTGCTGCCTGCCCTGCTCAGTCCTTATCCATCGTGTCGTACTCGTCTTCAGGGTCACGGTGTTTTTCGTTTCGTCTGAATCTGATTTCGTGAGCGTTCGAAATCAATATTTGAAATAAAACATGAAAACTAAATAAACCTTTTAAATTAAAATATATTTTGGGCCTTACCCTATCGTCCAGCCCAACCAAAATGAACCAACCCGCTCCCCTTTTATCCCTCAAACCCTCGGTCCCCCTTCCACAACGTAGCCGCCACAAAAGTACACAGAAAGAAACCCTTCCGTCCTCCACCAAATTCCATTCATGGCCGAGCCTCCACGCAGCCGACCGTGCCTCGATTTCCGTCCTCCTTTCGCCTCCTTCTACTTGATTTAGCCAGACCGAGACTCCCCCTCTCCAAAAGCTAAGTATTTTCAATTTAAATTTCTGTTTCGGTTTTCGTTGTGGGTATGATTCGGTTTTACCTTTATGTGTGGATCTAGTTTGTTGTGGCAACTTCCTTACTTTTCTTGTGTATTTATACTAGTGGATTTTCGAATTTTTCCATCCTAGATTTAATTTTACAGTGCTTAGGATCCTAGGTTATATTCGGTTCTGCTATGATCGTTGTGATAGAACTTGTCGTGTGAGTGATGTTTAATAGTGAATGCCACAGATTTTGTGATGGATTTTTGATCAGATATTTTCTGTTCCCCCTTTTATATATTGCAGTATTGAATCTGTACATGAAATCGACTGTTTGAACTATTAATTTATAGATTAGGTACGGTAGGGCTATTCGTATTGTCTATTCAATTGCTACATTAATCCCTTGAATTGTTTATCTCATTTTAAAGATTGAGACTGTGATATAGATTTGGTATTTGGATTTTTAATAGTGAATTTGTCAGGTGAATCTTCTTAGCCGTTCATAATCAATGCACATGGAAAATCTGCCTTTAACTAGTTCTTATTGAAAGACATAGCCGTGTTGTACTTGAAAACATTGTTTGGGCTCTTTTGATTTCTCATACGTACAGACACGAATATATATGATTTTTATCTCATTTTATTAACTGTTTATATGTGATTATAGGTAGCTGTTTTGCCTTTAATTTCTAGTTGTTCTAAAAGTATAAATACACATATCTGTTTTGGTTTTCTTTTAGATTAGGTGGTACTCTTTTTCCCCGTTTCACTTACCTGTGCATTGATATGCACATGTATTTCTTACTGGCTATTCGGCATTGTGGATTTGATGTAGAATATATTCATAATTTAATTTCCTTTTTATTGATCCTGTGTACTGTCTTAATGCGGTACAGATTTGGTCTAAAGATTTGATCCCCCCTATATATCCATTGATGTATGAATCTACATATTCATATCTATTTTATTCTGTAAATTTGATGGTAGGTATATAAATATAAATGCTGTCCCCTCTATTTGATCTTGCGGATTTTATGTAGAAAAATATCAATACATTTATTTTCCAGCTATGATTTGTGTACAATTTTTGGTTGGTTGAGTTTTGCATTTAATGTTTACATGTGGTATTCTCCATTTGAAATCTTTCCTATATATATCTATATATGTACTAGCTATTAATAGTTGTTTCTCTTCTCCTATCTTCTCAGATTGACTTGGCGGTGGACAGTATTGAAATCTCGTGATGGACAGTGCCTAAACAGTGAAGATTGGGTTGGATTTTCAGAATCGGTTGGTCTGTTCAAAAAGGGATTTTGGACGAGATTTTGTTGAAGATTTTTTTTTATAATGATTGTACATGATATCTTCTGTACATATATGTATTGATTTGATAAATCAAAAATGTAATTTTTCTTCTTTATTATATTAAGTTTTACTGTTTTAGATTTTGTGGACAAATGTACATTTCATGATCTGTTTTGATTTGGTGAATATATAAAAGCTGTTTCATGATCTATTCATGTTGTTTATGTTGCAGATATTTTTCTTTTCTTCTTGAATTCGACTGAATTGTCATACTGTTTTTGTTCATTGTTTGATGGCAAAAACTGTTACTATTGTTCTACCGTAAGGAGCAAGACATGCTTGCTGCCACATGCATTGTTGTCCAATTTGCTTTGTATTAACACCGACAATAATACGTGATTTATGTTATTTACTTTGTGTGCTACTTCCAACTGATATGTAATGACCTCATTTGATTAGCCGAATGAGAATGTCGATGGATATGTATTGAAAACGTAAGCTGTGTGAATGTTGTACGCAAGTTATAGATTGGGTTATTCATAAATCCTTTTATAATGTTGATACAATACAAATTAAATTTCAAAATAGTTTAATTGAATAATAATATAACGATATTATCGAATATATTCAAAACGAAAACTTCGAACAAGACTAAGATGAATTATTCGTCATTCAGAAATTTGGGCTAAATGATATCGTTTATATATAAATCCTTAATAAAATATTTCGAATAAATGGTCAGAGAATACGGGACATTACATTCTTCCCCCCTTAAAATAATTTCGTCCTCGAAATTGCTAAGATAAGAAAAAATGTTGCAAATCCCGTTAAATTTTAAAAATATATTTAAATAACACTTCATTATTGACTAGTGTAACTATATGGATTTCCAAAATCAAACTGATGCTAACAATTTCTTTGCGAATACAGAGCTGAATCATTCAGTTTCAACTTATATGTAGTTTCATTTCAACCACCTTATACTTCATTTTCTGGTTTATTTAATTCTTTATTAAACCATGGATGAAATCTATTCAACAAATCTAACAAGCAGACCATAATCAATCAACAAATCAAGGCATAACAACTCAATCAATTCAACTGAATCCACATTCGGTACCACTATTTAATTCAACATATTTGAATATCAACCGATTTATTTTCAATTGATTTCTTCTTAATTATCATTAATCAAATTTCCAAATTCCAAATCAACGTTATTCACTTTAAACATTATTCCTTAATTTATTTTCAATACCATTATTACTTATAAATTCAATTCCACTTGTCCTAGTTAAGTTCAATTCAAATCAATCAATACTTCAATAATTTCATAAAATTATTTCTTTTCTATACAAAAATAAATTTCGAGTAAAATTATCTCATTTACCCCCTCTTTCAGAACATACTGTGTCGGTTTATCGTACTTGAGTGTTTAGAAACCCCTATGGGTACAGTGGATCAAACTGATCGACCAGAATTCATAACCAACTCAACCAATAAATCTCCACAATATAAAACAATTTTTATAAAATCTACAAATACGTTCACTCGTATATATATACTAAAACTCAATCTAGGGTGTTACTAACCCCATCTCTATCGAGTTACGCCACAGAGCCAAGGTAATTACTTAACCTTTAGCTCTGATACCACTGTAACGACCCAGCGGTTTTCGGCCTCGAAAATCGACATAAATACCTTTACTGTATCTCATGCCGACCTTTCAAACACCGAGAACACCGGATTGTCAATGAAAGAAATTAGAGGATGAGATAAGAAAGAAAGAAATATAAGAACAGAAGAAGAAGAACACAACACAGAGTCTCACATCGCAGCGGAACAAAATATAATATATAAATAAATCTTTATTGAGAGCTTTAAATAAAACTTACAGTCATTAGAGTACATCAACATCAACGGACAGTTATAATAATCTGCCCATATATACAACACAGCGGAATAATGTCATATGTCTGAATTCTTCTGGCCCGTCTCTTCACAGCATTCGATAACCTGAACCCGTACACTCCGGGCTAACCCGAACATTTACAAAACACCGGGTCAGTCTGGTGAACCAGAGTGAGATAAACTCGCACAATATTAAGGGTAAATCATCCAATCATGATTTTAAAGTTCAAAATCTCTTCAAAAACAAAAGATAATCGTAAGACCGAATCCACACATAAACACGGACGGTTTTTACCTTACGATAACCCAAATCAGTTTTGAAACAATATCTTTCTGATATTATAATAATGTCTAAATACAAGTAAATAACAATCTAGTGGAACGCTTGCATCTCACGCTCCACATATATAGTATACAATCAAAACCGCAGGCGCTTATTGGAGTTTGGATTCCAACTCTGACAAGGTATGGGACCACCCGCCGATTGTGTATCTCTAGAGACGAATACACTGGGTTCAACAAGAACGTCTTGCAACCCGACCCTCACATGACCGACCACTCATTTCGCTTGAGTGTATCGAATGTATATCACCGATCGTTGGGATCAACAACCGCCTCCCGAAAAAGGGACAGCATCGAATATAGATTTAAGAAACAAATGGAATTCCTCTAGATAGGTGATCATACACCCTAATGGGAGCGACCCACATAGCCATGCTGCCTGCCCGATTTTTGTCATCTTCTGGTTGATGAGGCTTGAGGTCAGAATTCCCTTTACAGCACCTGGCCACCATTCACTTTGAATGCCACATCGTCAGATCCGCCAGATAACAAACTGATTGACGTCCACAAAAATACTCTAGTTTATCCAGCTAGAGAATAACCATTTCTCTGCCATCAACTTGGTACGTTAGGAGAAATCAACACATGTAATTCCTTTGAAAATACTCTGTCAGACACTCGTCCATACAAGTCATCCAGGATCAGGATGAACCGAAGGAATTCTCCTACTGCATCCTAGGAATCACCCTACAGATCAGCAGCGAGAAGTCCTTGCAATCCGTAGATTCCAATCACGACAGAATCACTGTTGAAAAATCTCCGGCTGCTAAACCCGAGAAATCCAATCAGTAGCCCTTCCGCTCATGAAAATCAACAGTCTTCAACTGCCCTATCTTAAATGATCTTCTTTCACGTATATGCTGGTCGGAATGGTTTTCGAATATAAATTCGATCCCGGTCTTTCCGTACCAATGATCGTATAGGTCAACTTTGATAGTCAGTGTTTTTACTATCAAATAAATAACTGTGTGAATAACCTGAGTTTACCAGTGCAGTACTAACACTACAGGGCCTTTTTAAAACGATTAACGATGTTTAATCTTAAACTTTTTAAACCTTTCATCATTTCAAATATAACTCATTTGATATATATAATTTCAAACTTTCAAAGTTATTTCACTTTCATATCATATCAAAATCCTTTATTTCCTTATCGTTTCAAAACCCTTTTACTATTTTATTCCTCATTTACCATATTGGAAAATGACTCCTCTTTTTCAACTGAACAACGTTATGAAATTCTTCTTTATTTTATCCCCTTGGTATAATAACCAACTATCTTATTATAAACCATTTTCAAAACTTAGCGTTTCAAATTTCCTTTTATCTTGAAAATACCATTTCAGACTTTCATTAAAACTCTTTTATTTCCCTTACTCAGGAAATACCATTTATATAGTAGGTCTTGGACATTTTCTCTCTTCTATTACTTGGGTCGTCCACTTATAAATTCCCGACCCTTTTTCTTACATTCCGTTTTCCTTTCTCGTACGGAACCAGATTATCTTCACCTTCTCATTACGAACTAATATCACCCTCAGATAATCCCGAAGTCGTTCAAGTTGGGGTATCTCATTACCTCTCAGACCTTGATCAACAACGGTCCTACCTTTAAGTAAACATTAGTTGTAATTCAAAACTCGACATTTTTCTAATTTCAGACGTGCCTTATTTAACCATAAATTCCACTTTATACGTTTCTTTCCTTAGGATTTCTTATTTTCAATAATATTTCTAAATCCCTTGATAACGAATTTAAATATTCCATCTCCTTTTTCTTCTTTAAATAATATATTTGTTGCTCGGATTTTTGTCAACCAAATCATGATTATCATATTAACCAAACTCCAAATAATTAATTAACGATATAATTAACTTTAGAAAAAATCTGTTTTAAATTATCACCCAAACGACTATTCAAATTCATATCATCAAGTTAATTTCTACTTTCTCGCTTATAAATCTGATAAATCTCAGATTTTCCTTTATAAACCAAATTTATAAGTTCGATAAATAAATAATATTTTTTTTTTTATTTTCAAATTCAAATTTCAAAATAATAGATTCAAAAATCCATTTTAGTTATAAAACAAATTTTTACAGCTCTAACTCGTCGATTTACCTGACCGTATATCAATATTGGCCCTGTACTGTCAATTACACTACCAACGGTGCCCATTCGTTTAAAACAAACAAATAGTGAATTTCAAATCACTATTCTACCATCCAATCAAACCAATTCAATTCAAATGGATAATGGTCTCATAACAATCAAGACTGATAATTTAATGTTAATCAAATTATCTCACACTACCATAGAAATTCACACATTCCATTCTATCGGGTTTACCGTATAAATATGGCCAATAATTTGGACCAGTGGTCAAAATAACTGCTTGGTTTAACATTGAATTTAAACAACGTTTTGTTTCAGAAATTAAATCCATTTATATATATACGCATATATAAGCAAACAATCACAATCAACAATGAACAACACTAACATACGATAAAACCAACTTATATAAAATATAAGTGGATAGATCTGAGTGAGTTTAACTCACCTGGATTGGTTCATTGATAGATCAGCCGATTTCAGATGAATTAAACCGCGTTTAATTCATTTGAAAAATTCAGCTGCTGCCTGCCCTGCTCAGTCCTTATCCATCGTGTCGTACTCGTCTTCAGGGTCACGGTGTTTTTCGTTTCGTCTGAATCTGATTTCGTGAGCGTTCGAAATCAGTATTTGAAATAAAACATGAAAACTAAATAAACCTTTTAAATTAAAATATATTTTGGGCCTTACCCTATCGTCCAACCCAACCAAAATGAACCAACCCGCTCCCCTTTTATCCCTCAAACCCTCGGTCCCCCTTCCACAACGTAGCCACCACAAAAATACACAGAAAGAAACCCTTCCATCCTCCACCAAATTCCATTCATGGCCTAGCCTCCACGCAGCCGATCGTGCCTCGATTTCCATCCTCCTTTCGCCTCCTTCTACTTGATTTAGCCAGACCGAGACTTCCCCTCTCCAAAAGCTAAGTATTTTCAATTTAAATTTCTGTTTCGGTTTTCTTTGTGGGTATGATTCGGTTTTACCTTTCTGTGTAGATCTAGTTTGTTGTGGCAACTTCCTTACTTTGCTTGTGTATTTATACTAGTGGATTTTCGAATTGTTCCATCCTAGGTTTAACTTTATAGTGCTTAGGATCCTAGGTTATATTCGGTTCTGCTACGATCGTTGTGATAGAACTTGTCGTGTGAGTGATGTTTAATAGTGAATGCCACAGATTTTGTGATGGATTTTTGATCAGAGATTTTCTGTTCCCCCTTTTATATATTGCAGTATTGAATCTGTACATGAAATCGACTGTTTGAACTGTTAATTTATAGATTAGGTACGGTAGGGCTATTCGTATTGTCTATTCAATTGCTACATTAATCCCTTGAATTGTTTATCTCATTTTAAAGATTGAGACTGTGATATAGATTTGGTATTTGGATTTTTAATAGTGAATTTGTCAGGTGAATCTTCTTAGCCGTTCATAATCAATGCACATGGAAAATCTGCCTTTAACTAGTTCTTATTGAAAGACCCAGCCGTGTTGTACTTGAAAACATTGTTTGGGCTCTTTTGATTTCTCATATGTACAGACACGAATATATATGATTTTTATCTCATTTTATTAACTGTTTATCTGTGATTATAGGTAGCTGTTTTGCCTTTAATTTCTAGCTGTTCTAAAAGTATAAATACACATATCTGTTTGGGTTTTCTTTTAGATTTGGTGGTACTCTTTTTCCCTGTTTCACTTACCTGTGCATTGATATGCACATGTATTTCTTACTGGCTATTCGGCATTGTGGATTTGATGTAGAATATATTCATAATTTAATTTCCTTTTTATTGATCCTGTGTACTGTCTTAATGCGGTACAGATTTGGTCTAAAGATTTGATCCCCCTATATATCCATTGATGTATGAATCTACATATTCATATCTGTTTTATTCTGTAAATTTGATGGTAGGTATATAAATAAAAATGTTGTCCCCTCTATTTGATCTTGCAGATTTTATGTAGAAAAATATCAATACATTTGTTTTCCAGCTATGATTTGTGTACAATTTTTGGTTGGTTGAGTTTTGCATTTAATGTTTACATGTGGTATTCTCCATTTGAAATCTTTCCTATATATATCTATATATGTACTAGCTATTTACAGTTGTTTCTCTTCTCTTATCTTCTCAGATTGACTTGGCGGTGGACAGTATTGAAATCTCGTGATGGACAGTGCCTAAACAGTGAAGATTGGGTTGGATTTTCAGAATCGGTTGGTCTGTTCAAAAAGGGATTTTGGTCGAGATTTTGTTGAAGATTTTTTTTATAATGATTGTACATGAAATCTTCTATACATATATATATTGATTTGATAAATCAAAAATGTAAATTTTCTTCTTTATTATATTGAGTTTTACTGTTTTAGATTTTGTGGACAAATGTACATTTCATGATCTGTTTAGATTTGGTGAATATATAAAAGCTGTTTCATGATCTATTCATGTTGTTTATGTTGCGGATATTTTTCTTTTCTTCTTGAATTCGACTGAATTGTCAGACTGTTTTTGTTCATTGTTTGATGGCGAAAACCGTTACTATTGTTCTACCGTAAGGAGCAAGACATGCTTGCTGCCACATGCATTGTTGTCCAATTTGCTTTGTATTAACACCGACAATAATACGTGATTTATGTTATTTACTTTGTGTGCTACTTCCAACTGATATGTAATGACCTCATTTGATTAGCCGAATGAGAATGTCGATGGATATGTATTGAAAACGTAAGCTGTGTGAATGTTGTACGCAAGTTATAGATTGGGTTATTCATAAATCCTTTTATAATGTTGATACAATACAAATTAAATTTCAAAACACTTTAATTGAATAATAATATAACGATATTATCGAATATATTCAAAACGTAAACTTCGAACAAGACTAAGATGAATTATTCGTCATTCAGAAATTTGGGCTAAATGATATCGTTTATATATAAATCCTTAATAAAATATTTCAAATAAATGGTTAGAGAATACGGGACATTACATAAACATTTGACCACGAATTCGGCTATGTCTTTCTTCATTCCTTCCCAATGAAGATTCCTCTTCATATCCTTGTACATCTTATCTTCACTGGGGTGTATGGTCAATTTTGACCTATGGCACTTTTCTAAAATTTCTCTTCTCAACCCTTCATCCTTAGGGACATAAAGCCTTCCGTCCCAAAGTAAACTCCGAACATTGTTAATCAAGCACCTAACCGAATGGGGAAAGGTCTCTCTCTTTACCACTTTCTCCTTTATGTCTCTTAACTCTTCGTTAAGGTCTTGTGCACTTTGGATTCTTTCTCTTAGGGTAGGTCTAATTACCATAGCCCTAAGAAAACAATTAGAAGTGGTTGGCGAGGGTTGTAAATTAAAATTTGTGAGGAACTCTAATTGTTTCCATCCTGCTACCGCATTCAAAGTCGTATGTTTCCTACTTAAAGAACCCGCCACTACATTCCCATTGCCTGGGGTATACTGGATCGTAAAGTCAAATGAGGCAATATATTCCATTCATCTTTGTTGCCTCAAGTTTAAGTCACATTGAAAAAATAAATACTTAAGTGATTTATGGTCAGTGAACAATTCAAACTTCTCCCCTAAGAGATAATGCCTCCACATCTTAAGGTCGAACACTACTGCGGCTAACTCAAGGTCATGTACTGGATATCTTTTCTCAGGACCCTTGAGTTGTCTACTAGAATAGGCCACTACTCTTCCTTCTTGCATAAGGACTGCTCCTAAACCGGTCCCACATGCATCAGTGTAAACGGTGAAAAACTTTGAACCGTCAGGTACAATTAGGACTAGTGCATTAGTTAATGCTTCCTTTAATTTCTTAATGGTTGTATCACTTTTATTACTCCAAGTGAACACTAAATTCTACATTGTTAATTGGGCTAATGGAGTAGCAACCTTAGCGAAATCTTTAAAGAAATTCCAATAATATCTGTCCAATCCAAGGAAACTTCTTACCTCTGTAGCATTTCGAGGTATCCTCCATTCCTTGATTACCTCGATCTTCATTGGGTCTACAGCCAAGCCTTTACTCGACATAATACATCCTAAAAATCTTACTTCTTCCCTCCAGAAATGGCACTTCGAGAATTTTTCTTTCAATTGGTTATTTATTAATATCCCCAAACACTTGTCTCATGTGTTTTTCATTCTCTTCATGATATTTTGAAAATATAAGGATATCATCTACGAAGACTGCCACAATTTTATTTAGAATGCCCCTAAACACTCTACTCATGAGGTCAACAAATAAAGCGGGTGCATTCGTTAATCCTAAGGGCATAACTTCCCATTAGAACAATCCGTCTAGTGTCATAAACGCAGTTTTGTCCTTGTTGTCCTCCACAATTCTTAACTGGTGAAATTCGGTAGCAAGGTCTAGTTGGGAAAATACTCAGGCTCCACCCAAGTGGTTAAAAAGGCCATCGATTCTTGGTAAAAGGGCACCTGTTCTTCTTGGTCAATTTATTAAGTTATCTATAGTCCACACAAAGTCTCAAATATCCATCTGCTTTAGTGGCAAATGCAATAGGTGCACCCTATCTGAGGTACTTCAATGAATAAAACCTTTTTCTAACAACTCTGAAATATGTTTATCTAACTCCCTTCTTTCCTTGGGTGTCATATGCCTCAAGGGAAATGCTACAGGTCTAGCGTCCTTCTCTAGGTCAATACGAAAGGAGATTTCTTTATGAGGGTGGAAGTCTCGCCATGACTTCCTCAAAAAAATCTAAGAATTCATAGACTATGGGGACCGAAGATGGTCCTTCAGATCTAGGAGACAAGGAATATAATAAGTCTTTGTCCTTGTTTTTAATATTACAAGGAATATTTAGGCTACATCCTCCTCGACTCCTAAGACGAACGAGTCTCTTTTCACAATCTAGGATGACACTATAAAATGATAGCCATTCCATACCTAAGATAATGTCATACCCCATAAAATCCAATGCATACGCTTCACAATAGAACTCAACATTGTCGACCTCCAATACTAGGTCTTTGCACAACAACTCAAGATACTTAGATCCTCTGACAGGGTTGGCCACCTCTATCGGACTATCCGAGATAGATACGGAAAGGTTCAACAAATTTACTAGTCGCTTGGAGATAAAACAATGGGTCTCCCCAAAATCAAACAAGGTGTATGCGGAATTTCCTAAAATAGAGATGATACCTTCGAGTGCGGGCTGCTCTTGGCCTCGCGGGGGTAGGCTTTGAACTAGGGTTGCTACAATCGCATAGTTCTGACCACTCTTGGCAGCTTTGGGCAGTCTTTGAACATGTGTCCTTCTTTGTGGCAATTGTAACATTTTCCCTTAAACTCCTCTTTCGCCAACGAGGTCCTACAATCCTTGGCCTCAAGGCCCTAGCGGTTGCACCTCGTACAAGTCTTTGTGTCCTTTTTTAATTTGTTCTTTTTCTTGTTCTTCCACCACTCCTTATTTTTACTGGAACCTTCTTCTTTCTCTCCCTCTTTATTCTCCTTAGAGCTTTCAGCCGCACAGAGGGTAGCTGTCTCAACTAGAGTCTCGAAAGTTGCCCCCAAATGTTACTTAGGTTAACAGGGTCTCCTTCAACAGGGAGTTCAGTCCTTTGACAAACCTAAGGGCCTTGTTCATAGGAGTGTCTACCAACCCTCTCCTAAACTTACATAACTCAATGAATTTGGATACATATTCTTGCAGACTCAAGCTTCCTTACTTGAGGTGTATGAGTTTAGCTGAATAGTCATTTCTGCCTAGAGTAAAAAGTTTGCTTCAAACCGGGTCTTGAATTCGTCCCACGTAAAGATTCGGCTTTCGTTCTCCATCGATATTAAGTTCCACCACTCTACGGCTTCATCCTTCAAATGCGAAGCTGCTATCCTTCTTTTCACTTCGCTGGGCCAGGCTGTAGCCTCAAAGATTCTTTCACAATCCATAACCCAATAATGGGTACTAGCAAAGCATTCCCTTCCAGAAAACGTTTTCCCTCCAAGATTCGTAAAGGTCTTACAAAATCGGGAAAATTCAAAGGCCACTTCAGCGGTAAGAGCTGTAGGAGCCGCTAGGGCAGAATTTGCGACAAGGACCTATTCCATAGTATGTAGGTACTGTTGGAATCATTCGGGCAAGTATCTGGGCGTTGCTTTATTACCTTACTCATTTTGATTTTCATCCATTCTACTATCTGAAAAAAAAGGAAGAATCCCTTAGTGGATACTCATGAGATAGTATTTAATGCTGAAAACGATAAAGATGCCTAGTATATATGCATATGCTTATTGGGGTAAATATATATATATATATATTATATATAGTTCGGAAAATCTTTTTCAAAACACAAATATGCCTCTCGTACGTATATTTTCCTTATAATCGGGTAACCTATGCTCTAATACAAAATGTAACGACCCGCCCGGAATGGGCCTAAATTTTGACCTAGAAAAGGCCTATCGAAACTTAGAGCCATTCTAAACGGGTCGTTGGCTCCTGTAAGGAATACATTTGCATAACATATACTTCGAATGGAAATCTCACACAGCAGAAGAGAAAATATAATACCAAAAATAAGATGCACCATTTATTTCAAAACCACAGAAATACACAGTCACAGTTACATTGGTTCAATAGGTACATCAAATAGTTCATTCCCATAAGATTCCAAAAGAAGTAAAGCAATAACTCCTGATATTATCGTAATAACTTCATCTTCTTCATCGGCTTTAATCATGAGTTCATCCATGGATTTACACCATCTACGGACCTGCTGGATGTTAAGGAGAGGGGGTCAGAACATAAAGTTTAGTGTGACTAAAATATAGTGTAACTTAATGTCCATACCCTATATTTTTAGCAGGTTACATATGTCAAGTTTGTCTACGCAGCACACAACAAATATCAAGTTTCTAACAAATAGGGTGGATATCCGAGTCAATCACCCATTAGTATTTTTAGGATAAAGACCCAACGAGGTGGCAATCTCAGTCACTTATGGCCCTATTAAGGGTGGATTCTTACGATCTCTTATAACCGTGAGGCGGACCCTTAGCCCTTTCAGACCCTGTCCTAGTACATCGATGTTCTTAAGTATATTTTCTCATTTGTAATATGAGAAGTAGTATTGTGAACGTTACTACTTAACTTATATTACCCGATAGGACACTTATGCCACTTAAGACTTTCCTTGGACAGTTGGTGAGCATGCAATGGCCACATATTCTTCCAGTTACCAATTTGTCCGTAGTTAAGCCCTTACAAGCTTCTAGAGGAAGTGGACATCCCCATGAACTACCCTACTCCGTTACCGTTTTATGCCTAAACACTTTTAAAGAAGGAGGGCCCAAAGACCTACCTTAATTCTAATAAGTGTGGGTCCCATGACTTTGGTTCCTCTTCAAGGAGTAAACCATCGGAGGGATCCAAGTCCTAACCACTTAAGACCCAAACTAGACAAAAAGGTGAGTCAGCCACTTAAGATCTTCTCAAGGCATAGTCAACCTATCTGTTTTCACACATTAGACTTATATATATATATATATCTATGTATGTATGTATATATATACACACACTAGACCTCTCACATTAAACCGTATACCTGTATATGTTGGATATGCCGGTTGGTTCCGGGTAGCCTTCTAATACAAGTCGGTTTAATCTCGTGTCTAATATACTAAGTATATGAATGGCCCATGACACCTAGAAATCTCACATTAGTTAGGCCTACTTGTGGTTGCTGGATTTGCCGATCGGTTCCAAGAAGGCTTCTTCCACAAATGGCAACTATCCTCGTGTCTATGTGTCACTTGTTTATATATATTCAAGCAATTCTATATATATGCACTTGCAAGCAAACAAATATATATGTACACTTCTTAAAGGGACATTTCAAATTCGAATTCTAACTTAATCGCATTTATTACGTTAATACAACGTTAATTACGTTGATTACATTTATATAAGTAAAATAATAATAGTGCCTAATTAACGTTAACTGTAACAACCTGTATTCTTGGAACCAATTTAAAATTTATTTTAAATTGATTTTCATAGGAATTAAATATTTTAGATGAATTATTTTGAGAATAAACGACTTAAAATTTATTTTAAACGAAGTTAGAATGTATAAATTTAAAGTTTAATTAAAAAAACTTGAAATGGCATGGTAGTTTAAAAATTCGATTTTAAACTTTGAATGAATGCATAGAATTCAATATAAATCAGAATTTGACGAAACAAGAAACATTAGAATATTTTGAATTGTAATTTTCTATTGAGTGTAAGAAATGGAATTTCACTTTATGAATTGTAAGTTATGTATAAATTAAAATTTAGAATAGTCGCTATGGAATATAATTTATAGCCCTAAAAGTCACATTTTGTATACGAATGAATTTGGACTCAAAACCACTTCCATTGAGTTCAAAACATCGTTTAGGTAGTCAAAAACTATAAGGATCGATATGTTAGGAGTTTTTGAAAATTGGGACTTTGGTTAGGGCTTGGTTAGCCAAATTAGCCACTTCACTTAAGTGCCCCGAATCAGCCCTTCTCCCTCATTCACTTCCATTTAGATTACCGGATGGTTTTGGAATTTTGATTGGACTTTCGAATTTTGTTTTCCTTTATTAAATTTGGAAACATGGCTAGTAATCTTATCTAACTTCTCTTTTAATGAACAATTCTCATTTTTCAAACTATCCACACTACTTTTTAAATCAATATTTTCAATAACAAACTGTTATTATCTAGTTTAATTTTTTCAAAATCACTAGGTAGAGTTTCATTTTCAAATTAATTTTACATTTTGTCAATGATATTTTTCGTCAACACCGGAGACAGGTCAATAGAAGTGGACCTATAGGGAAAAATGAATTGTTTGGTCTTTTTGAGTTGGATCAGATCACCACTCCTAGGTGCCAAGGCCTAGAGAAGTAGAATCGCTAAGAACTACTGGATAAGTCAAAACCTAGGGAAAAAGGTATTTCCTCCAATATGCGGAAAAGTTTGGACGAGAATCCATGTCTATTTGGAAAACAAACAATAAATTGCAGTAACGATAATTAGAAATTACATAATGAACTCATAGAGCGACATTCTATTTGTAGATTCTCTTTTTATTAATCTTTGCTTTGGAGTACATGAACAGAATGGAAGAAATTCTCAAACTGGTCTTCGTATTAGAGAGAAAAAAGTTTAAGAATCAGAAGAAGAAAAAATGAGAGCCCCATTTCACTGTGACCCCTGGGGTCTTATTTATAGAGGATTTGGAGCCCCTTCTGCTCCTGGGTCGCCGGTCCTGCAAGGGCCTTTGCTAGCCGCTTTTCTCTTGGGTTCTGGATGATTTTGCTTCCGGCCGCTTTGTCATGTTAATTACAGCTTCTGTAATGGAGGTCTCGGCTAGTCGGGAACTTCTTTGAGATTGGAATGCGTCAGTTGTTACAGCTGCTCTTCGGAAGGTATCACGAGTCTCCGTCTGTATGGTTTCGGTCATAGATCTTCGGATATAGGCCTTTGGTTTTCCTGTTGGTACTTACAGGAGCCTGTCCTCATTATGTATGTGGATAGCTGCCGGTTTGGAATCACTGTTGTTGTCTGTGTTAAGTAGACTAGCATGGATAGCTTATATCTCTTCCAGGATTCCTGTCTTCTTTTCAGTGGGATTTCCAGGTATAGCCTGATTCTTCAGAAGGTGGCTCTAGGCGATTTGTCTGATGTTTATCAATGTGACCTTTCAGCGTTCATGCAGTAGATGTTTCAGAAAGTGGTTCCAGATAATCGATATGTGTCTCCGGCTTGATGTTCTTGGTGTTGTAGCCTCCTGACATATCGATATTAAGCAGGTTAATACCCGAAGTCCCTTTCGGGTCTCAAATGATGGATCTTTTTCTTTCATCTTTCTTAGTTTCATATATGGATGCCCTTTCGCTGCAGACCTGCTGCCGGGTTAACGCTGTTGGACGGATCCTGCCGGCCTAACCTTGTCGGATAAATCCCGCTGGCTAGATCTCTTAGCTTTTATGTCCTTTCTCCTTGGAAGGTCTCGGTCGATGCGGCTTTCGGACCATTTCTCCCAATTTTTGACTCCTTTTAGTGTTTGACTTTGCTTTCTGATTGATTCTTATGTGCTTGCGGTCATCCGATACCCCTTTACCATCGGCCTATTTCATTGTTAATTTTTGGTAGTAACATTTGCCCCCTAGTAAAGGGGTATTTTTGACTTCCCAAGTCAAACTCTTTGTCTTTTTCGAAGTATCATTTCTGTATCTTTTGATCTCCCTCGATCGGGGGGCTAATTGGCCTCTCTTTGTGCAGTCCAGATTAACCCTGAATTCCGGATGCAAAATCTTTTTTTTATTGTTTACCTCTGGCCATCATGTTTGCTTTCTTAGGATGAATCCTTTTCGTCAATCCGATTTTAGGTGTACGGATGAGAGGAAAAGCGAGTCTCTTTTTCCTAAAAAGGGAATCTTCTTCTCCTTTTCTCCCTTTTTATGCATAACATTTTACTCAAGCAGGAAAAATGGCATCCTCTACTTACCTTCCCCCAGCCAAACCTTCTTCTCCTTCTGCCTCCCTTCCCCCAACGGCTCCCAATCCCCACTTTCCTCTCACCGCCTTGGTCGTCGCTTCCACCTCCACTACGATTCCTTCCATTCTCGGCCCACCGCCAACCAGCTTGTCCCCCCATCCACATCGCAGCGCAATCCAGGCAAATCATATGCCGAGGTAGCAGGCTCACCACCTCCCCGTCCTCTAGCACCACCTCATCTGCCTCCTTCTCGCCGTCGTCTTGCTGCCTTCAAATCCATACATTCGATGGTTTCCTACCTGGAATCCAACATTCGATGTCTACGATGCTCAGATAAAGGACACGTGTTAGTATGTGCAGAAATGGCACAATTTGCTATATTTGTTCTTTTTATGGACATTTGGCTGCACAATGTCCCAATAGATTTAAAAAGAAAAATGCAACCTTGAAGGGTCTGAATGCACAGTCAACCGAAGCACGAATGTCAAATCATCACGCAGCATCAATGCAGACTGCGCACAAAAAGTGGGTTCAAACATCGCTTCAAAAATCCAATCAAACCCCAGGACATAATTACTCTCAAAAGGAAAAACTTAACCAAAATAACACTTTTAAATCACACTCCCCACTGCCTCTCTCTCAAAACCCTAACTCTTCTTCCCACTCTCCTCTTTCCTTTCGCCTAATGTCCAACATTCATCGCTTCATCACCACCACTATAATCGATGGGCTGTGGACTGCCCAGCGGGTGGAGCAAGCCCTGACAGCAAGCCTCAACCACAGCGAATGGGCTATATGGCTCATTGAAGACAACACCTTCCTCATAGAATGCCCAAACATTGAGACCAAGAACCATGCCCTCCACCTCCGTGTACTGTACAGATCCCTAGCCACCCTCTTACTTCAGTCTTGCCCGGAGCCTGATTTTCCACCCCAACCTACTTTGCAGCCACAATCTTGGGCAAGAGTAAAAGGCTTTCCAGAGTTCCTTCGCTACAACAACATGGCCATCAAGGAAGCTCCTAAACCAGTTGGACACTTTATTGAAGTGGATAACTATGACTGGTCCTATGTTGATCACCACTACCTGTATGTGTAGATCCAACTTTTTGAAGGTACTACCGCTGTCTCTCGCTATGTCGTCTGTCTTAACGATAAAAATGTAAAACTTTGTGTTGAAAAATTGGAACATTCTCATCCATGTGAGAAACCGGAAACTCTCCTGATGGGTATGGACTATGACTATGGAGGCTACCTCTTCCATGATATAACCTGCCCAACAAGCCCACCGGAAAATGACCGTCATGATGTCATGCTGGATGAAGCAAACATGAACACCCAATGTGACCAGCAACCTTCGCAAGATGCCTTACTCATGCTTCTTCACAGTGTAACCAAAGACAACTTCACACCAAGATGAGACCCCCTTGCTGACTTGGACCTCTCCACGCCTCTGCACCTCCAGATTCAGTGCTTGCCAGTGCCGAAGCATTAGAATTACAACACCCCAAACCTCACTCCAACTGATGTTCGTCGAAGTGCAAGAATCAACCGTGCTAGATCCCACCCTAAAGGCGCTAGTAGTTTTTATGAAACCATCGTTTTTCCTTCTGCTGATAAATTATTAAATAAAAAATTTTAGCAAATTGCATGGGCGTGAGTTTGCATAACGAACACTATAGTACCATGCAAACTTTAGAAACATAGAGAATTAACCTTTCCCAATGAAAATAATATCCTGGAATATGAGAGGGCTTGGGGACCACACAAAACAACATGCCGTCAACCTGATACTGTCCCCTCATCTTATTAGTATTTTACTCCTACAAGAATTCAAACTCTCTAACCCTTCCACTTCCACTTTTAGAAATATTTGTAGCCCTTTTCTAACTGGTTGGGCCCACGTAGATGCCATTGAAATGCGTGGTGGTCTAATTACTGCATGGAATGAAAATGCATGGTCTCTCCAACACTTAGCAACCCATTAATTCGTTATGCATGTGACCCTTCAACACCCTCAAACAAATACCTTATACCACTTCACCAATGTTTACTGCCCAACCGACCCACTTGATCGAGAAGAGATCTGGACCTTCTGTGAAAACCTTTCGACTCATATCAACGGCCCTTGGCTGATTGGAGGAGATTTCAACACGACCTTAGGTAAATTAGCTAATTCCCATTTATGATTGGACATAATGGATTCGATCTCATTGTTAATTGCCTCTTTCCAATAAGGGGCATCGCTGGAAGACATAGCTTGTTTGTATGTCAATGGACCATCATCTAACATAAAAGTATAGATGTCCGGTCCAAACATTTTTAGAGTCCTTGACCTTTTACTTTTTCTTGGTTCCTCCGCTTGTTGCTCAGTACTAATTTGCTGAGTGTTATTTTGTTCAGCATCCTCAAGAGAATAAGGAACTTCATCTTCCATTGGTCTCTTAGTTGTATGATTTTTAGTACCTTGTTTCAAGGGGAATATTTGCTTGAAAAACCTAGCATTTCTCGACTCAAAGACGGTATTTTCATGAATATCATTAGATACCAAAAAGCAATATGTGGCACTGTTTTGTGCATATCCAATGAATATACAATAAATTGTTTTTGGTCCAATTTTGACCTTTTTTGGTTTTGGTACCTCTACTTTGGCAAGACACCCCCACACTTTTAGGTATTTATAGGATGGTGGTATTTTTTTTCAAAGTTCGTGAGGAGATTTAGATATTTTCTTTAGGGTTATTTTGTTTATAATATCATTTTCCGAAAGAGTAGCTACTCCCCAAAAGTTATCTAGCAAGCCAAAACCTAACAATACAGTATTCATCATTTCTTTAAGAGTTCTATTTTCCGTTCGGTTATACCGTTGGATTGAGATGAATATGTGTTGTAGTTTGGTGTATAATACCATGTTAAGCGCAAAATTCTTCAAAAGGGGATTCATATTTTCCTCCTCTATTGTTAACTATATTTTTCGTCAACATCCGAATTAAGTTATTTAGGATATGTGTTCATGGGATTTGACACCGTCATGACCCAGAGTTATCGAAGAACATTCTAAATCCTATGAATCTAAGCTATCCTTCCCTTGGGCATTGGAACTCCGATTCTAACGATTAATTATCTTGCCCTCGAAGGATGGATATCACATATACTGTGCGGTGGTGTTCCGAAATGACCTCGGGAAGGTTAATTTAGCTTGATATTACTAGGCTTTATGAAATCAATGTCTCCATAAATCATGAAAGTGATGCTATGTATTGTGATAAGAAGAAAATAGGCTAACGCATCCCCCAATTTCGGGGAAGAAGCCATCGTAATGTTCATTAACTCCGACTATCATTCCACGCCGGATTAGCACAAAAGGGGTTCGAATCGCATCAGACATTAGGTTATGAACTCATAAACAACCTCCTTTCTCTGAGTTCAGGTAGCGCTAGGCTCATCATGAGCGTGTCGATCAATCATGGCAAACCTTCAAAGCAGGGGAAAGTGGACTTCATATTTCCACAAAGCCACTCCTCCATTTCTAAAGTACCATGATTGATTACCTCATAAGAAAGGTTAGTGTTAACTCCCTGTTTCATCATAAGGCGACACAAGATTATCAAATTGCAAGATATTTAAGACCCGGGATTCTCCATTCATAAATTGTAGATGTATTACAAGAATTGAGGATTTTCTCCTTTTTAGAAGAAAAGATCTAGATTGAGAAATAAAAAGTTCTTCTCCCCTTTTTGTGGCTCTTGGGGTCCTATTTATAGAGAATTCGGGGTCCTCTCTACTACTGGGTTATTGGGCGTGCATGGGCCTCTACCGGCTGCTTTGTTCCTTAGTCTCGGGCGTTTAGCTCTCGGCCGTCCTCGTGGTGCTAATTATAGTCTTCAAAGTGAGGGTCCCGGTAGACTTGGGCTTCTCCGAGACTGATACGGGTTTGTTGCCATGGCGGTTTTCAAATGGCATTTGAACTCCCGGTAGCAACTCTTGGGTGAAGGCTCCCGGATGCAAACTTCTAGATGTAGCCTTCCGGCTTCCTCTTGAATATTAGAGGGCCTTGACCTCATGACGTAGGTAGATAGCTGCTGGTTTGAAACCGTTATTGGTTCCTGTACTAGGTAAACTAGTACTGATAGCCTATATCTCTGTTAGGGTCCCGGTTAGCCTTCCGGTGGAGTTTTTGGGACAATCTGGTTTCCCGGAAGACATATTTCGGTGATGTATTGCTGTCAATCGATGTAACCTTTCGGCGCTCATGAAGTAGCTACTTCGTAAGCTGGTTCTAGATAATCTTTATGTACTTTTGGCTCGATACCTTTCACTTCAGGACACTTTCGTCGGGTAGACCCAGACTCATACGGATAAACTTCGTTATCTTTTTGTAGGTTCTAAGCTCCTTTCTTCCTGGGGAGGGGGACGCCAGTTTATGTTGCTTTCAAATTATTCTTTCACGCTTTCAGCCATTTCCATTTGTTCTTTCGGAAGGTTCTTCTGTGTCTGTGTTCCTCCGATACCCCATCACTGTCGGCCTTTGTTAGGGGTTCATTTTGGTAGTAACATTTGCCCCCTGGTGAAGGGGTGTTTTCGACTTTCCAAGTCAAACTTTTTCTTTCCACGCTCTTTTCCATTCGTTTGCGAACTGTCTCTTAACACTGGATTACGTTATGAAACCCATGAGGCGTTGCTTTTGGACTAGGTTCTCCTTGCTCGTTATGAGTTGAGGGCCATCAGCTAATTCCCTGCTATGACGACACCTTTAAACTAACCTTTACTCACATAATCTGAAGCCTGAAGACTAGAAGTCCTCTTCCGGTATTTATGAAGAACTGAATCGATCCAGATTCGGGCGTTAATATAGGTGGAAGACCAGAAACCTCTTCCAGCATTTGTGGATACCCGAATCAACCCAGATTCGGGTATAATCATAGATAGAAGACTGGAAACCCCTTCTGGCATTTTTGGAGAACCGAATCAACCCAGATTCCGGTATAATCATAGTTAGAAGACTGGAATCCCCTTACAGCATTTGTAGAGAACCAAATCAGTCCAGATTCGGGCGTTAACATATATAGAAGACCAGAAACCCTTCTGGTATTTGTGAAGAGCCGAATCATCCCAGGTTCGGGTATTAATATAGACAGAGGACCGGAAACCCCTTCAGGTATTTGTGAAGAACTGAATCGACCCAGATTCAGGTATTGATATAGATAAAGGACCGGAAACCCATACCGGTATTTGTGAAGAGCTAAATCGACCCAGATTCGGGTATTAATATAGATAAAGGACCGGAAACCTCTTTCGGTATTTGTGTAGATTCAGGTATCAATGTAGATAGAGGACCAGAAACCCCTTTTGGCATTTGTTGTTTTGGCATCCCTTTTGGATTTGATTTGTGAAGCAGAGTTTGTACGTTCTCCCTGAGCATCTCCTTGGGCTTTTGATGTCAAAGCAGAGGATGTACGTGCTTTGTTGGCCACTCGCTGGGCCTGTGCGTCTGGTGCGCTTGAATAGCTTATCCACAAGCAGGGCCTAGAACTTACCCGACCTCCCTCTAGGAGGCACCTTATCTTGACCATCATAGGCGATGATAAGGTCCTAAAAACTTAGACAGGGACATCGTAGGCATAGAACTAAGGTTTACTCTTTTGATTCTCTATGCTAACCATCGTAGGTTATGGTAGAGGCTTATACGCCACCCTCTCCGAGGGGGTACCCTATCCTGACCATCGTAGGCAATTATAGGGGTTTGTGTTCCCTTCTGCGGGTAACGCGGAATGTAAGAAAAGGTAGGCTGTGCTCTTCTGCGAGCAGAGGAAGGGCGTAGTCTTCTACGAGCAGAGGCAGGGCATGCTAAGGTTAGATGCACCGCCATGACCATTTCTAGTGTGAAAGGGAGGCTTATGCTTTCGATGCTTTAACCCTGCCCCTCTTATTTGGGCATGGAGAAAGAGTAACACACCATCCCCCTTCAGGGGATGCCTCGTCCTGACCAATTTGGCAATGACGAGGGATTTGATCCTTTTTTCATCTCGACCCTATTTGGGTCTCTCTTGAGCTACTAGAAGGGTTTCTGTGCCTTTAATTACGTAATCATCTTATTAGGAAAGTCATTTTCCTTATTCCTTTATCGTTGAGTAATATGTTCTTAAATGCTTCGAGTTCAATGTTCTCGAAACAAGATTACCGTTGGGTCTGCATAGCTGATATGTTCTGGGCATAACTTCTTGATGGATTATCAGGGGTCCTTCCCAATTTTGACCGAGAGGGCCATCTGCTAGGTTCTTCGTGTTTGCCATCACTCTTCATAACACTAAATCTCATTTTGAGAAAGTTCTAGTCCTAACCTTTGAGTTGTCATATTTCGTAATCCTCCTTTGATATTTAGCGGTCCTGATTGCAGCCTCATCTCTCAATCCTTGTATTAAGTCTAATGATTATTTCCTCAACTCTTGATTGGGGTCAAATGCATATGCTATCCTTCTATGCGATGGGATGTCGATTTCAACCGAAAGCATAGCTTCACATCCATATGTCAAAGAGAAAGGAGTGTGTCCTATGGCTGTCTTGGTAGAGGTTCCGTATGCCCAAAGTACTATAGGCAATTCTTCGGCCCAATTTC
Source organism: Allium sativum (assembly GCA_030737875.1). Taxonomy (NCBI): domain Eukaryota; kingdom Viridiplantae; phylum Streptophyta; class Magnoliopsida; order Asparagales; family Amaryllidaceae; genus Allium; species Allium sativum. Next base: position 662,362,421 of record CM060913.1, read on the forward strand.
CTTTGGCTTGACTTAGGCGTTTTTTAAGAATGTCTTTATGGTTTTGTTTACGGCTTCCATAGCTCCGTTAGCTTTCGGATGAGCTACCAAGGAGAAACTTTTGATGATTCCAGTTTTCTCACAAAATCTGGGAGAATTCTTCGCTCTCAAATTGTGTACCATCATCTGATATGATTTTATGAGGGATTCCGAAGCGGGTAACGATATTTTTATTGTGAATCTTAACACCTCTTTGGATGTGATTGTCGGAAGGGGTTCTGCCTCCACCCACTTGGTGAAGTAGTCGATAGTTACCACATCATACTTAGCTCCACCTTTGGAGATTGGTAAGGGTCCAATCAAATCTGTACCTCATACGTCGAATGGCCAAGGGCTCGATATAGTGGTTATTTCGCTAGGAGGAAGTCGGGGCACCTCATAGTACTTTTGACACTTATCACATTTCTTGACGTACTCAACTACCCGACTAACCATCCGCGACCAATAATAGCCTTGTCGCATGACCCTTTCAGCCATCTTAACTCCACTAGAATGGTCCCTACACCATCCCTCATGAGCTTCCTTTAATAGGACGAATCCATCTTTGGAACTTACACATCTCAAATAAGGAAGCGAATGCCCCTTTTTATAGAGTATATCATCCATGATCACAAATGTAGGAGATTGGTTCTTTATTCTTCTCGCATCTTGCTTACTAAGGGGTAAAATCCCATTTATAAAGTAATCTACTATAGGAGTCATCAATGTAACTTTATGATGGCAACTTGTTTCCATTAAGGGAGGTTCCCGTTAGGCTTTCCCTCTTTGTTTCCTTCGTCCTCTCTTCTCAAGGCCTGGGATCTAGTTAAGACCAATAGCTCTTTCCCCATTTTGATTCCTCCCTCTCGACACAAGGCCTTTCCTAATATCCCATGGGAATTATTCGAGTTTCGGGGGCCCCTCGGAAACTGGCTAACTTGGCTAGTGAATCCGCTTGGGTATTCTTCCCACGAGGTATTTGATGAACTGAGAAGTCCTCAAATTGGGAAAGCATCTTTAATACCCTTTTCATATATAAGACTAGCCGCTCATCCTTGGTTTGATATGTCTGTTTTATTTGGTTTACCATTAATTGCGAATCACTAAAGATTTCTATCCGTGGTATCTTCAATTGTAGCACAAGATTCAAACCAACTATCATTGATTCATACTCAACCACATTATTAGTTGCCGAGAACCCTGACTTCATAGCGTAGTGCAGGCGGTGTCTGTCAGGGGTAATTATAACATAACCTGCTCCTGCTCCCAGTTCGTTAGAAGCTCCGTCTACAAAGAGCTGCCACTTTGTCTTTGAGCCATTTTCTTTAATTGACTGTTCTAAAATGAAGCTCATGCATTCATTCATGAAATCCGCGATGGCTTGTCCTTTAATCACTGCTGGAGGATGGAACTCGATCTCATATTGGCTAAGCTCGACACCCCATTTGATTAGCCTTCCTGAGGTTTTCGGTTTGCTGAACACTTGCTTGAGCGGAAAACTAGTCGAAACTCTAACAGGGTGAGCTTGAAAGTAACCTCTAAGATTTTGCGCGGTAAGGATTTGGTGATACGCTAGTTTCTCTATAATAGGGTATCAGGTTTCTGCATCCTTTAGCCTTCGGCTAGCATAGTATATGGGGTGCTGAGTCCCATTACTCTCTCTTATCAGGATTGAGCTTACAGCGTGTTCTGAAATAGCTATGTATAGGTATAACTCTTCTCCCTTCTCGGGTCTGAACAAAACCGGAGGCGTTCCAATATAAACTTTCAATTCTTGGAATGCTTTCCTACACACTTCATTCCATTCGAAATTCTTCTTTTTCTTTATAACATCGAAGAAATGGACACATTTGTAAGTTGCTTTGTAAATGAACCTACTGAGGGCTGCTACTTTCATGTTCAGACTCATGTCCTCTTTGCTTGTCATGGGCTCTTCCATGTCTCTTATGGCTTGGATTTGGTCAGGGCTAGCTTTAATCCCTTGCTCACTTACCACATATCCTAGAAACTTACTAGACTGAACTCCAAAGGAACACTTTTGAGGGTTTAGCTTCATTTGGCAACTCCTTAAGACATCAAACATTTCCTCCAGATCCTTTAGATGGTTTTCTATTTTGGTGGACTTCACCAGCATGTCGTCCACATATACCTCCATATTGCGCCCTATTTGCTCTTGGAACGTCCTGTTTATTAGTATTTGGTATGTTTCCCCTGCGTTCCTCAAACCAAAGGGCATCACTTTATAGCAAAATGTTCCCCATTCAGTGACAAAGCTTGTATGCTCTTCATCGGGTTTATGCAACGAAATTTGGTTGTCCCCGAGTAAGCATCCATGAGGGATAGTACCTTATGACCACTCGTGGCATCAACTAATTGGTTAATCAGCGGAAGGGGTAGCAATCTTTCGGACAAGCCTTGTTTAAATTCATGTAATCAACACTTGCCTTCCACTTCCCATTGGACTTCTTCACTAGCACAGGATTGGCTAACCATTTTGGTTAAAGGACTTCTTGGATAAACCCATTAGTTTCCAACCTTTTGACTTCCTTTTTCAAGGCCATTGTCCGGTCTCTATTATACTGCCTCTTCTTTTGCCAGACCGGGGTTACTGAAGGGTCAATATTCAAGGCATGGCTTATAACAAAAGGGCTAATACCGATCATGTATAAATGGGTAAACCGAAAACATCTATGTTGAGCTGTAGGAACCGGATTAGGTCAGTTTTGAGGGGCTCTGTTATCCTTTTTCCAATGTTGATGACCTTCGATTTATCCTCTAAATCAACATTTTCGTCTTCCACTTTTTCTATTGATTTTGTTCTTTCAATGTCTCCTCTAGAATCCAAATCTATGATGATTTCTCCTTTCTCAGTCAAGTTCACCTCATCGGACCTTTTCCTCTTTCTTTTCAGAGAAGTGTACCAACCATTGGTATGTTTGTCAGTCTTATTTATTTTTACCTTAGCTTCGAATGAGGGATGTAAGAATACTCTATCCAAAGGCATAAAAACAATATAAGAATCAAAGTACGAAGAACACTCCCTTTTGTATTTGTCAATCGTTGTGAAGTAAAACTCGCGGGAACTAAACTGTTCTCCCCTAATGGTACCCCATCCCTGTTTGGTTAGGAATTTCAACATAAGATACTTGGAAGAAACAAAAGTGTCCATCTCCTCCAAAGATGGTCGCCCAAATAATTCGTTCCAATAGGATGGTCGATCGATGACAACAAAGAGAGTCTCAAAGGTTCTATGGAGCGGGGGTAGCCCAACTTGAACAAGAAGGTCGATCTGCCCCACCGAGTTGACCCCTTATTGTTGAAGTCGAAGATTGGTTTGTTGGTTGGTTCTAACATTTTCTCAGAAATCCCCATCTGATCGGAAGTGTGCTTAAAGATGACGTTGACGGCACTCCCTGTATCCACAAGAATCTTTGAAACCACCGAGGTCCCTATTTGTGTTGTTATCATAAGAGGAGCATTATGAGGGTGGTGGACCCCTTTCTTCATTTCTTCTGGAGGAATGGTTAGGTTGTGCATTTTGAGAGCATAATGCGCGTTCTTCAACGATGGTTCTTCTTGAATGAAGAAGTTTCCCTTCATGGCTTCTTTTATGTATTGGTCCCTAGCTTTTGGATAGCTTTCGGTAGGGTGCAACCCTCCATGGATCACATTGATTCGATTTATGGGTGGCCCCAAATCTAGGTTGCTCTCTTTCGCAGTAACTCCTATCGCATTTACCGAAACCTTCTGCTATCCGCTTGCATGCTGAGCTGATGTTGTCTTGTTTGAAACAAATTCCTTCAGATGTCCCTTTCGGATCAGCTTTTGAAGAATCTCGTTCAATACCTTGCACGCATCAGTCTTGTGTTCGTTGGTTTTGTGGAACTCGCATTATTTACCACTAGAATGGGGTTTAGGGCAATTCTTGGCTTTGAACGAGACACAGAAGTTATTAACCATTTCTCTTGCGACAGCATACACATACGAGATGGGCTTGTTCAGGGCAACCGAGTTAGTATTAGAATCTTCCCACCTCGACGTCTTTTGATTTTCTTCAAGGACCTTTTGTCCAAAGTTCGTCCCTCTTCCTTCCCCTCGAGGCTCGAACTTCCTCTTCATGAAGTACATTTCATCCATGCGAATAAACTAGTCGGCTTGGAAATGAAAGTCTTGCAAGTCTTTACAGTCGCGAATATATAACTCCTTCCAGAAGGGGGTGTTTTCGATTAACCCTGAGTGTACGACAATCAACTTGTCACGGTCATTCATATCCTTGGCATTCAGAGCCTCAATGTTGAATCTCTTAAGATATTCTCCCAGAGACTCCCCTTGTCTCTGCTTGATGTTAGCAATGACTGTGTAGTCAACTGATGAATCTTTTCATATGCAGAATTGCGCGGAGTTCGTAGGAGAATTGTTTCCACGAGTAAATGGTGTTTTCCCTATACTAGCGATACCAGTTCGCCGCTGCCCCTTGAAAGGTAACCAAGAAAGGCGGCATCTGACTGCTCCGTAAGTGTTATAGAGATCCATATGGCTGTTGAAAGCCATCAAATGATTGTCAAGGTCAGTTGTTCCAAGATACTTTATGGTTGGAACCTTCACTCTCGATGGTATTATGGTGTTCATAATTTTATCAATGAATGGAGCAACTCTTTTGTTTTCGTTAACCTTGTCATCTTGGGTCCTCTTCCCATTGCTTCCCAACAAGTCCTTGACAGTCTTCTGGGTGAGGTCTTTGATGTAAGCTTCTTTGTTGTCATATTTTACTCTCTTGGGATCATAACCTTTGGAGGTGGAACTCCCAGACTGTTCCTGCTCGCATTGATTCCCTTGATGGTCTATCCCCGTCAGATGGGACTTCTTCTACTTAGAGGAAGTCGCCTTAAGCTTCTACTTTGGTTCTGAATGCTGAATGGGAGCCTTCCTTTTTATAGATTCATTCGTCTCTCTCTGACTAAACCAAGTGAGCCTTGAGAACTTCTGTGCCAGGACAACGTTAACCTGAGCCTGCATTTCTTGGAGTTGCTTCTCCAGGACTAAGATTCTTGCGACATTATCTTCCACGGCATTTGAGTTTGGTGGTTGTTGTGGATTGGTTGTGGCTCCTCTCTCGTTATTATCTAGGTCGAGCGTTAGATCCTCGTTTCCTTCAAGGGTTGTGTTGGATTTCGATTTCATCTTTCCTGCCATGAAGCAATAAATTCACCAAATTAAATTTTACAAATTAACCATAAAGACGGAGGTTCGAGCCCTCCTTATAGCAACAAAATGTTAATGATATTTTCCGTCAACATTAGGACATGTGTTCATGGGATTTGACACCGTCATGACTCAGAGTTATCAAGAACATTTTGAAGCCTGTGAATCTAAGTTAGTCTACCTTCCCTTGGGCATTAGAACTCCGATTCTAGTGATTAATTATCTTTCCACCAAAGGATGGATATCACATTTATTGCACGGTGGTGTTCCAAAATGACTTCGAGATGGTTAGTTTATCTTGATATTACTAGGCTTTATGAAATCAATGGCTCCATAAATCATGAAAGTGATGCTATGTACTACGATAAGAAGAAAATAGGATAACGCATCCCCCGATTTCGGGGAAGCAGGCGTCATAATGTTCATTAACACCGACGATCATTCCGCGCCGGACAAGCACAAAACGGGTCCGAATCACGTCAGACATCAAGTTTGAACTCACAGACGACCTCCTTTCTCTGGGGTCAGGAAGCGCTAGGCTCATCATAAGAGTGTCGATCAATCATTGAAAACCCTCAAAGCAGGGGAAAGGGGACTTCTTATTTGCACAAAAACCCTCCTCCATTGCTGAAGTACCATGATTGATTTTCTCATAATAAAGGTTAGTGTTAACTCCCTGTTTCATGATTATGGCACAATAAGATTATCAAATCGCAAGATATTTAAGACTCGGGATTCTCCATTCATAAATTGTAGATGTATTACAATAATTGAGGATTTGCTTCTTTTTAGAAGAAAAGAACTAGATTGAGAAATAAAAAGTTTGTCCCCCTTTGTGTGGGCCTTGGGGTCCTATTTATAGAGAAATCAGGGCCCCCTCTATTGCTAGGTTATTGGGCCTGCATGGTCCTCTACCGACTGCTTTTTTCCTTAGTCTCGGTAGTCTGGCTCTCGGCCGTCCTCGTGGTGCTAATTATAGTCTTCAAAGTGAGGGTCCCGGTCGACTTGTGCTTTTCTGAGACTTCAGATGGCATTTGAACTCCCTGTAGCAGCTCCTGGGCGAAGGCTCCCAGATGCAATCTTTTAGATGTAGGCTTCCGGCTTTCTCTTGAATACCTAGAGGGGCTTGCCCTCATGACGTAGGTAGATAGCTGCCAGTTTGAAACCGTTATTGGTTCTTGTACAAGGTAAATTAGTACTGATAGCCTGTATCTGTGCTAGGGTGCCAGTTAGCCTTCTGGTGGAGTTTTTGGGACAATCTGGTTTCCCGAAATATAGCTTTTGGTGATGTCTCTGCTGTACAACGATGTGACCTTTCGTCGTTCATGAAGTATCTACTTTTGAAGCTGGTTCCGGATGATCTTTATGTACTTTTGGCTCGATACCTTTCGCTTTAGGACTCTTTCATCAGGTAGACCCTATCAGGTAGACTCGTATGGATAAACTTCGTTATCGTTTTGTAGGTTCTGAACTCCTTTCTTCCTGGGAAGGGGGTGCCGGTTTATGTTGGTCTCAAATCATTCTTTCCCGCTTTCGGCCATTTCCATTTGTTCTTTCGGAAGGTTCTTCTATATCTGTGTTACTTTGATACCCCTTCACTATCGGCCTATGTTAGTGGTTTGTTTGGTAGTAACATCTATCACTTCTTAAATCTTTGATTTTCTTGTTGAATTGATCCTCAACTTCCTCTTTTTATTGCTTAAACACATTGAATGCTAAGAAGATGAACATAACAGTACCTAGTACAGTCATCAACAAAGGTAATAAAAAACCTTTTCCGCCTCTAGTTTGACACATTTTCAAATCACATACATCTATATGTATTACATCTAGAGGTTCATTTTCTCGTTCAACATGACGAAGTGACGTTCTTGTCAATTTTGCTTCTGCACAAATTTGATATTTATACTTGAAATCTATGTTATACTTAGGTATAAATTCTAGAATAATTAATTTCCACAATGTATCAAAATTTACATGCCATAATCTAGAATTTCATAAGTTAGAAGAGAAATTTATTTGACTTCTTAGGAGTATTCTCCCGTTTTCTCTTGTTGGTCTTATTTGACTCAACTACATTTGCTTTGGCAGCAATATTCTGAGAATCTCTTTTTTCTCAGAATTTCTTTTATCTTCCTCAATGCGAAGTCGAACTGTGAGCTCTTCCATTGTCATTTCCTTAAGCTTGTGTTTAAGATAATTCTTGAAGTCCTTCCAAGAAGGAGGCAGTTTCTCAATAGTTGTGGCAACATGAAAAGACTCGTTAAGAGTAATCTTTTCATCTTCTAGTTGACTGATGATAAGTTGCAGTTCTTAAGTTTGACTGATCACCGTCTTTGAGTCAACCATTTTGAAGTCAAGAAAATTTCCAGCAATGAATTATTCATGCCTGCATTTTCAGTTTTGTACTTCTTTTCCAGAGATAACCAGAGTTGTTTGGACATTGCAATAGTACAATAGACATTGTAGAGGCTATCATCCAGACCATTCAGAATATAGGTTTTACACATGAAATCTGAGTTTTTCTAGATAGTAAGAGCCTCTACTTTGGTAGCATTAGACACTGGCTGAGCATTTGACACCGTCTGAATCGATGCAGAATCACTGTTGCTATTTGCGACATATTTGTTGTCATGTACAACAAACAATATTGTTTCAATATTGTTAGACCTTTTTGTCAATACACTATTGTATTACAAAAATTAGATCTTTTGTATTGTTGGATCTCTTGTTAATACACGATTGTATTACAAAAATTAGATCTTTTGTATTGTTAGATCTTTTATCAATACGCGATTGTATTACAAATAGAATATAACAACAATCAATGTTACTCAAATATGCGACAATTATCACATCAGACTGTGTTTAAAACACCGATAGAATATGTAGCCTATGATGTAGTAGATTGGAGCGGTACAGAACCGTCACCAAAATACAAAAATAATAATATTTAGTAATGTTCAAGTTCAAAAAGGATTCTGTTTCCTTGAAATAATATTGTTGTTGTATGCACTGATTGACATGATAACAATTTGTTTCCTAGGATAAAGCCGACCAGCTCCATAGCGAAGTGCTAGCAAATGGAGCTACAATGAGCTGAAGTAGATTATAGAAACTTGATAAGAGGATTACTTTGAAAGAAAAGCAGTAATATAAGAAGATAAAAAGTGTGTATTTTGTCTCGTTTCGAGCCATATATTTATAGGCTGGAGGAGGTGCTTATTTGGGCATTAATGACCGTAGGAATTGGAAAGGTTGCGACCCTTTAACCACGTGGTGCATTAATGTGTTTGTGTATTGGAATTCAAATGGTTGTATCAATTCAACTGAATGGAAAAGGCTGCCTAAATTCCACTTTCTCTTACTCATTTGTTTCTAACAATTGTGCATTGGAATTCAAACGGTTGTACCCATTCAGCTGAACGAACATGGCTTCCGAAATCCCTCTTTCTCTTGCTCATTCATTTCCAATAGAATGAGCATGCTTCGATATAGAAACCTGGTCAAAATCATATGCACATGCACTAATACCTAGTTAAAGCAATGATACTCTAATTCATGTCAAATTGAACTCTTGATCAGTGGATGCATTACGAAGATAAAAATTTAAACTAAATCTAGAGGATAAATATAATGATAGATGCATTGTCAGCATCGGAGTACCTTAGCCATCATCGCCATAACATTGTTGTGCATTGCGATTTGAAGCCAAGCAATATATTGTTGGATGAGAATATGGTTGCATATGTGAGTGATTTTGGGGTTGCTAAGATATTAGCCAACAATGGAAAATCTATTGTATCTGCAAACGCACCAGGAACAATAGGTTACATTACACCAGGTAACTGTTCTTCATAAAAAATGACTAGTTAAAAGTCTAAAATTATGTTAAATATATTATATATGTCTAACATCCGATTATCTTTCTACAAGAAAGTCGGGCCCAATCCTGGGCATAGGCCGCCTAGAGCCTCTGATCTCCTGTTGCCATTGCCAAGGGCCTCAGATTATACAGAGGGCCTCAAATTTGTATTTTCCTGCATACGTATACAATATTAGACTCATATTAATGTAACTGAGTTTGGTGAGGTTGTTAAGTCACCCAACTACCCATGGGATGGTCTGGCGTTCGATTTTTTGCGTTGGTAAAGGGCCATTTTCCCCCTTTTCCCCACTGTTTCCGCCTAGGGCCTCCGCAACCTCAGGTCTGGCACTGAACATAGTTTGCTAGTTCTGGAAATGTGACAATAAGAAGTGATGTATATAGTGTTGGAATATTTCGACAATTGGGCCACATATGTAAAATAAAATGTGTTGTGCTATTTTGGTGTAAAGCCTAATTAAAGTGATCTAATTTTCGATTAGAATTAATAGGCTTAAAGTTTAAGTTATCATGGGCCTAATGTGTAGATACCGGAGCATTTTATAATTTGTTGAAGGGCCGAATTACAAAATGCCAACTTTATAAATAAAGGGTTATGGTCCCCGAATTACACAAGCCTTAGCAACTCTCTAACCTCTTCTACGGAGAGCTGATTTCAGATCTAGGGTTTGTGTCAATTTGGAAGACCAAACCTAATTCATCTTCTCGTTTAACAACCGACTACGGATTCAGGTATTGCACTGATTAAATACAGATTTAGGTACGCTTCCGCTAATCAAGTTATTTATTTTCTGATTTGTTCTCAATTAAATCAATATGGTTACATATTTGGATCTAGGGTTTCATGATTGGATATTGTTAAAGTATATTGAAATCCTAACAAGTGGTATCGGAGCCACCATAATTGGTTTTGTTGAGAATTTTTGTTTTGTTTTGCTTTAAGATTTGGATAATTAAAATTGAAGCACTAAGGTTTGTTAGTCCATCGGTTTAATTTATTTGGATCTGTTTCATAAATTCATAAAATTCAAATTTTTTTTTTTTTTTGTTATTTTCATTGATTTGGGAACAACAAAACTCATCCACGCATGGCTGACCTGACATAAAGGATGAAACGCCAGAATCCATCATTTAATTCCCGTTAATATTTAAATGTAGAAATAGCTGGTATGGTCAAACTTTGGAATAGGATAATCATGTGACGTGGCATTTCATATAGTACTGTTTCAGTACTAGTATGTTAATTTGTTTTAATTAACATGTATTTGATGCGTTTCATTCTATTATGGATTTGAACCATTCTCATTCATTTGGATACCTTCAGCTCATCATAATCTCATTATTGAATCAAATCCGCAGCCATTAGATTCATACGGTCACAAAAAAAAAAAAAAAACCTGCTGTATAAGTTAATATTTATTCGGTTTTCAGTTTTAGGTTTCATTACAACCTGACGTCCTTTTAGTTATTAAAAAAAAAAAAAAAAATGACGTCAGTTGGTAACTTCCAAGTTGATCAGGCAATATTTAAATGTATATGTGGTTTGATTAAGTCAAATTTTGACTTGATCAAATGTTGTGTACAACTTGAAAGAGTATGAAATAGAATGGATACTTCCAACATAGAATACTGTAGATACGACGTTCATGCGTTAATATTTACCTATTAATCTGATGACCCATGCCATAATGCTGTGATATCAAGTATCATTCTAGATTAGTATTTAATCCGTCACCTATCTGATTTACTGCTTTACAAAAAAAAAAAAAAAAAAAAAAAATTTTTTTTTTTTTTTTATATATTCCATGTGTACTGTTTGGAACAATTATTGCTTATTGTATGGATGTAGGACATGCCACATTAACTTATTTGTCATATGCAAATAATGTTTCATGGCATGTGTATGATGTTTCGGTAACCTGTCATGATGCTTTTATTTTATGCCTTTTGGGTTTGGTATATAATATTTTGCATTTGTGTTGCTTAATCTAATTAGCTATCATGTTTGAATCTTTGACCATTTCACCTACGTTTTAGGATGATAATTAGTAGGTTACTTTATTATGGTCAAACTACAGTAACTTCTACGGTTTAAAAAAAAAAAAGGATTTTTTTTTTTGTTTAGTTCGGTTGACAGTATAAAAGGACACATGTTATATTATGCTTCGGATATACATCATGATTACTTCAGTCATTCAGGTTATTCAGTATGATATTTATTATGTTATTTACACATAATTTTATGTGGTAATTGATCATGACATTCATCTATGATATCGTGATTTATTTAGGATGTCTTATATCATATTTATTAAGGAAATGTCATGAATGTAACTACATACCTAAAGCAACAGATTATGACAATTATGACTAAAACTCGTTATGCTATTATTATAATTTTGAGTTTTTCAGATGTCATATAGACCTAAAGCATTGAGAGTGTTTTATAACACTCAAAATATATTGCACATATAATAAGGATAAATTCAAATATAATTTTGGCGTCTCTTTACAGCTGTAAATATTTTACATTAGTAGTGAATTAACTTTAAAATAATATGTCACCAAAGTGACCTCTATATTTTGGTGGTTCATGAAAATGTTTAATATTTGTGTGTAGTTATTCATGCGAATATTAGTCGGCCCAAAGGAAGGCTAATGTTTGGCCGAATCACTTACACATGTGTGATGATAAATACGTGACAATTATAAAGTTTTTCGAGTGAATAATTAATCGGCCCAAAGGAAGGTTGTTATTTGACTTGAATTTATTGTCAGTGTTTGATCATTACAACAAGAGTACCACTTACAGTTAATATTACTGTCCAAAGACTTGATATTAATGTGTACTAGGTATCTTGAGAAGAGACTTACCAATTATTTGAATTTACTATGGTTGATATTTGGCTATGAGCATATACGGTCAATCTTCATTTTATTTTTGTTCATTTTCAGCTAATTTAACTGAATTATCTGTCAATTTAAAGAATATTTCCATCTTGTTTTGGGATAAATATAAGGATTTGTATGAGAGCATGTTATTTGTTCTTGACTTTATAGATTTAACTCTTGTAACTAAGAGGATTACAACCAACCCTACTACGGTTAAATATTCTTATAATGTTATGAAGAATATTGAAAGGTGATAGAATTCAAAGGCAAGAGTTAAATGATCATTAAGTTAATACTTCAGAAGTTTTCAAGGATGTGCAATAGGTAACGATAACTAATTTTGTATAAGTTATCTACTGAGAATGAAAACGGTTTTTGTGAAAACAATAAGGGAAATCAAGCACTCTTTGTGGTGCTTGATTACATAAATTCAAGGTAAAAGAAATATAAATGAGTACTATACGGAAAAAGATATTGCTTCAAAAGTTAAAGACGCTCAAGTTATCGTTATTTTTGGTGTTATCTTCAGTATATTCATTTAAAGATTAAAATCATTTTAAGAATAATATGTTATCTTGTTGGGCTAATTTAGCGCTTTGGTAACTAAAATAGAGATTGAAGTTTTTATGATTGAAAAGTACTCATTTGATATACATTATAAATAAATGTATGAATAAGGATTAAGAAGTCGCTAAGGATCTCAAAGAAAAGAAATAACATACGGATTTTTTTTTTTTATATATAGTTGTTTCTTTAACGAGATATACAGACATATAAAGTAAAATATACTTAATATTTTATAGTTATTATTGAAATTTTAAGTCAATTTTTTGGATTTATTTGATATATTTTTTATGCTGTCATTTAGACAGATTTCGGTTTTATATTTCTAACGTGAACATATTAGGTTATTATTGTTCATCAAGAAATAGTAATGTTAATTTATGAATAAATTCCAAATCTTATGTAATTGAAGCTCATACAAGTTATGGCTACTTATGCTAAATAACTTATGTAATGATATCTCAAATTTTGTTTTGGTGACTAATATATTTTTTGTTTCAGTTTGCTGAGGAATTATAGATTGATGTATCATAAATATAGAAAATGCTTTATTGATATTCTAAGGATTTAAAGTTTATATTTTTATGAACCCACACTAAGGAAAAGTTTTAAAGCGGGAATTGCAAAAGTTATTTTGAGGATGTTGAGTTTGGGGGGAAAAATAAAGTAATATCATTGTCTTTAAAGAGAATCATTATCTTTGATTCAACTGCGGTTGCTTCTTCACTTAAAGTTTAAGATTTGTTTTCTTTTATTAGGAAGAAGTAAATTAAGAATCATAATAAGACGATGTTGAAGATAATTTTTTCTATAAGCTAAGGTTACTGTTTCAGGAAAACAAACTCAACAACCTCAAAATGCAAAGATCACTATGAAAATCCACCTAAATGGGAAGAAATACTATTTCAGATTATTGTACAGTATTTCTTCATAAAGATAAATAATGGATTGATAAAGATGTTACTACGGACTTACATCAATCCATGTAAGCTACTAATTTAAAATGTGGATTTAAGAAATGAACATATAGTATAAATCTATATGGATAATAAAGTCTGAAATTTCCCTCTAACTTAAGTGATAAGATCATTGGTTATGAATAACTATTCAAAAACCAAAAGGGATCAAGTGGGTAATATTGAATTTTATAAGGCACTTTATCGAAAGCACTATTATTAAAAGGAAATTTTATTTTCTTTTAAGAATGTTTCATTTTTGACTTGGTAAACGATTCTGAATCGATCACTTTGAAGCTTACTATAGTTTGTACTTTTGAGCATTATCTGATGGAGATTAAAGTTATATTTCTCAATGGAGACATTGTGAAATTACTTAAGAAACTCATTTATGGATTAGTCTTTTGTATTTGGGATTCAAATTCACCATTATTGTTCATGGGGTGATATTTTGGATTATTACAAAAGAATTAGGAAGATAAATGCTTCAAAGGTTAAGTATGTAAACTGCGATTCAGTTGTTTTTCTTTTACCAAACAGATAAATGCTACCATCCTTGAAATTAAAGAAATGCAAAAGATTTCTCATGCATTTGCAATGTGAATTCTAATGCATACTAATGTATATACACATATGGATACGCGTGTATTATTTGGCAGATACTTTACTGATATTAAAAGTGGATCAATGATTTAGTAGCCAAAATGGTTATGATATATATGATATATCTTTAAAAGACAAAATAAAAGATTATATGCTCATAGATAAAAGATCGGATCGGGTGGAGATCATAAAGAATTACGATCCGGATATTTTGGATGTCATTACTGTAAAAGATCCACTTCTAGCAATGATAATATATTTTATGGGTGAAACTATATAAGGGAAAAGTGTCATTTAGGCACTTATAGTTTTCGCCATTTTGAAAATATCATCTTTGGTTAATTATAAGACATCCAAATATGGAAAATAATAATGAAATTTTGTCACAATACTCCAGTTATAGATAAAGAATTGAAAGACCAAGTAATATTGTGACAGTAAAGAATATATTATTTTCCAATAAGGGAAGAGTGCAAAATGTATTGTAATTCATAGAGCACACTTTGACAAACTCCATTATGGCGGATCCGCTTGCCAAAAGGTTATCACCTAAGGTCTTTCATGAGCATGTAGCTCAGTTGGTGTAACTTTTATGTAAGGATATTTTGGTTCAGGGGGAGTTTGTATTTGGTATTGTCATATGACTCATTGCTCTATACTTCAGTTACAGATATATGCATATCAAGTTCTTTTTCTGATCAGAAATAAAGTAATGAATTTTTCTTTGCACTCAGGTTGTTTAAATATTAAATATTTGATCTCACTAAAGAAGGACCAGTTGGAAATAGACATGTATAGATCACATTTCATGTAATTTCCATGCTACGCATCCATGATTGATCTATGTCATTTGACTGTATTGATATATGTGACCATTGATGGGTTTAGTTATGATAAATGTAACGAATGCCGCTTTGATCCTTTGTCAATGCAATTAATGGACGAGATTGTTTTAGATACACCATATGTTATAAATAGCAAATTTTGGAGCTCATAAAGTTAAACACATTTTAAGGTTATTTCATATGTGGCCCAGGGGGAGATTGTTGGAATATTTCGACAATTGGGCCACATATGTAAAATAAAATGTGTTGTGCTATTTTGGTGTAAAGCCTAATTAAAGTGATCTAATTTTCGATTAGAATTAATAGGCTTAAAGTTTAAGTTATCATGGGCCTAATGTGTAGATACCGGAGCATTTTATAATTTGTTGAAGGGCCGAATTACAAAATGCCAACTTTATAAATAAAGGGTTATGGTCCCCGAATTACACAAGCCTTAGCAACTCTCTAACCTCTTCTACGGAGAGCTGATTTCAGATCTAGGGTTTGTGTCAATTTGGAAGACCAAACCTAATTCATCTTCTCGTTTAACAACCGACTACGGATTCAGGTATTGCACTGATTAAATACAGATTCAGGTACGCTTCCGCTAATCAAGTTATTTATTTTCTGATTTGTTCTCAATTAAATCAATATGGTTACATATTTGGATCTAGGGTTTCACGATTGGATATTGTTAAAGTATATTGAAATCCTAACATATAGTTTTTGGGATTTTCATATTAGAAACAACTACAGGAAAACGTCCAACTGATCCCATGTTTCATGGAGAACTAAGTTTAAGGTAATGGACAAGAAAAGCATATCCAAATGGGATACTAGATATTACTGATAGTTAAATATTAAGGGATGGCTCTAATGATGCAAGACAAACTGAAGTTCAAATAAAATGTCATCATTGTTTGGCATCTATCATTTAGTTGGGTCTGTTATGCTTACGTAGCTCGCGTGATGAACGAATGATTATGAAAGATGTTGGTCCAAAATTGCAGATGATTAAAGCAGACTGTTTATCAACCTTTCCTAATATTGTTGATAATGTGTGATGATAAATATAATTCGTTATAAGATATAGAAAGAGGTAATGTCAATATGTAACATGAATGTTAAAGAAATGTAATATATGCATTGATTTTGTTTAGTATCCCGACGCACCTTATATTGAGATATCAAGACTAGTTTCTGATATTAGAGAATAATGTAAATTGCATTTTACCTGTGTATTGTAAACCCTTATGCTATATTTGTGTATGTGCTTTATAGGCTTGGCCAAGTACATCAATTGTTGTATATAAAAAGCCTAAGCCTGTACAAATGCATTATTCAATTGATTGAATACAATTTACTACTTCACAAACCCTCATCAACATTTCTACATGCAAAACCATTTTCACTTTTCCAAATTTTTGATTTGGTATCGAAATTACTTTGCATAATAGTTGAGAAAGAGTTGCCTCGCCTAACCTTTAGTTTTTATCCAACCACTAATCTTATCATTAGTGTTGGTAAGCAACACTGTGATCATTAGAGAATTAGCATTTATCATTATTTTATTGTCTAAGTGTGGCCATAACTAATCTGTTTCAAGGTCGCCATATGTTTTTATCTTTGTTGGGTGTTTCTTCTCATCGCACCTCACTAAGCACAAGGTCGGTGCAGCCACCCGAGTTGCCCTGGACGAGGCAAATGAAACTGTAGGACTGTGTAGTTAAAGCGCTTAGCGGTTCTGTAACAGTGGAGGTGCAAAAAGGTTTAGCAAGGATATAGCGGAGGTGTAAGAAGGAACATTAGATGTAAAAATAAGTATTTTAAAATTAATTAATTATCATTCTCACATCATTTGTGTAGAAGAAACAAACACTTATCAATCTTATATAATAAAATCGAAGAATATCATGGTTACACACATTAGAATTGATGACTATAACAGATTTCTACCATATATTAGACAATTATGTATTAAAATTATCTCTTTACTCTAACTTTATTGATTTGTTTTAAAATATAACTAGTCAAATCAAGCTTCTTATATTTATATTGCTAAAGCGGATGCTAAAAAGCATTGATTTAGCGGATGCAGTGGAAAATAGCGGAGCTGAAAGTGGAACTACCATTCAACATTGCTAAATAGAAATAGCGTAGCAGTTGAAGGATGCTATGAGCTAAAGCGGGGATTTTGCAGGGATTTAGCGGGGCTTTAACTTCACAACTATAGGATAAAAAAGGTTCTGAGTTGCCTTAATGAAGGCGGAGGGAACATGTACCAACATGAAATAGGCGAGTGCTTGGTGGAAAATATATAAAAGGCTCTTGAATGTTTATAACAACAACACTCGAATACGGAACCCCACTGTTGAAGTTCCTACATACTTCCATTACACGAACCTCAAATTTGCAATAACGCATTGCAATATATCTAATGTGGTATCCTTTTAACCATCAGCTATGACCACTTCTTCCTCACTATATCACTCTCATCCGGGGGATTGCTCTTGGCAGGGGCCTGCCTGCCCAGCCCTAAAACCGGACCTGAGGAAGAACCACTGTCAGAACATGTATCATCACCCAACAGTGTGATATTGGTTGCATCTTAGCCATTGTTTCTGACCGTTGAACCCATTTTGTCATCAACATGGCTGCAGGAGAATGTAATATGTCTTCTACCACTCCAAGATCAAGAAACACTGGTTAGAACACATCAAGAAATGCCACTTAAGATCTCATAAAGTTCATTAAAACCCAAAGTCAGTTGATCAACGTCCAATTAGATGATGACAATTAATTACTTTGAAAGTCTCAAAATGAGACAGTCATCAAAGGCTTTGGCCTTCAGTAGCATGTTCTCGAAAATGCCATTTCACCTAAAAACATAATAGAAAATGGAGACTTAGTAACTAAGAATTCATAACACATCATAGACAAGGTATCATCATCTGCTCTTAGTTGCTATCAACATTTGGTGCAAATTTCTTGCCGTAGCTAATAGGATGCAAACATCCTATGAAATATGGTCCTCCATAGAGCAAATATTCTACAGACAGTGTGGTGCCAAAATTATAACTCTAAAGCATGAAGAAAGAATGTCTAACAATGAGAGGGTGCTTGTCTAAAATCAAGACTCTATGTGATCAATTGGCATCTGTTGGCCACAAAGACAGATGCAAATATAGTTTATACATTTTGAATGGTCTAGATGAAGGGTCTGAAGCCATTATTGTTGTGATATCATCAAAAGAAACTACACCCATCATTTAATTTGTTTACTCTGTTCTTCTTTCCCATGAAGGAATAGTATAGAAAAAGAAAATTGTTGTGAATGATTTCTCTACCAACTACATCGTCAACATCAGAAAAAAGAATCAAGTAAAGTCCACGTTTGGTAGAATACAAGGCTTTAGGCAGAGAGGTGTTTCATCTTCCACAGGCAAAGACAGAGTGGTATATTCAATAGCAACAATCATCTCATATGTTAAATATGTGAAATTTTGGTTACAAAACAAACAGATGCTATTTTAGATTTGACTCCAGTTTGGTACCATCAAGACAAAGCAACAATAATGCAAGAAACTATCAACCAAATGCTAATATGATAACAACCACCTAAGAAAACAAAAGTGGTCTAAAATGGGAAGTACTGAACCAGCAAGATTTGAAGATATACATGATGAAGCATGGTATCTAGATTAAAGGGCTACTAATCATGTGACAAACAACCTAAGTAACTTAAATTTAGGGAGCAGTGAATACAGAGGTACACAACTTTTTTACATTGACAATTCTAAACCCACTATAATTACATACACAGGAAATGAAAATTTTATGGATAAAATAAAACATTTTAATCTCAATAATTTGATAAGAGTAACTTTAGTAAGGAAATACCTATTAAGTATATCACAATTTGTTAAAGATAAACGTCTATTTTTTGACTTTAATCCAAATCATTGCTTGATAAAAGATATTCTAACCAAAGAAATTTTGCCACAACTTAATGAATATAAAGGACTGTACACTTTCAGTGTAGCTAACTCATATTCAAGAATTTCTATACAAAGACAGTGGTGTAACTTCTTTGAAATTTTTGATTATACTTCTAATTAAACCTTTGACATCTAGCTATAAGCTAGGGCATCGTAATGTGAACATTGTAAAACATGTCTTGAAAAATGATAATGTTTTAGTTTATAAAATCACTATACCCTATATTTGAACTTATTGTCAAATGAAAAAAAAATCATAATTTCATGACCCTCAAACTGTGTATCATAAGCCCATAGAACTGGTGGCTTCTAACTTATAGGGACCAACACCGGCTAGCAGTAACTATAGGTACAAGTACTACATATAGTTTATTGATACCGACTTCAGATAAATGTGGATATATTTTTTGATATCCGAGTCTGAAATTCATTTTGCTGTTTCACAATATATAAGCCAAGTTGAGAAACAAACTGATTGTCAACTTAAAATCTTTCAAACCCATGGTGACTTTGAATTTAAACCTTTAAAAGAATTGTTTTAGAAAAAGGACAAATTCACAGAATAATTTTCCCATGTACATCAGGATAAGGCGTTCCTTTTGAGGGAAAACATAGAAAAATTATATAAACTGGTTTAACATTTCTAACTCAAACATTTTTACTGTTAACGATATTTTTCGTTAACAACCGGATTATGACGCATATAGCGTATATCCATGAGATTTGACATCGCTATTACTCAGAATTATCGAAACACACTCTGGGACTCGCAAATCTAAGCTAGACTGCTTTCCTCAGGGCATCAGAGTTTTCGACTTTAATGATTAATTATCTGGCGCCCAGAGGATGGATGTCACACATATTGCATGATGACACTCCGAATCGACTTCGGGAAGATTATCTAGCTTGATATTATTGGAATTTGTGGAATGGATAAATCCCTAAGTTATGAAGATGGCATGATGTAGTGTAACAAAAGGAAAACAGGCAAACGCCTCCCCCGAGTTTAGGGAAGAAAGCACTGTGATTCTCATTAACTCCAGTAATCTTTCCACATCTAACCAACAAAGGAAAGGGGTCAGAATCACATTGGAAATCTGGTTATGAACCCACAGATACCCTCATTTCCTCAAGGATCGGGAGATGTTAGCCTTATCATGAGAGTGTCGATCAATGATGACAAACCCTCTAAGTGAAGGGGAGGAAACTCCATATTTCTATGAAGCCTCTTCTCCATCGCTAGGGTGTCTCCATTGATCTTCTCATCTGAAAAGTTAGTGTTAACTCCCTATCTCATTATTATGGCATGAAAAGATTGTCAAATCGCAAGATGCCTAAGACCCGAAAATTCTCCATTCATAAATTGTAGATGTATTACAAGAATTGTTGATTTTCTCTTTTTCGGAGAAGAATAAATGAATTTTAGAATAAAGGATTCGTCCACCTTTAATGTGACTCTTGGGGTCTTATTTATAAAGAATCCGGGGTCCTTCCGCTGATAGACTACTGGGCCTGCATGGGCCTCCATTAGCCGCTTTCTCTCCTAATTTCGAGTGTGTGGCTCCCGACTGTCCTTGTGGCGTTAATTTTAGCCTCTGAAGTGAGGGTTTTAGACGAATTTGGCTTCCCCAAGACTGACACGGGTTTGTTATCGTGGAAATCTATGGACGATGTTTGAACCTCTAGTAGAAGCTTCCGGGCGTTGGCTCTCAGACGTAAGCTTCCGGATGTAGGCCTTCGGATTTATCGTGAGTACTTAGAGGAGCCTGTCCTCATGATGGATGTAGATGCCTGTCGGTTTGAAACCGATGCTGGTTTAGGTACTAAGTAGAATAGTACAGGTGGCCTGTATCTCTGCTTGGATCTTGGTTTAACTTTTCAGTAAAGCTATTAAGACGGTTTGGTTCTCCGGAAGGTGTCTTTCGGTAATTTTTCTGTTAATCACGTACGTATCCCTTCGTCAAATATGAAGTTGATTCCCAGAAGTCGGCCTTGTACGATCTTTATGTATCGGTCCGATACTCTTCTGCTTCTGGTGCGTTACCGTTAAGTGAGTTGATTCTGATAGTCCTTTAGGGTTTCGATAACCGGAGTCTGTGCTTCTCTCTTTCTTGATCCTTGTCTTGGATTATTTTTTGTCATGGAATTCTCCTTCAGGTTGTTCCCATCAGATGGATCCTATCGGGTGAACCCTGTTGTCATTCTGAAGGCTTTGAGCTCCTTTCTTCCCGATAGGTGCTAGTCCATGTTGCTTTTGGGTTCTTCCTTCCGTGCTTGTGCTCATTTGACATCCCTTTACTGCCCTCTTATGCTAGGTTAATTTTGGTAGTAACATATGCCCCCCTCCTTAGTGAAGGGTTGTCTTCGACTTTCCAAGTCTAGCTTCCTTTTCCCAAGCTCTCTCCTATTTAGCTGCCTGGTGTTTTTGTTTTCTTGTTTTTGTTGGATTACGATGTGGATCTCAGCAAAGAGGTCCAATTTCGTCATTTGTGGAGAAATGAATTGACCCAAATTCATGTGTTAATATAATTAACAGACTCGGAATTCTTTTCAGTAATAATAATAATGAAAAGGTGAGTCCTACCCAGATTCGGAGATTCAAATACTGAAGACCGAGAATACCTCTGGTATTAACAAAGTGCTGGATCCATCCAGATCAGGAATTTTGTAGATTGAGGTCCGAGAACCCTTTCGGTATTAATGAAGAGATGAATCCTCCCAGATCTAGGTATTTTAAAATTTGAAGACCGGGAACCCTTCCAGTATTAATGAAGCGCTAAATCCATCAAGATTTGGGTATTTTTAAGGATTGAAGACTGGAACCCCCTCCGGTATCAATGAAGTGCCGAATCCACACAGATTGGGGTATTTTTAAGGATTGAAGACCGAAGCCCCCTCCGATATTAATGAAATGTCGAACCGACCCAGATTTGGGCATTTAATTAGATTAAAGACCAGAACCCCCTCTGGTATTTATGAAGTGTCGAATCATCCCAGATTCAGGTATTTAATAGATTGAAGACCGGAACCCCC
Source organism: Allium sativum (assembly GCA_030737875.1). Classification (NCBI taxonomy): domain Eukaryota; kingdom Viridiplantae; phylum Streptophyta; class Magnoliopsida; order Asparagales; family Amaryllidaceae; genus Allium; species Allium sativum. Next base: position 662,384,397 of record CM060913.1, read on the forward strand.
ACTAGTATTTGTGAAGTGTCGAATCGTACCAGATTCGGGCATTTAATAGATTGAAGACCGGAACCCCCTCCGGTACTTGTTATTTCAGTATCCCTTTTGGATTTGATCGGTGAAGCAGAGGTTGTACATGCTTCTTGAGCCTCTCTTTGGGCTTTTGATGTCAAAGCAGAGGATGTTCATGCTTTGTTGGCCACTCCCTGGGCTTGCACGTTCGGCGCACTTGGCTAGCTTATCCACAACAGGGCCCAAGGACTTACCCAACCTCCCTTCAGGAGGCGCCTTACACTAATCATTGTAGGCAATGATAAGGTCTTAGAGACTTAGACGGGGCCATTGTAGACACAGAACTAAGGTTTTCACTTTTGACGCTCTATATGGACCATCACAGGTTTTGATAGAGGCTTATACGCAACCCTCCTCCGAGGGGTACCCTATCGTGAGCATCGTAGACGATTATAGGGGTTTGTGTTCCCTTATGTGGGTAACACATGACATAAGAAGGGGTAGGACGTGCTCTTCTGTGAGCAGAGTAGGACGTTCTTAGTTCTAGCAGAGGCAGGGAGTGCTAAAGTTAGATGCACTGCCACGACCATTTCTGGCGTGAAACGGAGGCTTACGCTTTTGATGCTTTAACCCCGCTCTCTCTGATTTGGGCGTGGATAGACTTACACATCATCCGCCATCGGGGGATGCCTCAGCCCGACCAATTTGGCGATGATGAGATATTTATTCCTTTTTTTAGCTCGACCCCTTTTGGGTCTCTCTTGAGTCATTGAAAGGATTTCCATGCCCTTAGCTGTGTAACTATCTTTGGAGGAAGATCTTGTTTCTTATTCTTTTACCGTTGAGAAATATTGTCTTAAATGTTCCGGTTCCATGTCCTCGGAACAAGATTACCCTTGGGCCTGCATAGCCGGTATGTCCTAGACATAACTTTTTGACGGATGATTAGGGGTCCTTCCTAATTTAGATCGAGAGGACCATCTGCAGGGTTCTTAGTGTTAGCCATCACTCTTCGTAGCACTAGTTCGCCCATGCGAAGGTTCTCGCTTTGACTTTGGAATTGCAGTATTTCGTAATCTTCCTTTGATACTCAGCAGTTCCGATTGCAGCCTCGTCCCTTAGTCCTTGTATTAAGTCTAGTGATTCCTTTCTTAACTCTTGGTTGGGGTCGTACGCATGTGCTATCCTCCTATGCGATGGGATTTCAACCTTGACCGGAAGCGTAGCTTCACATCCGTATGTTAGGGAGAAGGGGGTATATCTCGTGGCTGTTTTGGTAGAGGTTCCATATGCCTAAAGCACTAAAGGAGGCTCTTCTGCCCAATTTCCTTTAGCTTGATTTAGCTGTTTTTTAAGGATTGTTTTAATGGTCTTATTGGCAGTCTCCACAACCCCGTTAGCTTTTGGATGGGCTACTGAGGAGAAACTCTTGATGATTCCATTTTTCTTGCAGAATCGGGTAAATTCTTCACTTTCGAATTCTGTTCTGTTATCTGATATGATCTTATGAGGGATTCTGAAACGGGTAATGATATTTTTTGTTACGAATCTTAATACGTTTTTGGATGTGATTGTCGGAAGGGGTTCCGCTTCCACCCACTTGGTGAAATAGTCGATAGCTTAAACATCATATTTAGCTCCTTCCCTTGCGAGTGGTAAGGCTCCAATTAAGTCTATTCCCTATACATCGAATGGCCAGGGGCTTGATATAGTGGTTAATTCACTAGGAGGGAGCCATGGCACCTTTGAGTATTTCTAACATCTATCACATCTCTTGATGTACTCAATTGCTTGACTAACCATCTACGACCAATAATAACCTTACTGCATGACCCTTTTGGCCAGTTTAACTCCATTGGAATGGTCCCCACACCATCCTTCATGAGATTCCTTTAACAAACCAAGTCCGTCTTCAGAACTTACACACCTCAAGTAGGGGAGAGAATGTCCCTTTTTATAGAGAATATCATTTACGATCACAAATGTTGGGTCTTGTTGTTTTATCCTTCTCGTGTTTTGCTTGTTAAGGGGTAAGGTTCCATTCAGGGGGTAGTCTACTATGGGAGTCATCCATTTAGTCTCTCGCTGGTGATTTGTTTCTGTTATGAGGGGTTCCCTTTCGAAGTTTCTTTCCTGGTTTTCTTTACCTTCCCATCTCTAGGTTTGGGATCTGTTTAAGACTAATAACTCTTTCCTCGATTATAATTCTTCCTGCTTAATGCTGGGCATTTCCTGGTATCCTACTGGCACTATTTGAGTTTCGGGGTCCCCCCCGGGAGCTGGCCAATTTGGATAGCGAATCTGCTTGGGCGTTCTCCTCGCGGGATATTTGATGAACTGAGAAGTCCTCAAATAAGGAAAGCATTTTTAATAACCTCTTCATGTATAGGATCAACCGCTTGTCCTTGGTCTGATATATCTGTTTTATTTGGTTTACCATTAATTTTGAGTCACTGAAGATTTCTATCCGCGGTATCTTCAACTATAGTGCTAGGTTCAAACCAGCTATCACTGACTCATACTCGGCTACGCTGTTTGTTGTTGGAAACCCTAATTTCATGGCATAGTGCGAGCAGTGTCCGTTAGGGGTAATTATAACATAACCTTCCCCTGCTACCTACTCATTGGATGTTCCATCTACAAAGAGTTGCCATTTAGTCTTTAAGTCATTTTCTTTAGCTGATTTTTATGAAATGAAGTTCGTTTACTCATTCACGAAATCTGCGAGAGCTTGCCCTTTAATTGTACCCAAGGACGGAACTCAATCTTGTACTGGCTGAGCACGATACCCCACTTAAGTAGCCTTCCCGAGGTTTCCGGTTTCTGAACACTTTCTTGAGCGGAAAGCTAGTTAAGACCCTGATAGGGCGAGGCCGGAAATAACCTTTGAGCTTTCGAGCGGTTAGGATCAAGCAATATGTTAATTTCTTTATAATTGGGTATTGGATTTCTGCGTCCTTTAGCCTTCGGCTAACGTAGTAGATGGGATGTTGAGTCCCAATATTCTCTCTTATCAAGGCTGAGCTCACTGCATGTTCCGAACCAACTATATATAGGTATAGATCTTATCCCCTCTCGGGGCTGAATAAAATTGGGGGTGTTCCCATGTAAACTTTTAGCTCCTGGAATGCCTTCCTACACTCTTCATTCCATTCGAAACTCCTTTTTTCTTTATAAAATCGAAGAAATGGACACATTTGTCGGTAGCTTTGGAAATGAACTTGCTGAGAGCCGCTGCCTTCCCATTTAGACTCATGACTTCTTTGCTTGTTTTAGGCTCCTCCATATCTTTAATTGCTTGTATTTGATCAGGGCTAGCTTCAATCCCCTATTTGCTTACTACATATACCAAAAACTTCTCGGATTGAACTCCAAACGAACATTTATGAGGGTTTAGCTTCATTTGGTAGCTCCTTAAGACTTCGAACATCTCCTCCAGATCCTTGAGATGGTTCTCTTTTTTGTGGACTTCACCAGCATGTCTTCAACATATACTTCCATATTGTTCCCTATTTGCTCTTGAAACATGCTGTTTATTAGTCTTTGGTATGTTGCCCCTGCATTTCTCAAGCCGAAGGGGATCACCTTATAAAAAAATGTTCCCAGTCGGTGATGAAGCTTGTATGCTCATCGTCGGGTTTGTACATCGGAATTTGGTTGTATCCCGAGTAAGCATCCATGAGGGATAATACCTTATGACCGCTCGTGGCATCAACCAATTGATCAATCCATAGGAGGGGTAGTAATCCTTCGGACGAGCCTTGTTTAAGTCAGTGTAATCAACATACGTCCTCCACTTCCCGTTGGGCTTCTTCACTAGCACGGGATTGGCTAACCATTTCGGGTTAAGGACCTCTTCGATAAATCCGTAAATTTCCAACTTTTTGGCTTCCTTCTTTAAGGCCTCTATCCGGTCTCTATTACATTGTCTCTTCTTTTATCGGACTGGGTAATTGAATGGTCAATGTTTAAGGCATGGCTCATAATTGAAGGGTTGATACCAATCATGTCTGAACGGGTCCAAGCAAAAACATCTTTGTTGAGCTGTAAGAACTGGATCAAGTCGCTTCTGAGAGGCTCCGTTAGCCTTTTACCTATGCTGACAACCTTTGATTTATCCTTTATATCGACGTTTACTGCTTCCACTTCTTCTATTGGTTTTATTCATTCAATCTCTCCTCTAGAATCCAAATCCGTGATGATTTCTCCCTCTTTAGTCGAGCTTACTTCATTGGTCCTTTTCCTTTTCAAAGAAGTGTAGCTACCATTAGTGCGTTTGTCAATCTTATTTATTTTTACCTTAGCTTCGAATGAGGGATGTAAGAATCCCCTATCTAAAGGCATAAAATCAGTAGAAGAATCAAAATACGAAGAACACTCCCTTTTGTATTTTTTAACCGTTGCGAAGTACAACTTGCAGGAGCTAAATTGTTCTCCCCTGATGGTGCCCATCCTATTTTGGTTAGGAATTTTAACATAATATATTTGGAAGAAATGAAGGCGTCCATCTCCTTTAAAGTTGGTCGCCCAAAGAAGGCGTTGTAATAGGACATGTGATCGATCACAACGAAGAGAGTTTCAAAAGGCTTGTGAAGTAGGGACAGTCCTACTTGAACCAGCAGGTTGATCTGACCCACCGGAGTCGGCCCATTGTTGTTGAATCCAAAGATTGGCTCGTTGCTAGGTTCCAGCTTCTTCTCGTAAATTCCCATCTGATTGAAAGTATGTTTAAAGATGACATTGACGGCACTCCTTGTATCCACAAGGATCTTTGAAACAACAGAGAGCCCTATTTATGTTGTTATCATAAGAGGGTCATTGTGAGGGCGACATACCCCTTTCTTTATTTCTTCTGGAGAAATGACTAGGTTATGCATTTTGAGAGCATAACGCATGTTCTTTAATGATGGATTTTCTTGAACGGAGAAGAATCCCTCTATGGTTTCTTTCATGTACTGGTTTCTGGCTTTCAGACAACTTTCGGCATGGTGTGGTCCCCCATGAATCACATTGATTTGGTTTATGGGTGTCCCCAAATCTAGGTTGCCCTCCCCCATGGCAATTCCTATTGCATTTACCAAAACCTTTTGCAGTCCACTTGCGTGATGAGCTGATGTTATTTTATTTAAAACAAATTCCTTCAGGTGTCCCTTTCGAAACAGCTTCTGGATGATCCCGTCTAACACCTTGCACTCGTTAGTCTTGTGTCCATTGGTTTGGTGGAATTCGCAATACTTACCACCGAAATGAGGTTCGGGGCAATTCTTGGCCTTGAACAAGAGGAGAAAGTTATTGAACCTTTCCTTTTGCGATAACATATACATACGAGATGGGCTTTTTCAGAGCAACCGAGTTTGTATTAGAATCTTCCCACCTTGACCTCTTTTGATTTCCTTTCAGGGGCTTTCGCCCAAAGTTCGGCCTTCCTCCTTCCCCTCAAGGCCCGAACTTCTGTTTTGTGAAGTACAATTCATCCATGCGAATGAACTTGTTGGCTTGAAAATGGAAATCCTGCAAGTATTTGCAGTCGTGGATATATAGCCCCTTCTAAAGGGGCTGTTTTCAATTAGCCCTGAGTGTACGGCAATTAGCTTGTCATGGCCGTTCATATCCTTGGCCTTTAAGACCTCGATGTTGAACCTTTTCAAATAGTCCCCATGGGACTCCCCTTGCCTCTGTTTGGTGTTAGCAATGGCCGTATAATCCACGATTGGACCTTTGCAGATGTATAATTGCACGAAAAATTCGTAAGAGAATTGCTTCCTTGAGTAAATGATCTTTTCCCTATACCAACGATACCATTTTGCTGCTGCCCCTTGAAAGGTGACCAAAAAAAGACGGCATATGATGGCTCTGGAAGCATTGTAAAGATCCATCTGACTGTCAAAAGCCATCAGATGATCGTCCGGGTCAGTTATCCCAAGATACTTTAGGGTTGGAGCTTTCACTTTCGAAGGTATTATGGTTTTCATAATTTCATCGATGAATGGAGCTACTCTTTCGTTGTCATTTACACTGTTATCTTGGATCCTTTTCCCCTTGCTTCCCAACAAGTCCTTGATGGTCTTCTGAGTGAGATCTTTGATGTAAGCCTCCGTGTGGTCATAATCCGCTCTTTTGGGATTATAGCCTATGGAAGCAGAATTCCCTGACTGTTCCTGCTTACACTGATTCCCTTGATAGTCTATCCCCATCAGATGGGACATTTTCTTCTTGGAAGAGGTTTCTTTAAGTTTTTCCTTTGCTTTTGAATGTTGAAAGGGAGTTTTCTTTTTGGGGATTCATTCGTCTCTCTCTGACTAGATGTAGTGAGCTTTGAGGATTTTTGTGCCTGGACAGCATTAACATAGGCCTGTACTTCTTGAAGTTGCTTTTCCAAAACAAAGATCTTTGCGACATCATCTTCCATGGCGTTTGAGTCTGGCAGTTGTTGAGGATTGGACGTGGTTCCCTCTCCCTTGTTATTTGGGCTGAGCGTTGGACCCTCATTTCCTCCAAGGGAGGTTTTAGGATTCGGCTCTCTGTTTCGATCTTCCATTCTTTTCGATTTCATATTTCGCTGCTATGCAGCAATAAATTCACCAAATTAATTTTAACAAATTGACCATAAGGACAGAGGTTTAGGCCCTTCTTCTGGTGCCAAAATGTTAACGATATTTTTCATCAACACCTAGATTATGATGCATATAGCGTATATCCATGAGTTTTGACATCGCCATAACTCAGAATTATCGAAACACACTCTAGGACCCACAAATCTAAGCTAAACTGCTTTCCTTTGGGCATCAGAGTTTTCGACTTTAATGATTAATTATCTTGTGCCCAAAGGGTGGATGTCACACATATATTGCATGATGACACTCCGAATCGACTTTGGGAAGATTATCTAGCTTGATATTACTGGAATCCGTGGAATGGATAACTCCCTTAATTATGAAGGTGGCAAGATGTACTGTAACAAAAGGAAAATAGGCTAACGCCTCCCTTGAGCTTGGGGAAGAAGGTACTGTGATGCTCATTAACTTCAGTAATATTTCCACATCTGACCAACACAAGAGAGGGGTCAGAATCAAGTTGGAAAATTGGTTATGAACCCACAGATACCATCCTTTCCTCAAGGATCATAAGATGTTAGACTTATCGTGACAGTGTCAATCAATGATGACAAAACCTCCAGGTGAAGGGGAGGAAGCTTCATATTTCTATGAAGCCTCTTCTCCATTGCTAGGGTGTCTGCATTGATCTTCTCATTTGTAAAGTTAGTGTTAACTCCCTGTCTCATTATTATGACATGAAAAGATTATCAAATCACAAGATGCCTAAGACTCGGAAATTCTCCATTCATAAATTGTAGATGTATTACAAGAATTGGTGATTTTCTCTTTTCTGGAGAATAATAAATGAATTTTGGAATAAAGGATTCGTCCACCTCTTATTTGACTTTGAGGGTCTTATTTATAGAGAATCCGGGGTCCTTCCGCTGATAGACTACTAGGCCTGCATGGGCCTCAATTAGCCGCTTTCTCTCCTTGTTTCGGGTGTTTGGCTCCCGGCTGTCTTTGCGGCGCTGATTATAGTCTCTGAAGTGCGGGTTCCGGACGACTTGGGCTTCCCCGAGACTGACACGGGCTTGTTATCGTGGCAATTTGTTGATGATGTTTGAACCTCCGGTAGCAGATTCCAGGCGTTGGCTCCAAGACATAAGCTTTCGGATTAGGCCTTCGGCTTTGTCGTGAGTACTTAGAGGTGCCTGTCCTCATGATGTAGTAGATGCCTGCCGGTTTGAAACCGTTGTTGGTTCAGGTACTAAGTAGAATAATACAGGGGGCTTGTATCTCTACTTGGGTCTTGGTTTAACCTTTCGGTAAAACTTTTAAGACGGTTTTGTTCTCCGAAAGGTGTCTTTCGGTAATTTTTCTATAACTCACGAAGGTAGCCCTTCGTCATATATGAAGTTGATTCCCAAAAGTCGGCCTTGGACGATCTTTATGTATTGATCCAGCACTCTTCTGCTTCTGGTGCGTTGGCATTAAATGAGTTGATTCCGATAGTCCTTCGGGGTTTCAATAAGCGGAATTTGTGCTTCTCTCTTTCCTAATGTAACGACCCGTATTCTACGCATCACAGGATTGTAGGATATTTATTTCTTTCACATACGAAGTCGTATAGTCATGTAACTTTGGGAGACGACTATTGTGGTCATTTCCCATGTTCATGATTTTTCCCGATTTTTAAATGACCATTTTACCCCTAGTTGGTACTGTTTTGGCCATAACTTTTGACTGGACAGGAATTTTGACCTGAAACCACTTTCATTGACTCCGGATGATGGTTTACAATTTCGTAGAGTGGTCACATTAGCCAAACGGACTCATCGTTTGGGAGATATGGCTGAAACAAGTTTCAGATGGTGAAAAACAACTTAATTGGGCTTAACTGGGTGATTAGCAGCTAGGCCCAGAGGGGAATTTCGGGTTTAGAGGTATAGGAGGACTGATTAGGGTTAGGAAATCACTTTCATTTCAGTTTTGAGCCGCCACAAACCTTCTTGAGACCCTAGTAATGGCTTCCATCCTCTAAAACCACTCCAAAACACATTTTTAGTGAAGATTAAACCTAAACTACATCAAATCAAGGCCAAATAGCAACAAAGAAAGGTTGGAGCTGCTGCTATACATAGGGATTCGACCCAAACAGAGAGTATTTCAGATTTGGTGTTTTATTTTGTGGCAAAGGTGAGTGATTTGCATAGTTTTTGCACTAATTACAGTAATTAAGGGTAATTAGTGAAGATTAGCGAACCTATACACTAATAAATTCTGGAAAAATGTTTAGAAATTCTTAAATAATAATTTATGCCTCTGGTAGAAATTTGGTTTAATTTGATTAAGTTTTGTTAACCCTATGGTTAGATTTACTTAAACATGCTTAAGGGAAAATAAGGGGTTTTGGGCACATTTGATCCATTTTGACATGTAAATTCATTGTTTGGTGTTTATGGTTAGTTTGCTATGTTGTTATGACTATTTGACATGATTTGTAATTGATTAGAAGTGTTAGATTTGTCGAAAACGTCGTCGAATGGCGTAAACAAGTTGCTGGAAAAAGTTGCAGAAAGTTGTGCAGGGTTTCAGATCGGATCGGATGTGGGCTCGGATCGGATATGTGAACTGGGCGAGAAACCCGACCCCAACCGGAGTCTGGCACAAAAGAGACTTGGCAAAAAAAAAAAGGAAGGCCACGTTGGTTAAGCTGGGGATCAGATCGACTTGGAGAAGCAGGGCTCGGATCGGAAGTAAACACTTGGGAGAACTAGCAAGAGGGAAGACCACGCGGATCAGATGGCAAGGAGGGATCGGATCGGAATACGTGAAGAAACGAGGGAGCGGATCGGAGCGGAAGCACGAACTGGAAGGGAGGACACCCGACCCGACCCGGAGGAGGACACCCGACCCGACCCGAAGTGGAATAACCGACCCGAACCGATGCGACGCTGTGGACCCGAACCGATGGCTAGAAGGAGAACCCGACCCGACCCAGTATTGACCAATAATCCGAGATGCAAAGGAAGTCCAAATGAGAAGTTAGAGCTCAAGATTTAGACGGGAATCAACGAGTTCGCTTCATGGTTGGGTTTTGCTGCGGGACGTGTGCCAAGGGGTTATCGGTGTCTATAGCTTTGGACCACTATGGTAGGAGGTATGTAGGCGGATTCAGGGCCATCATGGCATCGGTAGAACCAAGGGCTACGACCAATGAAGTGGGTCATTGAAATGTTTGGTCATGACTCCATGTGTTTAGCTTGGTCACGGCAGGGTTTCTACAAGTCGGGATTCGTCGTTACTTCAATTTGTCTAGTGTTCCAAAGTGGTAGACACCGTATGCTTTACGCACTGAGTGAGAGATGTGAGGATGATTGCTATGGATGATTTATTTGCTATCATATTGACATGCACACCCCACCCCCGTATTCTTTACACTATTTATTATGGCACCTTAGAGTACTGTACGGTATGTGGTACTAACTCTTTGTTGCAGGTCCAGGTTCATGTATGGTTTAGTATACCTGTTATTATTCTGTTTAGATGCTTATCGCTCATACCAGGCTTTATGTCTGACCCAGAGTTTTATGTCTCCTCTTATTACTCTGGGTGCTCACACGAGCAGACTAGAAACAGGTTAGCTGGTGATGCACGGGTAGATGATCCGGAGACGAGCAGGAGGCTTCCACGTAATATATACATAGTATTCTCCCTGTGTTGTTGAAGATCACTGCTTGGGCATTAGTGGTGTATCTTCTACTTTAGCTTTCTTTTGTTTAGAGACAGTAAATTTGGAAAATTGTAATAAGCTGTATTTGGATTTCCGCTGCTCTGATGATTGATGTTGATTTTAGTTATCAGCTTATGCACTGTCTCACCTGTTTTATGTCAAGTATATTATTATTATATTTTACTCCATGCGCTGTGAGACATTCTACAGGTTCTTGATTAGTTAATTCCCTTCTTTCCTTTCTTCTGACGACCATCCCGTGCTAGTCGGGCATGTGTACAGCGCACTTTCGAAGGAAATGCAGGCTGGTGCGGGGCAGGCCGTCACACTTGGTATCAGAGCTCTAGGTTGCGTAGTTAACCTAGGGAAGTTATCAGGAAGAGATAATATACGAGAGAGCGTATTTGTGATTATTTTGGTTTTTAAAATGCTATATATATATATACTATTAGTAGTATAAGAATGAAGTCGTACTGCACTAGCACCACTATGGAGTCATTAATCGTTTCCTTTTTCAGATTGACAATGAGCCGATATACTAGAGGTGCTGGTACGGGAGCCAATAATGGGAATGCTGCTGACATGAGGATGATGTTTACTGACCTCATGAGAGAGATGCTTTACAGAGGGCAGCTCCCAATGGTGGAAATGGTGGTGGTCCAATAGTGCAGGCGCCAAGAGTCGACTTCGCTAAGCTGAATAAGGATTATACTAGTCTTGGTGGGAAGCCGTTCCATGGAACGGAGTCGGCCACGGATGTTCAAGATTGGTTGGATAGTTGCGAACGTATCTTCGAGGATTTGGGTATCGAGGATGCGATGAAGAGAAAGCTAGTGTCCCGTCAGCTGCAAGGGCGGGCAATGAATTGGTGGAATGCTATAAAGGCAGCTACTCCCGAAGATCAGATTACTTGGGAGCAGTTTAAAGCTCGCTTTAGCGAGAAGTTCATTCTAGCTGCTCAGAAGTCAGTGCTGTTTAAGAAATTCTTAGAACTCAAGCAGAATGGCAAAGCTGTCTCGGAGTATATTGCTGAATTTGACACTTTGTCAAAATATGGGTTATCTCTTATTGATACTGCCGAGAAAAAGAATGAGAAATTCATAACTGGTTTGGATCAGTACTTGGGGGAAAAACTTATTAACCACATCGATGAGACATTTGAATCGATTGTGGGGAAAGCATTAAGATCAGAAAGTCTCTACCCTAAGCCAAAGACTGAGGTTGCATCCGCAGAAGAGCCAAAGCCACAAGTAAGTGGTGGAGGCAAGGGTGGTTCCCAGAATAAGAGAAAGCAGAGTCAGACTAAGGATGGCCAGAAGAAAAAGAATAAGCAAGATGTTGAGTGCTTCAGCTGTGGTAAGAAGGGCCATTATGCTAGTAATTGTCGGGCCAAGCCAGCGGATAGGAAGTGCTTCAACTGTGGCCAAATGGGACATCACAAGGACAAGTGTCCGCAACCCCCTAAAGAAAATCAAATAGTGAAAGCCTACGCCCTTAATGCTATTCCTTCTTCGTCGAATGCCCCAACAGCGGCGGAGAAGGGAAAGAATGTCATCATTCAAGGTATGCTTTCTGTTTATGATGTTCCTGTTAGAGTTTTGTTTGATACCGGAGCTTCCAGTTCTTTCATATCTAGTGACCTGGTAGATAGGTTGGGATTGGAGCCCGAGATTGTCGATAGACCTTTAGTAGTGACGAACCTGGTTGGTGGTTCGACTAGCCTTAGCATGATTCTCGTAATGTGGTCCTATCGAGTCATGGATGCATGTTTGTTTGTGATTGCTTTGTTTCGGGCTTTACTGGGTTTGGCATTATTTTGCGAGTAGATTGGCTCCAAAGGTACGGGGTGGTGGTAGACTGTGAGGGCTTTTTAGTGACAGCTAGAGCGGATGATGGGAGGAGGATAGTGTTCGGTGGTCTACCCAGTAAGGGGGTATTGGCTAGTTTTCTAAACTCCCTCGACATTCCGCATAGTGAGTTGTCAGGTTTGCCCGTGGTTGGCCAGTATCCGGATGTTTTCGAAGAAGTGATCGGGCTTCCACCACACCAAGAGATTGAGTTCCGTATTGATTTGGTAAAAGATGCCAGATCTATAGTGATGCCACTTCGTCGTATGGCACCAAGAGAGCAGCGAGAGCTCCAGATGCAAGTCAGCGATCTTTTGAAGAAGGGATTTATCAGAAGGAGTGTTTCTGAATGGGGAGCACCAGTTGTGTTTGCTACCAAGGCGGATGGTTCCCTTCGTTTGTGTGTAGACTACCGTGAGTTGAATAAAGTGACGAGGAAGAACAAGTATCCTCTACTGCGGATAGATGATTTGTTCGATCAGTTGAGTGGCGCAAGAGTATTTTCTCAGTTGGATCTCGCGACAGGTTTTCATCAGCTTAGAGTGGAAGCTGAGAGTATAGCTAAAACGGCATTTCAAACGCCGTCTGGATTTTATGAGTGGTTGGTCATGCCATTCGGGCTGACCAATGCCCCATCATATTTTGTGGATCTTATGAATAGGGTATTCAGAGATCAGTTGAATAAGTTTGTCCTTGTGTTCGTTGATGATATTTTGGTCTATTCAAGGACAGAGGAAGAACACAAGGAACATTTAAAAATAGTGATGGAGGTGTTGAGAAAACACCAATTGAAAGCAAAGTTTTCTAAGTGTCACTTCTGGAAGAGGGAAGTGAGGTTCTTGGGCCATGTTGTATTAGAGAATGGTATTGCCGTGGACCCGGCGAAGGTGGCTACGATACAGGATTGGCCTACACCCAAGAATGCAACAGATGTAAGAAGCTTCTTGGGAATAGCTGGATATTATCGTAAGTTTATCCAAGGTTTCTCCAAGATAGCAGCACCATTGACCCAGTTGACCAAGAAGAATCAAGCTTTTGTCTGGGATGAAAGGTGCGAGAATGCATTCAAGAGTCTAAAGGACAAGTTGACAAGCGCACCAGTGTTAGTCATTCCTAAGGGGGATAAAGAGATGACGGTATACACGGATGCCTGTGGTACCGGACTGGGTGTTGTATTGATGCAAGGCGGTGGGGTTGTAGCTTATGCAAGTCGGCAATTGAAACCGCACGAGAAAAGATACCCTACCCATGACTTGGAATTGGCAGTGATCGTGTTCGCGTTAAAGATGTGGAGACACTATCTCTTGGGAGAAAGATTTGAGCTGTTTACAGATCATAAGTCGTTGAAGTATCTCTTCTCCCAGAAAGATCTGAATCTCCGTCAGCAGAGATGGTTAGAGTTCATGGCTTCGTATGATTTTGATATCGCATATACACCTGGGAAAGGTAATGCGGTAGCCGACGCCTTGAGTAGGAGACATGCCGGCTTAGGGGCAATGTTTCTTGAATGGAAGCAACTGGAGTATATCGCGGGGTTTGATTTCAGACCAAAGTGCGAATTGGATCCAGAAATGTTAGCAAGTTTGACGATCAGACCCACTTTAATTGAGCGGATCGGCTCTAGTCAGAGGGACGATCCTAACCTATTGGAAATCATCTCCAAGTTAAAGATGGATATCGGTGGGGAGATGAACAAGTATGGGCTTGATCGAGATGGATGGCTTAGAAAGAATGGAAAGCTTGTTGTACCCAATGTCAATGGATTGAGAGATGAAGTGCTTAGAGAATGTCATCACTCAAAGCTGACTATACACCCCGGTGGTAACAGGATGTATCGAGATATGAAGCAGACTTACTACTGGGAAGGGATGAAAAGAGACGTTGGGAAGTTTATATCCAAGTGCATGAATTGCCAGCTAGTTAAAGCCGAGCAAAAGAAGCCTAGTGGGTTGTTACAGCCCTTAGAAATTCTCGAATGGAAATGGGAGCAAGTCTCGATGGATTTCATCGATTGTTTACCAAAGACTAGATTGGGACATGATAGCATTTGGGTAATCGTGGATCGATTGACTAAGAGTGCAAGATTCATACCGGTCAAATCGACCAGAACGGCATCCAAGTTAGCAGAATTGTATATGAAGTGGGTAGTGAGATTTCATGGAGTACCTAAAAGCATTGTGAGTGACCGGGACCCGTTGTTCACTAGTGGGTTTTGGAAGAGCTTACAAGAGGCTCTAGGGTCAGAGTTACATCTCAGTACCGCATATCATCCTCAGACCGACGGTCAGACGGAGAGGGTGAATCGTATTTTGGAAGATCTCTTGAGAGCGTGTATATTGGATTTTGGTGGATCATGGGATGACCATTTGCATCTAGTAGAGTTTGCATATAATAATAGCTACCAGTCCAGTATCGGTATGGCTCCGTTTGAAGCTTTGTACGGAAGACCGTGCAACTCACCATCATGTTGGATAGAGACTGGCGAGAAGTTTATGCTTGGACCAGATGTGGTGAGGGAAACTTCAGATAAGATCAAGGTCATTCAACAACGAATGAAGGCTGCCCAAGATAGGCAGAAGAGTTATGCTGATAAGAGGAGAAGAGACCTAAAATTCTCCGTTGGTGACTTGGTGTTTGTCAAGATTTCTCCGTTGAAGAGCGTAATACGATTTGGCAGGAGAGGCAAGTTGGCACCAAGATTTGTTGGCCCATTCCCTGTTCTTGAACTAGTCGGGAATTTGGCATACAGAATTGACTTACCGGAGAAGATGGCGGGAGTTCACGACGTATTCCATGTTTCCCAACTAAGGAAGCTCGTTCACGACTCAGATATGATTATTTCACCTGATCAGTTAGAGGACTTCGAAGTAGAACCCAGGCGGTTGGGAACCGCAAGCCGGCCCGTATTGTCAAGCACGACATGAAGCAACTTCGAAGGAAGGCGGTGAAGCTAGTCAAGGTTCAGTGGGGCGAGGATGAGAATGATTGTACTTGGGAGACAGAGGAGAACGTTAGGAAGACACACCCAGAACTCTTTGCCTGGTAAGATTTTGACTTCGATTCAGTTTTCCGCATGCTAGGATAGGCTTGTTTGCTTGTTTTGCATGTTTGATTGCTGTATGTGGTTGTTAGGCATGCGGGATCCTTTGTATGTTTTGGGTTAAGGAATTTCGGGGACAAAATTTCTTAAGGGGGGAAGAGTGTAACGACCCGTATTCTACGCATCATAGGATCGTAGGATATTTATTTCTTTCACATACGAAGTTGTATGGTCATGTAACTTTGGGAGACGACTATTGTGGTCAGTTCCCATGTTCATGATTTTTCCCGATTTTTAAATGACCATTTTACCCCTAGTTGGTATTGTTTTGGCCATAACTTTTGACTGGACAGGAATTTTGACCTGAAACCACTTCCATTGGCTCCAGATGATGATTTACAATTCTGTAGAGTGGTCACATTGGCCAAACGGACTCACCGTTTGGGAGATATGGCTGAAACAAGTTTCAGATGGTGAAAAACAGCTTAATTGGGCTTAACCGGGTGATTAGCAGCTAGGCCCAGAGGGAATTTCGGGTTTAGAGGTATAGGAGGACTGATTAGGGTTAGGAAATCACTTTCATTTCAGTTTTGAGCCGCCACAAACCTTCTTGAGACCCTAGTAATGACTTCCATCCTCTAAAACCACTCCAAAACACATTTTTAGTGAAGATTAAACCTAAACTACATCAAATCAAGGCCAAATAGCAACAAAGAAAGGTTGGAGCTGCTGCTAGACATAGGGATTCGACCCAAACAGAGAGTATTTCAGATTTGGTGTTTTATTTTGTGGCAAAGGTGAGTGATTTGCATAGTTTTTTCACTAATTACAGTAATTAAGGGTAATTAGTGAAGATTAGCGAACCTATACACTAATAAATTCTGGAAAAATGTTTAGAAATTCTTAAATAATAATTTATGCCTCTGGTAGAAATTTGGTTTAATTTGATTAAGTTTTGTTAACCCTATGATTAGATTTACTTAAACATGCTTAAGGGAAAATAAGGGGTTTTGGGCACATTTGATCCATTTTGACATGTAAATTCATTGTTTGGTGTTTATGGTTAGTTTGCTATGTTGTTATGACTATTTGACATGATTTATAATTTATTAGAAGTGTTAGATTTGTCGAAAACGTCGTCGAATGGCGTAAACAAGTTGCTGGAAAAAGTTGCAGAAAGTTGTGTAGGGTTTCGGATCGGATCGGATGTGGGCTCGGATCGGATATGTGAACTGGGCGAGAAACCCGACCCGAACCGGAGTCTGGCACAAAAGAGACTTGGCAAAAAAAAAGGAAGGCCATGTTGGTTAAGCGGGGGATCGGATCGACTTGGAGAATCAGGGCTCGGATCGGAAGTAAACACTTGGGAGAACTAGCAAGAGGGAAGACCACGCGGATCAGATGGCAAGGAGGGATCGGATCGGAATACGTGAAGAAATGAGGGAGTGGATCGGAGCGGAAGCACGAACTGGAAGGGAGGACACCCGACCCGACCCGGAGGAGGACACCTGACCCGACCCGAAGTGGAATAACCGACCCGAACCGATGCGACGCTGTGGACCCAAACCGATGGCTAGAAGGAGAACCCGACCCGACCCAGTATTGACCAATAACCCGAGATGCAAAGGAAGTCAAAATGAGAAGTTAGAGCTCAAGATTTAGACGGGAATCAACGAGTTCGCTTCATGGTTGGGTTTTGTTGCGGGACATGTGCCAAGGGGTTATCGGTGTCTATAGCTTTGGACCACTATGGTAGGAGGTATGAAGGCGGATTCAGGGCCATCATGGCATAGGTAGAACCAAGGGCTACGACCAATGAAGTGGGTCATTGAAATGCTTGGTCATGACTCCATGTGTTTATCTTGGTCACAGCAGGGTTTCTACAATTCGGGATTCGTCGTTACCTCAATTTGTCTAGTGTTCCAAAGTGGTAGATACCGTATGCTTTACGCACTGAGTGAGAGATGTGAGGATGATTGCTATGGATGATTTATTTGCTATCATATTGACATGCACACCCCACCCCCGTATTCTTTACACTATTTATTATGGCACCTTAGAGTACTGTACGGTATGTGGTACTAACTCTTTGGTTGCAGGTCCAGGTTCAGGTATGGTTTAGTATACCTGTTATTATTCTGTTTAGATGCTTATCGCTCATACCAGGCTTTATGTCTGACCCAGAGTTTTATGTCTCCTCTTATTACTCTGGGTGCTCACACGAGCAGACTAGAGACAGGTTAGCTGGTGATGCACGGGTAGATGATCCGGAGACGAGCATGAGGCTTCCACGTAATATATACATAGTATTCTCCCTGTGTTGTTGAAGATCACTGCTTGGGCATTAGTGGTGTATCTTCTACTTTAGCTTTCTTTTGTTTAGAGACAGTAAATTTGGAAAATTGTAATAAGCTGTATTTGGATTTCTGCTGCTCTGATGATTGATGTTGATTTTAGTTATCAGCTTATGCACTGTCTCACCTGTTTTATGTCAAGTATATTATTATTATATTTTACTCCATGCGCTGTGAGACATTCTACAGGTTCTTGATTAGTTAATTCCCTTCTTTCCTTTCTTCTGACGACCGTCCCGTGCTAGTCGGGCATGTGTACAGCGCACTTTCGAAGGAAATGCAGGCTGGTGCGGGGCGGGCCGTCACACCTAATCCTTGTCTTTGTTTATTTTTTGTCACGGAATTTTCCTTCGGGTACCTGCCAGATGGATCCTATCGGGTGAACCCTGCCGTCGTTTTGAAGGCTTTGAGCTCCTTTCTTCCCGATGGGTGCTGGCCCATGTTGCTCTTGGGTTCTTCCTTCCGTCAATAACATTTACCTCTAAAATTTTGGCCTAATGCTTTTTTTACCTTTTCATACTTAATCAATTGACTTCCTATAAAGGCTTAAATCTAAAATGTCCAATAGAAACCATATACAATGTTAAACATGACTACAATGCATTGATTTTTTTTATTTTTATTTTTTGCATTTTTATGTTTTCCATACTTAAGACCCAAAAAATCACACATGGTAAACTTTAGATCCACACATGCATTTCTGGGTTATGCAACAAACCAAAAAAAAATATAAATATATAGACAAAAATGGAAGATTACACACACAAACACACACACACACACACACACACACATATATATATATACATATATAAGCATTTAATTTTCAATGATAAGGAATTTTCTTTCAACAAGGTAGGTGTAAAAATCGCACAAAAAATATACAATCGAAGAATGTCCATACCTGACTTGCCAGGCGAAGGAGAAATCATATGTCAACCTAGGTTTGGAAATCAGATTGACCACCAGCAATATGGTCCCATCTCAAAAGAAATGAGTCACTCTATACATGGAAATTAACCAAACAGAATGCAACCAGAAACTGAAAACTCAACCAAAGCGAACATGAGATGAGTCAACGAGTCATTCAATACACATCTACTAGACATTGTATCATCATCTAGTAGTGATGAGGACGAGATTGAAAGAAGCAGTGATCAGACTCAAAAAGCACTAAAACTGGTCATCACATAATGATCAGATCCAAGATTGGAATTCTTAAACCAAATACTTATCATGTTGACATAGAAACAAAAGAATCAGATAATTATTATGAAGCTTTTTCGTATGATAATTGGAGAACAACAATGAAAGAAGAGTACAATGCTCTAATGAAAAACAATACATGGACTCTAATTTCTATGCCAAAAATAAGAATATTGCTGACTGTAAGTGGACCTATACCATGATGACAATTCCAGATGGCTCAGTTTCTAAGTATAATGCAAGAGTAGTAGCAAAAAGCTACTACTCTTGCATTGTGATTTTGGTTTCAATAAATTTCACATGTTGTAAAGCCATCAACTATAATAAAACTAACTGTTGCTTTGAATAAAATCTGGGACACTAGACAATTAAATGTGAACAATTGATTCCTAAATGATGTATTACAGGAGGAGGTATACATGGAGCAACCAAAAAACTTCAAACAAATGGAAAGCTGGTGTGCAAGTTAAACAAGGCGATCTATGGACTAAAGCAGGCACCAAGAGTGTGGTTTACCAAACTAAAGTCAACTCTAATAATTCTTGGATACATATTAACAAAATCTGACAATTCTTTATTTACAAAATTTAATAACTCTGATATTACTTATGTACTGATTTATGTTGATTACTTTATAACTACAGCGGCAGTAAGTTTGAAATCAACAAACTTACAAACCACCTGAATAAGGTATTCTCAACCATAGACTTGGGAAACATAAGTTATTCCTTAGGAATTGAAGTAAAAAAAATTCAATTAGCAAACTTCATCTCAGTCAAGAAAATATATTTCATTCATGCTGTTAAGAGAAAAGATGTACAAGAAAAATGCTCTACCAACACCTATGGTCAACAATGCTCAATTATCTAAAAATAGTGGTGAACTTATAACCAAAGCAACACACTATAGAAGCATAGTCAGAGCTTTAAATATGCAACCATTACGGGACTAGATATCTCTTTCATTGCCAACAAAAGTTTTGCAGAGACCATCTAATCTACAATGGTAACAAGTAAAGAGAATACTAAGGTATCTCAAAGTCACATAAAACATAGTTTAACAACGGAGACATCTAAAAATACCAATATTAATGAATATGCCAACTTAGTCTAGGGGTTAGACCCTGATGACAGAAAATCCACATCAAAGTATTATATATAGTTAGCCACAAATCCAATTTCATGGTGCTCTAAAAAGCAACTTACTGTATCTGGACCAAGTGCAGAAGCAGAGTATTAAAGTGGTGCTAATGCAACTACCTAAATATAATGGATCAAATCTTTACTACATGAGCTAAAGGTCGAATTCAACATAAAAACAACTGTAATGTGTGACAACCTAAGTACTGTTCTTTTGAGTGCAAACCAACTTACTGTGTCTAGATCAAGAAGAGAAGCAGAGTATTGAAGTGGTGCTAATGAAACTACTTAAATATAATGGATCAAATCTTTACTACATGAGCTAAAGGTCGAATTCAACAAAAAACCAACTGTAATGTGTGACAACCTAAGTATTGTTCTTTTGAGTGCAAACCAAGTTCAACATTCAAGCACCAAACATATCGAATTGGACCATACACTTCATAATAAAAAATTGTTTCTAAAGGAAAATTTAATGTAAATCATATATCTTCCTTTCATTAGATTGCAGACATTTTAACAAAATCACTATTTAGGAAAAATTCCACACTCTTCAGAGACAAACTAAAATCTGACGAAGCTAGCACCTATGTTGATCTAACACTAAGGCAAGCTACAAAAACCTAAGTGAGTAATCAAAACTCAATGAGGTCGGAACATCCAAAGCGAACATCAACCACAAGGAAGAATTTTGCAAATAGATCTACCAAAAAGTCATTGAGAATAAATCAAATCTCATCAAATCGACAACAAAACAACTACAAAATATTCAAAACCAGGCAGCGGACAATCATATGGACAATTGCCTTTTGCTTGGAAGAGAATCACTAGATGAAACCAAATTAATCGAGCAAATTGTCGAGTTTTATCTCCATCACTGCAACCCTAAATCAGATTTGAGGCGGGAACATTAGAGAATAATGTATATATGAATTATATTTTACCAATGTGTTGTAAACTCGCATTTTATATTCAGATGTATGCTTTGTGGGCTTTGCCCAAGTACATCAATTATTATATATAAGGACTCGAAGCATGTACAAACGGATTATTCAATTAAGTGACTATAATTACTTCTTCATAAATCCTCATCAACATTTCTACATTCAAAATCATTTTCTCTTTTCCAAATTTTTGATTCCTAGAGCCAATTCCATTATTTATTTAACAATGTGTTAACCATATAAAAGCAGCATATTTTCCATAATATGTAAGAACTTTTACATCTACTAGACATCAATATGAAGATTACATAAACATCTTAAACTCCTTCCACCATATTCAAAGAAAATTTTGAATTGTAGAATCTATTTTAATGTCAGACAGTAAACTAAATATCTACATTACGAGACTTGATCGTATAAAAGATTAGTCAAGTAATACTTACCGAAGATAAAGTGGCAACAATTGCGATAGCTAGTAGTAGTATTTGTCCTAATACAGTTTGGATGCCACAAAACACCCTTCACAAAATGGAGGTAGCTATTAAAACATAAAATTAGACATAAATTGGAACACAAGAGATCTCAATTGTAAAATCATCTTGTCCTCATATGAAAGGTGGAAATCAGGGGTAATCCAATAATGTAGATGCATTCTATCACCAATTGCATCTATTTTTTGTATCTAAATAGATATAGGACTGCAAGTACAAGTGGCTATAGTTGATTCCTTAAACAAATGAAAATTAAAATAACAATTTTTTTAGCCATTTATTTCCAGAAATTGCTATAAGAGAAAGATTCAACTCTTAGGAATAATATTTCCTATGTGGCACCAATTCTCTTGTAAATATAGTCGTAGTGCAATCCTAAAGGCGTTGTTTTTTGTACTATAGGGTACTATAATACCATCGAACAAATAGTGTTTAGTCGTGGTAACCAATCGACCGCGTGTATGAAAGAAAAAAATTGTTCGATGATAGCTTTTAGCATAAAACATAGTGCCCTTAGCACAAATCACAGTGCCCTGGGCACCACGCTAACAGTATTTGTATAATTAAGAAAATAAAGGCATCCTACCTATGAAATGGACAACAACAATGATGAAAAAAGGGAAAGAAGAAAGATGAATAAAGAAGGATTTAAAATATTTTATCACTTGATGATTCATCCTAAGTAAAAATGAAACATAGATGGAACAATTAAAAGCTTCTAAATCTTTTGCAATATTAGTGAATCTTTTATGGAAAATGCTTCTTTTTGTTACTCTTTGGGTAACATCTGATTTTAGCAAAAGCACCACCCCGTTACGGGGAAAACAATATAAAATAGATAAAAATGTATGAGAAATGAAAAAAACAAAAAGTAGAGATAAAAGACACAAGTTTTTAGTGGTTCGGCTAGGCTTACGTCCACTTTAAAGACCTTTATTATCATATTTTTCATGCTATATACAATGCTTTTGCTTACAATCATTATGGTTATATACAAAGTAAGTAAATAAGTATCACAAGTACCACCAATTATCAGAGTAGACCTCGACAATTAGTTTAGGTGAACAGCGCTTGCCCTCCTTGGGGTTGAAAAGTGGTTGAGGATTTATTTTGGCAAAGTGTCCAATAGGCAAAAAATGGATCCTCTTTAATATTAGAGAGTAGGGGCATTTATAGGAGCTTAAGAAGTTATTGGGCCAAGCAACTTCCCTAGAGGGCCTCTCATAGCAAAATAAGCCAATATGCGCCAAATCTCACTATCACACAAGTCAATTATGTATACTGATGTCGGTCCATAGCCTATTAACCTGTGCTGATCCATGGAGTTAGGTCAGATTGTGCTTCGGATTCTATTGCTTGCTTTTCTTTCCTCCCACTACCTTCTGTATAAAATATGAAGTTTATGTGATCAACTCCCATGGACTGGTGCATGTCCATGGTCTATGTATAGGTACTGATCCATAGACTTATTTTGTACTTCAACTTTACCAGGTATTTTCTTATGTACTTTTGATCTTTCCTATAGAATTTGACTTGGTTTGGCCTTCATTTGATCATAATTTTAGGCCCACACTTCAATATGTTCATTTCCTTTCACTCCATCAACTAGTAATATATATAAAGGTGCAATTGGCTCATATTTCACGGGTAGGACAGTTAAGCTAGTAGGATCACGATAGTATGGGCCTTGATAGGTCTGAGCGTATATCTTTGAATGGTTTCTGTCTATAGGGCATGGACTAGTGTCGGTCTATTTGCTTGGTGTATTTTTGTTCTATTTTTCTTAGGCTTTAAGTGTTCTTCATTTTGAACACTTTTGTGAAGTTTGGGTCAAACCGTTGTCACGCCACCCTTGGTTCTCATGAAAATTTTCCTTTGGGTTCAATACCGAGTTAATATTTTCCTTCTATAGTAATTTTTTGTTGAAACAGGATGTTCTCTAGAATAAACCATTTTTATGTTGTTGGTTTAGCAAATTTGGTTGATTTTATTGACTTGATTGTGAGGGGTTTCATTTGACATATTAGCTATTTGCTCAAGTTTCTTGACGTAGAACGCCTTTGCCAATAACAACAATGCAACATTGATTCTAGAATTTCTAAAATGCTCTAGATTGCTTATTAGATCATCTATGTGAATCTCTTGCTGAGTCGGATCAAGAGAATGATACAGTACTGGATCATAAGCATGACTTGGTGTAAAGTCCAGTGCATTAACGAAGTTTAGGAAAATACCTTTTTCTTCTTGAGTCTCGAAGCCAAAATAATTCATTTAAGACACTTGGGTGGATTTTTTTGATCTATGTGATTGATTAAACTTGGTTTCAGATACACTCGACCGGGATTGGAATCTAGCAATTCCAACTTCATCATTTTTTTGTTAATATTGTTTTTGCATATTTAATAATTCTGAAGAAGAGAATGCTTCTTGAGCTACTTATAGAAATAGACCCGTTATCAAATTTTCAGCCGATTATGGGTAAGTTCTAAAAAAGGAGAAAAAAAATACATAGCTCATGTTATCGATGCACCTGAGCCATTTATGCAAGATGATCTGCTTGTATCTAGACTCATGGGGCCTTTCTTAAAATGGAAGGGTAGTGCATCTGCCTTGATTGATGTATAAAATTCGATAAGCAAATGTAGGATGGTTTGCTTTGAATTATGAACATCTTCCAGTCAGGGACTTAATATGAAATGAAATTTGCTTGGTCGATTTGGTTGTCAGCCTTACCATGTAAAGTAGGTTACTGCTTAATTTGATTTAATCCTGATGGGGATAGTTTTGCAAAATTAGAGGCTTGGTCTTCAAATATGATGTCATTTCATTTACTCCATCTAGTCTTCCATAAACTTATACCTTATTATCTGGGAGTTATGACTGTCTCGTAGAGGGTTGTTCTTTGAGATGTGGCTTTGCTTATGGAGCGCTTTTAGACCTCACGGATTGCCATCGACTTGCATGCATTAATGGAATAATGCCTCATTTTTAATCTGTCTTGTACACTCCTTTCATACGTTTATATGCTTTGTTGTTACGTGTTTGAAGGGACGACCTCTTGGGCAGTGAACTGTGGTCGTTGGACCCTCAACATGAGTATGATGGAGCATTGTAAATTCTTGATCAAGCCTAGCTAGAATCTTGCCTCGCTTGCGATGTGCTCATGGACTTTGTCACATCTTTTAACTTGCACAAGCATTCTTTCGTTTTGAATTTTTGGACAAAAATCATTTGAGAGAGAAGAGGTTGACTTATAGATTGTGCTTCATTGGGTGTGAAGTCAGGCTTCGTCTCAGCCGAACACTTGTAGCTTTAAAGTCACGCTCTTCATTTTTGGCTTTACTTATCTTTTTTTGTGAATTTAGCAAGGTCTCCTTCCCTCTTTGAATCTAAGCGAACATACTTGTTTTAAACTATGCATATTTTTTGATTTACAACACCGACTTTCTTGTTTTCATGGTTTCATGAGATCCTATAAAATGAGGTTCGCCGAATTACTCTGAACAGTGGCTTCGTTGTCGTTTCCACATCGATAATGGGTAAATTTCGAGCGAATAATTAAGAAATAGAATATAAACTACAATACTTTATTGTAAATGAGTTAGTTGTGCATGATGTCCCGTTTGTGGTTTTTTGGTGCACCAGACATATTTTACGTAGATAATTCTATACATGCCTCAACAAACAGTTAGAATCCAAATGGTAAGTATTTCACCGTTTCATTTGGTCGATCGTATAGGCTTATTAATAGAAATAAAATGTACATGATGGTCCTGATTACAGATTACTCTTGTCTTGAATGACTTTTCGGCCATCCAGTTTTAGTCCAATGAGAAACACTTTCTCCACATGAGTCAAGGTTCTTTATAGTTCAAGCATCTTTGAGCAGCATCTGAGGCATAATATATTGCTTTATGCATTGCATGTTGAACTCTGTTGATGGAACTTATCCTCAAGATGCCTGGTTATGGCCTTATGTGTGGCTAAACGTCGAAAGGTGGCTTATTCATCTGCCACCAGCTTTTCAATCCTTGCTTGGATTGGATATGCCCAATTGGTTTATGGTTTTTAGTTCACTACGGTTTGCTTCTAATTAACCACTTGTGGTTCCTCAGTTTCCAACATCCATGCAGGGTTTTTTACTACGTTTGCTTCCATGTTTGGAAATCAAAGCATTAATTTTAAGCATGCTCAAGTTCATTTTCCCTTTATGCCTGTGCATAAAAGATCTTGACAATGAAAGATTAGTTTTTCCAATGTAATCATACTTGCATATCTTTCAACTGTTTTGTGCATTGTGTACAACTACTTGTGCATAAGACCTGATTGTCCATGTGACATTTTATTAAATTACATAATATTATCTTTACGCAACATGTCTATCAATCGCATTTCGGTATATGTGAAGATATTGATTGAGTTTCACCATGTTTTCCCCAGTTGGGAGATTAGTTATTCTGAGCAATTTATTTAATTGCCTTTAGTCTATTTGCACTGCTGCTCGTATCCGTATAAATTAGCATTTTCATCGCTTGATTGCTTTATCACAATCGCATTTTCCCATCTTACCGTTATACCCTGGATGTTCCATAATGACTTTTTTAATGGCTTACGCAGGGGAAGCTTGAAGTTGGGGCTTTTTCTTTGTTCTGCCTATCATCTTGGTTGTTTTCGCAGTTAGTCCCTATCTTTCAGAAATGATTATCCACTGCTAACTTTCAACAAACGTTTGGATGGTGTTGCTAATCTTTAGGCGGCATTAGGATTCATTTATTGTCTTACAGTTAACTGATGCAATCAGATTCATGTTTCAAACTTTGGAAGCAGGTACATGTTCGATTTGGTTATGAGATCTATTTGTTGATGTCAAGGCTCATGCTTAGGTTTCACTAGCAGGTAATTTCCTTACTATATCTGAGCTTTCGACTTCTTGTTCATCAAAATAATTCGATGATTAACATATTGCTTCTATAATTATAAAAGTCTCCACAGCTTGATGTCTTTCCCACCACCTTTCGAATTCGTCTTGCCAAAAGTTATCCTTACCACCTCCATTATCGTTTGTTATCTCTATCATGTTTATTGAAATGATCCACGTCTTTTACTTAAAACTATGGTCTTATTTGAAGCAGATTGTTGTATTGTAGATCTTGAATGACCCATTGGTATGATTAAAAGAGATGATGCTAGCATTGGACATATGAATCGAAGAATGAAGGATTAAAAATGGCATAGGAAAAGGCCAATGGGCAGACTGGGAAGTCTGGGCATGGTGAGTGTCCCTTGAGGTGTCGTGAGCATGAATCACTCAAAGGACTTACGGACAAAATAGGGATGACCTTGAGTTTTTTGTGAACTAGAGCTCATGCTCACAATTTTCTTTAGTGGAACTAATATGGTTTTATTTAGGAGGCAGAGGGCATTACAGATTGTGTTTGGATACCTATCCGAATAGAGTGCTGGTGGGAAAGTGAGTAGAATCTCCACATTTGTATCTGCTGTTACTCATGTTGTGCAAGTTTCACATTTCCCTTTTTTATCAAAGTGCCGAGATTGTGTTGTTTGAGTTTGTGTGTACCATTTCTGTTGAATTGACGATTGAATTCATTATCGGACGTGACATGACAATGGTACAATTCATCTTAGCCTCTTTTGACCAATTATAAGAGCATGGGTTGTCCTCCGTGTCACAAGACTATTTATGCGCTTCAAGTACTATCTCGAATTTTTCAGTGACTTTATTGTTTATTTTACCTTTTCTTGGTCGAGACTACGCGGATGTCAGCTCTTTCCATCTGGATACCTAGCATCTCGTATATAAGTGCGGTGCAGTAATAAAATGTTGTTTGTTGTATAAATTTGTGTCATCTAATCCATGTTTTAGCATTCCTGTCATATGTTTATATTTCTATAGCGTTATGTTTTCCGGCAATACTTTCTTTCATAGCGATTTCTATTCACTATGATAGGCCAGTGGTATGTTCCATTTCAATGGCGCATATGTCATTGGGTGGTTTTCCCACGTACAATTGCTTGTCATGTGTTGAAATTTTTTGTCACTTTAACCTCATTACATGTTGCCTCCAGTTTATAATGACTAGCTGATTTTACTAATTTGTGACTTGCTTGGCGTCTTGAGCCTCGGGTTGTCAATTACGATTATTTCTTGATCTGAATTTTTTTGGAGTTCACAACTGGTGCATTGGCTTCAAATTCTGTTATGTTTATATAGTCGTCTTTTGATCATCGCTTATCTAAATTCTTTGACATAGGGAAATACCAGTGTTAATGGCGCTTTGCACCATAATGGTTTGGACCTATTATATTCTAGTATGAATTCCTACTCATAAGGGATGGCTAATCTCACTCTTCGGACGAATTCGCTCTGAATTGGGATGAGTAAGCCCTTT
Source organism: Allium sativum (assembly GCA_030737875.1). Lineage (NCBI taxonomy): Eukaryota > Viridiplantae > Streptophyta > Magnoliopsida > Asparagales > Amaryllidaceae > Allium > Allium sativum. The sequence goes on from CM060913.1 coordinate 662,412,103, forward strand.
TTTCATAAAATCTAGGTATGCTCATTGAAGGGTATCAACCTCGATTATGGGGTAAGGATGTCCTCACATCGGAGAAGTTTGGCCTCGGTGGTTGGGGGATTTTATCCTCAAATGCCGATGAGGTAGCTTTCCTTTTGGAGTCGTGATCAGTGGTTTGGCTCTTTTCATCATGTAGAGACGAGGGTGCTTTCCTTGGGGTCATGATCTCAACTTTGGAAGTGATGACTACGAGGGAAAGTGAGGAAGCCTCCACTTTGTGGTCATGAGCTTAGAGGTTTGGCGCTTTTACTCGTGTAAATATGAAGATGCTTGTTTCAGAGTTATGATCTCAGCTTGGAAGTGTCGACCTCAAGGGGAAATTAGGGAGCCTTCCCGTTGGAGTCATAAGTCAGTGATTTGGTGATTTTCAATGTGTAGAGATGAGTTTCCTGCTTTGGCGTCAGAAAACCCGGTTTGAAAGTGCCGACCTTGAGGGAAAGTGAGGAAGCCTTCACTTCGGAGCTGTAAGCTCAGCGGTTTGGCGCTTTTCCTTGTGTAGAGATGAGGGTGCCTGCTTTGAAGTCAGAGCTCAGCTTTAGAAGTGTTGCTCTTCTATGGGTGGGTTCCCTTGATTCCATCGATTATCTTCAACTCTTTCTTTCTGAGCTTCACAACCAACATTAGTGGAATATGTTCCCCAAGGCGGAATTTTTTTAACATCGATTCGTGCCTTATTGTGGGGAGGTTTTATTCGTGTCACTGGTCGCTTCCTGCCCTTGCATTCTAAGGTTCATTATCAACGTTTGTACTTTGGACTATGTTTATATAGTCGTTGTCTTGGTGTTACGGACTAGTGTCTCCCAAGGGGAGAAGCTTTTAGTGTCGATCGATCACCTTGTTTGGACTTTTGAAATGAATCGCTTCCTCTACCCTTGCAAACCAAGTGCTGGAGAAGCAACTTGTCTATGTTAAGAATAAAAGGGGAAAGAAAGTAGAAGCGTTAGAATCTATATATATAGATTTATCATCTAAAATCATTATGATGGAAATTTTTATCTTATTCATCAAAAAAATTAAATTAAATCAGCCTAGATAGTTATAGAATCCTTCCTTACAACTGCTAAAATAACAAATAAAAATGGGATAACAAGTGATCTCAAACTCTTCAGCTCCAAGCTCCATTCAGTTGATCCAACTAAAACCTGAACTACTAGCCCGCCTAGAGAAAATAGGGGCACCCATAGTTTAAGGAAGAAAACTATGAATTTATCATCGGACTGGTGTGAGAAACTTAAACTCACCATTTAGAAATAAAGGGTATCCCAAAAGACCAAAGTTCATATATAAACATTACATAGTTTTTTACCTTATGATAACCAAATCATAATACGTTGAAATTGTTCGATATTATTCTTAATTACTTGTAGGATAAAACCCATTAAAATAAATTATAAAGATATGTGAAACTGTTACATTGACAATATTTCACACTAGCACTATTTTTTAGGGATCTACAATATAATTCGCTACCTCTTAGAGAAATGAATTTTTTATACGATAACAAGGTAAGGGACGACCTTTCTGTATAGTGCACCTCTAGAAGGATGCATCGAGAAGCACTTTCATCCACCTAACTGGCAAGGCCGGAACTGCTATACATAACTTTTCCCCAGGTGGTGAATTGCTGAATACGTTATCAGCCCGGTTATAACCAACATAATCCCTATAGGACGCTTAACATACACCATTAATTGACATATAACAAGTAAACTAAAAAGGTGATAAATGTCTCCTTATAGGCACTATCCAAATTGACCTCACTGTGTGCTATGTTTTTGCAAACATCGGTTGTTGAGGTTTAGAGGTCTACAATTACCTTTCTTTAAGCACGCTCTTCACTTTAAATTCCACGTTTCCAAATCCAACACACACCATAGTTTTCAACTAATATATAACCCTTGAGATCGTACGTCTTAGAGAAGGATGTTAAATTAAGAGAAGTTGCCTTCTTCACCACCAACAAAAGCACAATCATAGAGATCCACAAACGTGTATTAGAAATGCAATGTCAGATATTCATCCATACAAATCTTAATGGGTTTGGATAAACCGGTCGAAGATCTAAATGCAGAATCGATGTTGATTCATGATATGGGAAAAATCCCTCGAGGGACAATGGCAACAACCCTTCATTCAATCTCCATAATTCTTCATCGTTCAATTTTCTATACTTGGAAACGTTTAATTGATCCAAATTGGTTTTTAGATAGCAATCACCCATATCTGATCTCAGTCTCCTCGAATCAATCATCGCAAAAATACCATTTAAGTAGTTTTAAGTGTTGGGTGTTCTTCATTTCTTAATTCATTACTTCATAGAACATCTTTAAGATGTGTAACTTCAAATATTCTTCAGGGTTATACATATAGAATCAATAAACCTCATTTATTAAGTTATTTGAATGGTAAGTCCATTTTAGTTTAATGGATCTGGGAAAATTACACTATCTTACCTGATATCAAATTCTTATGGATAGTAGGGATTCTTCCCTCCTTAGAATTTGATACTAAACACAATAAGAACATACCTGAAAAATCCAAATAATTTATCTTTAGAAAATTTTGGTCTTTTATGCTTAACTCGCTTCTGACATTTCAACCTTATCCATAACTCGATCAGGAAAGGGCCAGGTGAGCCAGGACACTGGTTGCTCCTGAACGTCTTCTTTGTTAAAAACCTATTACAAAGTCTCAAAATTAGAAAAGTCAGGCTTACTCATCGGCTTATTAAAGCATATATTAAATCATTGCTTATTATAGCTTTTTGGTTTCATTTAATTATCTAACCTCTTCAATTTATTTCTAGATCTTTAAAATAATCTCCTAATTATTACATTAATCATTTAGAAATATTCATTAAATATTTGGTGGGGATTCACTATGATCAAACTTCAATTTCAATGTTTATTGAAAAGTGTTGCAAAAGCATTGCAAAAAGTGTCATTTAAGCTTAAAATGACTTTTATATCGTTGTAAGATTTATATAATTAACTTAGATCACTTTAAAATAGTTTAACAGATTTATAAGATCTATACCATAATTTTATGAAATTTGAAACTAGATTTTCATAAATCTCATTTTCTAGATTTCGAGCTGTAAAATCGCGATGTTTTCCAAAAAAAATCATCATATTTCAAAATTTGTCCAACAAAATCTCGATTTTTTAGATTCTTGGAAAGTTGTGGTAATAAGAATCTAAAAAATATTACTCTAAATAATTTGAGTTTGTATTTTTTTTAAAGGCGAACTCGCGAGTTATTGATTCACAAAATAGTAAAATTGTTTTAAAATTCGTATTCTTTCCAACCGTCATTTAAACTCCTTTGCACACATCCCGCAGCAAAGCCCGACTCTTGAAGTTAATTCGTTGGTTTCCATCTGGATCCTAAGCAATAAGTCCCCACTTGGACTTCCTTTCCATCTCGGGTCTTGGTCGAATTGGTGCTCGGTTCAGTTCGTCATCTCCTATCCAGTTCGGTTCGCCTATCCTCCTCCTATACGGTTCGGTTTGGGTCTCTTCCTCCTATCTGGCTCGGTTCGGTTCTCTTCCTCCTATCCAATTTGGATCGGGTATCCTCCTCCTATCCGATTCAGATCTGGTCTCCTCCTTCTATCCGGTTCGGATCGGGTCTCCTCCTTCTATCCGGTTCGGATCGGGGTCCTAACCGAAACCCTGCAATTTTTCAGCGAGCTAATTTTCGCCAAACGACGATGTTTCCAACCATTCTATCTTTACTATGCAATCATAAAACATACCAAATAGCAGTAGTAACATGTAGAACCAACCAAATTCATATATGTTACATAAGTACGAATTTGCATATTTTTCCATATTTTTTACGAGTCATTAATTCGCTAATTATCACTAATCCACCCTAATTAGTGAATAAACATGCAAATCACTCATCTTAGCCAATAATAAATTATAGATCTGAAACCTTTACTAATTTGGCTTGGATTCCAATATGATGTAGCAGTTCTACCTCGAATTTGGTATTAATCCGGCTTGATTTGATGTAAATTCGATTAATTAGTGATTAGAAAGTGATTAGGGAGAGATTTGGAAGATGAAAGCCATGATTAGGGTTTGAGAAAGGTTTGTGGCGACTAGAAAAATGAAAGGAGATGATTCTCCAACTCCTTTCAGCTCTCGCATAACCCTAATCCCGAATTGGGTTATAGGCCTAGCCGTTAATCACTTAATTATGCCCAATTAGGTTGTTTTCCATTTTTCAAATCTTATTTCAGTCATATCTCCCAAACGGTAAGTACGTTTGATTATTGTGAGTACTCTATGGAATGGGAAACCATCATCTGAATACAATGGAAGTGGTTTCAGTTCAAAACTCCTTATCAGTCAAAAGTTATAGGCGAAACAAGATTCGCTAGGGGCTAAATAGTCATTTTAAATCCAGCAAAAATCATGAATGTGGGAAATGTCCCCAGTAGTCGTTTCCCAAATTTACACGACCATATGATTTCGTATGAAAATAAAAAAAATATTTTATGATCTTCTAACACGTAGAATACGAGTCATTACACTCCCCCCTCCCTTAAGAAATTTCGCCCTGGAAATTCCTTAACCAAGAAAACATATAATAGTGTCCTGCATGCCTATCAACCATTTACAAACAATCAAACAAACATAATAAACACAACAAGCCTGTCCTAGCATGTAGTTTACTAACAAGCACTACATCATATCAGTGAATTTGGCACAAAGGGATGCAGATATACAATTCGACTAAAAACCGTATCAAATTTGATAATGCTCAGATCCGTATCAAACACCAGTTTGCAATCCGCACCACCCCAAACACCCCAAATCTGACTGTCCATCGCGAATGTTCCGGATCGGTAAATTTGATACGGCTTAGGGACAAATCAAATGTGTATCATATTATGCATCCCCTTAGGCACTTGGAATTAAAATTTCGGCCGCTCCTCATTCCATTTGTTTTAATTCAATGGTGATCAAAAACCCAAATTAGGGTTTTTGGTCACCAAAATGTGCCTCCACCTTTCTCTAGAGTCACCTCCTCTTGCATTCTAAACACAGGATTCCAACCATCTTGCTTCCTCTATCAATCATCAATCGTCAATCAGCAAAAGTTTTAATTCAATGTGATGTTTCCTCGATTTATATTTGCAGTGATTTTTTTTTTGCTGCTAAGTTTACTTGTATGAAATTGCCGGTGTGAATTGTATTTGTGTGAATTTTGTTTGTAGATAGGGTTTTGTTTGTGTGTAGAAGTTTCCTGTTTAGTTGTTTGGCTGTTTTGATTGTTTGTTTTATGATGAATTATATCAAAGACATTATTTTCATCTCCTAGTGTTCCTCTGAATTTGGGGGCAAATAGCTGAGTTCTCTTAGCGTATTACTATAATAAATTGGGTTGTTTTAGCGTATTACTCTACAATATTAAACAGGGTTTTAATTGGTATGTATTACTGTTACAAATCATACCGGTTTTAATTGGTATGTCTTAGTGTAATTGTGTATCAGTGTAGTAGTGATTGCTACTCAGTTTTGAGAGATAACAAGTTTACTGAAAATATATTAATAGGTTTGCTGAAAATTCTGGTAGATGAATGATTACTCGACTTTCTGGTTAATATTTTAATGGAAAATCCACCAGGTGGATGCATTTTAGCTCATGCATAGGGTCGGGTATCTATGCTTATTAGCTTTATCCAAACGTCAGATGCTGCTGCACTCAACCTTACTAAAAAGTTGCTTTCACTAGCAACTTTCCCCTACTTTGTAGCAGAGAATGTAGTGTAAGTTAACTTGCACTACACAGTCTGCTTCAAAGGAACTAAAAGTTGCAAGTGAAAGCTGTTTTTTCCAAGGTTAAGTGAAGTGGCATTCGACATTTGTATAAATCTAATAAGCATGGATTACTGACTCTGCACGTGAGATAAAATGCATCCACCTGGTGGATCGCCCAGTAAATTCTTAACTAGAAAGTCGAGTATGTGTGTCATCCAAAGATGTTGATTCGATTTCTTTAGACATTGGAGCAGGTATATATTATTTTACACGTATCTCTATGTGGTATCTTACATGGGCGATGCCTTGCATTTTTAACGATTGACATTTCATTCATCTTTAAGACATATACTAACTGACTTGTGACGGCCGGCCTCGCACTAGCCGACATTTCCAATGAAATGCGCTGTGCCGATGTCCAACCAGCATGGGATGGTTGTCAAAGGAAAAAGGAATTTGAAAACCATGAATCATCGAGGAACCGTAATGTATCTCACAGCACATGGAACCAAATATAATAATAACATAACTTGATATAAAATAGGCGAGACAGTGCATAAGCTGAAAACTAAATCATTATAGCAGCGGAAAATTCAAAATACAGCTTATGATCCAAACCATCTTTATTACAACTTTTAAAACTGTCTCTAAAGCAAAGTAGGAAGGTACACTACTAATGCCCAAAGTAGTGACCAACAACAACACAGGGAGAATATATGGAAATGGTACGTGTAGCCTCCTGCTCGTCTCCGGACAACTACTTGTGTATAGCCAGCTAACCTGTCTCTAGTCTGCTCGTTTAGGAGCACCCAGAGTAATAAGAAGAGACATAAAACTCTGGCTCAGACAAAAGTCTGGTATGAGCGATAAGCAGCAAAAACAGAACAATAACAGGTATACATAACCGTACCTGAACCAGGACCTGCAACCAAAGAGTTAGCACAACAGGATGCACAATACTCTAAAGTGACACTAATACATGGTGTGAAAATAATGGGCAGGGGGTGTGCATGCCATGGTGATAGAAAACATCAAACATAGCAATCATCCTCACATCTCTCACTCAATGCATAAAGTATATGATATCTACCACTTTGATCACCCAACTCTTTTCTATGATCACTCTGCCCCACGAGGTCATGACGGCTCCACTGCACTGATCCATAGCCACTAATCCTTTGCTATGTCCACTCTGCCCCATGGAGTCATGATAACTCCACTGCACTAGCTCATAGTCCTACTACGATCACTTTGCCCCTATGGAGTCAAGACAACTCCACTGCACTGATCCATAGCCAATGTTCGTCTCTTAGTGGTTAGTCATAGCTATAGACATTGATAACCCCTTTTCACACGTCTCGCAGCAAAGCCCAACTTATGAAGTTAATACGTTGGTTCCCATCTGGATCCTAAGTAATAACCTCCCATTTGGACTTCCTTTTCATTTCGGGTTTTGGTTGAATTGGCATTGGTCTTCAGAAGAATCGTCGTGCAATGGTAGTAGAGGCTCAAATCTGGTTCGGTTCGTGTTTAAGGTCCCCATCCAGTTCGGCCTAATCTCACTTGTTCGGTTCGGTTCGGAGATATAGTGACTATCCTCTGTTCGGTTCGGTCCTCCAGCTCCGGTTCGGTTCGGTCTCCTTGTTCCGGTTTGGTGCTCCACCCCTTTCGGTACGGTTCAGTCCATATAAATCCGATCCCACGCCCTCCTGCCATTCTGATCCAATCCAAACTCCACTCAGCTTGAATGGCCTTCCTTTTTTCCTTTGTGCGCTGCTAAAGATGCCACCACTCTGGTTCGGTCCGGTCCATCCGATCTGATCCCTCCACCGCTCTGATACGGATCTTTACAGCATTTCCAGCAAGATTATATCGTCCATTTTGGCCATATGACAACGTTTTCAGCCATTCTAACTTTACTAATCAATCATAAAACATCACAAACAATAGTAATAACATATGGCTTCAATTAATAAGATCAAAACATCAAGCATATAGGTTACTTTAGATCAAACATACCCAAAAAGTATGATTTTTCCCTTAAGCATGTTTAACCATACGATTAGCAAACTTAATCCAAATTTTTATCAGAGGCAAAAAATAATATTTTAGAATTTTTTTACATATTTTTCCAGAATTTTAACATGCATAATTTCGCTAATTATCACTAATCACCCCCAATTAGCCGTAATTAGTGAAAAACAATGCGAATCACTCACCTTAGCCACAAATGAATTACAGATCTGAACTTTGCTACTATTTTGAGTCGAATTCCTATGCAACACAGCAACTCCAACTTTGATTTTGTGTTGATTGGCCTTGATTTGATGTAGCTTAGTTTAATCCTTGATTAGAAAGCGATTAGGAGTTGTTTAGAAGAGATTTAGAAGGTGGAGGCCGTTGCTAGGGTTGAAGAGAGGTAAGTGGTGGCTGCAAAAATGACAAAGAATAGTTTCTCTAACCATTTTCAGCCTTTATGTAACCCTGAACCCAAAATCCCTAATGGGCCGAGATGTTAATCACCTTAACTAGGCACGGTTAAGCTGTTTTTCACCTCCCAAACCTTATTTCAGCCATATCTCCCAAACGGTAAGTCCGTTTGGCTAATGTGACCACTCTACAAAAAGATAAACCATCATCCGAATCCAATGGTAGTGTTTCATGTCAAAACACCTTACCAATCAAAAATTATAGGCGAAACAAGATTCGCCAGGGGCAAAATGGTCATTTCAAAATCGATAAAAATCATGAACATGGGAAATGACCCCAATAGTCGTTCCCTAAAGTTGCACGACTATACGACCTAGTATGACAATGAAATAAATATTCTACGATCCTCCGATGCGTAGAATGTGGATCATTACAATTTCCCGCTTAAGAAATTTTGCCCCCGAAATTCCTTAATCAAAATATACAATGGGTCCCGCATGCCTAACAGTCATTTATAAACACTCAAACACACATAATAAAACAACAAGTCTATCCTAGCATGCGGTTTACTAACAAGGGAATAACTATCGTAGTTAAAATCTTACTAGGCAAAGTGTTCTGGATGCAACTCCCTTATGCTCTCCTCTGTTTCCCAAGTACAGTCATGCTCATTATCACCCACTGAACCTTGACCAGTTTCACCGCCTTCCTTCGAAGTTGCTTTGTATCATACTCGACAATACGCATTGGCCTGCGGTTCCCAACCTCTTCGGGTTCTACTTCGATGTCATCCAACTGATCTGGTGAAATAGTCATATCTGGGTCGTGCACGAACTTTCTTAACTGGGAAACATGAAATACGTCGTGAACTCCTGCCATCTTGTCAGGTAACTCAACTTTATATGCCAAATTCCTAACTTGCTCGAGAATTGGGAATGGACCAACAAACCTTGGTGCCAGCTTGCCTCTCCTACCAAATCGAATCACGCTCTTTAACAGAGAAATCTTGACAAACACCAAGTCGCCAATAGAGAATTTCAATTCTCTTCGTCTCTTATGGGCAAAACTCTTCTGCCTATCTTGGGCAGTCTTCATTCGTTGTCGGATAACCTTGATATTTTCTGAGGTTTCTCTTATCACATTCGGTCTAAGCACAAATTTCTCACCGGTTTTTAACGAATGGGATGGTGAGTTGCATGGTCTTCCGTATAAAGCTTCAAATGGAACCATACTAATACTGGACTGATAACTATTATTATATGCGAACCCCACTGGATGCAAATGGTCATCCCATGACCCTCCAAAATCTAATATGCAAGCACTCAAGAGATCTTCTAATACTCGATTCACCCTCTCTGTTTGACCATCAGTTTGAGGATGGTACGCGGTAGTAATTCTTACCCTAAAGCCTTTTGTAAGTTCTTCCAAAATCCACTAGTATACAACGGATCTCGGGCACTCACAATGCCTTTGCGTACTCCATGAAATCTCACTACCACTTCATATATAGTTCCGCTAACTTAGCTGTTGTTCTATTCGACTTGATAGGTATAAACCTTGCATTCTTGGTCAATCGGTCCATAATCACCCCATGGCCCGATCTAATCCTTGGTAACCCATCAATGAAATCCATTGAGACTTGTTACCATTTCCATTCTGTAATTTCCAGTGGTTGTAGCAAACCACTAGGGTTCTTTTGCTCGACTTTAACTAGCTGGCAATTCATGCATTTCAATATAAACTTTCCAACGTCTCTTTTCATCCCTTCCCAGTAGTAGGTCTGCTTCATGTCCCGATACATTTCGTTACCACCAGGATGTATAGTCAGTTTTAAGTGATGACATTCTCTAAGCACTTCATCTCTCAATCCATTAATATTGGGTACAACTAATCTCCTATTCTTTCTATGTCATCCATCTCAATCAAGCCCATATTTGTTCATCACCTCGTTGATACCTATCTCTAACTTGGAGATGATTTCCAATAGGTTAGGATCATCCCTCTGACTGGAAACAATCCACTCAGTCAAAGTGGGTCTGATCGTCAAACTTGCTAACATCTCTGGACCCAATTCGCACTTTGGTCTGAAATCGTACCCTACGATATACTCCACTTGCTTCCATTCAAGAAACATAGCCCCTAAACTAGCATGTCTCCTACACAATGCATCAGCTACTGCATTTCCCTTTCCTGGTGTATGTGCGATATCGAAATCATAGGAAGTCAAGAATTCTAACCATCTCTGCTGACGAAGATTTAGATCCTTTTGAGATAAAAGATACTTTAATGATTTATGATCGGTCGAATCTTTCTCCAAAGAGATAAGTTCTTCACATCTTCAATGCGAACACGATTGCTAACAATTCTAAATCATCAGTAGGATATCTTTTCTCATGCGGTTTCAGCTATCGACTAGCATAAGCTATAACCCTACCTCTTTGCATCAATACATCACATATTCTGGTACCACAGGCATCTGTGTATACCGTCATCTCTTCATCCCCTTTAGGAATAACAAACACTGGTGCACACGTCAACTTTTCCTTTAGACTCTTAAATGCATTTTCGCAATTTCCGTCCAAGACGAAAGCTTGTTTCTTCTTGGTCAACTGAGTTAACAGTGTCGCTATCTTGGAGAAGTCTTGGATAAACTTACGATAATATCCAGCTAACCCCAAGAGACTTCTTATGTCTGTTGCATTCTTGGGCGTAGACCAATCTTGTACCGTAGTCACCTTCGTAGGATCCACGACAATAACATTCTCTGAAACAACATGGCCCAAGAATCTCACTACCCTCCTCCAGAAGTGACACTTAGAAAACTTCGCTTTCAATTGGTGTTTTCTCAACACCTCTATCACTACTCTCAAATGTTCCTTGTGTTCTTCCTCTGTCCTCGAGTAAACAAGGATATTGTCCACAAATACAAGAACAAACTTATTCAATTGATCCCTGAATACCCTATTCATAAAATCCACAAAATATGATGGTGCATTGGTCAACCCGAATGGCATGACCAACCACTCATAGAATCCAGACGGCATCCGAAATGTCGTTTTAGGAAAACTTTTAGCTGCTACTCGGAGCTAATGAAATCCTGTTGCAAGATCCAACTGGGAGAACACTCTTGCTCCTTCTAGTTGATCAAACAAATCATCTATCCATGGAACAGGATACTTATTCTTCCTAGTCACTTTATTGAACTCGCGATAGTCCACACATTAACGAAGGGAACCATCTGCCTTGGTAGAAAACACAACTGGTGGTCCCCACTCGGAAATACTTCTTCGGATAAATTCCTTCTTCAAAACATCGCTTACTTGCACCCCAAGCTCTCGCTACTCCCTTGGTGCCATACAACGGAGTGGCATCACTATAGGTCTGGCATCTTTCACTAAATCAATACGGAACTCAATCTCTCGGTGTGGTGGAAGTCCGGTAACTTCCTCGAAGATGTCCGGATACTGGCCAGCAATGGGAACCCCTGATAACTCGTCCTATGGAATGTCGAGGGAATTTAGAAAACTAGTCATCGCCCCATCACTAGGTAGGCCACCAAACACTACCCTTCGCCCATCATCCACCCTAATAGTCACCGAAAATCCCTCACAGTCTACCACCACCCAATACCTTTGGAGCCAATCGACTCCCAAAATAATGAAATACCCAGTAAAGCCCAAAGCAAAGCAATCATAAGCAAACATACATCCATGACTTGATAAAAATTTTTTTTGACAAATCATGCTGAGGCTAGTCGATCCACCGATCGGGTTCGTCATAACTAAAGGTCTATCGACTATCTCGGGTTCCAATCCCAACCTATCTACAAGGTCACTATATATGAAGGAACGGAAGCCCCAGTATCAAACAATACTCGAATAGGAACATCATAAATAGAAAGCATACCTTAAATGATGGCATTCTTTCCTTTCTCTGCCACAATTGGGGCATTCGACGAAGAATGAACAACATTAATAGCATATGCTTTCACAATCTACTTCTCTTTAGGAGGTTGTGGACATTTATACTTGTGATATCTCACTTGGCCTCAATTGAAGCACTTCCTGTCCACTGGCTTTGCTCAGCATTCTTTAGCATAATAGCCCTTCTTCCCACAACTATAGCACTCAACATCTTTTTATTCTTTTTCTGACCATCCTTAGCTTGGTTTTGCTTCCTCTTATTCTGGGAATTATTCTTGCCTCCGCCGCTTGCGTCTTTGGCTGTCCTGCAAATGTAACAACAACCTCAGTCTTGGGCTTAGGATAAAGGCTCTTTGATCTCAATGCTTTTCCAACAATCGATTCAAAAGTCTCATCAATATAGTTTATAAGCCTTTCTCCCAAGTACTGATCTAAGCCTGTTACGAACTTCTAGTTCTTCTTCTCAGCAGTATCAATAAGAGATAACCCATATTTCGATAAAGTATTGAACTTAGCAATATATTCCGAGACTGCCCTACCATTCTGTTTAAAATCCAAGAACTTCCCAAATAACTCTGACTTCTGGCCAGCTGGGATAAACTTATCACTGAATCGGATCTTAAACTGATCCCAAGTAACTTGATCCTCAGGGGTAGCTGCCTTAATAGCGCTCCACCAATTCATAGCCCGTCCTTGCAGCAGACGGGATGCTAGATTCCTCTTCAATGTGTCTTTGATTCCCAGGTCCTCAAAGATGCACTCAAAGCTATCATGCCAATCTTGAACTTCCATAGTCGATTCCGTTCCATGGAACGGCTTCCTACCAAGACTAGTGTAGTCCTTATAGAGCTTGGCGAAATCGCCTCTAGGCGCATGTACCGTTGCACCACCACTGTTAGCAGCATTAGGAACTGCTCCCTAAGCATCTCTTTTATCAAGGTAGTAAAAATTGGCCTCATATCAGGAGCATTCCTATTATTGGCCCCTGAACCCGTACCCCTCGTATACCGGCTCATCGTCCAATCTGTAAAGAGAAAACGATTAACCATCTCTGTAACAACCCACACCTCCATTCACGCAAGATATTGTCCCCAACTTAGCCACCATATAGGTGTGGGGTTTTGTTCCTCAAAAGGCCTCGGCAAGTTTCGAGATCCGCCAATACATGGCGTTGCCACACAGGCTGAGCCAACCTCCCTACTAACACCGATATTGTCCCTACTTTGCCACCTCTCAGGTGTAGGGTTTTCCATCACTAGGCCTCGGCGTTAGTAAGAGATGGGATCTACTATATAAGTACCCACTTCACACAGGCTTCCACGATGTGGGACTTAGGGGTGTTACATTCTCCCTTCCTACAGAGCCCAACGTCCCCGTTGGCTCACAAACACCTCACCCAGGCGCTGTGGTCCACACAGGAGCCACAATTCTGGCTGGGTATTGGCTCCGATACCACTGTAACAACCCGCACCTCCATTCACGCAAGATATTGTCCCCAACTTAGCCACCATATAGGTGTGGGGTTTTGTTCCTCAAAAGGCCTTGGCAAGTTTCGAGATCCGCCAATACATGGCGTTGCCACACAGGCTGAGCCAACCTCCCTACTAACACCGATATTGTCCCTACTTTGCCACCTCTCAGGTGTAGGGTTTTCCATCACTAGGCCTCGGCGTTAGTAAGAGATGGGATCTACTATATAAGTACCCACTTCACACAGGCTTCCACGATGTGGGACTTAGGGGTGTTACAATCTCCATAGTGGTGCAATGCGACTTCATCCTTAAATATACTAACAGTAAATATATGTATAACTTTTGATAACCAAAATATCACAAATACACGCTCTCATATACGTATACTATCTCTCCCGGATGTCGTCCCCTAGGTTAACTACGCAACCTAGAGCTCTGATATCAAGTGTGACGGCCCGCCCCGCTCCAGCCGACATTTCCAATGAAATGCGTTGTGCCGATATCCAACTAGCACGGGACAGTCGTCAAAGGAAAAAGGAATTTGAAAACTATGAATCATCGAGGAACCTTTAATATACCTCACAGTGCATGGAACAAAATATAATAATAAAATAACCTGATATAAAATAAGGGAGACAGTGCATAAGCTGAAAACTAAACCATCATAGCAGCGGAAAATTCAAAATACAGCTTATGATGCAAACCATCTTTATTACAACTTTTAAAACTGTCTGTAAAGAAAAGTAGGAAGGTACACTACTAATACCGAAGAAGTGACCAGCAACAACACATGGAGAATATATGGAAGTGGTACGTGTAAGCCTCCTGCTCGTCTCCGAACAGCTACTCGTGTATAGCCAGCTAACCTGTCTCTAGTCTGCTCGTTTAGGAGCACCCAAAGTAATAAGAAAAGACATAAAACTTTGGGTTAGACAAAAGTCTGGAATGAGCGATAAGCAGAAAAAACAGAACAATAACACGTATACATAACCATGCCCGAACCTGGGCCCGCAACCAAAGAGTTAGCACAACAAGATGTAAAATACTCTAAGGTGACACTAGTAAATGATGTGAAAATAATGGGGAGGGGTGTGCATGTCATGGTGATAGCAAACATCAAACATAACAATCATCCTCACATCTCTCACTCAGTGCGTAAAGTATACGATATCTACCAATTTGATCACACAATTTTTTGCTATGATCACTCTGCCTCATGGAGTCATGACGACTCCATTGCACTGATCCATAGCCACTAATCCTTTGCTATGTCCACTCTGCCCAATTGAGTCATGATAACTCCACTGCACTGGCTCAAAGCCCTGCTACGATCACTTTGCCCCTATGGAGTCATGATAACTCCACTGCACTGATCCATAGCCAATGTTCGTCTCTTAGTGGTGAGTCAAAGCTACAGACATCGATAATCCCTTTGCACGCGTCCTGCAGCAAAGCCCAACTTATGAAGTTAATACGTTGGTTCCCATCTGGATCCTAAGTAATAACCTCCCGTTTGGACTTCCTTTGCATCTCGGGTTTTGGTTGAATTGGAGTTGGTCTTCAGAAGAATCGTCGCATATTAGTAGTAGAGCTCAAATCCAGAGTGTTTAAGTTTCTCGTCCGGTTCGGTCTAATATCACTCGTTCAGTTTGGTTCGGAGATATAGTGTCTGTCCTCTATTCGGTTCGATCCTCCAGCTTCGGTTCGGTCCCCTAGTTCCGGTTCGGTGCTCCACCCCTTTCGCTATGGTTCAGTCCATATAAATCTGATCCCACACCCTCCTGCCGTTCCGATCCGATCCCAACTCCACTCACCTTGAATTGCCTTTCTTTTTGCCCTTGCCTTTGTGCATTGATGAAGATGCCACCACTCTGGTTCGGTCCGGTCCATCCGATCCGATCCTCCACCAATCCGATCGGGATCTCTGCAGCATTTCTGTAATACCCCTAAGTCCCACATCGTGGAAGCCTGTGTGAAGTGGGTACTTATACAGTAGATCCCATATCTTACTAACGCCGAGGCCTTTTGAGGGACAAGACCCGACACCTATATGGTGGCTGAGTTAGGGACAATATCTTGCGTGAACAGAGGTGCAGGTTGTTACAGCTTGTATCAGAGCCAATACCCAGCCATAATTGTGGCTCCTGTGTGGACTACAACGCCTGGGTG
This sequence comes from Allium sativum, assembly GCA_030737875.1. Taxonomy (NCBI): domain Eukaryota; kingdom Viridiplantae; phylum Streptophyta; class Magnoliopsida; order Asparagales; family Amaryllidaceae; genus Allium; species Allium sativum. Next base: position 662,427,910 of record CM060913.1, read on the forward strand.
AGGTGTTTGTGAGCCAACAGGGATGTTGGTCTCTGTAGGAGGGGAGAATGTAACACCCCTAAGTCCCACATCGTGGAAGCCTATGTGAAGTGGGTACTTATATAGTAGAGCCCATCTCTTACTAACGCTAAGGCCTTTTGAGGAACAAAACCCCACACCTATATGGTGGCTAAGTTGGGGACAATATCTTGCATGAACAGAGATGCGGGTTGTTACAATTTCCAACAAGCTTATATCATCCATTTTCACCATACGATGGCCTTTTCAACCATTCTAACTTTACTAATCAATCATAAAACATCACAAACAACAGTAACAACATATGGGTTCTGTTAAAAAGATCAAAAAATCAAGCATATAGGTCATTTTAGATCAAACATACCCAAAAAGTATGATATTTCCCTTAATCCCCTTAAGCATGTTTAACCATACGATTAGCAAACCTAATACAAATTAACCCAAATTTTTATCATAGGCATAAAATTATATTTTAGAATTTCTTACATATTTTTCTAGAATTTTAACATGCATAATTTCACTAATTATCACTAATCACCCCCAATTAGCAATAATTAGTGGAAAACAATGCGAATCATTCTCGTTAGCCACAAACGAATTATAGATCTGAACTTTATTACCATTTTGAGTCGAATTCCTAAGCAACACAGTAGCTCCAACATTGATTTGTTGTTGATTTGTCTTGATATGATGTTGCTTAGCTTAATCCTTGATTAGAAAGCGATTAGGAGTTATTTAAAAGAGATTTAGAAGGTGGAGGCCATTGCTAGGGTTGAAGAGATGTAAGTGGCGGCTGTAAAAATGACAAAGAAAGGTTTCTCTAAGCTTTTCAGCCTTTATGTAACCCTAATCCCGAAATCCCTAATGGGCCTAGCTGCTAATCACCTTAATTATGCACGGTTAAGCTGTTTTTCACCTCCTAAACATTATTTCAGCCATATCTCCCAAATGGTAAGTCCGTTTGGCTTATGCGACCACTTTACGGAAAGGTAAACCATCATCCGATCTAATGGAAGTGGGTCAAAACTCCCTACCAATCAAAAATTATAGGTGAAACAAGATTCGCCAGGGGAAAAACGACCATTTCAAAATCGATGAAAATCATGAACATGGGAAATGACCCCAATAGTCGTTCCCCAAATTTACACGACTAAAGGACCTCGTATGAAAATGAAATAAATATTCTACGATCCTTCGATGCGTGGAATGTGAGTCGTTTTAGCTTACGCATAAGGTCGGGTATCCATGCTTATTAGCTTTATCCAAATTTTGGATGCTGCTGCACTTAACCTTAGTAGAAAGTTGCTTTCGCAAGCAACTTTCCCCTACTTTGTAGAGAGACTGTAGTGTAAGTTAACTTGCACTACACAGTCTGCTTCAAAGGAACTGAAAGTTGCAAGTGAAAGTAGCTTTTTCCAAAGGTTAAGTAAAGCGGCATTTGACATTTGTATGAAGCTAATAAGCATGGATTACTGACTCTGCACGTGAGATAAAATGCCTCCACCCGGTGGATCCCCCAGTAAATTCTTAATCAGAAAGTCAAGTATGTGTGTCTTCCAAAGATGATGATTCGATTTCTTTAGACGTTGGAGCTGGTATATATTATTTTACACTTATCTCTACGTAGTATCTTACATGGACGATGACTTGCATTTTTAACGACTGACATTTCATTCATCTTTAAGACATATACTAACTGACTACACAAACACATGGATGGGCCTTAAAGTGTTAATTTTGATTTGTTACAATGTACAGACTGAGTTAAACGTAAAAGAATTTTTTTACACAAATCTGAGGACTGATGTTATGTACTATTTGTGTTATTTTTATAGGTTGTTTGGGAACAATTTTTGAGTGTGATATGTTATGTGCAATTTTTATAGGACTGATGTTACACAAACATAAAAGGCATAAAGTGTAATTGATGTTGATCTCAGTCAGTAATTAAAGTGCTATTTTTGACTTATTTTCGTGTAATAACATAAGACATTTCAGTCCATATATCATTTATATATGTCATTAAACAAGTTCCATTTTAGCTCCTTTCTGTATGCTAGTGAGTTACAATGTCGATCTCCTGTCCAGTGAAGTTTTTGTAACTTGTTTAATGAATTTATATGCAGTCATGTTGGAGAAAATAGAAAAGTGGTGAGGTGTGTCGGCTATATACAATGTTGGAGGCCACGTTAAACCACAAAACATGTGAGATGTTGGTATGTTTCTAGGTTACAAGTTCATGAAATCATGTCTGCAGCATCATAAACATGTAATAGATACAATAGACTAATATGCACACATGAACACAAAGACACGATATGCCATTCACTGTTATCAGTACGTCGCTCGACTAGCCGAGTAATCTAGATCAAATCATCAACATGAAGTCTCGACTTGCCTTTTATTTGAATTTTGGGTGCCTAGGTAGAAATTAGTTGACTAGACGAGTCAACTTGTGTCGACTAGTTTTGTGTGCAATCCAGCATAAACTTACTTCTTTTTTCCTGTAGATTTTGGCGCTTTTGTACTGCTGGAACTCAGGTTGGCTATCACGATTCAGTTTTGCTGCCAATCATCAGGTTGGCCTTTTAAGCTTTTGTTTTAAACTATGTATATATATATATATATATATATATAAATATTTATGCTATTATAAAACTTTATCAGCATCAGCTAGCTTATTCTCATTCTACTTTGATTTACAGCAAACACATGGATTTCATCGGCATGATCAGCACGTACGCTCAATCTTCCCGACCTCGACTGGAGTTATATCATGCTGATATGTTTTTACATTTTTTTGTTAATTCGTAATGTGATGAAAATCTTTGACAGTTTCCTTGTATTATGTTTGTATGTACATTGTGTTCGTGTTATGAAAAATCTTGTAATGCTTTGAGTGTGTGTGTGTGTGTGTGTATATATATATATATATATATATATATAAATTGTGTTATTCTTGTGTATAAATTGTTGTATATATGCTGTGTTATGAAAAATAAGTGCTATAGTTTCTGTTATATATATATATATGCATGTATATATATGTATGTATATGTGTGTGTGTGTGCGTGCACACACATATAATTAGATACGGTCAAAGGTCGTGTCTGAGTACGCTTTAGATACGGCTATAAGCCATTGTTACTTCTGGTGAGATACTGTTTATAGCCGTATCTAAATATTTAACACGCCATTTTATATATGGCTTTTTGCAGTGCCTAACTGCTTTAGATACGGCTAAAAACACAACTGATTAGCATATATGATGTAGTAAAGGGAATAACTATATCGCGCTTAACATCTTGCCAGGTAAAGAGCTCTGGATACGACTTCCTTATGCTCTCCTCGGTTTCCCAAGTACAACCATTCTCATTATAACCAGAATGGACCTTAAACAACTTCACCTTCCTCCTTCGAAGTTCTTTTGTATCGTGTGCAACAATACGAATCATTCTGCGGCTTCCAACAGCCTCGGATTCTACCTCGATATCATCCAACTGATCTAGTGAAATAGTAATATCATAATCGTGCATGAACTTCCTTAATTGAGAAACATGAAGTATGTTGTGCATTCCTGCCATCTTGTCAGGTAATCCAACTTTATACGCTAGATTCCCAACTCGTTCGAGAATTGGAAATGGACCAACAAACCTTGGTGCTAACTTACCTCTCCTACCAAACCGAATCACACTCTTTAGCGGAGAAATCTTGGCGAATACCAAGTCGTCAATGGAGAATTTCAAATCTCTTCGTCTTTTATCAACAAAACTCTTCTTCATATCTTAGGTAGCCTTCATTCGCTGTTGAATAACCTTGATTTTATCTGAAGCTTTTCTTATCACATCTGGCCTAAGCACAAATTTCTCACCGATTTCCAGCCAATATAATAGTGAGTTGCATGATCTTTCGTACAAAGCTTCAAATGGAGCCATACCAATAATAGATTGATAACTATTATTATATGCGAACTCAACCAGATGCAAATGGTCATCCCATGACCCGCCAAAATCCAATGTACAAGCTCTCAAGAGATCCTTTAATACACGATTCACCCTCTCTGTTTGACCGTCGGTTTGAGGATGATATGCGGTACTGAGATGTAATTCTGACAATAAGGCCTCTTGTAAGATCTTCCAAAACCCGCTAGTAAATAATGGATCTCGGGCACTCACAATACCTTTGGGTACTCCATGAAATCTCACTACCCACTTCATATACAATTCTACTAACTTAACTGTCGTTCAATTCAACTTGACCGATATAAACCTTGCACTTTTGGTCAATCGATCCATAATCACCCAAATACCATCACGACCCTATCTAGTGCTTGGTAAACCATCAATGAAATCTATAACACCCCATATTTTTAATGATACTAAAAGAGGATAAATTAAATTATAAATAATTTAATACTCAGAATTAAAGAAGACAAACTGCGCCATTGCGTCCGTCTCGAAATTCTGGTCAACATAGACATTTGGTTTGCGTAAAACTGACAATGTATGATGAAGTTATGAGGGTTTTAAGTTTGTATACGCGTAGAAGAATTGTATATACACACATGAGTCAGGGATGAGTCGGAATTTTATCCAAACAATTCGAATTTGAAAAAGACAAAGTGGCGGCAGTTTTCCGGCTCTAGGGGGTCGACCCCCTTAGAAGGGTATCGACACCGGGGTCAACCCCCCTTAAGGGGTGTCGACACCCCTAGGGCTGATGTGGCAGTTAGTTTCAGAGGGGCTGGCAGCTATAAATACATGGTCATTTCTCTTTTTTTCTCATACTAAAAAAAACAATGGAGGCTAGATGCCGTCAGTGCCTGAACTGAATCCAATCCTATCTTCTACAACTATCAACTTTGCAAATCGATTAGAGATTCAAGCGTGGATCTACAACCCAACAAGCTTTTTTTCTAGTTCTATCTTCTTAGCCAGACACTGTGAGTTCTAGGTTGCTTTTAGATTTAAAATACTAAAAGTATAACATGATAGTACTATGATTTGGATCTGTCTTGAATCATTAATCTATGTTATTCTTGGATCTAAACTTCATTATGGTGGATCTATTTTTATAGATCAAATTCAATTGTAATTAGTTTATCATGTCACCTTTGTAGATCTGAACCTTTGTCAAGTTTGTGGTTAATTTGGAATTATCAGTATATGGACAAGTGAACCTTTGTTTAGATCTAGATCATCATAGTGTGATTAATTGAGATCTGTTATTATTGGTCATATGAATTCTTATTTAGATCTGTTCACCATAAGTATATTGGATCTAGTTTTATCATTACCCTTTTTCTGGATCTGTTTTTATGTCCACCTTATTATCATATTGTGATTAATTGAGATCTGTTATTATTGGACATATGAATTCTTATTAGGATCTATTGTAACTTTTGTGGCATTCTATGATGTGGATCTTGACCTTATTTGTGTTAGATCTATTTCTAACTATTGGATCTAAACCTCTATCTTGTCGGATCTATTGTAATTTCTGTGACATGCTATGATGTGGATCTTGACATTATTAGTGTTATATCTATTTTTAACTGTTGGATCTGATTTATGTGGACATTTTAATTATTAATCAGATCTAGTTTGTCACCTTATGCCTATCATATTAAATCTATACCTGTTGGACATTTAAATTGTTAATTTTTTGAAAACAAAAATGTGTGATCTTTTAAAAAGAAGAGAGCACAAATACATAATATAAAACAAATAGACTACAATATCCAACTACAGAACCAAAGGAGACAAAAGCAAAACAAAACAAGACTTTAAGAATACAAAGAAAAGTAGATAGATGAGCTCCGGATAAATCACCGCCCATCATACTCCAATATCGAATTCCGGCAAAGCCACCACCCGATAGTGAAGTATATATACTCCAATACATAAAACCAGTCACTCCAACCTAAATACAACAAAAAAGAATATAGAACATCCCCAAAAACTCTCCGAAACCACAAAAAAAACTCCAAAGCTAATGTCAATCACCAATCCAGTCAGCATTCCACTAAGCTCCTCAACTATGATCAACAACCTGAAACCTGAAAGAAACTAGGCAAACCATAAGTAACCATCATATATGTATATGAGTATATGTGTGTGTATATATATATCTGACAATATATATAAATATATAACCATACATATATGTGAAGAAGAAATAAAAAGAAAAAGAGACAATCAAGCAACACCAAAAAACAGAAATTAACAACAAATGCGAGATCCATTACCTCTAAAATAACTATTGAATCTAATAAATAAACTCAAATCAAATCTAACCTTAAGCAAAAAACACTCAAAATGCGATTCGCAAAAAAACTTAAAGCGCGAGTTAGACATCTAATCCAGACTGTAATTAACAGCCTTGATGATTAAATTATCAGTAGACATTGAAATAGAATGAAAAAAAATCTATGATTCCTCTCCAACCAAATGAACTAATTGATGTAGTAACTAAAGAATCCAACACATATCTCTTCGTAGAATTATAAACAGATTTACAATGATCCCAATAATCAACACAGCTACTAAAAGAATTAAAACAAGCAAAAATAAAAATCCTTAAAACCATATTTAAAATATATTTGGTAATATTGCAAGAGAAAAATAAATGATCAACATCTTCATCCAGAAGACTACAAAAACAACACTTAACATCAAAAATAGTATTCTTCTTGTTTAAAAACTCAACCGTATTCAACTTCTTATGAATGATCAACCACATAAGAAACTTAGCTTTAGGAGGAGAATTAGAACTCCAAAGAAACTTAAAAGGGCACAAAGAAACACCAGAAAAATTATTAAAATTATACATAGAATTAACAGAGTACGCTAAACTCTTATCAAAACCCCAACTAATACAATCTCCATTCTCATCCAAGTGATACAAAGCTAACTTAGCTTTAAGTAAGGCTAATTGCCTTAACATATCCCTTCTAAAATATTATCGAAGGAAAACTCCCACGGGGGATCTAAATCCCCTCTATAAACATCTATAATCGAAGCATTCTTAAAGCATCTATTATTAAAAAGCTCAGTAAATTCAATTTTAAGAGGCAAACGAGAAATCCAAGCATCATGCCAAAAGAAAGTAAGATTCCCCGAATTAACTTTCAAATTACAACCTAAATTAGAAAAATCAAAACAATACAAAACAGACTTCCAAAAAACAGATAATCTATTAGTCCAACTAAAATTAGAACCGGCAATAAACTCACCCCCAAAATAATAAAATTTAGAAACAATAATCTTCCAAGTAGGCGACACAAATGGGCATCTAAATCCCCAAATCCATTTGGCTAACAAGGAAGAATTAAAATTATATAAATTAATGATCCCCAAGCCCCGATCCTTATTGGGTTTACAACACACCTCCTAGTTAACTAAACATTTATAGCCTCTACAAATTGGAACACCACTCCAAAGATAATTATGCCTAATTCTGTCAATTTTCTGAACAACTCATTGAGGAAATCGTTAAATGTTCATCCAATAAGTAGGAATAGCAGACAAAACCAAATTAATAAGAACTAATCTACCTGCTCTAGACAAAAATCTGTTATTCCAACTCGATAATCTATTATTGATCTTATCAATAACCAATCGTCCTTCTTAAGTTTCGAAGGCCTAATCTTAAAACCCAAATAATCAAAAGGAAATTTCATGACAGAACAATTCAAGGTGCCAGCAACAAGAGACTCAACATTATCACTGTCATTAAGAACCATTAAAGCACTCTTATCAAAATTGATTCTGAGACCAGATAACATCTCAAAACAATAAATAATAAACTTCAAAGCAATAATATGCTTAGGCAAGTGAGAGGAAAATAATAATGTATCATCTGCAAATTGGAGAGTAGAAAATTCATTATTAAATTCTTCATTACCAATACGACCAAAAACACCCAAACAATAAGATCTAAATTGTTAATTTAGATCTTATTATGCTAATTATGACATCATAGTTATGTTAGAATTAGTTAACTGCCACAAGTTTACCAGATTTATGCTTATATGTCCACCTTATCACCATGCTGGTTTATGTTTAGGCCAAAACAATCACCCTTGTCATATTCCCATCACTTTTCCCTTTTTATTGTTTATGACTAGGCCACTTTCTAGCCTAGACGTCGCTAAATATATGCGAATGCGTTAGTTAGGGAACAGGGGAGAAAGGTTAGAATTGACATAATTTAAATAATGTTTATATGAATTGGACATATAATTCAAAAAGGGGAAATATGAGCATAATCACCTATAAAGACAAAGGTAAGAATTGGATAAGAATGAAATGTCTGATAATTACAATTATAAATTGTAGTTGCACTTATGACACGAGGTTAGGTTGCATTAGTGGTGGAAGTCTGCCCAGACCCGACCGGCATATCCAACAGCCACTAATGTTGAACCTAATGTGAGAGGTCTAAGTGCGGATATACATATCGGTCTAAGACACGAGGTTAGGCCCAACTTGTGGAATAAATCTGCGCGGACCCGACCGACATATCAAGCATCCACAAGTTGTAGGACTAATGTGGGAGGTCTAGCCCATTATAACCATAAATGGACATGGTAATGAATTGGAGTAAACAAGGGATGATAGTAACCTATTATGATTAATTACTTAATGCAAAATTTTGCATATAAAGGTAGGCTTGTCCTAGGGACAAGTGGAAATTATAACATAAGTTATAATAAAAGGAAAGAAAGCTTATTAGTAAACCTTAGTTAAGAAAACTAAGTTAATAAGTAAACAACGTTAAGTTGTAGTGATATGTTAAATAGGAAACAGGTGAACTGAGAAGGAGTATACTTAATTAAATATTAAGTAAAACATGTTATTGTAATTATGGAATTAGGCAATGAATAATAGAAAGGGATTGTAAGATTACTTTCGTTAATTACAATCCAAGGGTGAGAGATTGTAAGATTACTTCTGTTAATTACAATCTAAAGAATAACATGTAATGGGGCTTACTAATGAACTTAAATGGATTAAGTTATATTTATATAAAAATAATAAGCAAGTGAAATTTAGCAAGAAAAAAGCAGTCAATGTGAATGGGGATAACCTGTTAGTTTGTAATACTTAACCAAGTTGAATCCATAGGGATTATGTGAACATAAACATGAACAGGGGTTATGTAAACTTGGTTGAATCAATGGGAAGGTTAAGTAAATCTTGAGTAGGTGGGTAATATTAGTATATATGGGCCCACAAACTTAACCGTTAAACAAATGTGCTTGGATCAGTGGGAGGGTTAAGTAAATCTTGGGTAGGTGGGTAATATTAATTTATATACGCCCACAAATTTAGCCCGATAAAGTTATGTAATTAAAGACACCTAGTGGTAAGCATAATCAGTAGAAAGATTGGGGTTATATAATTAAAGACACCTTTAGGGTAAATATAACCCGTGAAAAACCTAGTGGGGGATACAAGACAAAGGGGATAGTTTGTATCATATTGTGCGGGACCTATTTTAGTTAGTTACCCGGAGTATGTATCAAGTGAGAACTCTGAACTAGGTCGAAGAAAGGACATGCTTACTGACTGATTGTAAGAGATCCAAACGTGGAGGTGGTGTTGGCGGCGCAAACCGACCGGGCCATGTGCGTTCATGAGCCGAGCCGAAGGGGATAAGTTGACTGTGACACCTGTAGATATGGGGCTGTGCATATCAGTGAGGGGTTGCCACTTTAGGACGTGATACATCCTACCGTGGGTCCGACACAAAGTATCTACGGAGTAGGGAGGCGATCGATTAGGGTAGTAGTAGGGTACATTTGAACTTGTTCCTAAGTCTACCACCTTGAAGTGCAAGGGATCATCTCATTCGGGTTATGCTAGTAATAGTGCAGAGTAATCATTAGGGAAGCGTATACACCTTATCCTATCTACCTTGTCACACATGTCATTTATGTAATGATCTCTCTTATCCACTTTATATGCCTATCATGCTACTTTATTTATTTATGTGCTAAAAGTAACTAGACTGCCATACTTTATGTCTGATCCTTTTTGTTTCTCCCTCTTTCTTCTGTTTCCCCCCTTCCAGGTTCTTAAGGAGGAAACACTCAGGCTTGGTCAGGAATCAATTATCATCTTGCTAGATCTGCTTTCAAAGTATGGCTCAAGTTTTTATCTCTACTATGGTTTTGTCTCTTTTATATAGGGAATTATGTTTTTTTTAACTATTTATGAACTCTGACGATAAAAGACAAAAGTTAAATTGCTGTAATGGTTTTTGTGACTTATGGTATTTTGGACCACGATGTATGATTTATGCTTGAAATAAAAATTTGAATTTCCACTGCTATCTTATTTATATCTGTCTTGTAATATTCTGTGTCTATTTACCTATAATGCTTCATGGAACTTAATGCATTCCCTTTGTGAGTGACATTAAAGGACGTAGGGTGCCAAAAAATCCATTGAGACTTAGTCCCATTTCCATTCGGGAATTTCCAACGATTGTAAAAAACAACTAGGCTTCTTTTGCTCGACTTTAACTAACTGTGAGTTCTTGCGGTTGGATGTAAACTTCCTCATGTCTCTCTTCATCCCCTCCTTGTAGTATGTCTGCTTCATGTCTCGATGCATTTTGTTACCACTGGGATGTATAGTCAGTTTAGAGTGATGACACTCTCTGAGTACTTCATCTCTCAATCCATTAACATTGGGTACAATTAGTCTCTCATTCTTTCGAAGCCATCCTTCTCGATCAAGTCCAAAATTATTCATTTCCTTGCCGTCAATACCCATCTATACCTTGGAGATGATTTCCAGTAGGTTAGGATTATCCTTCTGACTGGAACCAATCCACTCAATCAAAGTTGGTCTGATCGTCAAACTTGCTAACATCTCTAGATCTAATTCACACTTAAGTCTGAAATCATATCCTGCGATATATTCCAGTTGCTTCCATTCAAGAAACATAGCCCCCAAACTGGCATGTCTCCTACTAAATGCATCAACTACCGCATTGCCCTTCCCAGGTGTGTTTGCGATATTGAAATTATATGAAGCCAAGGACTATAACCATCTCTGCTGACGAAGATCTAAATCCTTTTGAGAGTAAAGATACTTTAATGACTTATGATCGGTAAACAACTGGAATCTTTCTCCTAAGAGATATTGTCTCCACATATTCAACGTGAACATGATCGTTGCCAATTCCAAGTCATGTGTAGGATATATTTTCTCATGTGGTTTCACTTGCTGACTAGCATAAGCTACAACCTTACAGCCTTGCATTAGTACAACACCTAGTCCGGTACCACAGACATCCGTGTATACCATCATCTCTTCGTTCCCCTTAGGAATAACTAACACTGGTGCATATATTAACTTCTCCTTTAGATTTTTAAGTGCAATCTCACACCTTTCGTCCCAAACAAAAGCTTGATTCTTCTTGGTTAACTGAGTTAACGGTGCCGCTATCTTGGAGAGGTCTTCAATAAACATACGATAATATCCAGCTAATTCGAGAAACTTCCCACATCCATTGCATTTTTTGGTTAGACCAATCTTGCATCATAGCCACCTTCGCAGGGTCCACAGCAATACCATTCTCTAAAACAACATGACCCAAGAATCTCACTTCCCTCCTCTAGAAGTGACACTTAGAAAATTTCGCTTTCAATTGGTGTTTCCTCCACACCTCAATTGCTACCCTCAAATATTCCTTGTATTCTTCCTCTGTCCTCGAGTAAACCAAGATATCATCCACGAACACAAGAAAAAACTTATTAAATTGATCCCTAAAAACCCTATTCATAAGATCCATAAAGTATGTGGGTGCATTGGTCAACCTGAATTCCATGACCAACCACTCATAGAATCCAGATGGCATCTGAAATGCCCGTTTAGGTATACTCTCAACTGCTACTCGGAGCTGATGAAATCCTATCACGAGATCCAATTGTGAAAACACTCTTGCTCCATTTAATTGATCAAACAAGTCATCTATCCGTAGAAGAGGATTTTAATCTTCCTAGTCACCTTGTTCAACTCGCGGTAGTTCACACATAAGCGAAGGGAACCATCAGCCTCGGTAGAAAATACAACAGGTGCTCCCCACTCAGAAACACTTCTTCGGATAAATCCCTTCTTCAAAAGATCGACTACTTGCACTTAGAGCTCTCGCTACTCCCTTGGCGTCATACGACGAAGAGGCATCACTATAGGTCTGGCATCTTTCACTAAATCAATCCGAGACTCGATCTCTCGGTGTGGTGGAAGTCTGGTCACTCCCTAAAAGTTGTTCGGATACTCGCCAGCAATAGGCACATTTGATAACTCATCATGCGGGATGTAGAGGGAATTTAGAAAACAAGCCATTACCACATCACTAGATAGGCAACCCAATACCACCCTCTGCCCATCATCCGCTATAATGGTCACCAAAGACCTCTCACAGTCTACCACCACTCTATACCTTTGAAGCGAATCGACTCCCAAAATAATGCCAAACCCAGTAAAGCCCAAAATGAAGCAAACATACATCCATGACTCGATAAGACCAAATTTCGAAAAATCATAAAACGGCTAGTCGAACCACCAATCAATTCGTCACAACTAAAGGTTTATTGGCTATCTCAGGTTTCAATTCCAACCTATCTACCCGGTGATTAGTTACGAAGGAATGGGAAGCCTCGATATCAAACAATACTCGAACAGAAACATCATAAATAGAAAGCATACCATGAATAATGACACCCTTTCCCTTCTCCGTCGCATTTGGGGAATTCGACGAAGAAGGAACATCGTTGATAGGTTATGCTTTCACAATCTGCTTCTCCTTAGGGGGTTGTGGGCATTTATTCTTGAAATGTCCCACTTGGTCACAGATGAAGCGCTTCTTCTCCCCCGGATTTGCTCGACAATCTCTGATATAGTGGCCCTTCTTTCCCTAGCCAAAGCACTCGATATCTTTCTTATTCTTCTTTTTCTGATCGTCCTTGATTTGGTTATGTTTACTCTTATTATGGAACTCCTTCTTGCCTTCACTGCTTGTCTGCGGTTTTGGCTCCTTTGCAGATATAATAGCAACCTCGGTCTTCGTCTTAGGGTAAAGGCTCTCTGATCTCAATGCCTTCCCCACAATAGATTCGAAAGTCTCATCGATATGGTTTATAAGTCTTTCCCCTAAGAACTCATCTAGGCCAGTTATGAACTTTTCGTTCTTCTTCTCGGCAGTATCGATAAGAGATAATCCATATTTCGATAAGGTATCGAATTCAGCAATATATTCTGCGACTTCCCTACCATTCTACTTAAGCTTCAAAAACTTCCTAAATAATTCTAATTTCTGAGTAGTTGGAATAAATATCACTGAAGCGAGTCTTAAACTGATCCCAAGTAACTTGATCTTCGGGAGTAGCTGCTTTAATAACATTCCACCTGTTCATTGCCCCGCCCTTGAAGCTGATGCGATGCTACCTTTCTCTTCATTGCATCATCGATCCCCAAATCCTCGAAGATGCGCTCACAACTATCAAGCCAATCCTGAACCTCTGTGGCCGATTCCGTTCCATGGAACAGCTTCCCACCAAGACTAGTATAATCCTTGTTAAGCTTGGCGAAATCGGCTCTAGGCGCCTGCACTACTATACCACCACCTTTAGCGGCATTAGGAACTGCTCCCTGAGCATCCATAAGCATATCTTGCATGAAGCAGTAAACATCGTCCTTATATCAGAGGCATTCCCATTGTTGGTCCCTATACCCGCTCCCTCTTCAACTGCGGATGCGGGGTTCTTTACAGTACCACTCGTATTTCGTCTCATCATTCAATCTACAAAGAGAAAACGATTAACCATCTCCTTAGTAGTGCCAGTGCAGTGTGACTTCATCCTTAGATATACTAATAGTATATTTAATAATTTTTGAAAACCAAAATATCACAATTACGCGCTCTCATATACGTATACTATCTCTCCCAGATATCTTCCACTAGTTTAAATTATGCAACCTAGGCTCTAATACCAAGTGTGATACCTGCCCCATATCGTCAGACATTTCCTCTAAATGCGTTGTGCCAATGCTCGACTAGCACGGGATGATCGTCAAAAAGGTTGAAACGATGAATTACCAAAGAACCTGTAGTATATCTCAAAGGTCATGGAAAAATATATAATAATAACATAACTTGATATAAAATAGGAGAGACAGTAAATAAGATGAAAACTAAACCATATCCATCAGATTAGCGGAATCCAAAATACAGCTTCGTATCCAATTATTACAACTTTAAAATACCGTCTCTAAAAGGAAATTAAAGAGGTACACTACTAATGCCCAAAGCAGTGACCAACAACAACACAAGGAGAATATATATATATATAGTACGTGGAAGCCTCCCGCTCGTCCCCGGATAGCTACTCATGCATAACCACCTAACCTGCCTCTAGTCTTCTCGTTTAGGGGCACCCAGAGTAATAAGAAGAGACAAAAAACTTTGGGTCAGATGAAAGTTTGGTGTGAGCGATAGCAAATCTATGTAACTGAATAAAGCAATAACAAGTATAAATAATCATACCAGACCTGGACCTGCAACTAAAGAGTTAGCACAACAAGATGTACAATACTCTAAGGTAACACTAACATAGAGTATAAAATGGGAGTGTGCGTGTTATGGTGATAGCAAACATCAAACATAGCAATCATCCTCACATCTCTCACTCTGTGCGAAAAGCATACGATATCCACCGCTTTGATCACCAAATCCATTAGGGCCATGATGGGTCCACACCGCCCTGGACTCCGTACAGTTATTGTTATGACCACACCACCCTGGTTTATAGTCAATAACCCTACCCAGTCCACACCGCCCTGGCTCTGGGTATGGGCCAACCAGTCTACACTGCCCTGGCTGTGGTTCGTCTACGTGCCCCCGCTCACAATGGTGAACCAAAGTTATAGATATTGATAACTTCTTTGCACACGTCCCACAATAAATCCCAACTCTTGAAGTTAACTCATTGGTTCCATATGAATCCTGAGCAATAACTCCCCACTTGGACTTCCTTTGCATCTCGGGTTTTGGTCGAATTGGTGTTCGGTTCGGTTCGTTATCTCATATCCAGTTCGGTTCGGGTCTCCTCCTTCTATCCGGTTCAGTTTGGGTCTCCTTCTCCTATCTGGTTCGGTTCGGGCCTCTTTCTCCTATCTAATTCGGTTAAGGTCTCTTCCTCCTATCCGTTTCGGATTGGGTCTCCTCATTCGATTCGGTTCGGATCAGGTCTCCTCCAATCCGGTTCGGATTGGGGTCCTAAACGAAACCATGCAATTTTCCAACAAGCTAATTTTCACCAAACGATGACATTTTCAACCATTCTAACTTTCCTATGCAATCATAGACCATACCAAATAGCAGCAATAACATGCAGAATCAACCAAATTCATATATGTGACATAAATATGATTTTGCATATTTTTCCATGCTTTTACGGGTCATTAATTCGCCAATTATCACTAATCACCCCTAATTAGCCATAATTGGTGAATAAACATGCTAATAACTCACCTTAGCCAATATTAATTGATAGATATGAAACTTTAACTGATATGGCTTGGATTCCAATGTGCTGCAGCAGTTCTACCTCGAATTTGGTGTTTATCCGGCTTGATTTGATGTAAATTTGATTATTTAGTGATTAGAACGTGATTAGGGAGAGATTTAGAAGATGGAAGCCATGATTAGGGTTTGATAAAGGTTTGTGGCGGCAATAAAAATGAAAGGAGACGATTCTCCAACTCCTTTCAGCCCTCCCATAACCAAATCCCGAATTATGTTATGGGCCTAGCTGCTAATCATTTAATTAAGCCTAATTAGGTTGTTTTCCATCTTTCAAATCTTATTTCAGCTATATCTCCCAAACGGTAAGTCCGTTTCATTAATGTGACTACTCTATGGAATGGGAAACCATCATGTGAGTTCAACTGAAGTGATTTCAGGTTAAAAATCCTTACCAATCAAAAGTTTTAGGCGAAATAAGATTTGCTAGGGCCAAAATGGTCATTTTAAATCTAACAAAAATCATGAATGTGGGAAATGACCCCAATGGCCATTTCCCAAAGTTACACGACTATATGACTTCGTATGAAAATAAAACAAATATTCTACGATCCTCCGGTACATAGAATACGGGTCGTTACAGTTTAATTATTATATTTTCTCCTTTTTAATCAATCATGGGAAAGTGATTTCTTTTGTTCTTATCAAATTGTATTTAACGTGATTTGTTAAACATCAATATAGTCAAACATATAACCATCAAAACTTGTCAAATATTCATCGTGGCATTCAGAAGCAACATTAATCATATATATAAAAATCATTTTAACTTCATTTAACAACTATTAACTTTTTTATATTTAAGGTTATTTAAGTTTAGTTTCTCACCATTGATTGGTTTCAAACTTTCCTAGAGTCATCTATAGCTCCACTATGTTCGCAGCGAAATAACTTAAACTAGCTCCTTCACCTTCCATGCTCACGGCCTAAACTAGGTAGAGGCTCCAAGCTTATTTTCTTACCTTCAAACTTGATGTAGAATCTTATAATGATGATATAAGATCTTTGGAAGAGTTTCGGTTTTCGTTTATGCAGCTTTGAAAAAGTTAGTAAGGAAGGAGGATATTTTTTTCCTAAGGCTTTGGAAGCCATTAATATGTTTCGAAAGAGCTTAAAGAAGAGAGATGAAGAGTATAATTTTAGGGTAAAAAAATGAGTGAAAGTGGACCTGTATTTTGTGGGAAACATTTTGGAATAAATTAAGGGATGGAAAAAAATTAAAAAAAAACCTCCCCCTTTACCCATCATTTCATTCGTACCCCCTTGATGTAACATATCAATGTGTAAGGGTGAGGTGTGTGTAAGTATAATGATGGTATATAAGAGTAATGAGTGTACGGTGTGGTATTATCTTAATGAAAGTAAACTCACTTTGTCTTCTGATGCTTACATTTTCTAATATATTTTTATCTTAATTAATTACTTCATAATAATATCATGGTTATGTTAAGATACACATATATGTGTGTGTATACATGCTACACCTTCGCATAACTCAATATTTTAAATATTTATCCATCATTAGAATTTTGTTAATATTTTAAATAATCAAAACATTATTACTTAGTCATTAAGGCCCTATTAGATAATATTTATTCATTATTTATAAAATTTAAGATTTTATTGGTAAAGATATACCGAGTTTTCTTATATTTTCAAGTCAAGTATATTACTTTATATAACTTGTTCGCTATCGATATGTTATCACTATGTAACATTTTTAAAATGATTTCTTATCACTTAAATACTTATTTGAATGAGTACCATGATTATCAAATTATTAAATTCTACAAAATTCAATTATTGGATATAAAATTCTTATTGATGATGCCATAAAAACCTTGAATTTCCCAGAAATAAAATATAACATTTTATTTTATATTCTTCTTCAATTATGAAAATAAGTACATGTTTGTAGAACCGTTCAGCATTCTTATGGATAGAAATCAGTTTTATTGATAAAACGATTTTAGTCATTTTCTGACTATTTCGCTTTGGAAATATTTTCCAAACCAATTTCTCAATATGACTTCAATATCATTGTTTCTTACTTTGAACTTCATTATTAGTTAGAATTAATCTATATTTAGATACTTAAAATAATTTAAATATCCTTAATTATGGTCACCAAATTCCGTTTTGTAACTTTCTCCCCCCTTAAAAGGACTTTTCCCTCGAAATCACACTGAAACAAAGCCAAGGTAGTTTCTCCCTCAAAATTTTATTTTTCTTGAATATATATTATATTCTTCATGTGCAATATCTTATTTGATTTTAGAGTCAAATCCATAACTTCTCCTTTAGAACTAGTATTGATCCTCTGATTTTTTAATGCGGACTCCAATTAGGCTCTTTACAGAAAATTTTTCTCTCCTTGCATGGTTCTCAACCATAATAGAGAAATTAAATGTTCTACTGTGAACCTCAATCAATATTCATCATCAAACAATGAATGATAAATTCTCTTTCGGACTGAGGAGAAAACCCCAAATTCTATATTCGAATCAAGATCAAGATGTGAAACATACTACCAGTTTCTTCCTTACATTCAATTATTGTGTCGATTCTTCAACTTTCCATACATTTTATAATTAATATGAAAACTTTATAATACTTTGTTACATCATATGAGTATATACAGTCATCAACTTTGTTTTCCTAACAAGTAAGTTCAAAAAAATTTCTTCCTATCTTGCTGTATTCTTAAATCTGGTGTCATATAAATTTGACCTTCTAATTCGCTAATGTTTCAACACTAAGATCTAAATCAATTTTGAGGTTTTCAATTGTCCAAGATCGTCAAAAGTCTCGGTTCACTCAATTGTTAAAATTCTACCAAGTTTTCTTATTACTCTTTTATTCACTTATGCAAAGATAAACACTTTGCTTATTCAAACTCGCTATCTATTTAAAAGTCTGAAACTAGATATAAGATTTCATTAAATATCCTTTTATGAAAATCATCCTTCAAAATCATTTATTTGAAAGTCTGATATCAAATGAAATGAAGTTCATCAAAATGAAAAGGTTCCTAGGCTTGGCAACAAATGAAACTTAAATGAAACCAAATAAACGTTCTTATTGACACCATATGGAACTTAATAAGTGAAATTTACTGTAACAAACCTGATATTTTAATGTTTAAAATATAAACTAAATTAAATTTTGATGGAAAATATATATGTTTATACCTCAACTCAGAATTTTATCTATTTTTGAACGTAGTTTGGATTTACTTTTAAATGAAAATTCTCTTCGTAAATGTAATTTCAATATGAACGTTTGTCAAAAAACGTTATCAACATTGTTAGCTAATTCGGATTTACTAGAATATTTGCAATTTAACTTTGAAAATATAATCCATTTTAATTTAAAAACTTAAAATCCAATTTATTTTTAAAGTTGACTTCAAATATATAGTTCGAATTTTTAATTTAAAAGGCTGTTGATTTTAAATTTTGTTTTGAATAAAAATCATTAAGTATAATCTGATATCCATGCAACTGGATAAAAGGAAGAAATGAATTGCGTAATAAAATACGTGTTATATTGCGTCATGTTAATTTGATTTATCGTTTAGTAAAAGTTGAGATGTTAACATACAGATGCAATGTAATTGTACATTTTGTTCCACACCGTTTGTTAGCCATAAACATCTCGTTAAAACCCATATCTGAAATCTTGACTCAAGATTTGGCTGTGACACTTATCAATGTTGTGCTAAAATTATTTTCAATCCATCGTCATCCTTCTGTTATTTCAGCACCTATCCTCGCTTCTCTGAAAATGAATTTCATGTTGATGTTTTCTCTGTTGCAGGTCTCCTTCATTTGAATTATAAAAGTAGAGTACACCTTTTTCTATTTTTCAACACAAAATCACTTCCTTCTTTCTCTTTGGATACCGTTGGTTTCCTTCCCCCAAAATCAAAATCGACCTTCCCAAATAAAAGAAAAAAAGGCCGCCGCAAGACTTAGCTCCTTCACACCACTATCTCAAACGTCAGCGCCTGCACCGACTTTCGTGCCTCATCGCCATCGAAGACCACTAGCCCAACTACACTTTCTGGCTCCTCCCTGCTATCATGGTCCCTCTTGCTAGCGCGCTAGGCCTCTGCTTAAACCCATTGCCATCATCTTCGGTTCTTCATTGTTACCGCTTCGTAAATCATCGTCAGCCACCACCTGTTCTGCCAACTACCGTCGCCTTGAGTTTCGGTCCATGCATCCTTCTCTGTTCTGCTTTCCTGGCTCCTTCGTTCCATCGCCACTGTCATCAGATCGTGTCGAGCGAACACTACTATCACTAGCGCCTATCCAAGATCTGGCTCTGTTCGTCGCCGCTAGAAAGGTAAGTATATCTCATGATTCCTTATTTCAAGTTTTTCGATTTTGTCTTACACTATATATAATTGATTTTGAACTTGAATTTGGGTACATATGTAATGACCGTTTTCTCACATGTATATATGTACCCCCATATACATATATATGCACTAAACGACATGCACGTACACCTAAATAAACTCGCTGCCCGGGTTTGAATTTGGTCTTTGGTTTGGGAACTTGAACTTGGGTATATATGTTGTGGTCGTTGTACATACGTGTATGTATATTATTTTATATGTATATGTGTATCATCGACATATGTATATACCTGAATACGCATACCACTTCAACATTGATTAGGTGCCTCATTCCTATCTTTCCTGTCATTCTATCAGTTTGGTTGATTTGATCGTGTATACGCATGGAGGCCGGTGCAGATGGGTGTGTGTATATATATACTTATATATATATAAATGTATATATGGAACATCGACATAAGTATATACACGAGAACATCTGCCATCCTTGTTTTGTTATCTGAAATGCATGTAACTGAAACCTAGATGTCACTTGCTGCCTTGTGTTGTTCCTAACTTACCCAACCTGGACAATCTTGATTTACCTTGTCTTTCCTGACAGTATAAAATTCGAAATGCATGATATTTTAGTGCAAACACTGCCTTCATCTACTATAGACCACCTGGAATCTTATTAGCACCCTGATATTCTCAAATTCACACTTGGACGTGTGTCACCCTATTTATGATGCCCAATGTTGTACCTAAATGTGTGACTTATAACCTCACTTTGGAAACTAACACACACACGTATTGGGATGTGCATGTATGCTCTTCGTTTGTAGTGGTAAATCACTGGACTGCGGTACCACTAGGCCTACTTCTATTGCCATATATGCTTGATATAACACCCTTTGATGTGTGATCTATTTTATACACACGTGGGATGTGTGCACTTGAACTACCCTATTTTATTAGATGGATACCACCTGAAGCTTTGTAGTACTGCGATTATGGACTTTTGTTACGCCGTCCACACTAGTTTATGTGACTTGGACCAGTCTGCTTTTGCCCTACTATTCTTGTTTTATGTGGGAATGAGCATTTCAATGCTATAAATATATTTCTTTCTACTAGTACATTTGTTTTTGCTTATTTCATTTTGCTAGGAACTCCCCCTTGGTACCATGCATGCTATAAGTATGCTCCCATTTATATTTGTTCTCACCAGTCGTCAATCGTGATTTGCTTTACACTTGGTTTTTGAACAAAGAATCCATGCCAAAATTTGGCAACTTGTTGAAATTTCCATTCTAAAATTGTATATGCATGGGATGTTTATATGTACTTGTTGCATATTTAGATTTTTGACAGTTAGGCCACCTAATGCATTTCGCATTTAGCCACATTATATCCCGATCTTGTTTGGCCTCTTTTGTCATGTTAGGTATGAACTTTGAATAATGTTTGTAATGTCGTGTTCTAGCTATGAACGATAATCCATGATATCCCACTACTTGTTTTCTTCTTTGGTTGCTGTAACATCTTTGCATGTACTTGTCATCTCCTTAGTTATCAGGTGCATGCCTCGCGTATGAAGCCACATCTATATGCTGCCTTTTTTGGTTATGGTCCCAGATGTTATATTCGGCAGTCCATGGGTTAATATGCTCGAATCATTAATATTTTCTTTGATTAACTAATTATATTTTATTGTATATTTGTAACACGCCACTTCCGTTAAGGTCACTCACAAAGGGAATGCCTTAACTTCGGTGGAGAATTTTTGTACAAGATGCAGAAAAACTACAAGACAGATAAATAAAGCAGCGGAAAATAAATAACCTTTATTTGTTTAAAAACAGCTTGTACAAAGATTGTTTTACAACACCAATACTTATTACAACAAAGGATCTGTCTTGTTTAAAATAAAGATGCATAAACTGACAATGATGTTCCCTAATAAAGCATGAGCCAGCCATAGCAGTAGAAAATGGAGTTCAAAGCAATTCGTCAAAGAATCTTCAATCTCGGAAAGAGTAACGGTCCAAAATGAGCTGAGCTATTCCCTCCCAAGCTACCGGGGGGAGGGGGGTTGAACGGGAGAAAAGAGGCGAAAATAAACTAGGTCAGACATAAGTCTGGTAAGTCCAGTTATACTTCAGCATGTAAACAAGAAAAGGACTATGACATGAACAAACTAAACTTAGAACCGTACCATAGTGATAAAATAATCCTAAAACAAGACAAGGTAAGATTAACGGAATTGGCTATCACACCCACTTCTATTTCTCTGCACCCACTAAGGACTGTTTCAATTGGCATCGTGTGCTCATGATAAAATGATCCCCTTTTTATTGTGTATGCAGTCCCTTATCCATCGAGTGTTACCTAGATCCAACTAGGGTTTACTTATCGAACGCTTCCTAGATTTAACCAGGGTTTACGCTACCCAGGGCCACTGGGGTTTATGCTACCTATTGAACGCTTCTCGGATTCATGGTTTACGCGACCTAGGTCCAACTAGGGATTATGCTACCTATTGAATGATGCCCCCTATTCTAGGATACACTACCCAGAGCGGTATATGTTCCTAGACTTTCCCCACGTATGTGTCGTGAATCATTATCGATGTCTAGATGCACTTGTCCTCTATATGTGCGACCCGAGTCCCGTGGCAGGGCTAATCAAGAAACACGGAACTCGATCGGGAGCTTTCAAATATCTGCCAATTGCAGATGCTAAGGTCTGCTTTTACAGTGGCTATGGTCCCACTAGACTCCTCCCCCAACTAACAAATGAAAGGCACCCAAGAAAAACAAGAATGAGAACTATACGCAGGCCCTCTATGCCCCCACAAACCTATTGGCCAAACATCACCCATAACTAGATAGCAAGTATATGGTCTGTTTGGGTTCTCCGCCTTTCCGTTTTACGTACTTGATTGACTCAAGATGGTAGGTAGACGACGAGTTGCTATCACAGGGCAAAATCTAGTCTCGCCGATTCACGCTGGTCCATCCTAGTCTTTAGGTTGCCTTATTATTGCAACCAAGGCATACCCTTGGCTCTTCTAATGCAGACCTTAACCTCTGTGAGCCCAGGAGGATCATCTGCAGCTTCACAGAGGGATACCAAGAGTAGCCTCATGTCCCCTCGAAGTCGCGTTCTTCGTAACGCAGTTCGTTGGAGCCTTCTTCATGATCAGATGGATGTTCGCTCCTCGTCGTATTCTACTTGGTTTTCTTGAATAAGGTTTACTAATTAGTTCTCTTAACTAAGGTTTACTACTTAGTTTCATGAATCATTCATTTTCTTAACTAAGGTTTACAATTTAGTCCTCTTAACTAAGGTTTACTACTTAGTTCTCTTTCTCGTCATGTTGGATTGGTTAAGTGTCATCAGTTAACTCAAGTTAACTTAATCCATTCACTTGTCATGTTGAATTGGTTACGTGTTTTCCAATAGTTTACGTTGACTTAACCCACTGATATATCAAGTCAAATTGGTTAAGTGTTAACTAGCAGTTCACGTTGACTTAACCCACCCATATATCAAGTTAAATTGTTTAATTGTTCCTTAACCTTACTCGTTTATCAGGTTATATTGGTTAAGCGTTTCTCATTAACTTAACCCTATTCATGCTATAACGGTTAAGTGTTCTAAGTGTACTTAACCCCATCTTCTAGTTTGGTTAACTGTTAGATCAGTTAAGTGTTCTAAATTTACTTAACCTCACCTTCTAGTCTAGTTAACATGTTATAACGATTAAACATTTACTTAACCTTACCCACTTGTCTAGCTAAAATATTATGATGGTCAAGTATTTCCGTAGTTACTTAACCCCCACAAATCTTGTCTTGTTAACATGTTAAGTTGGTTAAGTGTTTCCTTAATTACTCAACCTCACTATTCTAGCTTGATTGTCCATGAGCTTTAATTAATTAATTAAAGCACCAACCACTCACATTAAACATATATTGTTGTGGTTACTGGATGTGTCGGTCGGTTCCGGGCTGGTTTACACCACAACTCAGTCTAACCTCGGGTCTTTCTGGGCTTGATGCACTAACCACCCACATTAGACATGTATTGTTGTGGTCACTGGATGTGCCGGTCGGTTCCGGACAGTTTTACACCACAACTCAGTCTAACCTCGGGTTAGGCATATTCGTCTTTTACTAAATTTACATATTTGTCATTTATGTCAAGTATATATGTAAATTTTTCTTCAAGTTTTCAAGTCACATATTTAATTATGCCCAAACCTAATGGTATATAAATTATACCAATTCATGCCACTATTCATTTACATGCTTATGTGACAACATGCCAATTACATTTAATTTCATGTTTTCCCCAACGTTACCCCTGTTGTGCATTCACAAAATTACATATAGTGTTAGGCAAGATATTTAGCCTAACTCATAAAAATGTGAAAAGCATAGAGCATGTAATATTTCAACAGCATAAAAAATGCGACATATAAATTTGGCATATGATAATTAACTTGCATGAATCATAAGCATGTGAACTTTACATAAATCTATACAAACTAGACTTGGGCATGTAAGGTTGAACTTGCATGGGATTTGATCTACTTAACATAGATCTAAACATGTAAAGTTGTAGATCTAAACATATAAGGTTGTACGAACATTATTTAGCCTAACAACTTGTGTGCAACATAGCATAAGGGAATCACCCTGTTTCTAACCATGATAGATTAATTCACAACTTGATAGGTTCTTACAAATTTTGTGGAATCATGTCATACAACTTGCATACAATATAAATATAATCTTGACATATAAATATATGTACGAACTTTACTTGGCATGTAAGTGTGAATAAATTAGATCTACTAATCACCATTGCGAGAACTAGCATAGATCCAAATTACATACCCATGAACATATACTAATCTAGATTGCATACCCATGAACATATGTAGATCTAAATTAGATCTAACATAAAAATATGTAACTTACATTAAATTAACGTATATAGATCTAACTTGGATCTAACCTATAAACATGTTTAAATTAACATATATAGATCTAACTTAGACTATCACATAAACATGTTTAAATTAACATATATAGGTCTAATCATAAAGTCATGTGAATTTAGACACATAGGATTACGTGAACATAGCTTAGCCTCATGAACTTGCATATGGCATAACTTTGAAAAATTAACAAACATGATGGCTTCATGTAAACATATAAAAACCACAAACATACTACATGAGAACATCAATCCCAATTAGTTTCATCACAGGAATATGCCATAAGGAAATTACAAAACATGATAATTTCATGTAAATATAAGTATCATCTAGTAGTTTCAACACAAGAACATTGGAAAATCACATGAATAAACATGAATCCACGTAGATAAACTAATTGGCACCGTTCTAATATCAGTTTCTTACAAGGCATGACTTCCAATTAATGTTTAAATCGGAAATATAACTGTACTTACAAAATATAGGCAAGTCTTGTTTTTCTGAAATCTGTTTTCTGAAGTTGAATAGCTTTCCTTTGATGTAGATTAGTCGTTCTTTTAATTTAGATTTGATTCACTTTGTAGCTTTCTAGTTTTCTTTTTAGTTGAAAGAGAATGGTGGCTATCCTAGGTTGAGAATAACGGTATGACGGCTCTTGGAATGAATTAGTGTGATTTAGGGTTGAGGATTAGGGGTCTTTTTATAGGATTTCAAGTTAATAAGAGCCGTTAGATCATCTTAGAGTTAATCAAGTCCATTTAAACCTTAGAGAACCAACCAGTATTTGCCACACAAGCCCTTAGATGAACTAGGAGCCCATCAGAACCACCCAGTTCAAGTACACATCATCCGGCCACTCAGAAGAAGACACATCATCACAGAACACTCCAGAATTCTGTGCTGGATTAGTATGGGCGCACTTGGCAGGTGCGCCGGTGCATTTTTGTAATGGCGCACTTGTCAAGTGCGCTAGTGCATTCTGGCCGACTTCCGGTTTTTCTGCCTAACTTCGTTCATCCATATCTTCTTCATACGATATCCGATTTATGCAAACTCGGACTCTATCTCAAGCGGAATTCCGAGATGAACTCAATGGCGTAACCCTTTTACCTTAATTCTTCTCCTAAAAATTAATTATACTTTAATTTATGAAGCTTAATGTTACAGAATTACGGGGTGTTACATTCTCCCCCCTTCAATGGATTTCGTCCCCGAAATCTTTAAGTTAGGAAGAATGTGTCCTACCATCTAATCATCCATTTACTCAACCATTCAATCACAGTCATCCATTGTCCTTAAAAAGATTTCTAATGCTTTCATGATCATATGCATAGTGTGTGTATATGTCCTTATTTAATGCAAAATCAGGCGGTCTACTGATTTAGTTGACTCCTTAATGCAAATTATGTCAGTGCCATGCGTCCATTATGTATGCAATCATAATGATACATATTATTTCTATATGAGTGTGCAACCATTCACTCAATTGCAACGTCCACAGGATAACACATCAAGTTCAATCCATAAACAAATACATATATGCAAATGCAATATGAAAGTGACTGAGCTGATCTAGTGCCTAATGTGTGCATATGCATCCACGATCAACCACTATCAACCACTTGCAACAATCAGTCATAACATGTTTCAAACACATGTTTACATCCATCGGCTTCTGCCTAAGTATCGAATGACTTGGAGGATGTACCTTAATAAATAAAGACAAGTATAAATTTAACAGAAAAGGAGGAACCAAGGGTATTCCCTCAAAAAGATATGGGTAGGCTGCGCGTATCTTGTCCTACGTCCCCCAAGTTGTGTCCTCTTCGACGTCACTCCATTGAACTTTAACAAGCTTGACTTCACGGTTGTGTAACTTCTTGACCCCCGATCCAAGGATGTATGTAGGAGCTCGTCTAACCGCGCTCTACTTCCACTTCCCTAAGCATGCTCGGCTCCACTACTTCCGCGGTATCATGTAAACACTTCTTTAAGGATTGTCTTCCTCGAGCTTTCGTGTTGCAAAGTCTATTTCACGCCTCGAGGGTAAACCCCGAACTTCATAAAAGGTGTCACTAAACTCATGGTTTATGCGAACAGGTTTCAAATCATCGACGAATGCGTCAAGAAATTCTAGGTAGTTAACCCAAACAGAATTCAAAGGATTACAGGAGATTTCGAGAGTATTACCGAGGAGATTCGTAAGTCTAACTACTCTCTTTTCATGATTATTAGTTAACCATTCCATGCCTAGAATCAACCCACAAGAATTACATTTAAACTCAATACTCAATACTTAATATGGCTATTCTCAAATTCTTTCCAAAGATAAATGAGCCAAACCACAAATTGGATTTGAGACACTAATGGGATCTTCTACTATAATAAGGTGCAGAGACTCAACTATGGAAGCAGATGTACACGAATGTGAAGCGCTAAAATAAAAAAGAGTACTAACAGGATGATCAAAAAGAAAAAAACTAGTCTTTTTTCAATAGAAACTTTATTAACTCTCTCTTAGGTATACTCGTGGTGAGAGTATGCACTTGTCTTCTTGAAAATCCTGTCCTTGGTTCTTGCCTATGACCCGCTATACCATAGTAAAGATACTTCCTCTTGTCTTAGGTTTTACTATTCTTTCCTCCTTTGTGAACCAAGTCCATATTCATGAGTTTTCTCATCCTTGGGTCGTACTCCTTAGCCAAACTCCCTCATTCTCATCTTTACCATCCTTGTGTAACATGTCGACAGGTCTCTCGAAAGCTGCCTCCATCGCACCGAAAACCCTATAAAGCTCGAAAGAAAATTAGCCGTAGGTGATACTACTGTGGCTATAGATGGAAGTTGGGCACTACTTCTCTCTTTGACAGGTGTCGTAGTCTCACCAAGCCTACGGAACCATGCCGCGATGAGGTTACCTCCCAGAAAGCCAGAAGCCCCGGAGACTCAAGAAAGAAGGAAACAAGGATTCAAGCAGAGGGTCAAAAGTTAGTGCATATGGATTTGGGGAATATGCCTTTAAATCAAAACTTTTCTTTTGAAAATGCTTCTTTTAAAATTGTTTTGAAAATAATTTTTCAAATCTTTTATCTGATCCGGTAACCTTCAGCTCTGATACCAAGTGTAACACCCCACCTCCGTTAAGGTCACTCACAAAGGGAATGCCTTAACTTCGGTGGAGCATTTTTGGTACAAGATGCAGAAAAATTACAAAACAGACAAATAAAGCAGCGAAAAATAAATAACCTTTGTTTATTTAAAAACAGCTTGTACAAAGATTGTTTTACAACACCAATACTTATTACAACAAAGCATCTGTCTTGTTTAAAATAAAGAAGCATAAACTGACAATTATATTCCCCAATAAAGCATGAGCCAGTCATAGCAGTAGAAAATTGATTTCGAAGCAATTCATCAAAGAATCTTCAAGCTCGGAAAGAGTAATGGTCCAAAATGAGCTGAGCTATTCTCTCCCTGGCTACTTGGTTGGGGGGGGGGGAAGAAAAGATGCGAAAATGAACTAGGTCAGACATAAGTCTGGTAAGTCCAGTTATACTTCAGCATGTAAATAAGAAAAGGACTATTACATGACCAAACTGAACTTAGAACCATACCATAGTGATAAGATAATCCTAAAACAAGACATGGTAAGATTAACGGAATTGGCTATCACACCCATTTCTATTTCTCTGCACCCACTAAGGACTATTTCAATTAGCTTCGTGTGCTTATGATAAAATGATCCCCTTTTTATTTTGTATGTAGTCCCTTACCCATCGAGTGTTACTAGATCCAACTAGGGTTTACTTATCAAACGCTTCCTAGATTCAACCAGGGTTTCACTACACCAGAAATGCCAATTTGGCAGTGCTCATGGCCGTATCAAAATCGATTTGGCTGTGCTTTGGACCGTATCAAAAAATGGCGTCTCTGTTGCTTTGATATGGCTTTAAACCGAATCAAATTCATTAATTGATACAGCTTAAAACCGTATCAAATTGATAATTTGATACGGGATTTAGCCGTATCAATTTAGATATTTGATACGGCTTTAAGCCGTATCAAATTGGTATGCTAGCACTGTCAAATTCATAGATCGATACGGTTTTAAGCCGTATCAAATTGGTAGATTGATACGTCTTAAAACCGTATTAAACTATTATACTAATATGGTTTAAAACCGTGTTTAATGCCTCATTCCTACAATGATAACAACGAATTAGATACGGCTTTTTTAACCGTATCAAAACCGGTATATCATAAATGCAATATACAAAAACACTGCACCCATTGATATATATATATATATATATATATATATATGCACAATAAAGAAGATACACTATAACCATATAAGTATATAAAGAAGATATGCTAAGCATAATTCGATTAATACATAAAACATAACTTCAGTTAATACAAACCACATAACACAATATATACAAAGCATAATGTTCACAGTTCTTGCTCTAAGAAAAAAAGACAACAAAACTGCAGTTGTCGAGCCCATACAACTCATGCTTGTTCCAAAGCCTGAAAAGAAATTAAAATAACAAACATCAGCCGATTGTGTATTGATCAAATAAACAAGTATTCATGCAAGCGTTGTCCATGTTAGTCTCTGGATCTTAAGACGTACTGGTCAAATAGATAAGTATTGATCAAATAAATAAGTATCCACAACAACAATACATACTTTAAATTACTTGCGATTTTTGGTGTCAGTCTCTACATATTAAAATCATACCCTTATCCCATGTTGATATGCACAGTTTAAAGCAGGATGGCCAATGAGAAACCCATAAATTCAGTTGAAACTGAGCCATAGTGCTCAGTTGAAAATGAGCCTTACGCTCAGTTTTAATTGAGCATTACGGCTCAGTTTCAGCTGAGCCTTAAGCTCAGCGAAACTGAGCATTACGGCTCAGTTCAGCTGAGCCTTTACGCTCAGCTGAATATTTTAAAATGTTTTAGACATTAGTCAGTATTATTACATTAAACTTCTAAATGTCTTTAAACTCAATATTGAATCCACCCGCAACCCCCATGAATTTAAAAGGGACGCCTTTCCTATCTATATATCTCCCATGTGTTTTAATTATCAAACTGCTTTCATTTGTATATTAAAGGCTCAAATTTTCATCATTGCCATGTGTGAAGTACTAGATCATTGCCAGTTGCTCATATGCAGCTAAAATAGCTTTCAAACTACTTATTTTATTAATATAACTACAGAATTAAGTTTCTTGAAGTTGATAAGTCACAAACAAAAATATTTACTTATGAATACATATGTGTGTGTAGAGAGAGAGAGGGAGAGTGTGTGTGCACACGGGCATGTAATGTGTATACACATATGTACTCACATATGTATGCACATATCAGTTTGATACTTGCCTATGTTTCTAAAATAATGAATATTTAGTTCAAAATCAGTCTACTTATGTATGTATGCAGTTTTTGCAGCTTATTTTCACGGACCAGAACTGAATAATGCACTTTAACATTACATATGACTTGCCGTAAAATATACTAAAATGCTAACTTTATACATGACCCGTTGTGACCTGACAGGATTGATGAGTTAATATGTACTTCAGCAGGAGTCATTAAAAAAATCATAATATTCTAGTACACCTTAACTGCTCTAATCAAGATAATGGTATATCCACCTGAGAGTTGCAATAAATATTTTTTTTAGGAAAGTAGTCAAACTATATTAATATAATAAAATCAGAAGATGATTATAATGACCCGGATAATTGACAGTGTAATAATTAACTTATTTAATTATTTAAATAAAGAATATATTATTTAATCGACGACGTTAGAACTTATAATTATATTATAATTGAAACCGAGCTCGAAATGGCGCTGCAGTTCGTAATTTGACGATTCGAACTTCAACTGAGTGTATAGGATTCGTTTTAAATCGGATTTCTGTGAAACAAGAAACGTGCGGAGCTGGCGGAGTATATCTTTCTAGAGGAAGAGAAAAATCAGGATTTCGTTATGTGGATTGAGAATTATGTCCAAATCAAATTTTAAAATAGTCGCTATAGAATCGTTTATCGACTGTAACGAATTATTCGATATAACTAGAGATCGGGTTTGAATTTAGATAAGGTTCTTTTGGGAAATAGTGATAATTTAATTTTTAGAATTTTACTGTAATTTTTAATTAATTTAATAAGCAATTTTTTATTTGGAGTATTTGGCACCCTGTATCGACATTTCGGGGTTTCACAATATGAGTTAATCTACCGGTGTTATTTTATTTTCGGAATCGCGGCACCTCACTGAATCCGACGATATTTTTATATCAGTCTGTAACTGAACAGAATTTTCTTGTAATCGGTGTACATATATATGTTTATAACATTTAAATAAAAAAGAAAGTATGATAGGACCGTATCCTTCCTCGCAGACCATATCTTCTATTTCTTCGTGTCAAAGTAAATAATTTTGTGGTTTCAAACCCGTGTAGGCGTGTACCATTTTTTTAGCCTAACAGTTACTTCTACTTTTATATAAAACTAAAATATCTAGATATTTATGTTGATTATAAATACCCCTCCTTAACCTTTAAAACCTAAATCAGTAATCCCCTTCTGCTCAAAATTTACGGCCGCCACTTCTTACTCTTCTTCTTCAAAAATGCGAACTTCACAGATCTGCTCTCATAAATCAAACGAAAATTCCTAAATCCATGAAAAAAAAACATACGTCGGTGAGTTGCTTAGGAGTTTGTCTACGATTCTCTACTGGACTCGGCTTGATCGATGCTTCTTTTTGGGGATTAACGGCAGACTGATGGAGAGTTGCGAAGGCGAGATGGTGGTGATAAAACTCTGGTAGTTTTCGGTGGCAGAGAAATTCGGACTATGGTGTGATGATTTCAGGAAGATGCCGTAGTCGAGGAACGACTTAGGAACTAGCAGCGCTGACATGGTGATGACTGGATGGAGGCGAAGGAGTAGTTTCAGGTGGTCGGTGATGGGCGCAGTAACGACTTGAACAGGAAGTGGATGGAGCTGTGGTTGTGAGGATGGAGCAGCGTTGCTCCTGAAGCCTGCGAGGTAAAAGAAGGAGGATCAACAGTAATACTTGGGGAGTTTACTGAGTTGTGCTGTTCGAAAGCTGTGGAAATGGTGGAGTGGGTATTTTTAGATGGAGAACAAATAGTGGATCGGGTTTGTCTTGAGAGGGTAATGGGCTGATGTTTTCAAATGGTAGCTCTAGTTTGTTAAGTGGTGGTTCGTACAGGAGTTTGCATGCAAATATGAAGTAAATTTCAGAAATGGCGGTGGTATGGGATTGATGGCAACGTGATATTGTCGGTTGAACAAAAGTGAAGGGATGCTGGATAATGGAACTGACGTGGTGAAAGTGATTAAGGTGTAATCCATTTTCTGATTTGCAGAAGGACGTTGGGACTAAGTGAAGTGGGGCATTTCAGCAAAACAGAATGAAGGGGTAGCAATTGGTTAGACGTGGTGAAGTCTGGGATGGGGCATCAACGTGTTTCAAATGTGAAAGGAGGTTTGACATTTTTATTGTGCAAACGCGAATAGTAAAGACTGGGAAAAATATGGAGGAGCAAAATGACGTTGGACATAATAACGAAATGGAGCTTGGTCTTTACAGGGGAGTTTGTTAACAATAGTGTTTTGGTTTGAATAACGTGAAGAACAAAAGGAGGCCAACGCGATTTCAAGAAATGAAGACAGAAAAGTATGAACAAAAACTCGACAAACAAAATGGAGTTGGAATCATATCGACGCAATCTACAACATGGAACTGACGGAGAGTGGATCGAAGCTCGCTTAAATTTATTGCGAAATAAATTGTCCGTCTGAATCAAGCGATGGTTATCGTTATTAACGATGATCGTCCAATGTGAGTAAAACTCACTAACTTTCCTCAATTTATATTTTAATATAAATTGTACTTTATTTATTGACTGCTGTATATTGATTGTTAAACTGGACTGTTAAATAGATTTGATTGAAAACGTAGTTATAGTTAATCTATGTACTGTTAATCAAATATGGTTCTGTACAGCAGGATATTTCATTTCAAAATGAAATATGATATATATTATACTGTGTAACATCTGTGGATGCAAGGAGACAGGTTGGAGGAATCCGACTGGGTTCCTCAACAATTATTTTACTGTTTTCATATATTGTGATATATGTGTGATTTGTATTCTGTTATTGATTATGGATGTTAGAACGATATTGATCATCGTTGTTTGATATTTTGAATATCATAAGAAACCCTGAGTTGTAAAAAGGAATATTTCAATGTATTTTGAAATAAAGGAATTTTATAAAATCAACCGATTTTATGGAAACAATTTGAAAATAGAGTATTTATAAAACGAACACGGTTTTATAAAGGAAATTTATTTATAAAACAAATAGAGTTTTATAAAAGGGATATTTATTTAGAAAATAAATAGAATTGAAAAGGAGATATTTATTTAGAGAATAAATAGAATTAAAAAGGAGATATTTATTTAGAGAATAAATAGAATAAAGGAATATTTATTTAGAAAATAAATAGAAGTTATAAATAGGAAATATTTGTAACGGTAATTAGAAGTTATAAATAGGAAATATTTGTAACGGTAATTAGAAGTTATAAATAGGAAATATTTGTAATGATAATTAGAAGTTATAAATAGGAAATATTTGTAACAGTAAATAGAAGTTATAAAAAGGGAATGGTTGTAACGAAAATAAAACGTTATGAAAAGGAAATTGACGGGATATAAAAGAGATAATCGAATAGAGTTAAATCGAATTTAGTATTCGAAGGGAGCTAATCGAATTGGTTATTTGAAAAGAGTTAACTGAATATTAGTTATTCAATTAGAGATAATCAAATAAAGTTAATCGATTAGAGATAATCAAATAAAAGTTAATCGACTATTAGTTAGTCGAAGATTAGTTAATCGAATGTGAGTTAAACAAATAGGATTAACCGAATTAGAGTTAATCCAATCAGGGTTAACTGAATATTAGTTATCAAATTAGAGTCGATCGAATAAATAGTTATTCGAGTTAGAGATAAAACAGACATAGTTATTAGGGTAAGTACCATTTAGCACGACTTCTAGCGTAATTCGCAGGGCTGCAGATAGCCTAAGGCGGTCGGATGTTTCATGAGGGAATCAGGCGTAACCATTGTGATCGCTGCGATCTAGAGTCAAGCGAATGGAGTAAATCGAATATTAGTTATTCAAATTAGAGTAAATCAAATAGAGTTAATCGATTAGAGTTAAAACAGACATTGTTATTAAGGATGAAGTTAAATCGAATATTAGTTATTCGAAATAGAGTTAATTCAGTAGAGTTAATCAAATAAGAGTTAAGCAGTAAGAGTTAAGCAGTAAGAGTAAAGCAAATAGAGTCATTCGAATATTAGTTATTCGAATAAGAGTTAAATAAAAAGGAGTCAATCAAATAGGGTTATTCGAATATTAGTTATTCGAATAGGAGTAATGAAATAGAGTTAAACAAATTAGAGTTAATCGAATATTAGTTATTCAAGAGAAGAGTTAATTTAATAGAATTAACCAAAAAGAGATAATCGAATAAAATCTATTCGAAGAAAGATAATCGAATAAAATCTATTCGAAGAGAGTTAATCGAATAGAGATTACTCGAAAGGGAGTTATGCATCAAATTCGATTATATCGAATTGGGGAAAGTATTATTTACTTTCCGGTTTTTAAATCAAGATTTATTTAATTTTAAATAAATTAGTTGTTGGATAACTTAGTCAAAGTAAGAAATAAATGTTAGACTTATAAGTTAGATATTTCAGAAGTAGAACTTATAACGTTAGGGTTATAATAAATGTTTTCATAAAGAAGTGGATTCGTAATCTGAATCCGAATATTTGCATAAGCAAATGATTGTAGAAATTGAAGCGATGAGCTTTATCTATTGCAAGGTTAAGAACGTTGTTCAGTTAAGGTCTGAGAGGTAATTTATACCCCAACTTGATTGACTTCGAAATTGACTAAGGAATAGTTGAAGTTCGATAACAAAGGATGATTAGTAATGCAGTTAAGTAAAAAATGACTTATGGATTTAGTAGTCGTAACGATGTTTCATACAGCGTTAGTTGAAATCCATATAAATGAGTTTCGGAAACGTTTTCCAAATATAAATCAAAGATGGTTTCTAAATATAGAAATAAGGACTATGAATATATATATATATATATATATGAATATATATATGTTCGATGATTGGATCGATAATTCCATTTGGAATTAAGATCGTTGTTTGTACACCGACATGTTTTCATTTGATAGTTAAATCACAGACTATCGAAGTTTTGACCATTTTACGTTGTTAATATGGAGAGACCGGTTGGATTATTATCCGAAGAACCACTCCGTATTGGCATAAGCGTTGCAAACAAGAATGCTGAATATATTGAAGACGGTGTTATGCAAGGGCTGTCCTGTTTACAGAATAGTGCCTTCGGTTTCGTTCAGTCCCAGAACGAATGTATATGGACGAATGTCTGACAGAGTATTTCCAATGATCGAATGGGTTGGGCTGTACAAATATATATGGTGGCAACGGATTTATTCCCTTAGCATAACATCCAGAATATTTGTATAACCCAACTAATGATTAACAGATCTGATAATGTGGCATTCAAAGTGATCGTGTTATAAATGAATGGAAAGTAAGCGTAGCTTGTAGCCTCACATCCGGTAAATGACAAAAATCGGACAGGCAGCATGGCTAAGTCGGTCGCACAGAAGTAGGGTGTATAATCACCTATCTAGAGAATATTCATTTGCTTCTTTAAATCTATCAATGCTGTCTCATATATATATACGGGAACGGTTGCTGATCCCAACCGTTGGTGATGTACATTCGATACACTCAAGCGAAATGAGTGGTCGGTCATGTGTGGCTGAGTTACAAGATGATCTTGTTGAACTCCAGTGTATCGTTCCTAGAGTACACTGATCGGAAGGTGGTTCCATACCTTGTCATAGTTGGAAATCCAATCATCCAATACGCACCCGCGGTTTTGATTGTATACTATATATGTAGAACGTGAGATGAAAGCGTTTCTGCTAGATTGATATCTAATTGTATTTAGACATTATTATAATATCAGTGATACTACTTTTCAAAGATGTTGGATTCTCATAAGGGAAAAAACCCGTTCCGTTATACGGCTTGGTCTTATGAGATATCGTTTTACTAGTTCAAATAGTTTTAAACTGTTTTACTCAAACCAGTCCCATGACTGACCCGGAGTTTACTTTGTTGTTTTCCCTAAACTCTTGGGTGCCTAAATTTGTACGGGCAGTCAAGTAGTCGGGATTTTACAGATACACTTGGAGAGCTTGGAGCAGGAGGCTTCAGGATTCTATAGCTATTATTATTTCCGCTGTTGTTGTAAGTGTTGCACTCTGATAAGTGCTATTGTATATATAACTGTTTGTATTTCAAAAGTTATGTTATATTTTATTCGTTCCGCTGTGAGATTCGTGTTTACTCTGATGATGATGTTCTTCTTCTTCTTCTTCTTCTATTCTATTAGTTCTACCTTATCTATTCTCACCCTCTATCTTCTTTCTATTAGTTTCTTGAATTTCAAGTGCAATTTGGGGTTGGACTTGTGTTATTTAGTCAGCTCAAATTGGACCGGATTTTCGGGTCACTACAGTTTGTATCAGAGCTTAAGTTAAGTGAATTACCTTGGCTCTGTGGCATAACTCAGTAGAGATGGGATTAATAATATCCTAGATTGAGTTGAGTGTATATATATGAGTGAACGTATTTGTTAATTGATATAAAAATTTGTTTTATATTGTGGAGCTTTATTGGTTGAGTGGTTTATGAATTTTGGTCGATAGTGGGGCACCGCAATATCGATAAGGGTTTCTAAACATTCGAATACGATGAACCAACATGATATGCTTTGAAATTAACATAGTAAAATTGGTTGTGTTGGTTGTTATTATAATCAGATGAGATTATAAAAAGGTGAAATGGTTATAAATAACCAATCAGAATTCATATAAGTAAAGTATATGAGATAAGATGAATTAAATCTGAATTTACATCGGGATTAGGAATTAAAATAAGGAAATTTTAATTTCCTGGGAGATTTTGAAAATGTTTTTCAAACTGAAAGTGATATAGTATTAAACTCACCTGGATTGCTGGGAAATAGATTCCGATGACGGATCGATACATCATCGGTGTTCATTTTCGAGTTTCTAAAGTGACGGAGTACTACCAAAGATTTTGTTTTGAAATTGTTTTGCAAAAACAAGTTATTCAGAAATTCGAAGGATTTTGAATTGTTATTATGATTTCAAGTGATTTGAATAAACACAGGGATTTGAAATTTGAAATCTAAATTTAACTTATGAAGTTAAATGGGTTAAAATAGTGAAAGTGAATAATAAATTTGAATTTAACTTGAACTAAGTTAAATTAAAACTGGATTGGATTATAGAATAATCTGAATGAAATTAAGTTGATAAACCAAGAGTTGAAATTGGATATTGGAGTTTAAATGAAATTCGACATAAGTATAAGCGAATGGTTTGAGTTGAGGATATAAACTAATCGAAGTTAGATTAGTATGACATTGGTATATGTTGAGTTGATAACCAATGGGAATGGCATAATGATATGGTCGACAAAAAGGTACAAGTTTATATTTCATATAGTATGAGATTTTGATGAGCCGATTTGGCAAGCCGCTTGGCTGTTTGATTTTCTTTTGGGTTGGAGAAGGCCTAGAGAGGCGAGTTGTGGTTTTACCGATAGGGCTGTACAAAGGAGGTTATGGCGAAATTTTCCGAAAAATTTAAGTGTTAGAAAATTTTCAAAATTTTTGAAAATTTAGTAAGTCGGAATGAATTAATATTTTAATCGGAATTTAAGTGGTTCAGTTGAAATCAGAATTAAGGGGTAAACCAATCTTAGGAATTCCAATAGATAGGGTCGTCCTCTTACTTAGCAATTTCGAGGACGAAATTATTTTAAGTGGGGAAGAATGTAATGACCCGGATATTTGACAGTGTAATAATTAACTTATTTAATTATTTAAATAATGAATATATTATTTAATCGACGACGTTAGAACTTATAATTATATTATAATTGAAACCGAGCTCGGAATGGCGCTGCAGTTCGTAATTTGACGATTCGAACTTCAACTGAGTGTATAGGATTCATTTTAAATCGGATTTCTGTGAAACAAGAAACGTGCGGAGCTGGTGGAGTATATCTTTCTAAAGGAAGAGAAAAATCAGGATTTCGTTATGTGGATTGAGAATTATGTCCAAATCAAATTTTAAAATAGTCGATATAGAATCGTTTATCGACTATAACGAATTATTTGATATAACTAGAGATCGGGTTTGAATTTAGATAAGGTTCTTTTGGGAAATAGTGATAATTTAATTTTTAGAATTATACTGTAATTTTAATTAATTTAATAAGCAACTTTTTATTTGGAGTATTTGGCACCCTGTATCGACATTTCGGGGTTTCACAATATGAGTTAATCTACCGGTGTTATTTTATTTTCGGAATCGCGGCACCTCACTGAATCCGACGATATTTTTATATCAGTCTGTAACTGAACAGAATTTTCTTGTAATCGGTGTACATATATATGTTTATAACATTTAAATAAAAGAGAAAGTATGATAGGACCGTATCCTTCCTCGCAGACCATATCTTCTATTTCTTCGTGTCAAAGTAAATAATTTTGTGGTTTCAAACCCGTGTAGGCGTGTACCAATTTTTTAGCCTAACAGTTACTTCTACTTTTATATAAAACTAAAATATCTAGATATTTATGTTGATTATAAATACCCCTCCTTAACCTTTAAAACCTAAATCAGTAATCCCCTTCTGCTCAAAATTTACGGCCGCCACTTCTTACTCTTCTTCTTCAAAAATGCGAACTTCACAGATCTGCTCTCATAAATCAAACGAAAATTCCAAAATCCATGAAAAAAACATACGTCGGTGAGTTGCTTAGGAGTTTGTCTACGATTCTCTACTGGACTCGGCATGATCGATGCTTCGTTTTGGGGATTAACGGCAGACTGATGGAGAGTTGCGAAGGCGAGATGGTGGTGATAAAACTCTGGTAGTTTTCGGTGGCAGAGAAAGTCGGACTACGGTGTGATGATTTCAGGAAGATGCCGTAGTCGAGGAACGACTTAGGAACTAGCAGCGCTGACATGGTGATGACTGGATGGAGGCGAAGGCGTAGTTTCAGGTGGTCGGTGATGGGCGCAGTAACGACTTGAACAGGAAGTGGATGGTGCTGTGGTTGTGTGGATGGAGCAGCGTTGCTCCTGAAGCCTGCGAGGTAAAAGAAGGAGGATCAGCAGTAATACTTGGGGAGTTTACTGAGTTGTGCTGTTCGAAAGCTGTGGAAATGGTGGAGTGGGTATTTTTAGATGGAGAACAAATAGTGGATCGGGTTTGTCTTGAGAGGGTAATGGGCTGATGTTTTCAAATGGTAGCTCTAGTTTGTTAAGTGGTGGTTCGTACAGGAGTTTGCATGCAAATATGAAGTAAATTTCAGAAATGGCGGTGGTATGGGATTGATGGCAACGTGATATTGTCGGTTGAACAAAAGTAAGGGATGCTGGATAATGGAACTGACGTGGTGAAAGTGATTAAGGTGTAATCCATTTTATGATTTGCAGAAGGACGTTGGGACTAAGTGAAGTGGGGCATTTCAGCAAAACAGAATGAAGGGGTAGCAATTGGTTAGACGTGGTGAAGTCTGGGATGGGGCATCAACGTGTTTCAAATGTGAAAGGAGGTTTGACATTTTTATTGTGCAAACGCGAATAGTAAAGACTGGGAAAAATATGGAGGAGCAAAATGACGTTGGACATAATAACGAAATGGAGCTTGGTCTTTACAGGGGAGTTTGTTAACAATAGTGTTTTGGTTTGAATAACGTGAAGAACAAAAGGAGGCCAACGCGATTTCAAGAAATGAAGACAGAAAAGTATGAACAAAAACTCGACAAACAAAATGGAGTTGGAATCATATCGACGCAATCTACAACATGGAACTGACGGAGAGTGGATCGAAGCTCGCTTAAATTTATTGCGAAATAAATTGTCCGTCTGAATCAAGCGATGGTTATCGTTATTAACGATGATCGTCCAATGTGAGTAAAACTCACTAACTTTCCTCAATTTATATTTTAATATAAATTGTACTTTATTTATTGACTGCTGTATATTAATTGTTAAACTGGACTGTTAAATAGATTTGATTGAAAACGTAGTTATAGTTAATCTATGTACTGTTAATCAAATATGGTTCTGTACAGCAGGATATTTCATTTCAAAATGAAATATGATATATATTATACTGTGTAACATCTGTGGATGCAAGGAGACAGGTTGGAGGAATCTGACTGGGTTCCTCAACAATTATTTTACTGTTTTCATATATTGTGATATATGTGTGATTTGTATTCTGTTATTGATTATGGATGTTAGAACGATATTGATCATCGTTGTTTGATATTTTGAATATCATAAGAAACCCTGAGTTGTAAAAAGGAATATTTCAATGTATTTTGAAATAAAGGAATTTTATAAAATCAACCGATTTTATAAAAGGAAACAATTTGAAAATAGAGTATTTATAAAACGAACACGGTTTTATAAAGGAAATTTATTTATAAAACAAATAGAGTTTTATAAAAGGGATATTTATTTAGAAAATAAATAGAATTGAAAAGGAGATATTTATTTAGAGAATAAATAGAATTGAAAAGGAGATATTTATTTAGAGAATAAATAGAATAAAGGAATATTTATTTAGAAAATAAATAGAAGTTATAAATAGGAAATATTTGTAACGGTAATTAGAAGTTATAAATAGGAAATATTTGTAACGGTAATTAGAAGTTATAAATAGGAAATATTTGTAACGGTAATTAGAAGTTATAAATAGGAAATATTTGTAACGGTAATTAGAAGTTATAAATAGGAAATATTTGTAACGGTAAATAGAAGTTATAAAAAGGGAATGGTTGTAACGAAAATAAAATGTTATAAAAAGGAAATTGACGAGATATAAAAGAGATAATCGAATAGAGTTAAATCGAATTTAGTATTCGAAGGGAGCTAATCGAATTAGTTATTTGAAAAGAGTTAACTGAATATTAGTTATTCAATTAGAGATAATCAAATAAAGTTAATCGATTAGAGATAATCAAATAAAAGTTAATCGACTATTAGTTAGTCGAAGATTAGTTAATCGAATGTGAGTTAAACAAATTGGATTAATCGAATTAGAGTTAATCCAATCAGGGTTAATTGAATATTAGTTATCCAATTAGAGTCTATCGAATATAGTTATTCGAGATAGAGATAAAACAGACATAGTTATTAGGGTAAGTACCATTTAGCACGACTGCTAGCGTAATTCGCAGGGCTGCAGATAGCCTAAGGCGGTCGGATGTTTCCTGAGGGAATCAGGCGTAACCATTGTGATCGCTGCGATCTAGAGTCAAGCGAATGGAGTAAATCGAATATTAGTTATTCAAATGAGAGTAAATCAAATAGAGTTAATCGATTAGAGTTAAAACAGACATTGTTATTAAGGATGAAGTTAAATCGAATATTAGTTATTCGAAATAGAGTTAATTCAGTAGAGTTAATCAAATAAGAGTTAAGCAGTAAGAGTTAAGCAGTAAGAGTAAAGCAAATAGAGTTATTCGAATATTAGTTATTCGAATAAGAGTTAAATAAAAAGGAGTCAATCAAATAGGGTTATTCGAATATTAGTTATTCGAATATGAGTAATGAAATAGAGTTAAACAAATTAGAGTTAATCGAATATTAGTTATTCGAGAGAAGAGTTAATTTAATAGAATCAACCAAAAAGAGATAATCGAATAAAATCTATTCGAAGAGAGTTAATCG
Organism: Allium sativum; assembly: GCA_030737875.1. Taxonomy (NCBI): domain Eukaryota; kingdom Viridiplantae; phylum Streptophyta; class Magnoliopsida; order Asparagales; family Amaryllidaceae; genus Allium; species Allium sativum. The sequence continues at coordinate 662,469,865 of CM060913.1, forward strand.
AATAGAGATTACTCGAAAGGGAGTTATGCATCGAATTCGATTATATCGAATTGGGGAAAGTATTATTTACTTTCCGGTTTTTAAATCAAGATTTATTTAATTTTAAATAAATTAGTTGTTGGATAACTTAATCAAAGTAAGAAATAAATGTTAGACTTATAAGTTAGATATTTCAGAAGTAGAATTTATAACGTTAGGGTTATAATAAATGTTTTCATAAAGAAGTGGATTCGTAATCTGAATCCGAGTATTTGCGTAAGCAAATGATTGTAGAAATTGAAGCGATGAGCTTTATCTATTGCAAGGTTACTAACGTTGTTCAGTTAAGGTCTGAGTGGTAATTTATACCCCAACTTGATTGACTTCGAAATTGACTAAGGAATAGTTGAAGTTCGATAACAAAGGATGATTAGTAATGCAGTTAAGTAAAAAATGACTTATGGATTTAGTAGTCGTAACGATGTTTCATACAGCGTTAGTTGAAATCCATATAAATGAGTTTCGGAAACGTTTTCCAAATATAAATCAAAGATGGTTTCTAAATATAGAAATAAGGACTATGAATATATATATATATATATATATATATATGAATAAATATATGTTTGATGATTGGATCGACAATTCCATTTGGAATTAAGATCGTTGTTTATACACCGACATGTTTTCATTTGATAGTTAAATCACAGACTATCGAAGTTTTGACCATTTTACGTTGTTAATATGGAGAGACCGGTTGGATTATTATCCGAAGAACCACTCCGTATTGGCATAAGCGTTGCAAACAAGAATGCTGAATATATTGAAGACGGTGTTATGCAAGGGCTGTCCTGTTTACAGAATAGTGCCTTCGGTTTCGTTCAGTCCCAGAACGAATGTATATGGACGAATGTCTGACAGAGTATTTCCAATGATCGAATGGGTTGGGCTGTACAAATATATATGGTGGCAACGGATTTATTCCCTTAGCATAACATCCAGAATATTTGTATAACCCAACTAATGATTAACGGATCTGTTAATGTGGCATTCAAAGTGATCTTGTTATAAATGAATGGAAAGTAAGCGTAGCTTCTAGCCTCACATCCGGTAAATGACAAAAATCGGACAGGCAGCATGGCTAAGTCGGTCGCACCGAAGTAGGGTGTATAATCACCTATCTAGAGAATATCCATTTGCTTCTTTAAATCTATCAATGCTGTCTCATATATATATACGGGAATGTTTGCTGATCTCAACCGTTGGTGATGTACATTCGATACACTCAAGCGAAATGAGTGGTCGGTCATGTGTGGCTGAGTTACAAGATGTTCTTGTTGAACTCCAGTATATCGTTCCTAGAGTACACTGATCGGAAGGTGGGTCCATACCTTGTCATAGTTGGAAATCCAATCATCCAATACGCACCCGCGGTTTTGATTGTATACTATATATGTAGAACGTGAGATGAAAGCGTTTCTGCTAGATTGATATCTAATTGTATTTAGACATTATTATAATATCAGTGATACTACTTTTCAAAGATGTTGGATTCTCATAAGGGAAAAAACCAGTTCCGTTATACGGCGTGGTCTTATGAGATATCGTTTTACTAGTTCAAATAGTTTTAAACTGTTTTACTCATACCAGTCCCATGACTGACCCGGAGTTTACTTTGTTGTTTTCCCTAAACTCTTGGGTGCCTAAATTTGTACGGGCAGTCAAGTAGTCGGGATTTTACAGATACACTTGGAGAGCTTGGAGCAGGAGGCTTCAGGATTTTATAGCTATTATTATTTCCGCTGTTGTTGTAAGTTCTGCACTCTGATAAGTGCTATTGTATATATAACTGTTTGTATTTCAAAAGTTATGTTATATTTTATTCGTTCCGCTGTGAGATTCGTGTTTACTCTGATGATGATGTTCTTCTTCTTCTTCTATTCTAGTAGTTCTACCTTATCTATTCTCACCCTCTATCTCTTTTCTATTAGTTTCTTGAATTTCAAGTGCAATTTGGGGTTGGACTTGTGTTATTTAGTCAGCTCAAATTGGACCGGATTTTCGGGTCACTACAATGATATTTTTTTTACCCTACTGAAAACCAATGCATACAGCATGGGAGATTATTGTAGTAACTAGTATTTTTTATCAAAATCTTAGTAGTTACACTGAACATTTTTAAATATACTAAATCGTTACATCGTGATTATTCATGTTATAAAAGAGTTGTTGCAAATCTAATACTTGAATATAAGAAGATAGAACACAAATCTAACCTTTGAGAAAAACGATCCACACAGTTCAGGAGCATGGTACCACCTTGTTGCCACATAATCCTAGAAAAGAGTACAATAGATGAATCAGAAAGCTGTCATAATTTAACAATGCCATGGCTGTGTCTATAAGATCTTACAGTTATTTTAAAGTTCTAAATATGACCACATTATTGCTTAGTTGTTTCAAACGAATGCAATTCAGAAAGTGTCCAGGTTATAACAAACTAATAAAGTAACCAAAAAAATAAACTAAAAGAGGCCCCAATAAAAAAATTAAACTAAAAAATTTCCAGTGATTTAAAAACAGATGAGATGCCATGTTATGAAATACAACAAGATGAATTTATTGGTAGAAAATTATCCAAAAGGCATTATATATAAATACAACAAGATGAATTTATTGGTAGAAAATTATCCAACCTGCTCATGTTATGAAATGCATTGCTGTGCATTGCCACCCTGATCAAGTAATGATACTTCTTTTGCAGCGAAGTAGTCTCCGGTCTTGAAAGCACGAGATGTCTAATTAGCATGTATCTCAGTACAACCTTTCAAAAATTATAATAAGATGAATGCATTGGGTTCTAACTACATATACTCAAACTAAGCAGAAAAGGCCGTATGATGTGTTCCTTAAGCAACAAATACAATCTATCATTATGTTGTGTCTGTTTGCAGTAAGTTTCTCTATGATTGTTTGTTTACAATTTGAAATGTACATTTATTAACTATTTAATAACATAGTAAGAAGTATCAAGAACTCAAAACAACATAAACATGTACAAACCATATATTAATGTTTACAACATTATACTTGCAAATATATAGTAAACGAATTGAGAAACAAAACATTAAAACTATCAGCTAACTTTCAGAAAGAACCCTGGCTTTTGTTTGTATAAGAAAAAATTGCAGTCATGTACACATCCGTTATTAGAAATATCCCTTCCTCGCACAAACAATCCAGTAGATTTTCGCAAAGTTGTTTGATAAATACTTTCCACTTTGGAAATGTTGTGTGGGTGGGTTAAGGTGCCACAATTTTGTGTACGATGGCTACAGATATGGAAAACAAATAAGGGAACTTCATCCAGTTAGGCATTTAATTATTAAGTTTAACTTATTAAGATGTAAACCTGTGAACAAGATCTGATTTCGCGAAGACCATTTCACTGGGAAGAGGCAGTTCTCCAAGAACCATAGCACCACCGCCGATATCCATACCACGATAACACAAAGAGAAAGAATCTCGAATTACTCATTTTTCCACAAATTGGTCCATTATGCTGAGGGGGTCTACGCCCCAGACCCATTATACCATCAGCACGTTGAATAAACAGATCACCAGTTTCAGAATTTTCACAGCCAAAAACAGCACGCTGAGGAACAAGTGCGCTTTGACTACCAAAGGAAACTATGTCCTCACCCAGCACGCCGTTGCTTGATCTCATTTCAGCATATTGCCGCTGCTTGAAATCTACCTTATCTTTTGGGTTTTCATATTGTATAAAGCTTCAAATACTTAAAACTATAAAACATACAATATCAACAAACAAAAATTATACTTTACTTAGTATAGCAAGTTATCACGGGAAATAAAATAAAATAAGGGGAACACACAGTGGTAAAGAAGATAACCGAGTAGGAGAAGCACTGATGCATTTTTGCATGTGTGCATGCATGTGATACAGAAAAGTAGAATAGCTAGCGGAATCCATATGACTAGTGGTTGCAATACATAATTTCAAACCATGAGTATCACAGTGTAGAAAATTTTACAGATATGCAGTCATGAGGGTGCCATTGAATTTGGAATTAGATTATTTGCCAAACAGGAAATACTAGTGAACAGACAATTCAGGCTAACTAGTTGCTTAGCTCAATGCATTTAAACATTTAATGCATCAACCACTATGCTTATAGTTAAGACTATTTTGTTTGCCTGTTTGGCAAACTATTTGGTCAAAGTACCCACTTCCTAAAAATTAACATTAATTAGAGTATCCAATCAAAATGGTTTTCGTTTCCTTTTTTTTGTTGAAAAAAAAAAGAGGAAAGGAAAATTCTCCACGTAAGCTAGAAACAGGGAAAATTCATTGCAATATGGATGCTCTAATTATCAAGTAAATTATTTAGCGATAGTTTAATATTTAATTTAGTTTCCATGTTCAAATTTTGATATTTACTACATTCGCAGTATATATGTAGTAGTAAATATCATAGCCAATATACGACAAACTGTCACTATCAAACGTGTAGTGGTTGCATCACATGCTCATATCATAGGCATAAAATATGTCATGCCTTGCAGTATAATTGTTTGCATGCACAAGTATAAAAATCGATAATAGTGTATGGTTTATATAGATGGTATTAGGTGGAAGACAACCATTCACATTTGCACTTACCTACTTCAGTAGCACCTTCACCATAAACATCTAAACATAACTATTTTCTATACAACTACAGATCAAGGAAAACGATGCAGAAAATGAAGCTGACTTTATTAGGTTGTAAAGGCTTAAAACCTTCATGCTTTAGATCTATTCAGTTCAATACATTGTTTATTAATTTTAACTAATCTCTTCCAAAGCATATGTACCTATGTTTTATGACTCATGTTTGGGCCTACCATTTATCTAAAGCTACTACTACGTAAGTTCATTGGTATAATTTTTACATGTGATTTCAATGTGAAAATAATTGGTATAATCAAAATAAATAATTCTAGGCCAAATAATCATTGATTGCAATATAATATCTTTGTTATTTCGGATTTATGACCAAAGCATAGTGAAATAAATTAATATGTTAGGAAACATAATATTATGCTTCCTAAAGTTTATATGTAATTTAAGTACAATGTTATTTTGTATGTTTTGATAAATTTAATCATACAAGTAGTAAAATACAGTAACCATATATTCTGACAATTAACAGAAAATTGGCAAAACACATTAAAAAGATTTGGAATTCACAGTAAAACATAGTGATGGATATTTTAAAAGTAACAAAAACTAAGCCTATATAAAAAATTTGAGATGTCTAAATCGGGCTAGCAAGGCATTTAAAAAAAAGAAAAAACTTAACCTGACTCAACAAATGATTTGCATCTTAGTTCAAGGTCAGATCAGTAGGTTGGATAGACACACATAGCGGTATGAAAAAATAACCTATAGCCACTAGTTACAAAGATTATAGACATCGGACTATATATGATGAATCAAGTTAATATATGAATACATCCATCTATGAGTAAACTAAATTAATGGATCCATCATCTGCACAATCGGTGTATGCAATCTCAATTCAGTGTTAAAATATTTCATGAAATGAATAGCAAGAACACCTTTCACATTACATGGATCATTAATCATGCAATTTTTTTAATAGTAGCCTAAAATAATTTGTACACCATGTAACTGGTTACGTGTATATAAATCATTAGAATTTTAAACTAAAATGGAACAAAAATAAAATAAATGAAATATCTTAGATGAGTTCTAAGTTGTTTAAAATGAATACATATCATATATATAATAACAATTAAGTAATCACAGTCTAACTAATCGATAGTATTTTCATATTGCACATATGCATCTCAAAATACGACAAAGGATCAAAAATCCTTTCAATTTTGTTTGTACCATTGGCTTATACAGAAAACATTTTTTTTTGTTGTAAAAATAATCATAAATGTTTGAAATAAAAACAATAAAAGAACACAAAGTAGAGCGGAAATTTTTCATTGGGTCAAATTTAAAACATAATGATAAATAGAGTTTAAAAACCCCCATAACAGCAGAGCTGGAAGAAATGTTGGCGCAGTTGACATAAAATATGTGTATATTACTGATTTCAGATGGTGTTAAGTAAGTTAATCAAAGATATAAGAGGTAAATGTAACATGTTTAACGTATTCAAAGCCATTCTGTGGCATCCAATGCAAAAAAGGTTTGTCTTGAATTGTCCAGCGATAAATTTACCGAGTGGACATGAGAGATAACTCCAGTGTGGTTTAGTTATATGCTTGACGACAATGACGGGTATAACTTATATTTTACCTTATTTTAAAATACTAATTATCTCAAGGGAAAAAACTAGATAATATTTTTTATCATAAGTCAAAAAGTGAATAAAAAAATTGTAGTTAATGCTGACATGATTAATAACATCAGTTTTGAGCCAGAAATTGTAGTCTAAATAAGTTCTAAATCGCTGATAGAGATTAGTAGTGGTTAAGCCAATCCAATGAGTTATTATAGGATTGAGCAAAATTACAGTCAATTTAGTTTAAGATGTTCTAAGACCCTTTAACATAGATAGTGGAAAATATTATAAAGAATATTGATTTTTTTCAATACCTAAAATTAAAAGGTATGGACCGTGGTCATTAACCTACTGTTAACATCAATAAATTGACAGCAGAAGAATATAAGAAAAGTAGAATAACGATTAAAGCAGTTTATAAAGTTCAGCATTAAATACAAAACTGATGGAATATTATCACCAAACAAATGTTAAAAGTTACCTTCAAGCCATCACAAAACCAAGAATCCACAAATAAAAAATGCTAGAAAGAATTAAAATAATCTGGCCTACAAAAAATATATTTTGGAAAAAAAATCATTTCAGGCCAAAAACTGTAACGTACAGATTTAGCTAACAGAGATTCCAAAATGCATATACCAGCTTATGTGGATGTGTAGAAGGGAAATTATGCATTTAGACCAGTAAAAAGTACTCAACACATTTGTTACCAAATCTATTTTTCAGGTAATGCAAACATCGAGGGGGGTGGGGGCATAATACCGCTATGCATACAATATTCAATAAAAGGTGTCAAAAGTCTCTAAATATAGAAAATATAGTGTTAAAATAATTTGTCAACAAAAAAACTAAAATAATAAACAAGCGTCGGATTTCCCAGCCACCGTAACGTTGAACACTTCTTAACCAACTTTAAATAGCCCCCTGTAGCTGACTTTGCTCAATAATTATACCAGTCTTTTTCATTCATAAGAAATCTGGTGAATAAACACAAGAAGAGCCCTCAAGTATACATGCCTTATCCATGTCAAAGTTAAGTAGGCTTGCATCTTATTTACAATATCTACGCAGTCCAAAACTCATATTGGTGGAATTCAGTCCTGTTCTTATAACTTATTGAAAAGAGAAAATACCAATTGATCACACACATGCGGTTAAAGCTAGGTTTATTAACAGTGATGAAACGAGTGGATTGTGGGCTTTATCCAGAAAAAGGCATCCAAAAAGAGGATTAAAAAAGAAAATAAAGCATGTAGAGATAACGATAATAACAGAAAAAGGGGTGTTTGGTCAACAAGGAAGTAAAAATTCATCTAAACAATTTTGTGGATTTGAAAGGATTTGGTCACTAAGGCCGGAACAACAAATTAAGTAACTGTCTTAAGAACTTATGTACGGTGAATACCACAAAATTTATCACCATCACTTAATAAACAATCAAATAACTCAACACTTCAAAATCATGTCTAGTATATCGGTTGTAACCGTTTTCTGTTTAACATAGATGTTATCACAAAATCTTTAACATATGAGATGAGGAGCTTACTGTCTTTTCCTTACTACACTTGCTTTATCTGATCTCTTTCCAGGTGTAGATGCACCATCGAAATCAAGTTGGCAACCTTTTATTGGTAATATCACACTATTCAGGTCCTTAGGAATGCCATACTCTTTTGATTTACTTGACTGTTGCCTTCGTAGTGATTCCCTCCGGATGGTATGATGCATACCACTGTTAGCCAGTAACTTATGTGCCTCGGCAACTGCTGCAGCATTTTGTCCACTTTCATGCCTTGGTACTTGGGTTGCATCATAAGTTTTATTGTATTGTGGAGTCATGTAAAAAGAAATTCCCTCATAAATATTATCCTCCTCCATGTATTTTGGCAAGTTCATGTACTGAAAAGCTGGGGACTTCCATGTAGAAGGTGATTCTAAACCTCCTTTGATGCTAGGTGTGTCAGCAAGGATATTCAGGTTTTCATGCTCCAGCCCACTAGACAGGAAAGAGTATGCTTCAAAAAGTATCAAAAAATATTTCAGAATGAGAATTTTGATGACCATTTTTAGGCATATAATCAAACTTTTTGAGACTTTGTTTTTCTAAGAAGCAATCAAAATCATCTGAACTCCCCTTATTTTCATCCACGAATGTCTCACTAAGCTTATTTTCAACTTGATTCTCAACAAGTACTTCAGCAGAAGATCAAACACCTAAATCTTTAGGTTGGCATGTAGTAGATAATGAGGCAAAGCCTTCGAATTGAGCAAGTAAGCCCGAATCCCAATAAGACTCCAGTTTCTTCTTTACTGAACTATGCGAATGATATATTTTTTATTGCATTATCTTCCAGGTAAATATTTTGACAACTTCTGCCCATTAGTTTCCAACAATGCTATGAGCATGAATAAGTGCTATCTCATCTTCTTGACTCCATGGCTCCTTGTTTATTGAAGAATTAAGACGGTTCTGCCACCTCTCTCAGCATTGTTTTCCGATGCGTCCTGGCAACCCTTGTGCAATTGTTGACCACTTCTTTGCTCCATATTTATTAACCATTTCAATAATAATATTATCTTCCTCTTTAAACCAAGGTCCGTTCACAAGTTCGGGATTAAAAACCTTTTGCCACCTATGCAAGCACTAAACATCAGTGCGATCAGTGAAAAATTCAGCTATTTTTTTCTAGTTTTTGCCTATGTACTGTTGAATAGCCCTGCATAATGTAGCATCATCTGGTGTCCACTGTCCTTTTATAGATCGACGTTTAGGACCAGTTGTCCTCCTATTCTGGCTCCTCTGCCTTATTAATTCATCCCCATAAGAAGAACATGGCCCCTTTCCTTTATCAAATGACATTTCTACTCAGCAATAGACTGAAATTATTACTTCAGATTGCCAATCGGTAGCAATCCACAAAACTATATTTCTCTCAAATATCATTGAAAAAATACGATTTAGAAATTACAAATTAGGTCTGAGGAGTTGGCGTTCGGTCCGATGGACACCATTTGGTTTGCACGGTTTCTTACCACTTTCCTTTTAAATGGTGCAAACTAAATGGTGCATTTAACAATATAGATTATCCACCTACTATCATTTACACTGCCTCATATTCTGAGTGTTTACAACTAGATTATCACAGAAGGGGAAGGGGGAAAAAACTACCTGTAGAGAATGACTTAACACGTGTTGCTTCAGATGAGCAGGTTTACCAAAACTTGCACTACATTCTTCACAAGTATTTTTTGCCTCCTATGCACTGTTTCCACTCCAATATCTTTTGTTTCTTCATTCTTCATTTCATCCTATACATTTGAAGTTTAATACTATTAACATGACTGACATAAACATATGGACTTACTAATCAGTAATACTCAACAGATATTATGTAAATGTTAAAACAGCTGCGAAGATTTAGTATATGTAAAATAATCATTATCATTTGGTCAGGTATTAATAGTTGATTTAAATTATTCAAGCTTGGACGTCTTTCAAATGGCTTCATAAAGTGAAGTCATGACAAAATGACGTACCTTGTGATGTAAGAGCATATGAGATATAATTAGTGACTTTTTGGATCTGCAAATTCCACAATATTCACAGTAATACCTCCTAGTGTCCTTAAATATTGGGAATGAATAGGTTCCTCTTTAGGGCAGGTCTCCATCTACATATAAAAATGAACAAAAGTTAATTTTAGTGCGGCAGAAGAGCAGATTAGGTCATTTAAACTTTGTAAGCTTGTTGCTATATTCACTATTACAAGCTTTTAGATCAAAAAAAACTATGCGAGAATTTCATACCTGGTCGTCAAGATGAGATTTTACTTCTAGGGTTTTCATCTATGAAGGTAAGAGCCACGATTTCTCTATACGCAGTTGGAGTGTGGATTTTACTTCTAGGGTTTTCATTTAGAAGGTGGAGATGGGAAAGGATCGAGAAGGCGGAGATGGGAAAGGATCGAGAAGGGGGAGATGGGAAAGGAGATGGAATGGAGATAATTAGAAAAGAAGCAGCCGATTTTTTTTCGTTGGTGTCAAAAGAAGTTTCAGCGGGGGGAAAAGACGAGGCTCATTTGATACGGGCTAATGACGTACCAAAAGAAACGATCCGAGACAATAATGATCTATGGTTAGATTTTCGAGATTGGGAAGACGCGGATTGGTTAAGCTGTTGCAAATGAAATTTGATACGGGTATGAACCCCATCAAATTTGATACGGCTTAAAACCGTATTAAATCTCTAAATCCTGGTGTGTCAAATTGGTTGTTTTGGTGTAGTGTTTATGCTACCCAGGGCCACTGGGGTTTATGCTACCTATTGAACGCTTCTCGGATTCAGGGTTTACGCGACCTAGGTCCAACTTGGGATTATGCTACCTATCGAGTGATGCCCCCTAGTCTAGGACACACTACCCAGAACGGTATATGTTCCTAGACTTTTCCTAGACTTTCCCCACATATGTGTCGTGAACCGTTATCGATGTCTAGATGCACATGTCCTCTATATGTGTGACCCGAGTCCCGTGGCAGGGATAATCAAGAAACACGGAACTCGGTCGGGAGCTTTCAGATATCTACCGATTGCAGATGCTAAGGTCTGCTTTTACAATGGCTACAGTCCCACTAGACCCCTCCCTCAACTAACAAATGAAAGGCACCCACGAAAAACAAGAATGAGAACTATATGCAGGCCCTCTATGCCCCCACAAACCTATTGGACAAACCTCACCCATAACTAGATAGCAAGTATATGGTCTATTGGAGTTCTCCGCCTTTCCGCTTTACGTACTCGATTGACTCAAGATGGTAGGTAGATGACGAGTTGTTATCACAGGGCAAAATCTGGTCTTGCCGAATCACGCTGGTCCATCCTAGTCCTTAGGTTGCCTTATTATTGCCACCAAGGCATACCCTTGGCTCTTCTAATGCAGACCTTAACCTCTGTGAGCCCAGGAGGATCATCTGTAGCCTCACAGAGGGATACCAAGAGTACCCTCACGTCCCCTCGAAGCCGCGTGCTTCGTGACCCAGTTTGTTGGAGCCTTCTTCATGATCAGATGGATGTTCGCTCCTCATTGTATTCTACTTGGTTTTCTTGACTTAGGTTTACAACTTAGTTCTCTTAACTAAGGTTTACTACTTAGTTTCCTAAATCGTTCATTTTCTTAACTAAGGTTTACAACTTAGTCCTCTTACTTAAGGTTTACTACTTAGTTCTCTTTCTCGTCATGTTGGATTGGTTAAGTGTCATTAGTTAACTCAAGTTAACTTAATCCATTCACTTGTCATGTTGAATTGGTTAAGTGTTATCCAGCAGTTTACGTTGAATTAACCCACCGATATATCAAGTCAAATTGGTTAAGTGTTAACTAACGGTTCACGTTGACTTAACCCACCCATATATCAAGTTAAATTGTTTAATTATTCCTTAACCTTACTCGTTTATCAGGTTATATTGGTTAAGCGTTTCTCATTAACTTAACCCTATTCATGCTACAACGGTTAAGTGTTCTAAGTGTACTTAACCCCATCTTCTGGTATGGTTAACTTGTTAGATCGGTTAAGTGTTCTAAATTTACTTAACCCCACCTTCTAGTCTAGTTAACATGTTATAACGGTTAAACATTTACTTAACCTTACCCACTTGTCTAGTTAACATGTTATGATGGTCAAGTGTTTCCTTAGTTACTTAACCCCCACAAATCTTGTCTTGTTAACATGTTAAGTTGGTTAAGTGTTTCCTTAATTACCCAACCTCACTATTCTAGCTTGATTGTCCATGAGCTTTAATTAATTAAAGCACCAACCACTCACATTAGACAAATATTGTTGTGGTTACTGGATGTGTCGGTCGGTTCCGGGCAGGTTTACACCACAACTCAGTCTAACCTCGGGTCTTTCTGGGCTTGATGCACTAACCACCCACATTAGACAGGTATTGTTATTGTCGCTGGATGTGCCGGTCGGTTCCGTTCACTTTTACACAACAACTTAGTCTAACCTTGGGTTAGGCATATTCGTCTTCTGCTAAATTTACATATTTGTCATTTATGTCATGTATATATGTAAATTTTTCTTCAATTTTTCAAGTCACATATTTAATTATGCCCAAGCCTAATGGTATATAAATTATACCAATTCATGCCACTATTCATTTACATGCTTATGTGACAACATGCCAATTACATTTAATTTCATGTTTTCCCCAATGTTACCCCCGTTGTACATTCGCAAAATTACATATAGTGTTAGGCTAGATATTTAGCCTAACTCATAAAAATGGGAAAAGCATAGAGCATGTAATATTTCAACAGCATAAAAAATGCGACATATAAATTTGGCATATGATAATAAACTTGCATGAATCATAAGCATGTGAACTTTACATAGATCTACACAAACTAGACTTAGGCATGTAAGGGTGAAATTGCATGGGATTGGATCTACTTAACATAGATCTAAACATGTAAAGTTGTAGATCTAAACATATAAGGTTGTACGAACATTATTTAGCCTAACAACTTGTATGCAACATAGCATAAGGGAATCAACCAGTTTCTAACCATGATAGATTAATTCACAACATGATAGGTTCTTACAAATTTTGTGGAATCATGTCGTACAACTTGCATACAATATAAATATAATCTTGACGTATAAATATATGTATGAACTTGACTTGGCATGTAAGTGTGAATAAATTAGATCTACTAATCAACATTGCGAGAACTAGCATAGATCCAAATTACATACCCATGAACATATACAGATCTAGATTACATACCTATGAACATATGTAGATCTGAATTGGATCTAACATAAAAATATGTAACTAACATTAAATTAACATATATAGATCTAAATTTGATCTAACCTATAAACATGTTTAAATTAACATATATAGATCTAACTTAGATCTATCACATAAACATGTTCAAATTAACATATATAGATCTAATCATAAGGACATGTGAATTTAGACACATAGGATTATGTGAACTGTAACACCCCGTGAATTCTATAACACTAAGTTTCACAAATTAAGGAATGGTTAATTCTAAATGTGCGAATTAAGGGAAACGAGATATGCCGTTGCGTTCGTATCGGAATTATGCTTGAGATAAAGTCTGAGTTTGCGTAAATCGGACTCCACATGAACGAGTTATGGCCTTCCGAAGTTTCAGAATAAAATTTAAAATTTCAAACAGCTCGGTTTCAAGTTCAAAATTCGAAAAATAAGCTCAAACTGGGCTGGGCGGGAAAATTCCTGCCCAGGGACAAGGTCGACCATAGGGTCGACCATGGTGTCGACCTGGTCACCCCCAGGTCGGCCATAATGTCGACCTGGGTGTTGACCTGCTAGTCGACCTGCCTGGTCGGCCTGGTTTGTCTGGTTGGGTCCTGGCTCGAATTTCTAGGCCTGGTTTTGTCACTAGGGCTGAGTTGTCTTCTTTTGATTGGCTTCTCTTTAGAACGGATGGCTTTGATTAACCATGGCTTCATCGACGGCTCTAATTAACTTGCAACTCTATAAAAACACCCTAGGTCTCCAACTAAAATTCACACAAAAATAAGGACTTGAGCCGCCATGATGTCAGAAGAAAACTAAGGAGAGCCTCCGCTTGAAAAGAGACGAACAACGAATCAACTCAAGCTAATTCAAAATTTGAGATTAAAGTTACTAATAAAATAAAAACAACCACGTCTACCCAAAGGAACGCATCTCAATTTCAGCACCTCAGATCTCAGAAAACAAGTTTCAGCGCCCATTGTAAATATAGTGGTTTTCTGAATATGAATAGAATTTGCGATGTAATTCGATGTAAATGAAATTGGGGTTTTACTATCGTAAAATATTGATGTAAATTCTATGAATTGCGTTGATTTTTTCATATTTTGTATTGGGTGTTTGTGGCATAAATTGGTTGATGCGAGCCTATTGAAATTTGTATATGAAAATAAATATCACTTGCAAGTTGGTAGTAAAACCTAGAATTGATATCTTTATGTTATGTCGTTAACATGGTTAACATACATTTTTTTAGGCCTATGTTGAGACTCATGTAAACATGTTCCAAGTGAAACCTTTTATGCCTACACTACTCAAAACCTTTGTATACATATTATGTTTATTTGCAAGTGATAATTGGGTTTATGCAAGTACCTTTTGGTTACACAAATTTTATAGTTTCATGTTGAAATAGGCTACTTGATGTAAAGTTAGTCTACACCTTTGGGTTATGCCAAAAAGTGGACATTTTTATGCTAATTTGGTGTTTGACATTATGCCTAGTTATATGTGTATAAAACCATGTTTAAACAAGTCTAAAAGAACGCCATTTCATGTGACACCAATTTAGTTATAGCCTTATTGAATGCAAGCTCACATAACCCACAATCTATGTTAGTGAAAACGCTATGTTGCAAGTTCACGCGCCACACACTTTTATGTATTCTAGAACAATTCATGATTCTGTGCTTTTTTTTATGTTTATGAGTTGGGCTGAAATGTTAAGCCCAACATATGTTATAATGCTGCGTATGCACAAACGGGGGAAACAAACATTGGGTTTAAAATAAAATACATGTATTGGCATGTTTGACACATGCCAATGACTAGTGACATTTAAAACAGTATAAATTGTTATACCCAAAATTAGTGAATTTGGATAATTGGGCCATAAACATTTACATACAAAAATGAAAAGTGACAAATATGTAAGTCTAGAAAAATATGAGCATGCTTAACCCGAGGTTGGGTTGAGTTGTGAAGTAAACCAGCCCAGACCCGCCCGGCCGTCCAGTAATCACAACAATACCTATCTAATGTGGGTGGTTAAGGCATTGAGCCCAATAAGGACCCGAGGTTTGACTGAGTTGTGGCGTAAGACTGCCCGGAACCGACCGGCATACAGGCAGCCATAACAATACATGTCTAATGTGAATGGTTGGTGCTTTAATAAGACAATTAAAGCTAAGTTAGGATTGGTAGGGTTAAGTTAACCCGAACACCTAACTAACTTAACATGTTAACAAGACAAGACTTGTAGGGACCAAGTAACTAAGAAAACACTTAGCCAATTTAACATGTTAACTAGACTAGAAGGTGAGGTTAAGTAAAGTTAATACACTTAACCAAATTAACATATTAACTAGACTAGAGGGTGAGGTTAAGTAAATTCAGGACACTTAACCGTTATAACCTGATAATTAGATAAGTATGTGAGGTTAAGTAAATTTAGAATACTTAACCATTATAACACGTTAGCTAGATAAGTGGGAAAGGTTAAGTAAATACACTTAGCCAATTTAATATGTTAGCTGGACTAGAGGGTGGGGTTAAGTAAACTTAGAACACTTAACCATCATAGTGTGATAAATTGAACAGGGTTAAGTTGAAGCATGAAGGGACAATACTTAACCATTAGAACATGTTAATTAAACGGATGTTAGGGTTAAGGGAACACTTAACCATTATAACATGTTAGTTAAAACAGATGGGCAAGGTTAGGTTAAAAGGGACACTTAACCAATACAAGATGAATTGGTAGGTTTAAGTAATAAGAATACTTAACCAATATAACTTGGTTTGTGATAGGGTTAAGTCAACATGGACTACTGATAACACTTAGCCAGTTTAATATGACAAAGGAATGGGTTAAGCTTACTTGAATTGACTAATGACACTTAACCAATCCAACGTGATGAGAAAGAGGGCTAAGTAGTAAACCTTAGTTAAGAAACAATCGAGAACGGGAGCTAAGTTGAAATCCCCAGTTAAATAAACTAAATGATAAACCTTAATTAACGAGATTTATGGGCAAAGAAACTAAGTGGTAAACCTTAGTTGAGAACAACTAAGTAATAATATTTAGTCAAGAAAACTGAGCCGGTCCATAATAGATGAATAACCCAATATGGTAGATCATCGCTTAACAAGCACATAAGGAGGAGCATCATTTGTCTGATTTCGAAAAAGGCTCCAGCGGATTGGGTTTAGAAGCACGTAGCTTCGGGGGATGCAAGGGTACTCTTGGTATCCCTCTGTGAAGTTGCAGATGATCCGCCTGGGCTCACAGAGGTTAAGGTCTGCGGTAGAAGAACCAAGGGTATGCCTTGGTTGCAGTATGAGCAACTAAAGGCTAGGGTGGATCATCGTGGGTCAGCGATACTTAGTTTATCCCTGTGATAGCACGTCGTCGACTACCTACCATCTTCATTCAATCGTAGTACGCATACGGAAAGGCATAGAACTCCCAACAGACCATATACTTGCTATCTAGTTATGGGTGAGGCTGACTAATAGGAAAGTGGGGCATAGGTGGCAGGAGTATAGTTCTCGTGCTTGATTTTCTTGGATTGCCTTTCATTAGTTGAGGGAGGGGTCACGTGGGACCATAACCACTGGTAGAAAAACTGACCTTAGCATCTGCATCGGCATATAACTGAAAGCTCCCGACCGAGTTCCGTGTTTCTAGAATAGCCCTGCCACGGGACTCGGGTCGCAAATTTCAGAACATATGCATCTAGACAGCGATAAACGATTCACGACACATAGGTGGGAAAAGTCTAGGAACATATACCACTCTTGGTAGTGTGTCATAGACTAGGGGCATCATTCGACAGGTAGCATAATCCCTAGTTGGACCTAGGTGGCATAAATCCTGAATCCGAGAAGTATTAGATAAGTCGCGTAAACCTTAGTTGAATCTTGGAAACGCTCAATAGAAAACCATAGATTAGATCTAGGTAATAAATAATAGATGCGCGCTTGAAGGCAACCACAGTTACAGGGACTGGGACCACGTTATCATTTTATACAAATTATTAGTTGGGATACTAGTTAGGTGGTGTAGAGATTAGCATAGGGTGCGATAGTAATTTCGATTCTAAACCGCTTTGCCTTAGTTTATGGTACTTTCCCATTTTCAGTTTGTGCCTGTCATGTCCTTATCTTATTCATATACCAAAGCACCACTAGACTTACCAGGCTTTATGTCTGACTCTATGTTTTCTTTCGTCTTCTTTTCTTCCGCCCCCACCCCCCGGTAGTCAGGGAGGGAATAGCTCAGACTTGTATGGACCTGTTACTCTTTCCATGCTTGAAGACTCTTTGACGTGTTGCTTTGGACTCTCTTTTCCACCGCTATGGCTGGCTAATGTTTTATTGGGGAATATCATTGTATATTTATGCTTCTTTATTTTGTTAAACAAGATAGATACTTTGTTGTTGGAAAACAATCTTTGTACAAGCTGTTTATAAATGAAATAAAGTTTTATTCGCTTTTCCGCTGCTTTATTTATCTTTCTTGTAATTTATCTGCATCTTTTACCTATAATACTTCAAAGAACTTAGTGCATTCCCTTTGTGAGTGACACTAACAGATGTGGGGTGCTACACGTGGTATCAGAGCTGAAGGTTACCAGATCAGATAAAAGATTTGAAAAATTACTTTCAAACGGTTTTAAAAGAAGCATTTTCAAAAGAAAAGTTTTGTTTTAAAAGGCATGCTCCCCAAAGCCATATGCGCTATCTTTTGATCCTCTTTTTGAATCCTTGCTTCCTTATTTCCAAAGTTTCTGGGGCTCCTGGCTTTCTAGGAGGTAACCTCATCACGGCACAGTTCTGTAGGCTTGATAAGACTACGATACCTATCGAAGGGAAAAGTAGTGCCCGACTTCCATCTATAGCCATAGTTTCACCTGTGACTAATTTTCTCTCAAACTTTGAATGGTTTTCTGTACGATGGAGGCAACTTTCGAGAGATTTGTCAACATGATTACACAAGGAAAAGGATGAGGAATTTGGCTAAGGGGCATAACCCAAGGATGGGGAATTCATGGATATGGACTTGGCTCATGAAGGAGGAAGGAATTATAAAACATAAGACAAGAGGAAGTAGCTTTTCTACGGTATAATAAGGCATATAATCAAGAACAAAGGAAAGGACGAGGGAAAGGATTTTCAGGAGGATGAGTGCGTGCTTTCACCACCAGAATACCTGGGAGAGAGATAGTAAAAGTCTCCATTGGAAAAGTTTAGCTTTTCATTTGATCAACCTGTTAGTACTCTTTTGATCTTAGCGCTTCGCATTCGTTTATACCTGCTTCCATAGTTGAGTCTCTACACCTCGGTACTTGCATAGTAGAATATCCCAATTAGTCTCAATTCCAAATTGGTGGTTCGGCCCGTTTACCTTTGGTTTGTAGGGATTTGAGAACCACCACATTAAGTGTTGAGTTTAAGCGTAATGTTTTGGTTCCATGGGCTATGAGTTGATCCTAGTCATGGGTGGGATGGCTAGTAATTCTGAAAGTTAGACTTTTTGACTTGCCTTGGAAATACCCTCGAGATTTCGTGATCCTAAAAGGATCAGTTAGGCCATTTATCGACGATTTGCAATCCGATAGAATAGTCCATGAGTACGCAGATGTTTTGATTATGTTAAGGGGTTTACCCCTAAAACGCAGGATAGACTTCCGCATATATCTAGTTGACAATGAAAAGCCAGCTATCCGATCAATGACAGTTTTGGAAATGGAGTTCAAGAAGCTTCACAATCGTGAAGATTAACTAGATAAGGTACGGTATAGAGAAGCTCAAGAAGATGCGACTTAGAAGACTGAAGACTAGATACGTGTATCATACCCTTTTTCTTAAGGGTATATCCTTTCTCTAGGAGTTTTATGCCTACTTGTTTCTAGCTTTTAAGGTATATCCTCTAGGACGTATCATCGATGCTTAGGTAGAAGCCAATGGATGTAAATGTGTATTTGAAACATGTATTTGAAACATGTTATGACTTATGGTGGCAAGTGGTTGCTCGTGGATGCATATACACACCATATGCGCTAGAAAGACTTAGTCACTTTTAGATTTCATTCACATATATGTTTAACGGATTTAATTTGATATGTTATCATATGGATGTTGCATATGGATGAATGGTTATGCACACATGTAGTGTTTACATAACTAGGGATGCTTGCATACATGATTGGACGCATGGCACTGACATAATCCGCATTAATGAGGTCAACTGAATCAGTAGACCGCCTGATTTCTGCATTAGATAAGGACATGTACACACACTATGCATATGATCATGAAGCATTAGAAGTCTTTTAAGGACAATGGACGCCTGTGTTTGTTGGTTGAGTAGATGGATGGTTTGATGGTAGGATAAACATTCTTCCTAACTTGAAGATTTCGGGGACGAAATCCTTTTAAGATGGGGAGAATGTAACACCCCGTAAATTCTATAACACTAAGTTTCACAAATTAAAGAATGGTTAATTCTAATTGTGGGAATTAAGGGAAACGGGTTACGCCGTTGCGTTCGTCTCGGAATTCTGCTTGCATAAATCAGACTCCGTATGAAGGAGTTATGGCCTTCCGAAGTTTCTGAATAAAATTTAAAATTTCAAACAGCTCGGTTTCAAGTTCAAAATTCGAAAAATAAGCTCAAACTGGGTTGGGAGGGAAAATTCCCGCCCAGGGACCTGGTAGACCATAGGGTCGACCATGGTGTCGATCTGGTCACCCCCAGGTCGACCACAGTGTTGACCTGAGTGTCGACCTGCCAGTCGACCTGCTTGGTCGGCCTGGTTTATCTGGTTGGGTCCTGTGTCGAATTTCTGGGCCTGGTCTTGTCACTAGGGCTGAGTTGTCTTCTTTTGATTGGCTTCTCTTTAGAACGGATGGCTTTGATTAACCCTGGCTTCATCAACGGCTCTAATTAACTTGCAACTATATAAAAACACCCGAGGTCTCCAACTAAAATTCACACAAAAATAAGGACTTGAGCCGCCATGATGTTAGAAGAAAACTAAGGAGAGCCTCCGCTTGAAAAGAGACGAACAACGAATCAACTCAAGCTAATTCAAATTTGAGATTAAAGCTACTAATACAATCGAAACAACCACGTCTACCCAAAGGAACGCATCTCAATTTCAGAACCTCAGATCTCAGAAAACAAGTTTCAGTGCCCGTTGTAAGTATAGTGGTTTTCCGAATATGAATAGAATTTGCGATGTGATTCGATGTAAATGAAATTGGGGTTTTACTATCGTAAAATATTGATGTAAATTCTGTGAATTGCGTTAATTTTTCCATATTTTGTATTGGGTGTTTGTGACATAAATTGGTTGATGCGAGCCTATTGACATTTGTATATGAAAATAAATATCACTTGCAAGTTGGTAGTAAAAACTGGAATTGACATCTTTATGTTATGTCGTTAACATGGTTAGCATACATTCTTTTTAGGCCTAAGTTGAGACTCATGTAAACATGTTCCAAGTTGAAACCTTTTATGCCTACACGACTCAAAACCTTTGTATACATTATTATGTTTATTTGCAAGTGATAATTGGGTTTATGCAAGTACCTTTTGGTTACACAAATTTACACTAGTTTCATGTTGAAATAGGCTACTTGATGTAAAGTTAGTCTACACCTTTGGGTTATGTCAAAAAGTGGACATTTTTATGCTAGTTTGGTGTTTGACATTATGCCTAGCTATATGTGTATAAAACCATGTTTAAACAAGTCTAAAAGTATGCCATTTCATGTGAAACCAATTTAGTTATATCCCTATTGAATGCAAGCTCACATGACCCACAATCTATGTTAGTGAAAACGCTATGTTGCAAGTTCATGCGCCACACACTTTTATGTATTCTAGAACAATTCATGATTCTGTGCTTTTTTTTTATGTTTATGAGTTGGGCTGAAATGTTAAGCCCAGCATATGTTATAATGCTGCGTATGCACAAACGGGGGAAACAAACGTTGGGTTTAAAATAAAATACATGTATTGGCATGTTTGACACATGCCAATGACTAGTGACATTTAAAACGGTATAAATTGTTATACCCAAAATTAGTGAATTTGGATAATTGGGCCATAATCATTTACATATAAAAATGAAAAGTGACAAATATGTAAATCTAGAAAAATATGAGCATGCTTAACCCGATGTTAGATTGAGTTGTGATGTAAACCAGCCCGGACCCGCCCGGCTGTCCAGTATTCACAAAATACCTATCCAATGTGGGTGGTTAAGGCATTGAGCCCAATAAGGACCCGAGGTTAGACTGAGTTGTGGCGTAAGATTGCCTGGAACCGACCGGCATACAGGCAGCCACAACAATACCTGTCTAATGTGAGTGGTTGGTGCTTTAATAAGACAATTAAAGCTAAGTTAGGATTGGTAGGGTTAAGTTAACCCAAACACCTAACCAACTTGACATGTTAACAAGACAAGACTTGTAGGGGCCAAGTAACTAAGAAAACACAGCCAATTTAACATGTTAACTAGACTAGAAGGTGAGGTTAAGTAAAGTTAATACACTTAACCAAATTAACATATTAACTAGACTAGAGGGTGAGGTTAAGTAAATTCAGGACACTTAACCGTTATAACCTGATAATTAGATAAGTGGGTGAGGTTAAGTAAATTTAGAATACTTAACCATTATAACACGCTAGCAAGATAAGTGGGCAAGGTTAAGTAAATACACTTAGCCAATTTAATATGTTAGCTGGACTAGAGGGTGGGGTTAAGTAAACTTAGAACACTTAACCATCATAGTGTGATAAATTGAACAAGGTTAAGTTGAAGCATGAAGGGACAATACTTAACCATTAGAACATGTTAATTAAACGGATGTTAGGGTTAAGGGAACACTTAACCATTATAACATATTAGTTAAAACGGATGGGCATGGTTAGGTTCAAAGGGACACTTAACCAATACAAGATGAATGGGTAGGGTTAAGTAATAAGAAATACTTAACCAATATAACTTGGTTTGTGATAGGGTATAGTCAACATGGACTACTGATAACACTTAGCCAGTTTAATATGACAAAGGAATGGGTTAAGATAACTTGAATTGACTAATGACACTTAACCAATCCAACTTGAAGAGAAAGAGGGCTAAGTAGTAAACCTTAGTTAAGAAACAATCGAGAATGGGAGCTAAGTTGAAATCCCCAGTTAAAGAAACTAAGTGATAAACCTTAGTTAACAAGATTTATGGGAAAAGAAACTAAGTGGTAAACCTTAGTTGAGAACAACTAAGTAATAATTCTTAGTCAAGAAAACTGAGCCGGTCCATAATAGATGAATAACCCGATATGGTAGATCATCGCTTAACAAGCACATAAGGAGGAGCAATGTTTGTCTGATTTCGAAAAAGACCCCAGCGGACTGGGTTTAGAAGCACGTAGCTTCGGGGGACGCATGGGTACTCTTGGTATCCCTCTGTGAGGTTGCAGATGATCCGCCTGGGCTCACAGAGGTTAAGGTCTGCGGTAGAAGAACCAAGGGTATGCCTTGGTTGCAGTATAAGCAACCTAAAGGCTAGGGTGGATCAGCGTGGGTCGGCGATACTTAGTTTAGCTCTGTAATAGCACGTCGTCGACTACCAACCATCTTCAGTCAATCGTAGTACGCATACGGAAAGGCAGCGAACTCCCAACAGACCATATACTTGCTATCTAGTTATGGGTGAGGCTGGCCAATAGGAAAGTGGGGCATAGTTGGCAGGAGTATAGTTCTCGTGCTTGATTTTCTTGGATTGCTTTTCATTAGTTGAGGGAGGGGTCACGTGGGACCATAACCACTGGTAGAAAAACAGACCTCAGCATATCCATCGGCAGATATCTGAAAGCTCACGACCGAGTTCCGTGTTTCTAGAATAGTCCTGCCACGGGACTCGGGTCGCACATTTCAGGACATGTGCATCTAGACAGCGATAAACGATTCGCGACACATACGTGGGATAAGTCTAGGAACATATACCACTCTAAGTAGTGTGTCCTAGACTAGGGGCATCGTTCGACAGGTAGCATAATCCCTAGTTGGACCTAGGTGGCATAAATCCTGAATCCGAGAAGTATTAGATAAGTCGCATAAACCCTAGTTGAATCTAGGAAACGCTCGATAGAAAACCCTAGATTAGATCTAGGTAATAAATAATAGATGCGCGCCTGAAGGCAACCACAGTTACAGAGACTGGGCTCACGTTATCATTTTATACAGATTATTAGTTGGGATACTAGTTAAGCGGTGCAGAGATTAGTATGGGGTGCGATAGTAATTTCAATTCTAAATCGCTTTGCCTTAGTTTATGGTACTTTCCCATTTTCAGTTTGTGCCTGTCATGTCCTTTTCCTTATTCATATACTGAAGCACCACTAGACTTACCAGGCTTTATGTCTGACTCTATGTTTTCTTTCGTCTTCTTTTCTTCCGTTCCCGCCCCCCAAGGTAGTCAAGGAGGGAATAACTCAGATTTTTATGGACCTGTTACTCTTTCCATGCTTGAAGACTCTTTGACGCGCTGCTTTGGACTCTCTTTTCCACCGCTATGGCTGGCTAATGCTTTATTGGGGAATATCATTGTGTATTTATGCTTCTTTATTTTGTTAAACAAGATAGATATTTTGTTGTTGGAAAACAATCTTTGTACAAGCTGTTTATAAATGAAATAAAGTTTTATTCGCTTTTCCGCTACTTTATTTATCTGTCTTGTAATTTATCTGCATCTTTTACCTATAATACTTCACAGAACTTAGTGCATTCCCTTTGTGATCTAGATTGCATACCCATGAACATATGTAGATCTAAATTAGATCTAACATAAAAATATGCAACTTACATTAAATTAACGTATATAGATCTAACTTGGATCTAACCTATAAACATGTATAAATTAACATATATAGATCTAACTTAGATCTATCACATAAACATGTTTAAATTAACATATATAGGTCTAATCATAAAGTCATGTGAATTTAGACACATAGGATTATGTGAACATAGCTTAGCCTCATGAACTTGCATATGGCATAACTTTGGAAAATCAACAAACATGATGGCTTCATATAAACATATAAAAACCACAAACATACAACATGAGAACATCAATCCTAATTGGTTTCATCACAAGAATATGACATAGGGAAATTACAAAACATAATAATTTCATGTAAATATAAGTATCATCTAGTAGTTTCAACACAAGAACATTGGAAAATCACATGAATAAACATGAATCCACGTAGATAAACTAATAGGCACCGTTCTAATATCAGTTTCTACAAGGCATGACTTCCAATTAATGTTTAAATCGGAAATATAACTGTACTTACAAAATATAGGCAAGTATTGTTTTTCTGAAATCTGTTTTCTGAAGCTGAATAGCTTTCCTTTAATGTAGATTAGTCGTTCTTTTAATTTAGATTTGATTCACTTCGTAGCTTTCTAGTTTTCTTTTTAGTTGAAAGAGAATGGTGGCTATCCAAGGTTGAGAATGGCGGTATAACGACTCTTGGAATGAATTAGTGCGATTTCGGGTTGAGGATTAGGGGTCTTTTTATAGGATTTCAAGTTAATAAGAGCCGTTAGATCATCTTAGAGTTAATCAAGACCATTCAAACCTAAGAGAACCAACCAGAATTTGCCACACAAGCCCTTAGATGAACTAGGAGTCCATCACAACCACCCAGCTCAAATACACATCATCCGGCCACTCGGAAGAAGATACATGTAACAACCCGTATTTTAAATAACATGTTATAACATAAATCAAGGCAGAATTAAATGATAAACTATGAATCAAGGGAAACGGGCTGTGCCGTTGCGTTCGTCTCGGAAAAATACGCGAAATAGAGTCCGAGATTTCGAAAATCGGAGTCCGTATGACCAAGTTATGGACCGTCGAAGTTTTCAGAAAATTCAAGTTTAAAAACAGATTCAAATTCAAATTCAGCTGAGCAGGATAGGCGGGAAAAGTTCCCGCCACCCCCCCATGTCGACTGGGGAGTCGACTTGGGAGTCGACGCACCCCAGGCTGTGTCAACTGCTCAGTCGACACCCCTGTCGACTTGGGTGGTCGGCCAGTTTGGCCTGGGTGCACCTGACTTGTTCCTCAAGAATGTTTTGTTGGCTTGTGACGTGATTAGATGGCTCAGATCTAAACTAGGGTGAATCCTATGGCCTAAACTAACCTAATCTTCTATAAAAAGACCCTAAGACCTAGCCTAAACCCTCATTAATCATTCCTACAACTAAACTATGCCAAAATGTTTCTTGATCATGGCCTCCATCTTCATATCATGGCCTCCATCCTCTTCATGAAAGTTTGAGTGTCCTAAGCTAGTAAAAGAGCCACCTTTCTTCATCAAAACAAGGATCTTTCTTCATACAAATCAAAGGGAGCTTCTTGTTTCTCAAGACAACTTGGAGCCTGTATTCATTTGGGGGTTTTTAGAGTTGCTAGTGGCTTCGTCTCAATCTTATTTTATTTTATAAGTCTTCATAGCATTGTAAGCCCTATTCTACTCTTAGATTCTAACTATGAAGTTAAATATGACATGTTGCAAGTTTGAATTTGGGCCTAAGTATGATTTATGCTTTGATTCTATCATGTTATGCATAGATTTATTCTATGCATGTTTGTAAAGCTATCACTTTGACTTTGTGCATAGAAAGCTATGAGCTTTGATTCTATCATGTTATGTATAGATCTATTCTATGCATGTTTGTAAAGCTATCACCTTGACTTTGTTCCTAAAAAGCTATGAGCTTTGATTTGAAATGTTGCATAAAGCAACATAGAAACTCTCATAACCCTTATGTTATCTTGCATATGATGCTATATGTGAATCACTAGCTATCATCCTATGTCATTTATGACCATGTTTCACTTATTTTGCTAAAGTTATATCATGCATGTTTTGAGGCTTATAATGTAATATGCAAGATTATGAACACATTTGCCTCATATGCCACCATGTTTAACTTGTGGCCAAATCACCCTTATGCTATTATGCATGCTTGTGGCCAAATCACCCTTATGCTATTATGCATGCTTGTGGCCAAATCACCCTTATGCTATTATGCATGCTTGAGGCAAAAGCACCCTTATGCTATTTGATATGTTTGAGGCCAAGTCACCTTTTATGTTATCATACATGTTGAGACCATATGCTAGTATGTTGAACACTTTTTCCTCATATATCACCATGTTGAACTTGTGATAGACTTTGCCACTTTATGCCCAACTTATCATATCATTATGTTTCCACTTTTTGATCTATTTGCGTTGATGCGAACTTACGTGCGATGGGGTTACGTTATGGGTAAAACTTAAATGACATGAAACATGACTTGAAAATATGACATGTGATTATACTTGAAACATGAACGTGGATATGACATGTAGAAAACATGAAAGTGGCCAACTCAAGGTTGGGTTGAGTTTGTAGCATAAATCTACTCGGAACCGACCGGCTTAACTAGTGGCTATAAACAATAGGACCCAATGTGAGTAGTTGGTCACATCGCATTTGAAACCCGAGGTTAGACTAGGTTGTGGTGTAAAGCTACCCGGACCCGCCCGGCTTAACTAATAACCACAACAAAGTCTAATGTGAGAGGTTGGGGTGCATTAAGTTAATTAATGCCACATGGTAGGGTTAAGTCATTGACTACTTGAATACTTAACCAATTAAAACCGATGGATTGGTAGGGTTAAGTCATGGACTACTTGAATACTTAACCAATTAAACACGATGGATTGGTAGGGTTAAGTCATGGACTACTTGAATATACTTAACCAATTAAACACGATGGATTGGTAGGGTTAATACATGGACTACTTGAATATACTTAACCAATTAAACACGATGGATTGGTAGGGTTAAGACATGGACTACTTGAATACTTAACCAATTAAACCCGATGTATTGATAGGGTTAATTCATGAACTGCTTGAATACACTTGACCAACTCAATACATGGTTAGGATAGGGTTAACCACACTTAACCCGCTTGAAATCCTAGTTACGTGGTCCTTTTCAGCAGTAACCCACTTGGGAGTATCATGGGTACCCTGGACTAGGCTAGGGTGGGGCACGATTACTGGACTGATTGTAAGAGACCAAAAGAGACGGCTGAATGGTGCACCAGTTGTTCAGGCGGACCATGGTCGTGCACATTAAGTCCGGTGTTGAACATGGGCACCAGTAGGTTTAGATTGTGCGTTCTTGAATTGTGTCTGTGGTTTACACCTTAGGGCTGGATACACCCTGGGGTGGACCTTGCACAGTTAACTACATTCCTTGATTAAGCTGTATGACACCGATACACGACGAGTTAGGCTTATAGGGAGCCGATCGACTAGACCGAGTAGTTGGACCTTGATTTAGGTCACCTCATGATATTGGGCCAGCTTTGGGCCAAGGGATCATTTCTTGTTTATACTTGACACGGATTGGAATACTAGTACACACTTGGTGCAACTTAACCTTGTATATGCGATGCCAAACTTGATCTATCTTATTAACTTTTCACCATGCCAGTTATCACCCTATGTTTCATCTCTGCTTTACATTTCCAGTTAACTTTATTAGTTTTTATACTAATAGTAGATAGGACTTACCAGTCTTTTGACTGACCCGTTTTCTTTCGCCTCTTTTCTTCCGTCCCCCCCCCCCCCAGGTTTACAGGGTGGGAACACTGGTATCTAGCTTGGACCTTTAGCTGCTTTTCTGGATAGCTCATGTACGGTTTGGACTTGAGCATGCTATGGCTTTATTCTACTTTGGGGATAGTTACTTTATGTTTTTTTTCCAGTTTTCAGTTTATGTTTCTAGACTTTGTTTTGTGGGAAAATAGTGACCAGTACTTTGATGTAACTTGACTATGGTTTTGAAATAGTAGTTTTATCCGCTGCTTTATTTACTCTGTTATACTTATATGTTCTGTCTTGTCATATCTGCATGCATGTTTACCTTGTTTAACGCCCCTCCAAAGCTAGTGCCCTTGCAAGAGTGGCATTGGCGGAGGTGGGGTGTTACAATACATCATCACAGAACACTCCAGAATTCTATGCTGGATTAGTATGGGCGCACTTGGCAGGTGCGCCAGTGCATTTTTGTATTGGTGCACTTGTGAAGTGCGCCAGTGCATTCTGGCTGACTTCCGGTTTTTCTGCCTAACTTCGTTCATCCATATCTTCTTCGTACGTTATCCGATTTACGCAAATTCAGACTCTATCTCAAGCAGAATTCCAAGACGAACTCAATAACATAACACTTTTCCCTTAACTCTTCCCCTAAAATTTAACTATACTTTAATTTGAGAAGCTTAATGTTACTGAATTACGGGGTATTACAATATTCAAAGTTGACTTACTTGAAATAAGTTTAATCCTAACTCGAGAGTTTTATTTTTTTGCATGGAACACTCGGGTCAGACCCAAGTGTTACAAATTTAAAGATTTTCAGCTCGTAAAGAAGAGAGGCACGTGGAGACAAACTCGCGCAAGCCCGACAAAATTTTAAAATCATTAAAATTTATATATATATATATATATATATATTATTTTCCACTGTACAAAATATTGTATAAACTATGATTTTTGTATGAAAATTTATTACGCTGTAAGTTATTGTATTATGTGATTCTATGTATAATTCTTTTTTAAACCTGGTAAACCAAAACAATATGTCGTTTTGAACGTTTCGAGTTTGTTTAGTTATCGACTTAGAGGGTCAAAAAGGCAGGTTGTCACACTTACTGATACTGACTTGGGGCGGTCAAAATGAGATGTTAAGGCCTTCTTTAATTTACTTGTTCAAAGATAAATTTTAATACTTCTCCAAACTTCAGCGAAAGTTATTCCTTGATTATCTTTGTTTAGAGAGAGATTTGTGCATGGTATATAACCAAAAAGGTTTTTCATTAACAAAAACTTCTTGGAGTATACTATGCCGATCTCAGTAAACTGTTTACCACATGGTGATTCATACTAAATTTCTTTCCTAAGGAAACTTTATAACTAAATACTGGGTGTCATTCATATCAATCAAGAAATACCATAGTGATACACGAAACTAGATACTACCAATTGTATCACATGTCACCTTCACAAAGAAGGGTAATAATTAAAAGAAGTGCTTAGTAGATGAACACATGTCATGCCTATTTTATTACTTTTGAGCCATTCGAACTATAGATCCTTTTTTAGGAATTATCTTTACAAACACTAAGACCTGACTTCATAATTTTCCAACATGAATCCTTTCTTATAGTCAAACTGTGAGATAATAATTACCAGATGTTTATCTCTTATAGTTTTGATGCTTCTTGTTTAATAATTATAATGTCTATACACTTCAAGGATTTATATTATCGAAGATAAATCCTTGTTAAATTTATCTCTTTACCAGTTTTAAGAGAAATCATTTATTCAAAATCCATCAAAACCAATTCAAATTTAGCCTAGATTAAAGTCGTTATTAAACAATTTCATCTAAGGTCAATTCTTACTCAACACGTATACAAAAACGATAAGATGAATATTGTTCGAAAGCAGTAGTCCATACCCATAAACTGGTCGTGTATAACCACGAATCACTCAACAATGTCAATGTCTGTAATGGATAAGCATGATCGGTCACTCACTAAATGACAGTAATTACATTTAACCAAAACATATCAAATTATCCATAAAACTACGCTCAGTTCTGAATATTTCTTCTACAAGTAAAATATATGAATTCTTGGTAAATTTATTGCATTTACAATATCACGTCAAATGACTTGTTCAAGTGTTTTGGAATTCTTATCAAAACAACGGTTAATCATTGGACTCGGATAAAAAATTCAGAATCAACAAATCAAATAACTCAATATAAAAACATTTTATATTTAATAAAAAATACTTTCTCATATATACACTTAGAATTCATTCTACAACATTACTAACTCTATCTTAATGAATCACTCATGCCAAGGCATTACCAATCCTATTTTTGATGAGTCTTTTACTGGGATTAGGCTTACGTATTCTCTCAATCTATGTGCAGATAACAAATGAAAAACATTTGATACAACATGCTTCCTCGATCTTGGGGATATAATACATCCCAATATTCACATGCCCTAAAACTAAGTGGTAGAAAAACGAATTGTTTGTGGTAAGAAATAATAGAATGAAAAGTAGAAACATTAGAATCTTGCACAGCAAAATAACTTATATTTATTTATCACCTAAAATTATTATAGTGGAAACTTTTATCTTACTTATTAGCGCGAAATTAAATCAGCCAAGGCACTTATAGAACATGTCCTTACAATTACTGAAAGAAACAATAGAAAAAGGGGATAATTGGTGATGTGAAATTCTTCAGCTACAAGCTCCGTCCAATTAATCCAGGTAAAACCTGAGCTACTAGGCTATTTGGAGAAAATAAGGGCAATTAGAGTTTAAGGGAAAAGCAACTCTGGGTCAATCATGCAATTGGCGTGAGCAACTTAAATTTTCCATTTGGAAATAAATGGTATCCTACAAGACTACGACCACACATAACAGGTTTTTACCTTATGGTAAAAAAACCATTATATGACAAAACTGTCTAATATTATTTTTTGTAACTTACGGGATAAAACACAATAAAATAATTTATGAAAATTTGGGAAATTGTTACATTGATTAAATTCTGAACCCGTACTATTTTTCAGGGATCTATAATAGAATTTGCAATCTCTTACAAAAATGGATTTCCACAAAATGGCAAGGTAAGGGACTAACTTTCCATACAACACAACTCTAAAGTAATGTACCAAGGAGTACTCTCCCCCACCTAACTGGTAAGTCTGAAATAGTTACACAGACCTTTCCCCATTTGATGGACTGCCCGAATATGTTATCAACCCATTTGTAACAGACCAAATCTCTTGAGGCCTCATAGCTTGAATTATTTATTCAACATATAATGAGTCATCTAGAAAGGTGGTAAATATCTCCTAATTGGTGCTACACAAACTGGCCTCATCGCATGTCCTATTTTTTCCAACACCTACTGTAGAGGTTTAGAGGTCTATGATTACCTTCCTTCGTGCACATTATTCACTTAAAATGCCACATTTACAAATCCAACACACATCATGATTTCCATTAATATACAACCTTTGAGATCATAAGTCTCAAAGAAGGGATTTAAGCTAAGAGAATTTGTCTTGTCCACCACCAATAGATGTACATTCGTGAATATTAAAAAATACACATTAGAAATGCAATGTCAGGCACTTATCCGCACAAGTCGCTTTGGGTTTGGACGAACCAACCAAAGATCTAAATGCGGAATCACTATGGATTCATTATATAGGAAAAACCCTCAAGGGTCAATGATAATAACCCTTCATTCAATCTCCATAATTTTTCAATCTTTAATACTTCAGAACATTTAATTGATCCAAAGTGATTTTCAAATAAGAATCACACAATTCTAATCAACATCTCCTCGAATCAATCATCACAAAATACTATTTAAGTAGTCTTGGGTGGTGGTGTTCTTCATTTCTTAATTCATTACTTCTACAACATATTTAAGATGTGAAACTTCAAATACTCTTCAGGGGTACATATAAAATCATTAAACTTCGTTTATTAAGTCATTTGGATTGTAAGTTTACTTTATTTATTGAATTCGAAAAAGTCACACTTATCTTGCTTGAAATCAATTTTCGTGTTCAAGTCCGACAATCCTAACGGTGGCGTATTTTAAATTCTTAAAGATAGTAAGGATTTCCTCCTTGGAATTTGATAATAAATAAAAAGGATCATCCCCGAGAAATCCAATTTATTAATATTTTTAAAAAAATGATCTTTTATATTTAACTCAATTCTGATATTTCAACTTTATTTAGTCCTCACCTAGGAAAGAGCGAGGTGAGCCAGGGCACTGGTTGCTCCAGAACATCTCCCTCGTTAAATACCCATATCTGGATCTTATAAATAGAAAAATTAGGATTACTCGACGATTTATTAGATCCAAGATTAAATCATTGCTAATTACAGCATTTTTGTTTGATTTAATTATCTAACCACTTTAATTTATTTCTATATCTTTAAAACAATCTACAGATTACTTTATTAATCATTTAGGAACATTTGTTAAAGATTTGGAGAGGATTCATTAATTTTAAACTTCAATTTCAATCATCATTGAAAAGTGTTGCAAAATCGTTGTAAAAAGTGACATTTAACCTTAATTCATTAAAATAACTTTTTATCATTGTCAGATCCATATAATCAAATTATATCACTATCAAAACATTTTAAAAATTTATATGGCTTATTATATTTTTTTTTGAAATTAAAACTTCATTTTCTTGATTTCGATCTGCATAACTATGATATTTTCCAAAAAAATTCCGGTTATATTTCAAAATATACCCTATAGAGTATTTTATTTTCAGATTCATTGGAAAGCTATGGTTAAGAATTCAAAAAAAAATCTTACCTTAAAGGATTTGGATTTATATTTTTTCATATACAAAGTATCCAACTTTTAAGTAGAGAAATCACGAGTTATAGATTTTCAATACATTTAAATCGCTTCAAAAATCGTATTCTTTCAAAACTCCTTTTGAACACTTCAAAGTGTTCATAAGACATTTAAAACCATTTTTGGGTGGTTTATTCATTCTAATTTCTTTTTTTCATTCAATAAAAGGGAAGTGATTTCCTATGTGCTTATCGAATGTGTTTAACATGACTTACTAAACATCCATACAGACATTATCGTGGCATTCATAAGAAAATTTTAACACACATATAACAATCGTTTTAAATTTATTTAACAACCATTAACTTGTGTAAAATTAGACTCATTTAATTTTAGTTTCTCACCTTTAATTGGTTACTAACTTTCCTAAAATCGGCTATAACTCCACTGTGATTGCACCAAAGCAACTTGAACTAGCTCCTTCACCTTCCATGCTCATGTCCTAGACTAGATGTAGGCTCTAAACTTCTTTCCTTGACTTCAGACTTAGTATACAATCTTCTAATGATGATATAAGGATTTTGGAAGAGTTTGAGAGGCTTTCGGTTTCATTTGTTGCAACATTGAAAAAGTTAGTATGGAAAGAGGATATTTTTTCCAAAGGCATTGGAAGTCATTAATAAATTTTCTAAGAGCTTAAATAAGAGAGATGAGAGTATAATTTTGATGTAAAAAAATGAGTGAAAGTGGATGGGTACTTATAGGAAACATTATGGAATAAAATGAGAGATGCAAAATTATTGAAAACCCCTCCCTTTTTCTCCATCATTTCGACAATGCCTCGTTGATGTGACATATTGTAGCAACCCGAGTTCTGACAAACCGATCTTTTTTCAAAATTCTAATCTATCGAAACTCGTGTTGGTTTGCTCTGGTATCCTGCAGAAATGACAGAGACATAAAATAGGTCAAAGCTCAGAAAATATCTCATAGCGGAATGGATAAAATAAAATGTATTCAAATATAGCCTTACCTTATTAGTAATACTGCCTAACCAGTATCCAAAGCTATCATGTCTCTACCACAAATCTAACCTATGAGTATATTATGAGGGGGGAGGGGGTCAAAACACAAGTTCTGGTGACTGGATATAAATTATACACTTTGGATAATCCTACATATACCGTTCAGTCACATTTTCTTATTATTAGGTTACTTGGGTTAACACCCTCAAGGCTTACACACACGTCGTACCCATTTACTTCCTGTAACGGAGGGAATTTTCGACCCAGAAAATCAACATAAAAACACACTGTTGACTATTCAAGCATCGAAAAATACCGGGACATTAATAGAAGAATCTAGAGGGTGAGAAAGAAAAGATAGAACTAATAGAATAGAAGAAGAAGAAGATCACAACTGAACAGAATCAGAGTAACACGAAACTCGCAGCGGAACAAAATAAGATGTATTATATAACGTAACTTTGAATACAAAACTGTATTGTATATACATACCATTATCAGAGTACAATACATCATATCACAGCGGAAATAACTCTACATAACTAATGGTGAAGCTTCCTGCTTTTGAGCTCCTCCAAGTGAATCTGCAAAGCCTGAAACACTTGACTGCCCGTACAAATTTGGGCACCCAAGAGTTTAGGGAAAACAAACAAAATAAACTCTGGGTCAGTCATGGGACTGGTGTGAGTAAATTCCAACCATACTGTTTTACTTTGAAAATCCTTTTCAAAACAAGAAGATAATAGTAAGACCAGCCCACACATAAACATGGACGGTTTTTACCTTACTATAACCCGGAATATTCTTGATATCAAAACCCAGTGATATTATGATAATGTCTAACCAAATAATTATACAAGTAGTAGAACGCTTGCATCTCACGTTCCAAATATATATAGTATAAAATCATAAACCGCAGGGCGCTTATTGGAGATTGGATTTCAACAGACAAGGTATGGGAGCACCTTCTGAATAATGTACTCTAGAGAGGATACACTCAGGGTTCAACAAGAACGTCTTGCAACCCGGCCACACATGACCGCTCACTCATTTAGCTTGAGTGTCGCGAATATATTGCCACCACGGTTGTAGGCCATCCAACCGTTATCCGAAGATACAGAATCGAAAAGAAGTATAAATATGAATTTTCTCTAGATCGATGATAATACACCCTGCTTGGGGATGACCCAACTAGCCATGCTGCCTAGCCCAACTTCTGTTACTTCCTGGTTGTGAGGCTAGAGGCTACGTCTATCTTCAGAACATCTGATCACCATTCACTTTGAATGACACATCGTCAAATCCGTAATCACACATTGATTACACAAATGCACACTGGGTGTAGAATAAAGAGAAGTTACCTTCTCCCCACCAACTTGGTATATTCATCAAATCAACGGCGCGACCGTTGGAAATACTCTGTCAGACACTCGTCCATACAAGTTGTCCTGGGACTGGACAAACAAAAACACCATTCTTGAACTGGACGACCCATGTATTTAACTCCGTCTTCAATTATCTTCAGCATATCTAATTCGAAACGCTTATGCCTATACGGAGTGGTTTTCAGATAATATATTCAACCGGTCTCTCCAATTTGACAACGATGGTCAAACACTCCGATAGTCGGTTATTTAACTATCGAAGTAAAAACAACATCCATTCAAATGATCAACTAAACACACACAACCACGGGCACTTTTATTTAACATTCGTTTTTATTATTCGCATTCCAATATCTTACTGGATATTTCTCACATCCCGTTTTAGCCTTTTTACACTTTCTAGAAAACATTTCCAGTTGTTATAACTCTTATTCTTTCAGAACATACGGTCGAAAACATTTCCATTCTTTTCACGTTCTTCATCTCCTACACTCGGATAATAATATACTCTAACTATATCGGGAAAATATTTCCAATTCTCATTTTAAACATTTTAATCTGCCATGCGTTCACTTTGAAACATCATTCACTTTAAAAGTGAATATCAATTCTATTATATAAATCTGAACTCCTTTATCGAATAACTCTTTATTCAAGTACTAATTTCCCTTATCTTAATTACTGAATCTCTTTCATAACTTTATATTCCAAATCCACTTTATAAACTCTGTTTCTAGGTCAACTTCTTATCAAATCGCTATCAAGTTTATAACTAAATACTGACTCCTATTCTATTAACATTTATTTGTTTAAAACTAAATGTTAATTATTCTATCAGATTATAATCCCTAAAAATAATTTTCTTTTAATACTTTCGACATCGTCGATTCCTAGTTCCAAATCCTAACGGTTTAATTCTAATCATATTTCGAACATCGAAATGCTGTCATCGTTTTCTAACACGATTCTCCAATTTCTCTTTCTAAGACTGATTCTTATATTTTCTTACGACATCGTTATTTATCACTTTCGAATAAGTGGATTGCAACTAAACTTTTTCATTTCCTAAGAAGTGCTGCCATATATACAAATCCCTCTTAAGTTTGGTTAACAGCGTTAATTTATCGCTATGGTTCTAAACTTGTCATACGCTGTAATATTCTCCTTATAACTAATCTCAACATTACAATCACACTTGCCTTATCAACAACGTTACTTTATTGCTATAGTTCAACTTGTCATACGCTGTAATATTCTTTGTTATCTAATCTTGACATAACAGTCACACTTATCTTATCAACAGCGTTATTTTATCGCTATAATTCTAAGACTTTCTTATGCTGCCATATTCCTTTTATACTAATCTTAACATCTATCTCCGTCACAAACTGATATCATTCCTCGATAATAGTGGAGCCGTTCAAGTTGGGGTATACTATTTACCTCTCAGACCTTGATCGACAACGTTCTTACCTTAGAACCGATACAAGTTTGTACTCTAATCCTTTATTACTTATAATATCTATCGGATCGTATTTTCATGTTTATTTTTAACTATGGTATTGTAACACCATATCCCTACTTTGAAATCTCTGGTGTTTGATTATTTATGTTAAACATTTACTCTTCGCTTTTTCCATCCCACGGTTCTATTTATAACTTCTTAACAAACAGGTAATTAGATCTCATTACTTTGGATTAATTTATTTCTAAACTGTTTTCATTAGATTAATTAAAGACCAATTAATCTAATAATCGTTTTCCCAAATAACAGTATATTAAATCAACTCCATTCCATCAGTAAATTCGTTAACTGATTTTAATTACTTCTCAAAATTAGATCAATATAATTAATCTAATCATATTTCTAAATTATTTATCTTAAATATAATTATCCAAATATTTAATCGTCGGATAATTTCTGCTTTATAAACTCATTTAAATGTCTACAATCGTTTTTATTTATTTTATAAAAACGAGCTCTAAAATACTGGTTTATAATAGAACTTCTATTATAATTTAAACTTCGCTTTAATTCTAAAAATATACTTTTTATAATTAACTTTGTTGATTTGCCTGACGGCCAATCAACTTCTTAACAAGACGATGGTTTTACGGTCGACTGTTATCACTTTCTAAATTGATATCGTTTATTTATTTAATCTAAACAAATGTTGAATTTCCATTCAACATCAATATTTACACCGTGTTTTAAATGAAATTCGGGTTCAAACGATGCAACAAACAGTATATATAAATATCGAGGAATCCGGTCGGATTCCTCCAACCAGTTTCATCCATCCACAGATGTTAGTCATCACAATTTACACTAACTCTATACTAGGGAATGTTCTAATCGATAGAATCAGTGTCTAACCGATGATGTGTGCATATGTAACGGTATATAATATTCAACCAAATTAATTGTAATCTACCTAATCGACCATCACACAGCATTCAGACAACATTAAAATATAATTAAAATATTTTAAAAAGATCAGAGTGAGTGAATTTACTCACCTTGGCGTGTTAACCGTTAAAAACGATTTGCATCAGTTGAGGATTCGAACCAGACGTCCCACTATGCCACAATTTGTAGCGTGCTCCATATCACTCCAAACCAGGTCCATTGTGTAGCGTGCGATTCTACGATCTTTACAGATTAGACTGTTCGTCATGTCGTTATTCCTTTGGTCCAATATCGTGCTACCCGGTATCAATAGTTACTCGTCTTCGCCCATACCCTTTCTACAACACTCGCTCCTCATTCACAAAATGCATCAGTGTCCATTTGCCTTGTGCACAACACATCGACACTGTTTATTTCTGAATACCCCACAAATACACAACTTGATGCTAGATCCCTTCGCAAGCACCAAAACAAGGTTCGAATCTCGTCGTCTTCTTTGTCTATATTTTGCTTGCTAACATCCGATGACTATCCTGCTGCATTGCTTTCACTTCGGTGCTCACATCTCCAACGTTGTGTAAGGCCTGCGCCTTTCTTTGTTTACCATGCTTCAAAACTACATAACTTCTTCCATGCACCTCAGTTCTTCACGCCAGCTCACCCTTTTGTAACCACCGCTACTTCATGAAGCTCTTTCCATTGTTCCCTAAAATATGAACCGCAATTTCCAACAAACCCCTCTCCTTAGCCCCAAACTTCTCCTCACGTGTTTACGTCTCTCCCACCTTCATGCATGCACACGCATGCCCTCCATCATTCTCACTCCCATCCTCCCTTGTTTAACCTTTCGAACTACCCCCCTGTAGCCTTGAAAACCAACGCACCAACTCCATTCACCAACTCTTCCTCACGGTGTACTTCTCCAGTATTTCTCTTCTTTCCTCCATCTCACGTGAGTTTCTTCACCAAGCTTTCAAACTGTTCCAGTACATCTCTCATGCTGTTTACCACTTATTCCTCCTTCACACTGTTCATGAGCGATAATCAAGTTGCCATGACTTCCACGAAGCTGCCATTCTTCTTGCTTGCTTAACCCGTATACGCCTCCACCTCAACACACTTCATACACCACCAACACACCACCAACATGATCACGCTGTCCTCCAATACACACCACTCTTTCCCAAACCGAATCCATGCAAACCGTATATACACGTTACCAGCCCCGTCTTGCTGGTTTCTGCTTCGAAAAGGAATGAAATGCTGAGTTTGAAGGACAACATATTTCGTTTTAAATCCTAGATCTCGTTTGGGAGAAGAACAGAAGAAGAGAGCGTGGATTTAGGAAACAGCGTTTAGTTTTTGAGAAGAGAGTTAGAATGATGGGTCCTTTATACATAGAAAACATGTATATTTTATATTGAGGAAAATGTACAGGTGAGATGTGCATTTGCTGAAATCACGGCGCCAATCCATGAATAGGGTCCGATTTTTCTATGTAGCAGATGGAGGTGATTGGATAATAGGTTAAGGTGGAACTATGTATAGGATTATGGGGCTTAAATTTCGGATAGGACGTATGGTGCTCAGTTACTGTTCTGTATGGGTTTCGCCATACATGTATTTTCAATAGGGCATAGGCATGTGCCAGCTTTCAATGTTTGCACGTCCTAGGCATAAAATATCTACTGTAGCCATCTGCGGTAATAGCTTTAGAGCAGGTAACTTAAGGGTGAAGGAACGCATATAATATATATATTTATAGTTTTAATTATATTTTCATTTTATGATTTTAGTCGGGATGAAATACAAATGCCGAGTCAAAGAATGTTGCATCTAAGTCTAACATAGGATGGCATCCGCTGTATTGTTCACAATGCTTGTTTGTTCTCCTTCTGATGCCACTGTTTTGTTACGTTCCATATGCGAGGTTAAGGGTGAACTATAGTGACAGAAATACCGCTGTTTTGTTAACGAACGATGTGTCATGATCTCAAATATATAATAATATCGGTAGGTTGACTCATATTTTGAAACCCCGAAATACCGATATAGGGTACACAATACTCCAAATAAAAAGTTGTTTATTTAATTAATTAAAAATTACAGTAAAATTCTAAAAATTAAATTATCGCTGCGCCTCAAAAGAACCTTGTCCCGATTTGCACCCGATATCAAGTTATATTCAAATAACCGTTACGGTCGATATACGCTTCTACAACGACTTTTCGAATATTTGATTTGGACATATCTTGCAATCTATACGACGAAACCTTGGTTTTTCACTTCTGTTAGAAAGATACAGTTCAACAGATTCCAACGTTTCTCGTTTCGAAGAAATCCGATTCAAAACAAATCCGGTACACTCAGTTGAAGTTCAGAACGTTAAATTACGAACTGCAGGGTCGTTGTGAGCTCGATTAAAATTAATATATATTTATATACGTTCAACTTCGTTTTTAATTAATCTATAAATCCATTTATATTCAGAATTCAATATTTAAACTGATTTAAATATTCAAATACGAACCGCCAAAAATGCGGGACGTTACAGTCCTTCCCCCTTAAAATAATTTCGTC
This sequence comes from Allium sativum, assembly GCA_030737875.1. NCBI lineage: Eukaryota > Viridiplantae > Streptophyta > Magnoliopsida > Asparagales > Amaryllidaceae > Allium > Allium sativum. The sequence goes on from CM060913.1 coordinate 662,509,890, forward strand.
CTCGAAATTGCTAAGATAGGGAAAATGCTATAATCTCTGTTATAAACAGGTTAAAATTCTTCTTGGTTTACTTCATAATTTCAGTTTCACTGAACCGATTCATTCCAATTAAAATATTAATTCATTCTTATTTCGAATATTTTCAAAATTCTGAAAATTTCCTAACGGCTTAAATTTTCAGGGAATTTCGCCCGTGTCTCCTTTTGCACGGCTTAGTCGGTACTACTACAGCTTGCCACTCTGGGCCTTCTCCAATCCAAAAGAAAATCAAACAGCCAAACGGCTTGCCAAACAGCCTCATCAAAATCTCATATTCGTATAAAATATAAACATGACCCTTTTTGGTTGGCATTTAATATCTCTGCTATATATATCCAAGCATCGTGGGTTGGTTTCCATCAATCCATTCTCAAACCAATCTTTCACTTTTTACCTAACCAAATTTTATTGCAACTCCAATTTCATTTACTGATTTATCTCTCAAATCAGTTATCTCTTCATCTCCAAATTCACAATTCAATTCTTATTCTCCAAGAATCAATTCAGTTTAACAACTCGGATCTCCAACATTTCCCCTTTATAATTTCCATTGTGGATCGCCCCAACTTTAGTCCAGTTTCGTTTAACTTAGTTTAAGTTCGCATTTACCATTTTAACTCTATAAGTTAAATTTTTATTTCAGAATTCGAATTCCTGGGGTTTATTTCAAATTCGTTTGAAATCATATATAATTCAAAACATTTGAATTTCTGACAACTTGTTTCCTCACAATAATTCAAAACAAAATCTTTGGTAGTAATCTGTCACTTACCAGCTCGAAAATGAACACCGATAATGGCGCGCTTCACCATCGGAATTTATTTTCCAGCAATCGAAGTGAGTTCAATACTATATTACTTTTCAAAACTCATTTTTCAAACATTTTTCATTTTGAATTTTACTTCAAAATATACTTTTAACACTTGGAAAACAATTTCAAATCTCCCAGGATTTTTAAATTCCCGTATATTTAATTCAAACATTATTTCCTACTCCTTTCCAAGTTTCTAGAGTTTTTATTCCCAATTCTGGTTCTAAACCCAGATTAAATCTATCTGATTCTGCATATTATACTAGTATAATATTTCGACTGCTTATTTATATAACCAACTCAATTATAATCCTTATTTGATAATGATCACACATTCAATATATATAATAATCTCAATATATATATATATTTTTATATCAAAAATATATTTTGGGTAAAATTATTTAATTTACCCTCCTTTCAAAACATACTGTGTCGATTTACTCTGTTCAAGAGTTTAGAAACACCTATCGACGCAGTTTGCATTACTGTTTCGATCAGAATTCATAAACCAATCGACTGACCAGTCAACACAATATAAAACAGTTTTTATATAAATCTGCAAATACGTTCACTCGTATATATACACTCAAACTCAATCTAGAGTATTACTTACTCCATCTCTATTGAGTTTCGCCATAGAGCTAAGGTAATCACTTAACCTTTAGCTCTGATACCATCTGTAACGGCGGGAATTTTCGACCCAGAAAATCAACATAAAAACACACTGTTGACTATTCAAGCATCGAAAAATACCGGGACATTAATAGAAGAATTTAGAGGGTGAGAAAGAAAAGATAGAACTAATAGAATAGAAGAAGAAGAAGATCACAACTGAACAGAATCAGAGTAACACGAAACTCGCAGCGGAACAAAATAAGATGTATTATATAACATAACTTTGAATACAAAACTGTATTGTATATACATACCATTATCAGAGTAAAATACATCATATCACAGCGGAAATAACTCTACATAACTAATGGTGAAGCTTCCTGCTTTTGAGCTCCTCCAAGTGAATCTGCAAAGCCTGAAACACTTGACTGCCCGTACAAATTTGGGCACCCAAGAGTTTAGGGAAAACAAACAAAATAAACTCTGGGTCAGTCATGGGACTGGTGTGAGTAAATTCCAACCATACTGTTTTACTTTGAAAATCCTTTTCAAAACAAGAAGATAATAGTAAGACCAGCCCACACATAAACATGGACGGTTTTTACCTTACTATAACCCGAAATATTCTTGATATCAAAACCCAGTGATATTATGATAATGTCTAACCAAATAATTATACAATTAGTAGAACGCTTGCATCTCACGTTCCAAATATATATAGTATAAAATCATAAACTGCAGGGCGCTTATTGGAGATTGGATTTCAACAGACAAGGTATGGGAGCACCTTTTGAATAATGTACTCTAGAGGGGATACACTCAGGGTTCAACAAGAACATCTTGCAACCCGGCCACACATGACCGCTCACTCATTTAGCTTGAGTGTCGCGAATATATTGCCACCACGGTTGTAGGCCATCCAACCGTTATCCGAAGATACAGAATCGAAAAGAAGTATAAATATGAATTTTCTCTAGATCGATGACAATACACCCTGCTTGGGGATGACCCAACTAGCCATGCTGCCTAGCCCAAATTTTGTTACTTCCTGGTTGTGAGGCTAGAGGCTACGTCTATCTTCAGAACATCTGATCACCATTCACTTTGAATGACACATCGTCAAATCCGTAATCACACATTGATTACACAAATGCACACTGGGTGTAGAATAAAGAGAAGTTAACTTCTCCCCACCAACTTGGTATATTCATCAAATCAACGGCGCGACCGTTGGAAATACTCTGTCAGACACTCGTCCATACAAGTTGTCCTGGGACTGGACAAACAAAAACACCATTCTTGAACTGGACGACCCATGTATTTAACTCCGTCTTCAATTATCTTCAGCATGTCTAATTCGCAACGCTTATGCCTATACAGAGTGGTTTTCAGATAATATATTCAACCGGTCTCTCCGTATTGACAACGATGGTCAAACACTCCGATAGTCGGTTATTTAACTATCGAAGTAAAAACAACATCCATTCAAATGATCAACTAAACACACACAACCACGGGCACTTTTATTTAACATTCGTTTTTATTATTCGCATTCCAATATCTTACTGGATATTTCTCACATCCTGTTTTAGCCTTTTTACACTTTCTAGAAAACATTTCCAGTTGTTATAACTCTTATTCTTTCAGAACATACGGTCGAAAACATTTCCATTCTTTTCACGTTCTTCATCTCCTACACTCGGATAATAATATACTCTAACTATATTGGGAAAATATTTCCAATTCTCATTTTAAACATTTTAATCTGCCATGCATTCACTTTGAAACATCATTCACTTTAAAAGTGAATATCAATTCTATTATATAAATCTGAACTCCTTTATCGAATAACTCTTTATTCAAGTACTAATTTCCCTTATCTTGATTACCGAATCTCTTTCATAACTTTATATTCCAAATCCACTTTATAAACTCTGTTTCTAGGTCAACTTCTTATCAAATCGCTATCAAGTTTATAACTAAATACTGACTCCTATTCTATTAACATTTATTTGTTTAAAACTAAATGTTAATTATTGTATCAGATTATAATCCCTAAAAATAATTTTCTTTTAATACTTTCGACATCGTCGATTCCTAGTTCCAAATCCTAACGGTTTAATTCTAATCATATTTCGAACATCGAAATGCTGTCATCGTTTTCTAACACGATTCTCCAATTTCTCTTTCTAAGACTGGTTCTTATATTTTCATACGACATCGTTATTTATCACTTTCGAATAAGTGGATTGCAACTAAACTGTTTCATTTCCTACGAAGTGCTGCCATATATACAAATCCCTCTTAAGTTTGGTTAACAGCGTTAATTTATCGCTATGGTTCTAAACTTGTCATACGCTGTAATATTCTCCTTATAACTAATCTCAACATTACAGTCACACTTGCCTTATCAACAGCGTTACTTTATTGCTATAGTTCAACTTGTCATACGCTGTAATATTCTTTGTTATCTAATCTTGACATAACAGTCACACTTATCTTATCAACAGCGTTATTTTATCGCTATAATTCTAAGACTTTCTTATGCTGCCATATTCCTTTTATACTATTCTTAACATCTATCTCCATCACAAACTGATATCATTCCTCGATAATAGTGGAGCCGTTCAAGTTGGGGTATACTATTTACCTCTCAGACCTTGATCGACAACGTTCTTACCTTAGAACCGATACAAGTCTGTACTCTAATCCTTTATTACTTATAATATCTATCGGATTGTATTTTCATGTTTATTTTTAACTATGGTATTGTAACACCATATCCCTACTTTGAAATCTCTGGTGTTTGATTATTTATGTTAAACATTTACGCTTCGCTTTTTCCATCCCACGGTTCTATTTATAACTTCTTAACCAACAGGTAATTAGATCTCATTACTTTGGATTAATTTATTTCTAAACTGTTTTCATTAGATTAATTAAAGACCAATTAATCTAATAATCGTTTTCCCAAATAACAGTATATTAAATCAACTCCATTCCATCAGTAAATTCGTTAACTGATTTTAAATACTTCTCAAAATTAGATTAATATAATTAATCTAATCATATTTCTAAATTACTTATCTTAAATATAATTATCCAAATATTTAATCGTCGGATAATTTCTGCTTTATAAACTCATTTAAATGTCTACAATCGTTTTTATTTATTTTATAAAAACGAGCTCTAAAATACTGGTTTATAATAGAACTTCTATTATAATTTAAACTTCGCTTTAATTCTAAAAATATACTTTTTATAATTAACTTTGTTGATTTGCCTGACGGCCAATCAACTTCTTAACAAGACGATGGTTTTACGGTCGACTGTTATCACTTTCTAAATTGATATCGTTTATTTATTTAATCTAAACAAATGTTGAATTTCCATTCAACATCAATATTTACACCGTGTTTTAAATGAAATTCGGGTTCAAACAATGCAACAAACAGTATATATAAATATCGAGGAATCCGGTCGGATTCCTCCAACCAGTTTCATCCATCCACAGATGTTAGTCATCACAATTTACACTAACTCTATACTAGGGAATGTACTAATCGATGGAATCAGTGTCCAACCGATGATGTGTGCATATGTAACGGTATATAATATTCAACCAAATTAATTGTAATCTACCTAATCGACCATCACACAGCATTCAGACAACATTAAAATATAATTAAAATATTTTAAAAAGATCAGAGTGAGTGAATTTACTCACCTTGGCGCGTTAACCGTTAAAAACGATTTGCATCAGTTGAGGATTCGAACCAGACGTCCCACTATGCCACAATTTGTAGCGTGCTCCATATCGCTCCAAACCAGCTCCATTGTGTAGCGTGCGATTCTACGATCTTTACAGATTAGACTGTTCGTCATGTCGTTATTCCTTTGGTCCAATATCGTGCTACCCGGTATCAATAGTTACTCGTCTTCGCCCATACCCTTTCTACAACACTCGCTCCTCATTCACAAAATGCATCAGTGTCCATTTGCCTTGTGCACAACACATCGACACTGTTTATTTCCGAATACCCCACAAATACACAACTTGATGCTAGATCCCTTCGCAAGCACCAAAACAAGGTTCGAATCTCGTCGTCTTCTTTGTCTATATTTTGCTTGCTAACATCCGATGACTATCCTGCTGCATTGCTTTCACTTCGATGCTCACATCTCCAACGTTGTGTAAGGCATGCGCCTTTCTTTGTTTACCATGCTTCAAAACTACATAACTTCTTCCATGCACCTCAGTTCTTCACGCCAGCTCACCCTTTTGTAACCACCGCTACTTCATGAAGCTCTTTCCATTGTTCCCTAAAATATGAACTGCAATTTCCAACAAACCCCTCTCCTTAGCCCCAAACTTCTCCTCACGTGTTTACGTCTCTCCCACCTTCATGCATGCACACGCATGCCCTCCATCATTCTCACTCCCATCCTCCCTTGTTTAACCTTTCGAACTACCCCCCTGTAGCCTTGAAAACCAACGCACCAACTCCATTCACCAACTCTTCCTCACGGTATACTTCTCCAGTATTTCCCTTCTTTCCTCCATCTCACGTGAGTTTCTTCACCAAGCTTTCAAACTGTTCCAGTACATCTCTCATGCTGCTTACCACTTATTCCTCCTTCACACTGTTCATGAGCGATAATCAAGTTGCCATGACTTCCACGAAGCTGCCATTCTTCTTGCTTGCTTAACCCGTATACGCCTCCACCTCAATACACTTCATACACCACCAACACTCCACCAACATGATCACGTTGTCCTCCAATACACACCACTCTTTCCCAAACCGAACCCATGCAAACCGTATATACACGTTACTAGCCCCGTCTTGCTGGTTTCTGCTTCGAAGAGGAATGAAATGCTGAGTTTGAAGGACAACATATTTCGTTTTAAATCCTAGATCTCGTTTGGGAGAAGAACAGAAGAAGAGAGCGTGGATTTAGGAAACAGCGTTTAGTTTTTGAGAAGAGAGTTAGAATGATGGGTCCTTTATACATAGAAAACATGTATATTTTATATTGAGGAAAATGTACAGGTGAGATGTGCATTTGCTGAAATCACGGCGCCAATCCATGAATAGAGTCCGATTTTTCTATGTAGCAGATGGAGGTGATTGGATAATAGGTTAAGGTGGAACTATGTATAGGATTATGGGGCTTAAATTTCAGATAGGATGTATGGTGCTCAGTTACTGTTCTGTATGGGTTTCGCCATACATGTATTTTCAATAGGGCATAGGCATGTGCCAGCTTTCAATGTTTGCACGTCCTAGGCATAAAATATCTACTGTAGCCATCTGCGGTAATAGCTTTAGAGCAGGTAACTTAAGGGTGAAGGAACGCATATAATATATATATTTATAGTTTTAATTATATTTTCATTTTATGATTTTAGTCGGGATGAAATACAAATGCCGAGTCAAAGAATGTTGCATCTAAGTCTAACATAGGATGGCATCCGCTGTATTGTTCACAATGCTTGTTTGTTCTCCTTCTGATGCCACTGTTTTGTTACGTTCCATATGCGAGGTTAAGGGTGAACTATAGTGACAGAAATACCGCTGTTTTGTTAACGAACGATGTGTCACGATCTCAAATATATAATAATATCGGTAGGTTGACTCATATTTTGAAACCCCGAAATACCGATATAGGGTACACAATACTCCAAATAAAAATTTGTTTATTTAATTAATTAAAAATTACAGTAAAATTCTAAAAATTAAATTATCGCTGCGCCTCAAAAGAACCTTGTCCCGATTTGCACCCGATATCAAGTTATATTCAAATAACCGTTACGGTCGATATACGCTTCTACAACGACTTTTCGAATATTTGATTTGGACATATCTTGCAATCTATACGACGAAACCTTGGTTTTTCACTTCTGTTAGAAAGATACAGTTCAACAGATTCCAACGTTTCTCGTTTCGAAGAAATCCGATTCAAAACAAATCCGGTACACTCAGTTGAAGTTCAGAACGTTAAATTACGAACTGCAGGGTCGTTGTGAGCTCGATTAAAATTAATATATATTTATATACGTTCAACTTCGTTTTAATTAATCTATAAATCCATTTATATTCAGAATTCAATATTTAAACTGATTTAAATATTCAAATACGAACCGCCAAAAATGCGGGACGTTACACTTCCCAATGGATTAACCTAATATAATATATATGTAACAACCCCTCAATATTGAGGTACACACCATGGTACCCAACTCGCACGGTCTCCACCGCAATGCCATAGAAATGAACGCAGTCCGTCATCATAAGCCGGAGTGACATACATATATCTACATAGCAATGTTACGTTCCGCATATATCTGTCATTACTATGCTACGTAAGCGTACGGACTGCCATTGTCGATCGAATCGGATTTCATACTAGAGTAATGCCCTCAAGTCTACGATACACCACCCAGAGCCGACATGCATCACTACTACAAAGCAAGTATGTTGCTTCGCCTCATTGTTTCGGTTGTTCTTATAACAAAAGCAAATAGTATCATTTGCTTATGTTCTGTTAATAATAGAAGCAAATGCAGCGAAGCAAATGGTATTAATTACTTCGGTTATGCCAATAACAGGAGCAAATATTATAAATTGCTTCTGTTGTACACAAAACCGAAGCAAATGCACCAGAGCAAATTGTGTTACTTGCATCCGTTGCTTAGAAACTGAAGCAAATGCACCGAAGCAAATAATGTATTTGCATCAGTTCCATAAGAACAGAAGCAACTGCACTGAAGCAAATAATGTATTCGCATCGGTTCCATAAGAACAAAAGCAACTGCACCAAAGCAATAATGAATTATTTTACCAAAGCAAATGCGAATATCAATAATCATAGATAACCTTACGTATGTCATTATTTATAATTTATTATAACGAATGATTGTTAATAAATAATTTATAGTTATATATTATTATAAATAGTCAATAATTATATTTAATATTTAATAATTTATTGTTGTTAATTACTAATATTTAGTAGGTTGTAGTTAACATTTATTAATCTGATTTAATAATTAACAAATCAATTAATAACTAATACTAAATAATTAACAAATAATATTTAATATGGAATGTTTAACATTAATCATTAAATTAATTCGTATTATTTAATAATTGATTAAGAAGTAATATCTAATAATTAATTTTTGATAATTATTATTTAATAATTACAATTAAATAATTAATTATTAATAATTATATAAAATTAAGACTAATTAATATTTAGCAATCAATGTTATAATTTAATATTTCTGAAATGAGATTTAGTATTTAATAGTTAGTTTTATGTAATTATTTGTTAGTAATGACATGTCAATAATCACAAACAACTTTAAATAATTATTAACTAATAATGACATATTAATAGCTGTTATCAAACTATTTTAATCAAAGCAAATTGCACATTAACAATAACTTTTATGACCAAAAATTAATTTTCAATAATTAATAATTACAATTAAATAACTAATTATTACTATTTATGTAACAATTATGACTAAAATTTAATACACAAGTTGTGATATTTAGTGTTTAATAAATAAATTTAAATAATTTTTATACACAAGTAGTGATATTTAGTGTTTAATAAATAAATTTAAATAATTTTTAATTAATAATGATTATAAAAAAATTAACAATTAATAAATAATAATGAATAATACTATTTAATAATTAATTATCACTAATCATTAAATTATAGTATTAATAAATAATTTATAGTTATTAGTTATCAAAAATAATTAACGTTTTTTATATTTAATATTTTTCTATAGTTAATCATCGATAAGAGTAAGTAATAGTTAATATTTATTAATTAGGTCAATGATTTATTAATATAATTAATAATAAATAATTGATGCTTACTAATTACGTTCAATTATAATTAATATATAATATTTAATATTTGTTGATTAAAATTTAATAATTAACAATGTGTATTTCTTATTCTATCTATAAAATAATAGTAAAGCAGAAGCTTTAAAAGCTCTCTCCTTAATTTTATGTCTTATCCCTTCTCTCCTTAAAAGTCTCTAGATATTTTATTTTTTTATTTTATTTTATACATCTTGTTTAGGTTTACCCATATCACGAGCTTACGGCTGCCCACTCAATTTTTGAACCCAACCGTCACGCCGCTCTTCTTTTTCTTCATCTCTCAATTCCCTTTTTGCACTTATCCATCTTAAACCTTAATCAGTTTTCCTTCAACCTAAGAACTGCTCCCCAATTTTACAACTATAACTACTCAATCGTGTTCCCCAAACTTTACGTCACCATTTCTTCGACAACTACTCTTCGCGTCTGCTTTGGTGGTTCCTTCTATCCCTGCCCGATTTCTAGCGATTAAGACTATGCTCAAATCGCCTACAATTTGCAATTTTCTATGATGATTTGAAGCCGCCTTTTTTTCCACAATTGAATATGTAAAGGTCTGATTTCTCTTTCTAAGCGGAATTTTACAGTTAATGTTTTTTGCTTAGTTAATATTATAATCGATAGATTCTCCAAATTTCAGTAGTCTTGGTTGTTAGTTCAATAACAAGTACTCATGTTTGTTGCTAATACTAAATTTTCAGCTATTGTTCTCTATCTAACATAATTTTATGACTTATTTAGCATGATTATGTTATGTTTTTTTTATGCGTTCATATAAAGTCCCTAAACGAAGGAAAAGAAAGCGGAAGTTTATTTCCATTATATTTAAGTAAGCTGGGTATACTATAGTGTTCAAATGTATGGCTTGCACAATGTAGAGGAGTTTCAACTACAATATGTTGTCTAAGGAAATTAGATTGGTTTGAATCAACAGTTTATTCTGACCGTGTAACTAGGATAACCAAAATTTGTGTACTTATAACTCAGTACAAAATACTTTGCCATATGAATAGCTTTTGTGTATCTTTCATTTTACTTAACGTTTTTTAATTAATTGGTGCAACCGCATATTTTAAAGCATATTGTGTACCATCATTTCAATGTTGATGTATCTTTCTTTTCTTAGTTAACAATGGACAGGAAAAGCTTGGGATTTGTCAAATAATGAAATATGTACAATGCAGTAACATTATTCATGCTTTGGAAAAAAATATGATCAAATTAAGGTTTACATGTCATACAACATAAAAAAAGTTTTTGTTAGTAAACAACTTATGAATGAAAACCATGTGCGTAACATGAGTTCATCCTAATATTTTACATGGTTGGTGCATATTCGCATATTTTACTCTCAAGATTATCTTCAAGTAGTTTTATATATTGCTATAAGTTATACATATTTGGTCATAGTACCAATGTCTTCATGGAATGATTTAATCTTGGTCCGAACATCAAAAATTTATTTAAGAAAAATTGAATTTTTTCATCCATTTTCATTGATTTAGTTAGAATGATTGAAAACAACTTTTCTGTTTTCATCTTGGTACGACTTTAGTCTATATTGTACATCATATATAGCAAATACTCTGAGTAAACCTTTACAACCATGAAATTTTTGTCTTTCTTTTAATTGTTAAATATTTTATACCTTCAAGTAATTTGCATAATATCTCATTATTTTAACCGTACATTTTCTAGTTCTCACAGATACAACACCACCAACATAGATAAATCCTATATTGCACGTGATCCGTAAATATGAACATCTTTATGTCAAAAGACTATTAGCCCAATTCATTATTTCAACAGGCATACTTTGCACTCATAATCTATTATATTATATGAAAGCACAATCTTTTCTCAAAGTCCTTTCATTTCAACTTTTGACAAAAATCTAAATGGAGCCATCTGTCCTCAGGAATAAATCATTCGACCTATGTTCCCCGTCCAGTCCCACATGTTTCCTCTCGCCGTTTATACTGGCAATTGCTCCTTTCCCCTTCTCACCATACCCATAAATTATTTTCACCCAAAGTACCTTAACATCGCCCTTTACCTCCGCTACCTTAACCCGATTCCTGGGCCATCACCTGCTTCGCCAGTTTCAATCGTCCTCGCTGCCATAAGCGGGTCCCGATCTTCCTTGTTGATCGATTTTAGCAGCTACCGACCTTTACCTTCAGCTGACTTCTTCTGTGCAGGCTATGCCACCAATCAGCTTCCTCTTTGCCTTTGCTACCGTAACTTCTCCACCCTGCAAGAGGTACAAATTCTTCTTCCTTTCCATTTTACCAGATATTGTTGTGCTGAATCACCAAGCTTTGTGTACGCTGAGTTTCCTCCATAGGCTTCATATATGGTTAGATGTTCATCCACGATCGTTCTGAAATCAGTCTCATTTCCACTTAAAGGTTTATTAAATAGAAAAACTTTTACCACAATCAATTCTGTCTAAACAATGATAAAAATACATGTCAGTTTAGATGCTAATTCTAACGTAGGTTTTCTGTATTGATTTATCATCCAAGCTGATTCAAGCATAGAAGATGTGAAAATTTTAAATAGCAGGTGTGAAAAAGATGAAATCCTACTTCTACCCACCTTCTAACCTACCTTTCTGTATTATATTCTACTATTCTGACCTACATTTATGTATCAATTGAAAAATATACACAATGGCAATGAAAGTTTCATCATCCTACATCAGTCCTAATTAAGAAAAATCCCCATGTATGCCACAACACCTGACATAGAAGCTGGGAAAATTTTACATGGCAATACACTAGATGTTACATTATTGAGTCTGACACAGTACGCTTATTTGTTGCTTCCTATAGATGAAAATTACACCGGGATTGGCAGAGTTTACTAATTCGGTTGTGGTTCCTATGGCAAATATTTGATAGTCAATTATAGCAACACAATAGATATTGAACACCGTTAATGGATGAACCAATTTACTTTCTCAAATTGAGATTCTTTGAGACGACCCGAACTTCCCCGGTAAGGAAAGCACGGATTGACTTTGAGAACAAGACGAATCAGAACACAACAGAAGAACATTTCATGCTTATTACAACAATTCCATCAGAATACAAGAATATAATAGAGTATGAATTAATATTACACATTCGACAAATATCAGAGATTCATATTACATAGTAGCGGAAAATAATACAAAACACAACTGAAAGGAATATACGAATACAGAACTTTCTAAATATCATTCCAGCTGTAAACCAAGATCCTACGAATATAAATCTGCAAAACCAAAACTACTAGCTTCCCGTGCGGAAAATAAGGGCACCCAGATTTTAGGTTAAAACAATAAACTCCAGGTCAGTCATGTGACTGGTGTGAGAACTAAAACAGTTATTAATCTTTATTTTAAAGTTAGGTAAATCAAGGGACCACGCCGTATAACACGGAACGGGTTTTCTTCCAAGAATACCAGTGCATAAAACAACAGCGCAATGCTAAATAAAGAACAATGAAGCTATTATAAGGCCCATGTCCCATCACATAATGCAATACAAGCCGGAGGATAGGGTTTTACCTTATAATAGCAAAAGAATGCTTGATACGCTAAATTTCATGTTTTATTATTACTATAAGTGTATAGTGTCAAAACAATTTCAATCATAGAGTGCATAAGTGTCGGATACCACTATGTCGCCATATATAGGTTTACAATTAAAACCGCAAAATGTCATACTGGAAGTTGGATTTCCATCTGTGAACCGAGGCAAGGGATCGTCCTCGCCGCTTTAAGATGCTCTGGCCCGCCCCTCAGGACCCAGACTCATGTAGGCCCTTGGATCGTCAGGGCCGGTCCACTCGATGTGGATTAAAATGTCTGAACACTGCGTTTCCCCACCCTATGGGGTGTAAACTGGTCATATCCGACCAGGCCATCGGCTCCGAAGAGACCGAACTAACCGAGGCGCCTCACAATCCATCATCCACATAAGTAAAATGTTTGGGCGTGTAAAACCCAAAACACCACTCCTGGCTTGAAGGGAACACATGCCCTCCCTATGTCCTCTCCCGTTTCTGGTTCACACCGAGGTGTGAGGCTCGCGGATTAATGGTACACAAAGCTACGTTGTATTAAAGCCGCGCTTTGATCATCAACCATAAGACTCTGCTTTCAACAGAAGCCTTGATCATTTGCATCTCAGCATGCCATACAGGAAATTCACGCTATGCAACCGATGTAAATCAATCACACATAATGAAATCCAATGTCAGACACACATCCATTTACAAGTCCGTTCTGGGTCTGAAAGAAACCGGAGGAACCTTATTCCTCGCATATCCATCGATCTCCAAGCACGTCTGGACGATCACCAACTGATTCCCTCCTCTTGGGTGTACAGCCCAATCAAAATCAACAGTAATTACCCAAACGATGTGAAGACCTCTGGTCTTTGACCACCGTCTTCATCATCGACTTATCGTCGATTTAGTTACTCAAAATGCGTATAAACCCGTCCTTTCTGAATAACTCGCACATATAATAAACAAGTGTTATCAAACACAACATACGCCTCATTCCAATCCAGAATATTCCTTTATTCAAATATTCTTATATTTTGGGAAAGGTTCCAATTAATTTTATTAAAGATAAATTCTTTAAATTTATTCTTTAATCTTCCTTTGAATATCAATTCAAACCAAATTATGGTTTATCCAAACTAGTCGGGATTAGCGAACCTTACCGAAGTAATCATTTGTTAAATTTCCCAACCCCAACCTATTCATCCCATGAAGTAAAACTGGTAATACTTCATATCTAACACCACAGTGTTATTGATAAATTCAATTACCATTTCATGTTCAAATCTAATTAAAGATTTAACTATCGTCTGGAGCAAAACTGGTGGTACTCCATTCTCGATCATTTCTTGAATTTGATAATTTTAGTTATCAAATTCACCTTTCAATTTATTTAAAGATTCATTGAAACTCTAATTCAGTTTTAACTTCCAAAAATCAATACTTAATGATTATTCAAATCCAGGAAATAAATCCTGTCTTTAACTGGGTTAAAGAACCAATGTCATTTAAAACACGGTTCACAATAAACACAAAATCACATTCCATTAACAATGGAATTTTCACGGAAAACAGATCAACATATATAATCGATATAAACTTCCGTATCCAACTAATAATATAAATGGAATAACGGCAAAGCCTTTTAAATTCCATATATATTAGCAGTCTTCCTCTATAGAAATTCACTTCGATTATTACCAAATCGAATTCCATTCCATTCCAATTTATTTTATTAAATTGGAAAACTTTACTTTGGAAAATCTCCTTTAAATCTTATCAAAAAGATTTATAAATTCAAAAACCCATTTCGCTGTAAATCGGGCTATAGAACTAATGTCATTAAAACATAGTTCACAACAAACACAATTCACATTCCATTAAATATCGGGTTAAAGAAAAAATGTTATTTAAAACACCGTTCACGATAAACCCAAAAATCAATTCCAATTCAACTCCAATGAAATATTAATTAATTGATATACTTCATTAAATCTAAATAAAAATATTTAATATTTTTCTCAACTTGGTTTAAGAACAGTGTTAATGAAGACACCATTCACGACAAACCCAAATCCCATTCGATATTGAATACAAGGCTCTGAAAAGAAAATATATTGGCTTATATTCAATATTAAATTCTACGTCCAACGAATATCATATTGGAAATAACGATATAAATATATCTTTCAAATATCCATAACAATATCTGTATAATCACGAAATCCAACATTGAAATATTCCAAAGACAATTTCGATTCAAATCCATTTCCAACTTATATACTGGAAATTCTGGTTATTTTTAAAACCATTTCAAATCCAATTTATTTAATTAAAAAAATAAATGGATTATAATTCTTGTTCAAAACTAGTTTATTTCACTAAAAATCTATTTTTGTCTTTTCAAATATGAAATTTTTCATCCCAATTCTTTCCAAATCATTTCTTATGATTTTACACAAATTATCGATATTTTTAATAATTTTATCAAGGCACGTACAGTCGATTTCCATGAACGGCCATCGAACTGCACTAACAACGACCTTTTCCAATTTTGATTTGGACATAATTCCAAATCCAGCCATTAGATTTTTAATTTCTAATATTTGTTAGAAATCTCTTTTCGATACGAACCCAAGGTTCTGGTTTTAGGAGAATCCGACGACCGGATCTCCCGTAATGTCCATTCGAAGTCGATGGTCGAAATTCGTGAACTGCCGCAGCGTGACGCGTTCTATTCAGGCCATTATATATATATATATATATATATATATATATATATATATATATATATATATATATATATATATTTCATCGACTTCCTTTCAAAATGTATTTAATAAATCGTTTTAAATTCGTTTTCAAAACGATTTCAACTTCATATTCAGTTTCTAATCAAAATTGAATATTCCATATCATCGATATATAAATGATAATATTTTCAAAACATTAGATTTTGAGATCAATTCCTTTTCAATATTCATTATAAAAATGAATAAAATCGATATAAATATCGTTCACGTCAAAATGGCGTTAATTTAATCAACACGGCTATATATATTCAAACATATTCATGTCCATCCCAAATCGGACATCAAAATCAAATTTTGATTCTTTTCTGAATATTATTTTAAAATATTCGTTATTTTAAAATAAGCGTTATTTTTAAATTATTTATTAATTTTGAACTGGAATCAGACACAGCCAATTACCATATAATTTGATTATATAGATTTCACACAACAAATGTGTATAACAACAATGAAAACAGCAATCCATCATCTAGAGTGCATTCTACACTGTATAAGCATCAAATTTAAATATTTAATGCTTACAATAGCTTGTCAAACAATCGATCGACATACAGCTAATTACTGGGATTAGTGTATGTCCACTTTCATTCCAATACCCGTGTGGGGTTTCCAAACCACAAACACAGATTTATTTGTGTAGTTGGGTGATATGTAAAATTTATCGTCCCAATCAATATCAGTCAAATGTGGGTACATAAATAAATCATCCGATTTATTTATAAATATTTGTTTTATATACACGTTAGAAATTATATTTTTAACTATAAAATATTTATTCCATTCAACATCACATAATAAAATTTCACAACACAAACAAACAAGCATACAAGTCGTCCATGGTCTGTGGACGACGGTTGTCGGGTGCTGCTAAGCACCGTCTGCATCCTAGTATATATTTCAACTAGAAAATAAAATAAAAGCGAGAAGTTCTCACCTTTGGGTTCCACTACGTCATTCTTCATTTCTGAAGGTTTGGATTCCTTTTTGATTTCAGTTCGTTCCATCGCTACCTTCTCCCGCTGTCCATAGTAAAAAAACATATTTTTAATATGATGTTTATATTAAAAATCACACCTTTATATCGCTACTTCATATGTAAAAATCATATTTTTATATAATGCTACTTGCATTATAAAGATCATATTTTTATATAACGCTACTTACATTACAAAGGTTATATTTTTATATAACGCTACTTACATTACAAAGATTATATTTTTAATTCATAAAAATCAGGTCTTTCTATTTTTAAAAATCAAATCTTTTTGCTTTTAAAAATCTAATCTTATTGTTTTTAAAATCTAATCTTTTCCACCATGTTTGTTACATAAAAAATCAGATTTAAACACTGCTATGATATATAAATCACATATTCATTTCGCTATCATATTTTTACTTCGATCTTAACGCTATAAAAATCATTTTTTTATTCTTGGTTTTTCATATTTTAAAAATATAAAAATAGATTAATATTATTTATTTATTAAAAAGAACAAATCTTTATGATAATGTTATTTACATTTAAATAATGCTATTTTAATTTTAAAACTAATGCTTGAACATTTAAATAACTTCAGTAAATAAAATAAAATAAAAATTAAAACCTTCATCTTTCTGAACCGTTCCTCCTTCCCTCTGGAAATCACCGAATAGCTGATTCGCTTTGTCTTCCTCCTCGGGCTTCTGTACAAAGCCATAACCCAAACCATGACCAAACAAACCCACCGCCGCCCACCATTTTGATGACCGGAGTACCATCTAAGTGGGCCACGCGAAGCGGCGGAGCGACGCCATCAAGCCCCCGGAGCAGCGACGAACTTGGTGCTTCCTCACGCCGTGGAAACCAAGGCGATGGCGGCTCCTTTGAGCACGAATTTCAAGTAGCAGACCACATGATAACTCCTCAGCCAAATTTAGATTGAACGCACTCTCCTAGTACTCTGATTTTTGTTTAATGAATTCATGAAATTACTGAACGGATTTATCATGAATTCTGGGAGAAGTTTGGAAGATTTTCCGTCGTTCCTTTTGAACGAGGTGGTTCCTTTGGGGCGTTGACCGTGGAAAAGTTTTTTTTTTACCAACCAGATTAGGGCTTGGCCTTTAGATATGATTTATTTATTTTATTATTTTAATTCCACAAATATCTGTTTTTGCATTCGAACACCGAATCGAATCCAACGACTATCACCCTTAGCTAATTACCAATATTCCGAACACAATGGGATATGTATCGTAAGCCAGTTCGGCAATTTCGTTTAGTTTTCTCTGAAATTAAAATATAACTCTATATATTCAATTTTAAACGTACATTTCAATTTACTGGGGTCACATACGAACCCCAAAAATTTCAAAAAAATTATTTCTTGCTTTGTATTGACGATACGGTCCTAACAAAATTAATTTCGTCAAATTTGAAGATCGTTTGAAAAATGAGCATTTTCTGGTCGATCCAAATTGACTGAAACTGTTAAAGCACGTTTAACCTTGCCACGCTCACATATTGCTTTCAAAAATTATGGAAATTTGATTCTAGCAATAATTTGACATCCGGGATCCAACAAAAGTGGTTTCGTCGAAAACGAAGGTCATTTGCCAAATTTCCATTTTTAAGGGCCAAAATTCCACAACGACTATTCTGAATTTTCAATTGGGCATAACTTTTTATTCCCGCGATGAAATTTTGATTTTTCAGATTCGTTGGAAAGATATTTTCAAATAGATTCTAATATTTTTAGTTTCACCAAAATCCGGTTTATTTTGGATCCTGTACATTCATTTGAAATTTGAAATCGAATTTTCAAACTACTGCGCCATTTTCAATTCCTTTTATAATTATAAATAATTATTTATATTCAACGACGATTCAAATAAATATATATGTTTAAATTTTATTCAAAATAAATTTCTCGTCATTATTATTTAAAATAATTCATTTTAAATAGTCAAAATTCATCAAAATTGCCAAAATAAAAATTTTAAATTGGTTCGGATTTTCCGGGTTATTACATTCTTATATCCAAAGAATGTTAATGGATAAAAGCGATTAATTTACACAAGGATGTAATTATATATTCTTTGATAGATCATATGCCTAAATATTTAGAATTATATCACTAACATATGGTATTTTATCTTCTCTTTTAGTGTCTTTGGAGTATATCTAGGAAATGGAGCAATTAAAACGTATACTTTGTAGGTTGACATGAAGCATGTTACAAGATACTATATTTTCTAAACCAACTAAATATGTTATGCTTAAAAGACAATCTATTTTGCGCTTAAAAGTTGTGATTGTCCTTCAATATGGTTTAATATTTATATTATGTCTTACGAAAATAAACCCTATTGCACCAATTTTTTCATTCTACTCTCTTTAAACAACTCATGAACTTTAAAATTAAAAACAACAGTTGGCTACAAGTAGCTTTCAATTATTAACATTAAACAACGCATATACTATAGTCTATGAGTACTTCAATTTCTGTAATAATTTTCATCCTATGAGCAAATTTATATATATATATATATATCTTATGAGAAACTTAAATAATAAATGCACAAGATAAACATATCAATATATATATATATAATAAACATATCAAAGTTGTAAAACTAGCTAACTTACAATTCGTCGTATCCGTAGTTCAAATAAATGTAGTAAGAATAACATATCAATATATACAAAAAAAAAACGATAACCTGGTTTTGATCAACAACGATGATCGCCTCCTAAAAATAGTAAAAATCATTTTTAATTGTTAGTTTGTAAGAATGTGTTTCCAACAGTGCATGTTTGCATGTAATCTCTCACTTAGTATTGTTATTAAACTACTGCAACTATGATAAGCAGCTACATTTGATGAAGTATCATAGCAATAGTGCATATTAATTACAATTATTAACTGTTTGGAGTGCACCTAATTCTGATTGAGATGTATAATTAAGGTATACTTTCATCAATAACTTAAACTCATAGAATGATACATGATTATATATATTTGCTTCTTGAAGCATTTATGTTATCTACGTATGATTGCCTCCTTTTCACAGATACTCTAAACATGGAATATTTTATGTACTATAAATAAGTGTACATGGGGTGAAGAACAAGAGATGAAATGGAAGGTAAGAAATGAGTTAAAAAATTGGTATGTCCACCACATAGTCAAGTTTTTGGTAATAGGATATGAATGAGAAATTTAAAAGAAGATTATGCTCATAAACAACGAGCAGGATATTAATATGTAGCATGTCAAAACTTCGGATTAGTTTGCTGTAGAAGCCATTAGAAATGTTATATATATGGCAAAAAAGAATAAAATTATTCTAACTAAGATTAACGACACACTGATTGTTAATCCTCCAAGGGTTCAATCTAAAATTTATTACACATGCTGAACAAAAGTTACTTTATATTTTTCTAAAACCTGTATCTCCATTAATTCACGATCATAACATATCACGTTCTTTTATATTATTTGACATGAATGTAGTGGCTTTTTCTAACCATTGTTATGAAATTGTGCCATATTTGTGGAAAAACCAATTTTCTTCTATAGATAATTTCATGGTGTTTAATCAAACACAAAAAATATACTTAGTTACTATTGTTTGTATTTTTATAAATTCGTGTTTTGTTACCAAAGGCATGCTTAATTTCAATCAATTTCAATCAACCTTGTTTAATTGCCCATGTATTAAACATTCATATGACTGCTGCTGTTGTCACTGTTTTTATAACCACCAACAAGGGGAGTGGAAGGTTTTGTTGATACATATTTAAAAGAATTGCATCTAATTTCAAAATACCAAAAGGTAGAATTAGCCATGATTTTGACTTTTGTAGGTTTTGTCTTTCCTTTATTTTGTTGTCTGCGTACTTAATTAGGGAAGAGGAAACCATAACTTTCATATTTCTTACTTTTGCCTGTTCCATGTCAGTGAAACCTTTCTCTCTTCTTTGTACATGTTATGATTCACATAACTAACTCCTTATATTTCCATTTCACTAATTTAAAATTTACAACTCTGTAGATAATTGACAGCAACAATTTTGTTTGCGTCTCTACACTATCGAGTCAAACGATGAAAAAAAAAATTGTTGGTGTTTCATACAACTCCATGTCGTTGCAGCAATGAAAACATTCAACAAGTTGCTATCTATATTTTTTATATAATGTATTACTTTAGAATTCCATAATCTGACCATCAAAGGTCAATAATTCATTGGTGTTTTATTAATGCTACCACTCACTTAAACTAGCAAGCACCCAATTTTGCATTATCCATTTTGCACCGAATAGAAGCTTATGCACTTTTACACTGTTATGCGACAGACATGGATAAAACTGACCAGCAAAAGTAATACACTTCTCTCTTACTAATTTGTTTACTTATGTGTTTAGACAATGGTTTCCAGCCCACAACAAGCTGTTGTCAGCCAACTGATATAGAAGACGAGGATGAAAATTTTAATAGCCGTACTTTTACTTTCCGTATATACAATGCTTCTTCCTAACATTACACAATGCTATCATAGTAATTACAGGTAATTTATAACATACACTACGTATAGAAGAGCAGTAAATGTTAACATTAATTTATAACATCTAGCTAAAATTAACTTTTAGAAAAATATGTTGTTATCTATATATGCATTTTTGTTTACAGGTATTCTCTTGGTTGTCTGGTTGTGGCTGTGCCATTTTTGGGTGGTAGTATTGGTTATGAATGATTCTACATGATGCATCATTGGCTGGTGGAGTCTGATTTCATGGTTTATTGATTTTTTGGCTATTGATTTTTATTCTCCTTTTCTTCTGCTGATGATGTAGTTAATGAAGTTATTGCCCATGGGAAGGAAAAATATTCTTTACATAACACTTCATGGGTCTGTGGTGAGAGTCTTGAACTTGTTTTTTTTTTTGGGGTTATGTTAAAATTACAGTTTTCTTCTCTGTTATGGTATGACACAACGTATTACTTATTTTATTGCAGCTTGGTGTTGGTTCATACATCGCACAATATTTCTCCTCTATGGTTAATTATGTTCTTGTGGGCTTGGGATTGAGCAAAGAAATGCATCACCCTGTAAGTCATTTTATATAATATTAGTGACCTAACTTCATGGTTGCTATTGCAAAAAAGCATTGTTATAATTATTCAAATATCTTGCTGCATTGTGAATTGGTGCCACCAAATATCTTGCTGCATATTTACAAGAGTAAATATGCGATAAAATAATAATTCGTTCTTTTTTATTTTTTTATGCTGTAGGCGCATTTGGTTTTGGAACATGCATCAAGCTTGAGTAAGCAAGTTGTCGATGAATTTGGTTTTATACCCTGAATTTATTTTTCTATTTACAATAAATAACAGTGCGATGTGTGTTGTGTATTGGCTGAATTTGATACTGCAGTTAGTCTTATTTCACTTTGTTATACTATTTGGTTTTATTTCGTTGTGTACCATTGACATTAGTTAGAATGCAATATTATATGTAGATATAATATTGATATTTAGTTTTATTTCAATGTTTTATACCGATATTGCAGTCAGGTTTTGTTTTATTGTTGTGCGTTCTATTCTGACTTTAAATGCAATTTGATGTTGTTTCAGGTTTTATTTAAAACCTGAAATAGTATTATTTTTTCCTACTTCAGCCACTTTATTGCTTCAGTTGTTTGGAGCAACTGAAGAAAAATATTGGCCATTTGCTTCCCCCTAGAACGGAAGCAACATGTGTATACCTGTTGCGTCTTCTGCGTTTGCTTCCGTTATTGAGCTAAAGCAAAAGGGGGTAAACAACCAAAGCCAAAAAAATATTATTTTCTTCAGTTGGTTGTCCGAAGCGACAAATTTTGGTCCGTTGCGTCTTCTGCAGTTGCTTCAGTTCCAGAACAGAAGCAACATAGGGTAAACAACCGAAGCAACCAACTTGTTTTGTAGTAGTGCATGTATCTAGACTGTCCCACATACATATCGTTAATCGTATTCAATGCCTTAACCGCACATAATGTGCACCGAATTTCGTTTTAGGGCTATACAAGAAACACGGAACTCGGTCGTGAGCTTTTCCATATCTGTACAGGCCCGCTTTTAAGAGCCTCAAAATACAGATATTCCTAGGGGTCTGTTTTCATGGTGGCTATGGCTCCACCTCGGCCCTCCCTCAACTAGTAAAGACTATAAGAGCTAAGCGGCTTGCCGCTAACAAACAATCTAAATATCCAGTTGGCGTCTCCCCTCAACCACCGTACCTCGATAGTGAAAGGTGATTGGTCTATAGGGTTTAGGTCTAGTCTTTTCGCATCCCACTGACTGCCGATGATGGTACCCGACGATCTAATATCCTTGTTGGTCCTGACCTCTGCCTCCCCATTGAGGCGATCTCCGAATCACCCTAGTGTCACCTCGTCACAACATTCTGACTGCAAATCAACTTTTGCAGTCAAGGCCCACCCACCTAGTAGTTACACGCAGACCTAAGCTCTGCGAGCATAGCTTAAACATCTGCCACCGCACAGAGGACTACCACGAGCACAGATTCCCCTTCCAGTCCTTTAGATCCGACAAATTAATCAGATGAACGTGCTCTCCCTTCGTGCCTCATGCCACCACGATGATCTACCCTTGGGTTATTCACCCTCAAACGTAAGGACTAGTCCAAGTGCCTCATTTTAATGTGTCATTATACCCCATGTCTAAGCATTCTTTTACGTGCTTGCTTTACCTCGCTAGGTTTCCATTTAACTTGGTTATCCCCATTAACATTGACTTCTTATTGAAGTTACCAAGTTTATCTTGCTTATTAATTTCAGTCATATAACTTAACCTTTTTAAGTTTATTAATAAGCCTACAACTTGTTATTCTCTAGATTGTGATCCAAGGTATGTAATCCACAATCCCTTTATATTCTTGTTTGATTTCATCGTTAAAATAACATGTTCTACTTAATATGTAATTTGTATATCTCAATTCACATGCTTTCTTTTTAACATGTTAGTCATTATTTATGATTAAATATAACTTATTTCATTTTATAAGTTTTCCTCAATATATCTCATTTAATCATAATTCCATTTCACACCTCACTACAACTTATCGTTGTTTACTTATTAACTTAGTTCTCTTAACTAAGGTCCACTAATAAGTTTCTCTTCCCATAAATAACTTATGTTATCCTCATCCGTAGATTTCAGTTTCTTGTTCTTGTAAATAACTTAATTTGCAATTAAGTACAACTTATCCCCTTACATAAGTTATTCTATTCCTTTTATCGTTTATTATAACCTAAGTTATAATTTCCACTTGTCCCTAGAACAAGCCTAAACATGTTATTCTTATCAGCAGATTTCATACTTCCAAGTTTAAAGATTATTTAATTTACAATTAAGTACAACTTCTTACATTTCATATACTTCCCCCTTTTATCTACTTATTACAAACAACTAGTTTTAGTTTTCCCCATTTACTGATTACTTAAATTAGAATTAAGTGCCGCTTATCTCATTTCACTAGTTATCTCATGTCCCTACTAGTTTATTATAACCTAAGTTATAATCTTCACTTGTCCCTAGGACAAGTCTAACTATTATACAACATTCTTATTAATGTAATTTATTTTTAATAGGTTATTATCATTCCCCGTCCATTCCATTCCTTTGTATTGTTGTAACTTTCTTTCAATTCCATTTATTTCCATTAATTACAATTAATGTTGTTTATCAATCCTGCTATTAACATATATATATATATATATATATATATATATATATATATGTACGTACGTACATATGTATGTATTTATGCACTAGACCTCACACGTTAAGCCTACACTTGTGGATGCTGGATTTGCCGGGCAGTTCCGAGCAGAATTCTTCCAAAGTTGACTTAACCTTGTGTCTTAGCAGCATTACATGTTTTATTTATGCACTTAGACCCATCACATTAGATTTACCACTTGTGGATGCGGATGTGTGGGGAGGTTCCGGGCAGACCTCTACCACAAGTATAATCTAACCTCGTGTCTAAGTGCGGTTATAGTTTCCTATTTACTGTAAATTTTAGGCATGTTACCCTTTTCACATGCCTAAGTGGCATAGAGTGAATTGCCTGTGTGGCATGCCTAAGTGGCATATGATCAAGGCTTCTATTGAAAAGCAAAGTCTTGTGGTTGAGGATCAAAGCACGGCCTGTGCGGCATAGCTTTGTGTATAATGTTGATTCGCGAACCTCACACCCCGGTATGAACCAGAAACGGGAGAGGACCTCAGGGAGGGCATGTGTTTCCTTCTAGCTAGGGTGGTGTCGGTGACCTACCAGCACTAACATTTATATCATTTTCACCTGTGTGGTTGTTGCTGTTGCGAGGCGCCTCAGATATATCGGTGACTATGTGGAGCCGATGGAGTCATAGGACACATTTTCGCCCCAAAAGGCGGGGAAACGTAGTGTTCGGGCATTTTAATCCACATCGGTGGACCGGCCCTGACGTTCCAAAGCCTTGACTGAGTACTTGTTTGAGGGGCGGGCTAGAGCGTCTCGAATTCGGTGAGGACAATCCCTTACCTCAGTTCATGATGGAAATCCAATTTCCAAATACGTGACTTTGCGGTTTTGATTGTATACCTATATATGGCGACATAGTGGTATGGGGCATTAATGTCGTCTATGATTGATACTTATGATTTGAAATTGTTCTGAAACATATAAACACTAGTAATATCAAATGCTTTTGTTTTATTCGTATCAAGCATATTTTGGCCATTATAAGGTAAAAACTCTATCCTTCGGTTTGCGTTGCATTGTTTGATGGGAACTGAGTCCTATAATGGCTTCATTTTTTATAAAAGGCATTGCGATGTTTAAAAGATTTACTTGTTTTAAAGCACTGGTAATCCAATGGAGTAAACCCGTTCCGCGAAAGTGGCATGGTCCAGTGATTCGCCATATATTAAAATATGTTAAATAGATTTCTCATACCAGTCCCATGACTGACTCGTAGTTTGTTTCACTTGCAAACTCGGGTGCCCCTCTTTCTACACGGGCAACCTTTTATTCAGGTTTTAGCAGGCTCTTTCTGGATAGCTGGAGCTGAAGATGGATTCTATCATTTATCTCTTTTTATGCTGTTCAGCTCCTATTGTACATATTGTGTTTTGTTTTCTGCCGTAGACATTTATGTATAGCAGAACTGTATTTTTGTACTAAGTATGATCCTGTATAGTGTGTAACTCTAATGATTATGTTTATCTAGTGTATTCTATTGTACATTATCTGGTGTATTTATTTATTTCTTTTCTGCTATTATTTGTTTATGTGTTATATTCCAAAGATTACCCTTGCCACCGTCGTACGGGGTTTTGGGATCGTCACAACGTGGTATCAGAGCTTTGGTTAAGCTTAATTCTGGAATATAACATATTAACGAACTCGTCAGAAATAGAACCAGTAGAGTTCAAGGACGAATCAGTCATTACAGATAGGATCAGTAATATCCTAGTATGAGTATAGAAAAATGAAATACACCCCGATGGACACATTTACACTCAAGTATATGTTTCTATGCTTTAAAATATCTTTTCTGTTGACCTAACACTTGGTCTGCTATTTGCAGAAGTACAAGAAAATGAGTGTCAGAAATAGAAGGAATGCATAACCAGATCTAGAGGCTCTATTTAAGAGATATCGAAATTTGGGTGGAGTACAATTCTTGGGCAATGAATCGATTATTCAAACTCAAGCTTGGATGAGTTCTGCGGAAAGAATTTTGAGCGTTTCCAGCTGAGAGATGATCAGAAAAGATTAGTGGCTTCTTGGACACTCAAAGATGAAGCTTTAATCTGGTGGGAAACGGTTATTGGAGATAATCCAGAAGGTAATATTACCTGGGATAGATTCAAAGAGATATTCAGTGAAAGATTAACTCCTCCAGAAGCAACTGAGCGGTTATGCGATGAATTCTGTTATTTGATACAAGGGGATATGAGTATTCCAGAATATCATAAGAAATTCAATGAACTTTCTCATTTTGCCCGGCCTCTAATTGAAAATCCGAAGAGGAAGAATCTAAGATTTATTAACGGGCTTCAAAGAAAGTACCAAAGTAGAGTAATGGGGCATGTGAAGCATCCTTTTTCTGAAATGATATACATGGCTTATAAGTATGAAGATCTCCATAAGAAAGGTCCTTTGAACGACGAAGAGGAAGTCAGTTCTAGTAACAAAGGGGAGTCTGAGACTGATAGTCCTGAGGCCAGTACGATGCCAGAGGTCAGTAAGAAGCCCAGAGGCAAGAGAAAAAGTGCAAGATCTAGGAAAGAACCAGCAATGACTGCCACACGCTCAAGCTACAATAGGAAAGGGCATTTGGCAATAAGTTGTAAATCTTGGAACAAACGAAGGAAGGATGAATCTAAACCCAAGAAATCTCATGGTGAAACGAAATGCCATAAGTGCCACCAAGCAGGTCATGTTGCAAGGGAGTGCCAGCTATCAAAGATATCTGAAGTAGTACATGTGAATGAAGTGGCAAAAACTTCAGCACCCTCAGCTATTCAGGGAAGGTCTGATGTTTTGGAAGGCACGTATACTGTCAAAAACATCCCAGTTAAAGTAATGTTTGATACAGGCGCGTCGCGAAGCTTTACTGCAAAGAATGCAGTTAAGAAGCTGGATTTGAATTTGAAAAGGCTCAGAGAACCCATCACTGTCCATAATCCGGTTGGGGGTTCCCTCGATCTTAGCTGGGTATGTGCGGTGCATGTCTCTTTTTCCAGATATCGGTTTCCTACCATCTCGATCATCATGAATTTGACTGAATTTGATCTTATTTTGGAATTGGATTGGTTAACTAAATATGAAGCTGAGGTCAAATGTGCCGAGAGAGTGGTTAAGGCAAGGATTAAATCAGGGGATTATATCACCATACCATGCGAAGGTCCGAATTCAGATAGAAAAGACTTTTGGTCAGCTCTTAATGTTTCTCCTATTCAAATAGAAAATTTCCCTGTAGTCACAGAGAATATTCCGGACCTCATAAAAGATATTCCCGTCGTTAAGGATTATGCAGATGCGTTCGAAGAAGTTGTTAGTTTACCTCCGAAGAGAGAAATTGATTTCAAGATCTCTTTAATTCTGAATGCAAGGCCAGTAGTGCATGCTATTAGGAGAATGACTCTAAAGGAGAAAGAAGAATTAGATAATCAAACTCGACAGCTTGTATGGAAGGGTCTGATTAGGCCTAGTTTCTCGGATTGGGGAGCAACAGTGGTGTTTGTCCCGAAGTCAGACGGTACTCTTAGACTATTTGTGGATTATCGTGACTTGAATAAGAAGACATTAAAGAACAAATATCCATTGCCACGGATTGATGATTTGCTGGATAGATTGAATGGCACACAAGTGTTTTCAAGGATGGACCGAGCTACAGGCTTCCATTAGCTTTGTATTGCCGAAGAGTGTGTCCTATGACAGCATTCAGAGGTCCCGATTTGTTCTATAAGTGGTTAGTAATTCCGTTCGGCTTATGTAACACTCCTGCCTATTTTGTGGATTTAATGAATCGAGTATTCCGCGATGTCTTGAATAAATTTGTTCTGGTTTTCATTGATGACATATTGATCTTCTCTAAGTCAGAGAGCGAGCACTCGAAACATTTGGAACAAGTATTAGAAATTCTGCGAAAGAATGTCTTGAAGGCCAAACTTTCCAAATGTATATTCTGGCAAGAAGAAGTCAAGTTTCTCGGCCACGTTTTATCAAAAGAAGGAGTTTCTGTGGATCCCGGTAAAATCACCGCTATTCAAAATTGGAAGCAACCTAGTACTCCCACAGAAGTCCGGAGTTTTCTTGGATTGGCTAGTTATTATCGGAAGTTCGTTAAAGATTTTTCAAAGATATCTAGTTCCTTAACAAAGCTTACGAAGAAGCACGCAAAATTCAAGTGGACTCCCGAATGTGAGGAGGCTTTTCAGAAGATAAAGTTAAGATTAACAACGGCTCCGGTGTTAACGATAATTGATGGCAAACAAGACTTGAAAGTCTGGACAGATGCCTCTAGAGAAGGCCTTGGTGCAGTATTAATGCAAAGAGGTCAAGTGGTTGCTTATGCTAGCCGTCAGCTGAAGCCGCATGAGAAAAATTACGTTACTCATGATCTTGAGATGTTATCCATTGTATTTGCTTTAAAAATCTGGAGGCACTATCTTTTAGGTGAGAAATTCGAACTGTTTACAGATCATCAATTGCTAAAGTATCTGTTCACCCAGAAAGACTTGAATCTGAGGCAGCAACGTTGGCTAGAATTTCTTGCAGCATACGATTTTGAGATTTTGTACACTCCAGGGAAAGCCAATGTCATGGCTGGTGCACTAAGTTGAAAGAATGCAATAATCGCCAGTTTTATTATTACGACTTCCTTGATTGACAAAATATCTATTCTTCAGAAAGCTGATAATTTTATTAAGGATATGATCAGAAGGATTCAGAAAGGCGAA
The DNA here is from genome assembly GCA_030737875.1 of Allium sativum. Taxonomy (NCBI): domain Eukaryota; kingdom Viridiplantae; phylum Streptophyta; class Magnoliopsida; order Asparagales; family Amaryllidaceae; genus Allium; species Allium sativum. The sequence continues at coordinate 662,539,148 of CM060913.1, forward strand.
CCCTCGGGTTTTCAAATAGATAACGATGGGATCCTGAGATTGAGAGGAACGATTTGTGTTCCCGACATCCCCGAACTAAAAAGGGAAGTGTTAGACGAATGTCACAAGTCCAAGCTGAGTATCCATCCAGGTGTGACTAAAATGTATAACGATCTCAAGCAAACATTCTGGTGGAAGGCTATGAAAAGGGACGTTTAAATATATGTTAGCAGGTGCTCTACTTGCCAACTAGTCGAAAGCGACCAACAGAAACTTTCCAGATTGTTGCAACCGCTGGACATTCCAGGTTGGAAGTAGGAACATATTTCCATGGACTTCATAGATGGTTTGCCCAGAACCAGGAAAGGAAATGACAGTATTTGGGTGATCGTAGATTGCTTAATGAAGAGCGCCCATTTTCTACCTGTCAGATCCAATAGAACTGGTCAGAGTCTGGCACAAGTTTATTTCAAAGAAATTGTTAGGCTACATGGAGTGCCGATCAGTATAGTCAGTGATAGAGATCCAATATTTACTAGCAAATTCTGAGAGGCATTTCAAATAGAACTGGGAACGAAGCTGAATCTAAGCACCGCCTATCATCCTCAGACAGATGGTCAGACTGAGAGGGTAAATCGTATACTAAAAGATTTATCGCGGGCTTGTGTTCTTGATTTTGGTGGACCATGGGAAGACCATTTGCATTTGGCTAAGTTTTCATACAACAACAGCTACCAAGCGAGCCTGACAATGTCACCATTCGAAACATTATATGGTAGACCGTGCCAATCTCCTGCTTGTTGGGTAGAACCTGGTAATAGGCTGGTATTGGGACCAGATATGATTCACGAAGCTACGGATAAAGTCGATTTCATTAAGAAACGATTACTAGCAGCTCAAAGCCGACAGAAGAGCTACGCTGACTCGAGAAGAAGGGATTTAGCATTTGTTGTTGGTGACTATGTGTATCTAAGGGTTTCTCCGATGAGAGGAGTAATTTGATTTGGAAAAACTGGGATGTTAGCGCCCAAATTTATTGGTCCATTCTCTATATTTGAACGGATTGGAACTCTCGCTTATAGAGTTCAATTTCCTGATTGGTTTCCTGGAGTGCATGATGTATTTCACGTACCTCAACTTTGAAAGCATGTTCATGATCCAGACTTGATCATGGAAGAAGCAGCGCAATGGGATGTAGAAATTACTCCAGAATTGGCTGTGAGAAGAGAACCGCTAAAGATCATTGGAAAAGAAACCAAAGAACTGAGGAGCAAGAAGGTTCACTTAGTCAAAGTGCAATGGAGTGGAGATCCACGAGATTGTTCTTGGGAAACCGAGGAGAGTATTAAGAAAGCCTATCCTAAGTGCAGGGTGGATATCTCTGATTGACTCCGGTGCAAGGTACATTTACCATACTTTGCATTACCATTTTGTTCTCTACTTTGTTGTTATTTTCTTTTCATGGATATAAACTTTTAATTCTATAGTCTGATTATCTTAAAAGAGTATATAAATTAATTAGTATATTTTTGGAAAAGTTAAAAATAAATTGATTGTTGTTTGTGTTGTGTGATAGTGGATTTGATTAATTATATTATTAGAATGATAGTTAATTTAATCAAGAAGAGAATGATGGTAAATTTATGCAATTAAATCAAGTGTTGAACTGATTTAAAAATAGATAGAAATATATATACATGTGCATTATATATGTTTGAATAGGTAAATGGATTAGCTGTTGAGTAAAAAATTTATTTGCGTGCCCGACAAATAGGTAAACCTTAATGAGTTGGATGCGCAATTTTGTTATTATATCAACTCCTGTGAATGCCATTGGATGCAGAGTGCTGGTTTCTTTGTGTGTAATAATAAATGTCGCCATAGGATAGTAACAATTAATTTTGAACTGCACTACATGGCATACTTCTTGAAGATAGGCATATTTCATCATATACCACATAAGCATTTTGGGGCTTGTGCGACGAGGTTGAAGATTTACCATACGAGCGAGAGGCTTGTATGGCGATGATTATATATTAAGGGTTGAACAGATGACTGATATGAACCATATAAAAATGTAAATGTAAATTGCAAGATTAATAAAAAAACCCACACTGGTCTGGAGAAGATAATAAACACGTCTCTCTAGTCATTAAGGCACAAAAACCATTTATAGGGTGACGAGAATTTATTCTCTGGAGTTATGATCTATACACACCCCCCTTTGGACACCGGAATATGTCACTATAAATATGTACATGCTTATTAGGATTTATTGGGTACCTAATACGGCCCAATAAATTTCCAAACCCCTCCCAGAACAAAGGAGGTTATGGCGAAATTTTTTGAAAATTTAGGGCGTTAGCTAAATTTTTGAAGAATTTGAAAATTCTTAGAAACTGAAAAGTTGAAGAATGAAAGCCAGGATGAAAGTTGAGCTGGTTAATTAAAAGACTTTCAACTTCGTTCCTTTTCGAGGACGAAAAGTTTTTAAGTAGGGGAGATTGTAACAACCCGGAAAATCTGAGCCAATTTAAAATTTTTAATTTGGCAATTTTAGTGGATTTTAGATATTTAAAATAAATTATTTTAAATAATAACGATGAAAAGTATGTTTGAATCGACATTTGAAAATAAATATAATTATTTTTAATTATAAACAAGGCCTGAAATGGCGCGGTAGTTTCAAAATTCGAATTCAAACTTTGACTGACTGTACCAGGTGCAAAATATAACGGATTTTAGTGAAACCAAAAATATTTAAATCTATTAGTGAATATCTTTCTAACGAATCTGAAAAATCAAAGTTTCATAGTAGGAATCAAAAGTTATGGCCAAATGAATTTTCAGAAAGGTCGCTTTTGAGAATATATAGCCCGTGAAAATAGACATTTCGCAAACGACCTCGGAATTCAACAAAACCACTTCTGTTGGATCCGGGATATCAAATTATTATTAGGTTTTAAATTTCATAATTTTTGAAGTTAACATGTGAGCGTGGCAAAGGAAAACGTGTTTGGTGAGTTTCTGTTAAATTGGATCAACTAGAAAATGGCCATTTTTCAAACGGTCTCAGAATTCGACGAAACTAGTTTTGTTGGGACCGTATCATCAAAACAAAGCTAGATTTATTTTTCGGGAATTTTTAGAATCATTATGTGGCCCTGGTAAATTGAAATGTACATTCAAATCGAATATTGAATGTTTTATATTTTAATTTAAAGGAAAACTGACTGAAACAGTCGAATGGGCCTACAAAACATATCGCATTGTGTTCGGAATAGGGGTATTTAGCTGGGGACGATAGTCGCTGGGTTTGGATTGGAGTTCGTATGAGATAAGGGGTATTTTTGAATTTTTAAAAAAATATATGAATATAAAAAATCCCTGGGCCAATCACAACTCGACAAATCATTCTCTCTCTCCCCGATATACCTTTAACCGACAACGGAAAATAGTCGAATCCTTCTCTCCTCGATTCCTCTCAATCCGCTCAAAATTAGACCTCCATCCTGTTGGGGATTTTGTAGAGCTCGTCAAGATCTTCTGTAAGGACCCGTAACTTCCCCGTGAAGGAAAGCACGAATACTTTGAGAACAACACACAAAAGGACGCAGACGGAAGAACATTTCATTGTTATTACAACAATTCCATCAGATACAAGAATATACAGAGTATAAATGAATAAATTACATTCAACAAATATCAGAGATTACAATAAATTACATAGCAGCGGAAAAATATACAAAACACAACTAGAAGTGATACACGGATACAGAGCTTTCCGAGCATCGTTCCAGCTGTAAATCAGGACCCTGTGAATATAAATCTGCAAAACCAAAACTACTAGCTGCCCGTGCGGAAAATAGGGGCACCCAGAGTTTAGGTTAAAACAATAAACTCCAGGTCAGTCATGGGACTGGTGTGAGATCTAAAACAGTTATTTAAAACTTTACTTTAAAGATAGTAATTCAAGGGACCACGCCGTATAACACGGAACGGGTTTCCTCCCAAGAATACTAGTGCATATAACAAAACAGCGCAATGCTTTTTGGAAAAATGAAGCTATTATAAGACCCAGGTCCCATCACACAATGCAACGCAAGCCGGAGGATAGGGTTTTCCCTTATAATAGCCAAACATGCTTGGTACGTTTAAAACAAATCATTTGATACTATAATAAGTGTATAGTGTCAAAACAGTTTCAATCATAAATATCAATCATAGACGGCATGGGTACCATATATCATGTCGCCATACTAGTTCTACAATTTAAACCGCAATACACGTATTGGAAATTGGATTTCCGTCATGAGCCGAGGCAAGGGGCAAGCTCCTCTCCGCGTTCGAGACAATCTAGCAAATGTCCCAGGACCCCACTTTGATCCTTGGAATCGGCTGGGCCGGTCCTCTCTTGCTTTTGAGGATTAGTTATTCCTGAACACACGTTTCCCGGTCCTTACAGACCTATATCCGAGGCGCCTCGCATTCCAACAACCACACAGGTGAAAAGTATATAAATGTCAGGGCTGGTAGGTCACTGACACCACCCTAGCTAGAAAGAAACGTCGTGCTCTCCCAGCGGTCCATCTCCCGTTTTTGACTCATACCGAGGTGTGAGGCTCGCGAATCCACGTTCACTACACCAAAACAGGGGATTCCCAACAAGTATAGGTGTTACAAATAATTTCTGTAACACTTTTAAGTGTCACCAACGGCCTGTGAGGAATTTCCTGTAACACTTATAAGTGTTACAAACAGAGTAACTGCTAACACTTATAAGTGTTACAAACATATTCATTACTAACACTTATAAGCGTTACGTACATATTCATTGCTAACACTTATAAATGTTGGAACCATAAGATATGGTAACACTTATAAGAGTTACAAACATATTCATTGCTAACACTTATAAATGTTAGAACCATAAGATATGACAACACTTATAAGAGTTACAAACATATTCATTGCTAACATTTATAAATGTTGGAACTATAAGATATGGTAACACTTATAAATGTCAGTATCATAATCCTGCCAACTTTTATAAATGTTGGCACACATAAATTGCTAACACTTATATAACATGTTTTTATGATTTTCAATCACATATATAATTCAACATATCAATTCAAATAAAAGTATTTGGTACACTTTCATATTTCAAATTCGACAATGTCACTTTTGCATAATGCTTCCAATTTCAAAATACCATAATATCAAGTTCAAATTACAAAAAACAATACAAAGTTTTACTAAAGATACATAGAATTTTAGATATTATGAAGGCGAAACACGGACCATATCACAAAGTCTCCATCTGAAAATGATTTAAGAGAGGATATCATAGTAAGAAAGGATGAAGCAAATGATTTAAGAGCATCATTGATTTGGATTGACACTTGACTCGCCACTTGACTTGCAACTTGATTTTGTAATTCCATAGACCATTGACGAAAATCGTCCTTTTTATTCTTATCGGCAATTGCTTTCGATGCTTGCATCATCTTTACGTGCTTTACGGAAGAAGAGGAGCTAATTGCACAACAATAATTTTTCCTTTTATCAGAACCAAAAACTTTGGAGATAGGATCACTGTCAAGATCAAACATATTTGCTTTCCCGTTGCTATTACATTCTAAATTCTGTTCTTTTCCTCCTCCTCCTCAAGTGCCTACAAAATTCAAACTTACTCATTTTTACAGAAATAACAAATTGGAAAACTGATAAATAACATGTTATCATTCCAAAATTGACGAATAACAAGAGAATTGCAAAACTGAGCCGAGGCTCAGTAAAACTGAGTGGCTCAGTTTTGGGCTTATTTTGCGCCAAAACTGGGCTCAGTTTTGGCGCAAACTGAGCTGCTCAGTTTTACTGAGCCTCGGCTCAGTTTCGCGCAAACCGAGCCGACTCAGTTTTGGCATAAAAACCGAGCCGACTCAGTTTTGGTGCAAAAACCGAGTTGGCTCAGTTTTGATGAAAACTGAGCCAACAGCTGCTTCATGTATGCAAATACCAGCAGTACATACTACTGGCTCTTTAATTGAATTTTGGATGTTTTTCATACTAACCTTCTGTGTAAAAAACTGCTTGAATGATTTTGGTACATTTTAGCCTTACAAATATCATGTCTAGCAGGGATCGATATGCACTTATGTATACCTGGGATAATGGCCAGGTACATATTCTTAAATATACAAGAGAACATATAATCAAGCTCAGCTCCACTTCAATCCATTGTTTAGTAAAGTGGGAGACAAATCTTTTACGTATCCATTCCTTTTGCTTGCCGAAAACGACTAATAGAAATATATATATTATCTATGTCTACTCTTATTTATCCCCTCAAAATCCACCCTTTTTTGGCCAAAAATTTCTAAAACAAAATTTCATAGGCTGTTCCTGTTAAGATCATCTTCATGAAATTTGCACCTTTTCAAAACCTTTAATACATTGAAAATTATATTTCAAATTGACATTCAGAATAAAAATTTTGATTGCTTAAATTTGAGTCGTAATGTTGAATAAGATAAAAGTTTCAGATTGTCTTTAAATTTGGCAGAAATGATTATGACAGTATATGACACAGATTTTGGGCTTATTTCATAACATTTTGATGAGTCGAAATAAATTAGAAGTAGATTTTTGTTTTATTGAAGGATGTAGAACCTATCCCATTCATGTATGAATTATATAAAGATAAAATGTATAGCGCATTGATTGAGTTTTGTGTTACCTGAATCGCCAATGTGACATTAGGATAAAGCACACCACGTGAAGACATATGAGAGATTACGAGTGTTAAATTCTTGGATTCTCGAAATTCATCAGAAATACAAGTTCGATAAATTTGAGGCTTTCTTGAATGCATTTCCCTGACATTCAACTTCAAGTCTGTGATAAATGAGTACATCAGTGCTGCTCCCATTGCAGTGTTGCAAAAAACAATAACCTGATACAAATATATATTCTTTTCAATGTTAACTAATGGAATGACATGATGATGCATAGACCAATATTACTAATTTATCTTATTTTAACCTTATAGTCTAGCTGATGCATGATATGTTCCATAAGAAGACGATAAACCATTTGAAAATGAAGCTCATGTGGTGTAACAATTACCAACTGCATCACCTACATATAACAACATAAATCATGAACATTAGAAAACAATGTTTATACAACTTTGGCAAAAAAAATTACCTTGGCAAGAGTTTCAGACATTTCCTACGCCAACGGTATCAACATAGACATGTTCTTTATTCAGGGCGACTTGCGAGATCCTACGCACCTAAAACATTCAAGAATCTTTTAGACCGTACGACTTTTATAAGGTAAAAGTGCGAATGTAAGAAAGAAATAGTTTAAATGATATTGGTTTTGTGCCTCCTTGGGAATTGTCGCAGATCAAGTAAACGATTGGCCTTGGCCCTCGTCAAGTATAAGTAATTTCAAACCCATCAAACGCATGGAGAATCCAGATCGGTTTTCTATGTGATCAAGCAATCTACCAGGAGTTGCAACTATTATCTGGATAAGAAATGTTTATAGGTCTATGAAAATTCTAAGGGCAAAAATAGCATGTAAAACCATAAATCAAACTTCATAACTTTTATCACCTTCAAGCACTGAGCAGTTTAAAACATCAAACGGGAGAGTTTTAATTTTTGAAAAATGCTATAACTGACAGGAAAATTAAACCCAAAGGAGTTTAGACTCTTGTTATTTATTGCTACTTGCAAGCATCTTGCTGGGCGAAGAAAGTGAGCATATTTTAGTGGAGTGAAAAGGCCAAGTAAACTTAAAGATGTAAAACAGTAGCTAATTTAGAAATTTACATAAATAAGGATTAGTTGGTGATGTTGTTTGCATGGTGGCATAAATGAGACTATATGAAGGTCCAACAACTCCAAAATTCTTTCACCTGCTCTCCTATTTTAGGTAATTTTCAGTTTAGTTTATGTAAATACAACATTTAAGTTTCATTATACAATAAACAAAAAGAATAAAAGCTTGCAAATCCCTTCCAAAACCTGACAATAAAGTCCACTTATTAAAATAAAATCTTCCCACAGTTTTAACTATGCATAATTACGTTATTTTGAAGCAAGATCTGTTGTTTACTACAAAAGAATCATCAGAAATGAATAGCTTAGATGACACAAAGGATATGAAATTGAAAAAGACCGTTACCTGAGATCTGGGATATTGATGGAAGCAGATGATAAAACCCTATTTGAGAAAGCATATGCACGCTATCAGACCTGTGATTGACCAAAATATTTACTTTGTTGGATTGAAGATGACCTATCCTACATAACCTAGTCCCATGAGCAACATGCTACTTGCCAATATCATGCAAAGGGTCATAGGCAATGGTCTTTTTCAAGTTAAGATATATTGTAGGTTTTGCTATTGACAATCTGTCATAAATTAAACTACCGGCATTTACATTTGTCTTAAAAAAGATATATTAGAAATTGATTAAAGTATCCCTAAATTAAACTAAGCTAATAGGTAAATTTATTCCTAAATAATCGTTGTCCTTGACTTGTTAACAGATCAATTTATTCCTAATTAATTTGCTTATTTTACAGGCTACTTCTTTAATATTGTCTTAAATATAATGTATTCAAAAGTTACGATGCTAGAAATTATGTCATGAACTTAACTTATTCATAATGCAAAATTTGAAGACAAATAAGTATTGAAAAGGTAAACACATAATCATGATTTATTAGTTCATGATGTAGGATGTAGCTATAGGGCAATCAACCATTTATAGAAAGAAATATCCAAAAAAAACTTGCACTTCATAAATACAAATCAGTCCAAAATGGAAAATTGTTAAATTAAATTACATTTGGTATTAAACATCTTTGCTTATATGGTAACAAATGAAAAGAAAAAGGAAAAAAAATGAGACAACAATGAAATTGAGAATTAATTGCGCTTATTTATGGAGGTATAAATTCATAAAGTCAAATAACTCACTGCCATGAGATAACCTAATATCAAGTAGGAATAAATTCAAAATTATCTATGGTTAAACCATTAAGATAAAAATAAAAGATACGAAATTGATAACGTAAAGTAAGCAGTATGCGTAATATTAACAATTTTATGTACAGTTAATCTCGCATCCATTTAACCATTTTAATAAAAAGCCATTTTATGGTCTGAACTAATTTTAAAAATAGTATAGAAAATAAGTTATCCATTCCCCTATATAACAAGATAATTCATTTAGACTTAATTTAGGTTTTTCTAAGGAGAAGGGAAGAACATCAAGAAGAAAATACCACACAAATTTTACACGTTGCTCATATTACTGATGTTTCCGCACATTAACATTGTTAATATACATGCAAACAGAATTGTATATAGTGAAACAATGCACACAAAGTTGGACTTCAAAATAGTTGACATAAAGAAACAAAACCAGTAGGGTGAAAACCACCACATTTAAAACATAAGAATAAAAATAATCAGTAATGAAGTTCTGAAGGAAAAAAGCAGAAAAATTGTATTGAACGACTAATTGGAGTGTTCTTTTCATGTACAGTCATAAACAGGAGTAATATATATTTTTGAACAAATATTTAATAAAGTTCAACTTAATAATTATTCTGCTAGAGTACATATAGGGAATAAAATTATTAGTACTAAGGCAGCATATATTCTATATACAACCGGAACACAACTTGTATAACAATTATTTTGTATGGTATATATCAATCAATAGTTGACATGTCTATAAAACATCCAATTTTTGAAAATGGAATATAAAAATAGTAGATATATTTTAATATATAAACAATGTACTTTTACTAGAATAAACTTCCAATTATCCTGCTTGATTCTAATGTTAGTCTCTTTTGTTTATTTTTTCTATGAATTATAAAAGGAATATGTCAATAATATGGTCTACTTTTACTAGAATAAATACATCTGTTTACCAGAATTTAGAAATGAATATGTAGCAATAGCAAACTAAGAAGAGGAGCCAACACAGGCAGCATAGGCCGCACCTTCAATAATAACGTGTAAAAAAAAGAATAATCTTAATAACCTATATTTGCTCTGTTTACCAGAAATATCCATGTAATCCATACAAGTACTCTGACATTCCAAACCAAAAAACTTATTAACAATTATAGCTCTGAACTCCTTATCGTATTGGCTACCTGGATGCAAAATTCACACCAACTACATATTAACAGTTCATTCTTCTCTAACATTGATAATTTTTGGTTTGATTTATATTGGTTAGCAGAATATGAAAGTAACAAGTCAAAACTTATCTAAGGATACAAGACTATAGCGTAAGCCATCGAGCCTACAGTTCATTACAACCGACATATATGATCACTTCATGAACACAACTGATCAAAGCAAATAATGCCAGGCTCAAAGGAGTGCATAACCGAAAATACAGAACGGTTTTAAAATTGACCAGCCTGAACAAGGTTGTTCAAACATATACACAAATGCAACAAAAAACATTAATTAGAAGCAAAAGGAGCAGAAAGAAACAACAATCAATGCAACTGTCCAAGGATACACTGTGGTCAAAATGAAGTACTAAATTTCAATCTTATAAAAATAAACAAATTCAAGTTATAGCTGAACAAGTCAATATTCTCCAACAATTAACCAAGACCAAACCAATCAGAGAAATATGCAAGTATATTGAACACGTAATGCTAGAGATATATGAAATCCAACCCATTCAAAAATTAGAGATATAATACGATTTAAATTCTATAGAAATCCATTAATCATTGGCATTTAATCCATCAAGTCGAGCAAATTAAAAATCAGAAAGGAGCTGAACACGTACCAATTTTCTAGAAGCCCCAATTCGTAGAAGCCCAAATTCGAAGTCATAGAGAGAGGATTTGAGAGGCTAATACCGATTTGAGAAATCCAAAATCCTTTTATCTCTGATATTAATATTGAATAGCTAATCGCTGATATCAATTTTTTGAAGTTCATTTTTTTATTTTGTTATGATGCGGCCAAAGAAGGAATAAGCGTAGAGGAATAAGCGTTGAGGTACTGATTAGGGTTATGAGTGAGAACTTACCCTTTTGCCCTTGGAATATAAGAGTTGACCAGCCATATCAACACAAAAAAGTGTTGGTATATTTTTGGTGACACATTTTTACTATAGTAACACATGTTAGTGTCACTAGTCTACAACACATATAAGTGTTGGCAGTTGAAAAAAATAAGAGTTGCCAAATGGCCATTATGGTGTAGTGGTTACACACAAAGCTACGCCACACAGGCCATGCTTTGATCATCAACCACAAGACTTTGCTTTTCAACAGAAGCCTTGATCAATTGCCACTTACGCATGCCACACAGGCAATCCACTCCATGCGTTTGATATCCATCAATATATAACCCCTGAGCTCGTACGTCTCAGAGAAGGGCGTTAAGCAAGAGAATAAATTCTCCGCCGCCAAACAGATATATATTTAATAGAGATCAATCACACGGACTAAAATCCAATGTCGGACACACAGTCCATTTACAAGTCCGTTCTGGGTCTGAACGAAACCGGAGGCACTTTCCTCGCATATCCATCGATCTCCAAGTACGTCTGGACGATCACCGACTGTTTCCCTCATCTTGGGTGTACAGCCCAATCAAGATCATCAGTAATCACCCAAACGATGTGAAGACTTCCGGTCTTCAACCACCGTCTTCATCTTCGACATCTCGTCGAATCGGTTATTCAGAATGGGTATAAACCCGGCCTTTCTGAATAACCCACGTATATGATAAACAAATGTTACACAAACACCGCAAACGCCTCATTCCAATTCAGAATATTCTTTTATTCACAAAATCACATTCTTAGGGGAAATGTTCCCATTAATTTTATCCAAGATAAATTCTTCTAAATTTATCCTACAATCTTCCTTTGGATATCATTTCAAACTAGTCGGGATTAACGAACCACACCGAAGTAATTATTTAGTTTATTTCCCAATCCCAACCTATATATCCCCTGGAGAAAACTGGTAATACTCCACATCTAACACCACTGTGTTATCGGTAAAATTAATTACCATTTCACGTTCAAATCTAATTAAAGATTTAACTATCGCTTTGGAGCAAAACTGGTGGTACTCCACTCTCGATCACTTTTCAGATTTGATAATTTAAATCATCAATTCACATTTTAATCTAATTAAAGATTCATTAAAACTCCACTTAGTTTTAATCTTTTCAAAAATCAATATCCTGCCTTTAACTGGGTTAAAGAACCAATGTCATCAAAACACGATTCACGACAAACCCAAATCACATTTGATATTAAATACAAGGCTCTGAATAGAAAATATATCGACTTATATTCAATATCAAATTCTGAAACCAACAAATATCGTATTGGAAATAACGATATAAAATATCTTTCAAATCCCCATAACAATATTTGTATAGTCACGAAATCCAACATCGAAATATCCCGAAGATAATTTCGATTCAGCTCCAGTCCAATCCACGTATTGGAAATTATCTATTATTTTCAAAATCACCTTCAAATTCAATTGATTTATTTTAAAAATAAATTGATTTCAATTCTAGTTCAAAACTAGTTCATTTCGATAAAAATCCATTTTTATCTTTTCAAATGTGGAATTTTCCAGCCCAAATCTTTCCAATTCACATATTATAATTTTACACAAATTATAGATATTTTTAATAATTTTATCAAGGCCCGTACGGTCGATTTCCAACAACGGCCATCGAACTGCACTTACAGCGACCTTTTTCGAATTTGATTTGGACATAATTCCAAATCCAACCGTTAGATTTCAAATTTCTCATATTCATTGGAAAGCTCTTTTCGATACGAACCCAACGGTTCCGGTTTTAGGAGAATCCGACGGTCGGATCTCCCGCAATGTCCGTTTGAAATAAATGGTCGAAATTCACGAACTACCGCGGCGCGGCGCGTTCTATTCAGGCCATTATATATATAATATATATATATTATATATATTTCGTCGATTTCCTTTTAAAACGAATTTTACAAATCGTTTTAACTTCGTTTCAAAACCATTTCAACACTATTTCCATTCAAAGCCAAAATTGAATTCTTCTTTATAAATTCGTTTTAAAATTCATTTCTATTCAATTCAAATTTTAATTCAATTTGAATTCATTTCAATTCACCTTCAATTCAATTTGAATTCGTTTTCAATTCATTTCGAAATCGTTTTCAATTCAATTCATTTCGAAATCGTTTTCAATTCAATTCATTTCGAAATCGTTTTCAATTCAATTCATTTCGAAATCGTTTTCAATTCAATTCATTTCGAAATCGTTTTCAATTCAATTCATTTCGAAATAGTTTTCAATTCAATTCATTTCGAAATCGTTTTCAATTCAATTCATTTCGAAATCGTTTTCAATTCAATTCATTTCGAAATCGTTTTCAATTCAATTCATTTCGAAATCGTTTTCAATTCAATTCATTTCGAAATCGTTTTCAATTCAATTCATTTCGAAATCGTTTTCAATTCAATTCATTTCGAAATCGTTTTCAATTCAATTCATTTCGAAATCGTTTTCAATTCAATTCATTTCGAAATCGTTTTCAATTCAATTCATTTCGAAATCGTTTTCAATTCAATTCATTTCGAAATCGTTTTCAATTCAATTCATTTCGAAATCGTTTTAAAATCGATATAAACATCGTTCACGTCGAAATAACGCATCTCTAATCAACACGGCTTTATATTTTTCAAAACTCCTTTATTCTATCCAACAAATGAATATTTATCCCATTCAACACATGAATCTATATTTCTTTCAGCACACGACTAATCTCAACACATGAGTACTGTCAACACCTCACTATTTTTGTTATGTAAAATATTTTATAAAACTATGGTATCTATCGATTGATTTTTAATTAGACTCCACCGTAAAGTAGATTCTAATTTTAAATATGATAAAGATGTAATTTATTTTATTTAAAATATTCTACTCAACACATGAATAGTTTCAACACATGATCATCGTCAACACATGACTATTTTTATATTCAACACATGAATTTTCTTTTATAATATTCATTGTTTTCCCGATTGGAATGAGGCCCAATCAATCACCATATAACGTTAATTATATGGATTCCATACAACACATGTATATAATAGCATTGAAAAATAATCAACCATCAACCAAAGTGCACTACACTGTATAAGCATCAAATATAGATATCCGACGCTTATAACAGCCTGTCAATCCACCGATCGACATATTTAATCAATCAGGATGAGTGAACTTCAAATTTCATCCCAACACCCGTGTGGGGTTTCAAATCAACAAACACACATTTTTGTTTGTGCAGTTGGGCGATGTGTAAAATTTATCGACCCAATCAATATCAGTCAAATCGGTGTATATAAACAAATCGGCCGATTTGTTTATAAATATTTATTCACTTTCACGTTAAAAATTATATTTTTAACGACAAAAATATTTATTTCAACACTTGAATTTCTATTCAGTTCATTTATTCAATAAAATGATATTTTTATTTTTCTAACATATTTTAGAAAATTTCGGCGGCATAACGGCACGATACTAGAAACGGGACAAGGCCTAGCCTTATCCCCGGTCTAGTGAAGGCCCACGCCATTCACACATCAATCAAATCACTTTCGTTATGCAAACCACAAAATTTGGAGTAAGAGTCTAACCTAGTCTTACTCCTTCGCCTTATAACGGCGCACGTCTAATCCTAACCAATTTATCGATTCGATTTTTCACACCACCAACCACATTCAAACCAATATCTCAATCAATCACCAAACATCCAAACAAACAAGTCCATGGTATGTGGACGGGTGTCGGGTGCTACTAAACACCGTCTGCATCCTAGTATATATATATATAACTAGAAAATAAGTTGAAGAGTGAGAAATTCTCACCGAAAGCTATCCTAGCTCCACGGCACTTCATTTGATAGAAATCTTCATCTTCATCGTCTTCGTTGCCCGTAGTCACTATATATATAAAAATCACATTTTTATATTTCGATGTCTTTAAAATAAAAATCACATTTTTATTTATTCACTTTCAATTTAAAAATCATATTTTTATAATCACTTCTTATATTTAAAAATCGAATTTTTACTACGCTATTCAATATATAAAAATCGAATTTTTGCTATTATGTTATATAGATAAAAATTATATTTTTATCACGCTATTTTCTATATAAAGATTTCGCCTTTTTAAATTTAAAGATTTCACCTTTTTAAATTTAAAGATTTCACCTTTTTAAATTTAAAGATTTCACCTTTTTAAATTTAAAGTTTTCACCTTTTTAAATTTAAAGTTTTCACCTTTTTAAATTTAAAGTTTTCACCTTTTTAAATTTAAAGTTTTCACCTTTTTAAATTTCATCACTTGGTTTCAACGTATATAAAATAAAAATCAGATTTTTATTTTGCTACATATACAAAGATGATATTTTTATATTCTCTATCCTATAAAGATTATATTTTTAATACTTTAAAAATATAAAAATCATATTTTTAATATTTCTATATAGTAAAGATTATATTTTTAATACTTTAAAAATATAAAAATCATATTTTTATCACTTTCCTTATGTAAAAATTATATTTTTAATTCCCTACTCCTCTCAAAATATCGTCTTTTACGTTTTTTTTTCAAATCAAATCTTTTTAGGTTTTTTTAAAAAAAACAAATCTTTATAAATCTAGTTCCTATATAAAATTCATAGCTTTATAAAATTAAAAACTATATATTTTATATAATTAAGACCTACATCTTCATATCATTAAATAAATAAAAACCGAAATAAAATGCTTACATTGGTTTCAGCGAAGGGGAGGGGGTGCTGTGCTCGGCGTCGGAGCTTGGTGGAGGATCGGAGGAGGTGTGGTTGTGGGTGCGGTGGCGGATTTGGGGATTGGGGGTCGCGGTTCTCGTTCGAATTTGGGGGGGGCTGTCGGTTCCTCGATGGAGTGCGGGGAAGGAAGGGGGAACGATGCGGGGAGGGGAAGAAGAGGAAGAGGCGGCGGCGACAGCACCAGGGGGAGGCGCGATGTTCGGCGGCGGCCCTTCTTTTTTTTTTTCTTTTTTTTTTCTTTTTTTTTTCTTTTGAAATCAATTCTGTTTTAATCGGGGTGGGCCTGGGTTAAAAGGGGGAGATAGAAATTTTTTTATTAATTTAATTATTTAATTATTTTATTTTAATTCAAAAAGTCAACTTTTTCAATCGACCTCTAAAAGAGGTCCACTGCCTGTCGCCCATAGCGTTTCACTCCCATTCCGAACACAATGGGATATGTATCGTAAGCTGATTCGACTGTTACAATCAGTTTTCGTTAAATTTACATTTAAATCACTATATTGAATTTTAAACGTACATTTCAAATTACTGGGGTCCCATACTAACTCTATAAATTGCAGAAAAATATTTTCTAGCTTCGTATTGACGATACGGTCCTAACAAAACTAGTTTCGTCGAATTCTGAGACCGTTAGAAAAATGGCCAATTTCCAGTCGATTAAAATCAACTGAAATGGTCAAAAGCGTTTTCCTTCGCCACGCTCACATATTGATTCGAAAAATTATGAAACTTGAAACCTAGCAATAACTTGACATCACGGACCCAACAAAAGTGGTTTCGTCGAAATCCGAGGTCATTTGCAAAATGTCCATTTTTAAGGGCCTGAATTCCATAGCGACTATTCAGAATTTTCAACTGGACATATCTCTCAATTTTTAAAGTGAAATCTCAGTTTCTTACATCCGTTAGAAAGATATTATCAATTAGATCCTAATGTTTTTGGTTTCACTAAAATCCGGATTGTTTTGCACCCGGTACATTCAATTGAAGTTTGAAATCGAATTATCGAACTACCGCGCCATTTTCAATTCTATTTATAATTATATATAATTATTTATATTCTAACGACGACGTATATAATATATACGTCGAATTCAATTCAAAATAAATTGTTCGTCGATTTTATTTAAAATAATTCATTTTAAATATTCAAAATTCGCTAAAATTGCCAAAATAAAAATTTTAAACTGGCCCAGATTTTCGGGTTATTACAATCTCCCCCACTTAAAACTTTTCGTCCCCGAAAAGGAACAAAGTCGAAAGTGGTTTGACTATTCAACACTACGTTCGATCTGGCTTCCATTCTCCAACTTTTCAGTTTCTGAGAATTTTCAAAACTTCAAAAATTTGGCTAACACCCTAAATTTTCGAAAAATTTCGCCATAACCTCCCCTGCACCGGGAGCATCGGGGAATTTCAAATAGCTTCCCCGGTCCTTCAGATCTCAAAAAGAAAAAGAAAAAGCCAAGCGGCTAGCCAATAGGCTCACAAAATCATCATCACCCAAACAAAACAGGAAATTATGTAGTAAACATGTACCTATTTGTCGGGCAAACAAATTTTATTCTTCGGCTCTAGCCTCTTTGCTATGACCTGTTCAATGTAAGTATATGTATATGCAAGCAAATGTGACCAATTTTCAATACAGTTCAATATTCGGTTCAATTAGGCATAAATGGTTAAAATTAGCAAACAATTAAACAAACAACACAAACATCAATCAATTAGTGAATTAGAGTTTCAAATTCATAAATTTGATACATATACAAAAATCATGTTTTGATGCCAATTCACAACAAAGTGTTCTAACTATATAAGTTTGGTTCTCACACCAGTCTAATGGAAATATATAGAAATCACACCTTCGAAACACGAACATAAATTCTGATGATGATATATCAATCATCAGAACCATCTCCGGGTGTCTAGAATGTGATTCTATATCTACCCAGTATATTAAAACTTCGAATATACGTTCATGACGCGTATACGCGAAATCTATATATACTCGATTGTCCATATTCAAAATAAACAAATATTCAAATACGTGTAAGACGATTTAAATTTCAAAACAAAATTGTTTTCATTTGAAAAATATACTCTTCACACTCGTTCTAGGATACTACTGATCCTATCTCTAACGAGTCATTCTAATTGGATATTACTAATCCAATATCTGATGAATTCTTTCGTATGGTTCTAATGTGTCTTGTTCTCGAGCTCTGTAAACCAAAGCTCTGATACCACTGTAAGGACCCGTAACTTCCCCGTGAAGGAAAGCACGAATACTTTGAGAACAACACACAAAAGGACGCAGACGGAAGAACATTTCATTGTTATTACAACAATTCCATCAGATACAAGAATATACAGAGTATAAATGAATAAATTACATTCAACAAATATCAGAGATTACAATAAATTACATAGCAGCGGAAAAATATACAAAACACAACTAGAAGTGATACACGGATACAGAGCTTTCCGAGCATCGTTCCAGCTGTAAATCAGGACCCTGTGAATATAAATCTGCAAAACCAAAACTACTAGCTGCCCGTGCGGAAAATAGGGGCACCCAGAGTTTAGGTTAAAACAATAAACTCCAGGTCAGTCATGGGACTGGTGTGAGATCTAAAACAGTTATTTAAAACTTTACTTTAAAGATAGTAATTCAAGGGACCACGCCGTATAACACGGAACGGGTTTCCTCCCAAGAATACTAGTGCATATAACAAAACAGCGCAATGCTTTTTGGAAAAATGAAGCTATTATAAGACCCAGGTCCCATCACACAATGCAACGCAAGCCGGAGGATAGGGTTTTCCCTTATAATAGCCAAACATGCTTGGTACGTTTAAAACAAATCATTTGATACTATAATAAGTGTATAGTGTCAAAACAGTTTCAATCATAAATATCAATCATAGACGGCATGGGTACCATATATCATGTCGCCATACTAGTTCTACAATTTAAACCGCAATACACGTATTGGAAATTGGATTTCCGTCATGAGCCGAGGCAAGGGGCAAGCTCCTCTCCGCGTTCGAGACAATCTAGCAAATGTCCCAGGACCCCACTTTGATCCTTGGAATCGGCTGGGCCGGTCCTCTCTTGCTTTTGAGGATTAGTTATTCCTGAACACACGTTTCCCGGTCCTTACAGACCTATATCCGAGGCGCCTCGCATTCCAACAACCACACAGGTGAAAAGTATATAAATGTCAGGGCTGGTAGGTCACTGACACCACCCTAGCTAGAAAGAAACGTCGTGCTCTCCCAGCGGTCCATCTCCCGTTTTTGACTCATACCGAGGTGTGAGGCTCGCGAATCCACGTTACACACAAAGCTACGCCACACAGGCCGTGCTTTGATCATCAACCACAAGACTTTGCTTTTCAACAGAAGCCTTGATCAATTGCCACTTACGCATGCCACACAGGCAATCCACTCCATGCGTTTGATATCCATCAATATATAACCCCTGAGCTCGTACGTCTCAGAGAAGGGCGTTAAGCAAGAGAATAAATTCTCCGCCGCCAAACAGATATATATTTAATAGAGATCAATCACACGGACTAAAATCCAATGTCGGACACACAGTCCATTTACAAGTCCGTTCTGGGTCTGAACGAAACCGGAGGCACTTTCCTCGCATATCCATCGATCTCCAAGTACGTCTGGACGATCACCGACTGTTTCCCTCATCTTGGGTGTACAGCCCAATCAAGATCATCAGTAATCACCCAAACGATGTGAAGACTTCCGGTCTTCAACCACCGTCTTCATCTTCGACATCTCGTCGAATCGGTTATTCAGAATGGGTATAAACCCGGCCTTTCTGAATAACCCACGTATATGATAAACAAATGTTACACAAACACCGCAAACGCCTCATTCCAATTCAGAATATTCTTTTATTCACAAAATCACATTCTTAGGGGAAATGTTCCCATTAATTTTATCCAAGATAAATTCTTCTAAATTTATCCTACAATCTTCCTTTGGATATCATTTCAAACTAGTCGGGATTAACGAACCACACCGAAGTAATTATTTAGTTTATTTCCCAATCCCAACCTATATATCCCCTGGAGAAAACTGGTAATACTCCACATCTAACACCACTGTGTTATCGGTAAAATTAATTACCATTTCACGTTCAAATCTAATTAAAGATTTAACTATCGCTTTGGAGCAAAACTGGTGGTACTCCACTCTCGATCACTTTTCAGATTTGATAATTTAAATCATCAATTCACATTTTAATCTAATTAAAGATTCATTAAAACTCCACTTAGTTTTAATCTTTTCAAAAATCAATATCCTGCCTTTAACTGGGTTAAAGAACCAATGTCATCAAAACACGATTCACGACAAACCCAAATCACATTTGATATTAAATACAAGGCTCTGAATAGAAAATATATCGACTTATATTCAATATCAAATTCTGAAACCAACAAATATCGTATTGGAAATAACGATATAAAATATCTTTCAAATCCCCATAACAATATTTGTATAGTCACGAAATCCAACATCGAAATATCCCGAAGATAATTTCGATTCAGCTCCAGTCCAATCCACGTATTGGAAATTATCTATTATTTTCAAAATCACCTTCAAATTCAATTGATTTATTTTAAAAATAAATTGATTTCAATTCTAGTTCAAAACTAGTTCATTTCGATAAAAATCCATTTTTATCTTTTCAAATGTGGAATTTTCCAGCCCAAATCTTTCCAATTCACATATTATAATTTTACACAAATTATAGATATTTTTAATAATTTTATCAAGGCCCGTACGGTCGATTTCCAACAACGGCCATCGAACTGCACTTACAGCGACCTTTTTCGAATTTGATTTGGACATAATTCCAAATCCAACCGTTAGATTTCAAATTTCTCATATTCATTGGAAAGCTCTTTTCGATACGAACCCAACGGTTCCGGTTTTAGGAGAATCCGACGGTCGGATCTCCCGCAATGTCCGTTTGAAATAAATGGTCGAAATTCACGAACTACCGCGGCGCGGCGCGTTCTATTCAGGCCATTATATATATAATATATATATATTATATATATTTCGTCGATTTCCTTTTAAAACGAATTTTACAAATCGTTTTAACTTCGTTTCAAAACCATTTCAACACTATTTCCATTCAAAGCCAAAATTGAATTCTTCTTTATAAATTCGTTTTAAAATTCATTTCTATTCAATTCAAATTTTAATTCAATTTGAATTCATTTCAATTCACCTTCAATTCAATTTGAATTCGTTTTCAATTCATTTCGAAATCGTTTTCAATTCAATTCATTTCGAAATCGTTTTCAATTCAATTCATTTCGAAATCGTTTTCAATTCAATTCATTTCGAAATCGTTTTCAATTCAATTCATTTCGAAATCGTTTTCAATTCAATTCATTTCGAAATCGTTTTCAATTCAATTCATTTCGAAATCGTTTTCAATTCAATTCATTTCGAAATCGTTTTCAATTCAATTCATTTCGAAATCGTTTTCAATTCAATTCATTTCGAAATCGTTTTCAATTCAATTCATTTCGAAATCGTTTTCAATTCAATTCATTTCGAAATCGTTTTCAATTCAATTCATTTCGAAATCGTTTTCAATTCAATTCATTTCGAAATCGTTTTCAATTCAATTCATTTCGAAATCGTTTTAAAATCGATATAAACATCGTTCACGTCGAAATAACGCATCTCTAATCAACACGGCTTTATATTTTTCAAAACTCCTTTATTCTATCCAACAAATGAATATTTATCCCATTCAACACATGAATCTATATTTCTTTCAGCACACGACTAATCTCAACACATGAGTACTGTCAACACCTCACTATTTTTGTTATGTAAAATATTTTATAAAACTATGGTATCTATCGATTGATTTTTAATTAGACTCCACCGTAAAGTAGATTCTAATTTTAAATATGATAAAGATGTAATTTATTTTATTTAAAATATTCTACTCAACACATGAATAGTTTCAACACATGATCATCGTCAACACATGACTATTTTTATATTCAACACATGAATTTTCTTTTATAATATTCATTGTTTTCCCGATTGGAATGAGGCCCAATCAATCACCATATAACGTTAATTATATGGATTCCATACAACACATGTATATAATAGCATTGAAAAATAATCAACCATCAACCAAAGTGCACTACACTGTATAAGCATCAAATATAGATATCCGACGCTTATAACAGCCTGTCAATCCACCGATCGACATATTTAATCAATCAGGATGAGTGAACTTCAAATTTCATCCCAACACCCGTGTGGGGTTTCAAATCAACAAACACACATTTTTGTTTGTGCAGTTGGGCGATGTGTAAAATTTATCGACCCAATCAATATCAGTCAAATCGGTGTATATAAACAAATCGGCCGATTTGTTTATAAATATTTATTCACTTTCACGTTAAAAATTATATTTTTAACGACAAAAATATTTATTTCAACACTTGAATTTCTATTCAGTTCATTTATTCAATAAAATGATATTTTTATTTTTCTAACATATTTTAGAAAATTTCGGCGGCATAACGGCACGATACTAGAAACGGGACAAGGCCTAGCCTTATCCCCGGTCTAGTGAAGGCCCACGCCATTCACACATCAATCAAATCACTTTCGTTATGCAAACCACAAAATTTGGAGTAAGAGTCTAACCTAGTCTTACTCCTTCGCCTTATAACGGCGCACGTCTAATCCTAACCAATTTATCGATTCGATTTTTCACACCACCAACCACATTCAAACCAATATCTCAATCAATCACCAAACATCCAAACAAACAAGTCCATGGTATGTGGACGGGTGTCGGGTGCTACTAAACACCGTCTGCATCCTAGTATATATATATATAACTAGAAAATAAGTTGAAGAGTGAGAAATTCTCACCGAAAGCTATCCTAGCTCCACGGCACTTCATTTGATAGAAATCTTCATCTTCATCGTCTTCGTTGCCCGTAGTCACTATATATATAAAAATCACATTTTTATATTTCGATGTCTTTAAAATAAAAATCACATTTTTATTTATTCACTTTCAATTTAAAAATCATATTTTTATAATCACTTCTTATATTTAAAAATCGAATTTTTACTACGCTATTCAATATATAAAAATCGAATTTTTGCTATTATGTTATATAGATAAAAATTATATTTTTATCACGCTATTTTCTATATAAAGATTTCGCCTTTTTAAATTTAAAGATTTCACCTTTTTAAATTTAAAGATTTCACCTTTTTAAATTTAAAGATTTCACCTTTTTAAATTTAAAGTTTTCACCTTTTTAAATTTAAAGTTTTCACCTTTTTAAATTTAAAGTTTTCACCTTTTTAAATTTAAAGTTTTCACCTTTTTAAATTTCATCACTTGGTTTCAACGTATATAAAATAAAAATCAGATTTTTATTTTGCTACATATACAAAGATGATATTTTTATATTCTCTATCCTATAAAGATTATATTTTTAATACTTTAAAAATATAAAAATCATATTTTTAATATTTCTATATAGTAAAGATTATATTTTTAATACTTTAAAAATATAAAAATCATATTTTTATCACTTTCCTTATATAAAAATTATATTTTTAATTCCCTACTCCTCTCAAAATATCGTCTTTTACGTTTTTTTTTCAAATCAAATCTTTTTAGGTTTTTTTAAAAAAAACAAATCTTTATAAATCTAGTTCCTATATAAAATTCATAGCTTTATAAAATTAAAAACTATATATTTTATATAATTAAGACCTACATCTTCATATCATTAAATAAATAAAAACCGAAATAAAATGCTTACATTGGTTTCAGCGAAGGGGAGGGGGTGCTGTGCTCGGCGTCGGAGCTTGGTGGAGGATCGGAGGAGGTGTGGTTGTGGGTGCGGTGGCGGATTTGGGGATTGGGGGTCGCGGTTCTCGTTCGAATTTGGGGGGGGGGGGCTGTCGGTTCCTCGATGGAGTGCGGGGAAGGAAGGGGGAACGATGCGGGGAGGGGAAGAAGAGGAAGAGGCGGCGGCGACAGCACCAGGGGGAGGCGCGATGTTCGGCGGCGGCCCTTCTTTTTCTTTTTCTTTTTTTTTTCTTTTTTTTTTTATTTTGAAATCAATTCTGTTTTAATCGGGGGGGGCCTGGGCTAAAAGGGGGAGATAGAAATTTTTTTATTAATTTAATTATTTAATTATTTTATTTTAATTCAAAAAGTCAACTTTTTCAATCGACCTCTAAAAGAGGTCCACTGCCTGTCGCCCATAGCGTTTCACTCCCATTCCGAACACAATGGGATATGTATCGTAAGCTGATTCGACTGTTACAATCAGTTTTCGTTAAATTTACATTTAAATCACTATATTGAATTTTAAACGTACATTTCAAATTACTGGGGTCCCATACTAACTCTATAAATTGCAGAAAAATATTTTCTAGCTTCGTATTGACGATACGGTCCTAACAAAACTAGTTTCGTCGAATTCTGAGACCGTTAGAAAAATGGCCAATTTCCAGTCGATTAAAATCAACTGAAATGGTCAAACGCGTTTTCCTTCGCCACGCTCACATATTGATTCGAAAAATTATGAAACTTGAAACCTAGCAATAACTTGACATCACGGACCCAACAAAAGTGGTTTCGTCGAAATCCGAGGTCATTTGCAAAATGTCCATTTTTAAGGGCCTGAATTCCATAGCGACTATTCAGAATTTTCAACTGGACATATCTCTCAATTTTTAAAGTGAAATCTCAGTTTCTTACATCCGTTAGAAAGATATTATCAATTAGATCCTAATGTTTTTGGTTTCACTAAAATCCGGATTGTTTTGCACCCGGTACATTCAATTGAAGTTTGAAATCGAATTATCGAACTACCGCGCCATTTTCAATTCTATTTATAATTATATATAATTATTTATATTCTAACGACGACGTATATAATATATACGTCGAATTCAATTCAAAATAAATTGTTCGTTGGTTTTATTTAAAATAATTCATTTTAAATATTCAAAATTCGCTAAAATTGCCAAAATAAAAATTTTAAACTGGCCCAGATTTTCGGGTTATTACATCTTCAAATCCATACCAAGTTTGGATTTTTTTTCATTGAGTAATTTGGGAGATCCACCGCCGTGAACACCCGACGTTCAGGCCGCCACCGAGAGCTACCATGGCCGTCGAATTCATCAGGGTGGGACCCTCTGGCGCGCCTCTCCTTACTCTTCCTCGTGGTGAAGGCCGATCATCGTATCGTTGCTCGGATTGCACGAAAATCGCAAACCTAGTTTTGAAGAAAACAGGAAGGTATACGGCCTTTATAATTTTAACTGTTCTATAGCACTTTAAAGCGCTACGGTTTATGATTTACAATAAAAATCATATCATTTTGCTATGTTGACGAAATCAAGTGAAACAAGAGACAGTGGACTCATGCGGACGTCTTCTACATTTTAGAAGAGACGGATATTTTTTTGAGCCTTCTACAATGTTTGGTGGAGTGGAACCCAATGTGAGATTTTTGAATTATAAACGATATGGAATCAACAATGTATAAATTATATAGTCGAAGTATGAGTTATATAGGCATTGTACACCTTATGTATAAGCGTTATATAAGTTGTATGTTCGATGTATAAGTTATATATGCGTTGTAAAAATGATATGTGCGTTGAAATAAATTGAAATGATATTGAAATGAAATCGAAATATAGTTATATATGTATATATATATATACACTCCGCTCGTCCACATACAATGGACGATATATATTGGTTGTGATATTGTTTGGATTATTGGTTGATGTGAAAATTTGGTGAATATCATGAACGGTTGGTTTGAAATGATTGATTGTGATTGAAATCCCAATAGGATTAGTATGTGGGAAAATTCGTCTGCGTACGAACTAGATATTGAAAATCCCCATTGTCAAAAGCTGCGAGGCTTTAAGGTAGAGCTAGAAGTCGTACTAAGGACGGTGCCGGTTTTAACTACCCTGCTGTTATGCTGCCGAAATTTTCTGAAATATTTCTGTGTTTGATTTAAATTCATGTGTTGAATGTTGACATAAAATTCATGTGTTGAAAGTTGAAATTAAATTCATGTGTTGAATGTTGAATGTTGAAATAAAATTCATGTGTTGAATGTTGAAATAAAATTCATGTGTTGAAATAAAATTCATGTGTTGAATGTTGAAATAAAATTCATGTGTTGAATGTTGAAATAAAATTCATATATTGAATAGAAATTCATGTGTTGAAATAAAATTCATGTATTGAATGAAAATTCATGTGTTGAAATAAAATTCATGTGTTGAATAAAATTCGTGTGTTGAAATAAAATTCATGTGTTGAAATAAATAGTTATTGGATGAAATATCATTTTTATCAAATGTGTGAAATGAATATGGTTTTGAAATCGAAGAATGAATTATATATATATAATTAAAATAAATCGAATAACGAAGCTGCAGTTCGTGTTTTGAAACCGTGATTTCAAACGACTAGTGCGGGAGATCCGACCATCGGATTTTCCCGAAACCGAAACCGTTGGGTTCGCTTTGGAAATATCTTTCCAACAGCACCAACTTTGTAAAGATCCAACAGTTGGATTGTCTGGAATGTTTAATTCAAATCTAAAGAAAAACAGGGCTAGAATCGATTATAGATATATATATAATTAAATTAAATCGAATAACGACGCTGCAGTTCGTATTTTGAAATCGTAACTTCAAACGATTGTACTAGGAGATCCGACCGTCTGATTTTCCCAAAACTGAAACCATTGGATTTGTTTTGAAAAGATCTTTCTAATGATATATAATTTGTGAAGATCCAATGGTTAGATTTTCAGATATGTGTAAATCAAATCCGAAGTAAAACAGTGCCACAGCCGCGTTATGGCCTGAAGCGTCTTTTGAACGAATTGGCTATTTTTAATTGAATAAAAATAGCGATAAATCATTAGAAATTAATATAAACGATATGGAATGGAAATCCCGGTTTATTGGATATTTGATGGTTAAACGTGTTTGGCGTGAAAATTACAATTAAGAACAGAATTATTGATGTCGAATAATTTAACCATTGAAATGAATTGATTTAAATTTTAAATATACGTGAATTATTTGAAAAGGCCAAGTTAAATCTCATTTCAAATAATTGATCGGCGGTAAGAAGTCGATGATGAAGACGGTGGTTAAGACCGGAGATCTTCACCTCGGTTGGATGATAACTGATGTCTTGATTGGGAGGCATCCCGAAATATAGATAATAAGTGGTGATCGTTCAGACGTACTTGGAGATCGATGGATATGCGAGGTATATAGTGCCTCCGGTTTTGTCCAGACCCAGAACGAACTTGTAAATGGACTGTGTCTGACATTGGATTTTGTTCCATGCTGATTCATCTCTATTAAATATATATCTGTTTGGCAGCGGAGAATTTATTCTCTTGCTTAACGCCCTTCTCTGAGACGTACGAGCTCAGAGGTTATACATCGATGGAAATCAGTCGCATAGAGTGAATTGCCTGTGTGGCATGCCTACTTGGCAGATGATCAAGGCTTCTGTTGAAAAGCAAAGTCTTGTGGTTGAGAATCAAAGCACGGCCTGTGTGGCATAGCTTTGTGTATAACGTTGATTCGCGAACCTCACATCCCGGTATGAACCAGAAACGGGAGAGGACCTCAAGGAGGGCATGCGTTTCCTTCTAGCTAGGGTGGTGTTAGTGACCTACCAGCCCTGACATTTATATTGTTTTCACCTGTGTGGTTGTTGCTGTTGCGAGGCGCCTCGAATATATCGGTGACTATGTGGAGCCGATGGAGTCATAAGACTCATTTACGCCCCCCAAAGGGCGGGGAAACGTAGTGTTCAAGCATTTTAATCCACATGGTGGACCGGCCCTGACGATCCAAAGGCTTGACTGAGTACTTCCCTGAGGGGCGGGCTAGAGCGTCTTGAATTCGGTGAGGACGATCCCTTGCCTCGGTTTATGACGGAAATCCAATTCCCAAACACGTGACTTTGCGGTTTTGATTGTATACCTATATATGGCGACATAGTGGTATGGAGCATTAATGCCGCCTATGTTTGATACTTACGATTTGAAATTGTTTCTAAAACATATAAACACTAGTAATAATATCAATTGCTTTTGTTTTATTTGTATCAAGCATATTTTGGCCATTATAAGGTAAAAACTCTATCCCCCGGTTTGCATTGCATTGTGTGATGGGAACTGAGTCTTATAATGGCTTCATTTTTTATAAAAAGCATTGCGATGTTTAAAAGATGTACTTGTTTTAAAGCACTGGCAATCTAATGGAGTAAACCCGTCCCGCGAAAGTGGCGTGGTCCAGTGATTGGCCATATATTAAAATATGTTAAGTAGATTTCTTATACCAGTCCCATGACTGAGTCGTAGGTTGTTTCACTTGCAAACTCGGGTGCCCCTCTTTCTACATGGGCAGCCTTGTATTCAGGTTTTAGCAGGCTCTTTCTGGATAGCTGGAGCTGAAGATGAATTCTATCATTTATCTCTTTTTATGCTGTTCAGCTCCTATTGTACATATTATGTTTTGTTTTCCGCTGTAGATATTTATGTATAGCTGAACTGTATTTTGTACTAAGTATGATCCTGTATACTGTGTAACTCTGATGATTATGTTTATCCAGTGTATTCTATTGTACATTATCTGGTGTATTTATTTATTTCTGTTCTGCTATTATCTGTTTATGTGTTATATTCCAAAGATTACCCTTGCCACCATCGTACGGGGTTTGGGGGTCGTCACAGATGATTACTTAGTGACCACACTTCCTAAAGGGCATTCTGGGTAGCACGCTGATTGTTGAATTAGGGTTTCACTCATGTATAAATAACCCCTGTATGTTGTTGTAAAAAGGATCTTCGAATTTATTTTAGTTTAGAATGGAGCCTCAAATCAAAATCTCTTTTTCTTCCATAGCTTCTTAGCCATTTTCTTTATTGTAATCTCTCATTTTAATGCAATTTTAATTAGTTATTTTTTATTTACATGTTCTTTTCTTTTATGAAAGTAGCTTAGATATATTTTATACATTTAGAATAAATTTTCCTTAATTTATTTCTCTATTTTTTTGTTCTTCAATGTTGAAATCTATTTATGTTGAAATAATCACACAAATTACGAGCTAAACCCTTTTAATTTAGGGGTGATGAAGCTCTCTAATTACAAATATTCAACATAGTTTATTTTTCATGCTCTCTACTTGTGCTTATTAAAGAATAGATGTTTAGTGTATTTTGTTAATCATGCTTGGTTTTGATGATCTATGCCTCTAATTAATAAAGGATAGATCATGCTTAATCAAATGGCACAACAAAAATTGCCTCATCATCTATATATGATTTTGGCAAAAAGAGGAAGTGTTAATCAACATTTGATATTCTATATTATTAACTAATAGTAAATAGAGTATTCTTAAAATTGATGCTGCTTTCAACTTGTTGTCTTTTTCATGAGAGTTGAATAGTGAATTAGATTTGTGCTATAGTTTGATGACTTATGTTATGCTAACTAATAGCATAAATATGTCATACTTATGATAAACACAATAACTAATCTAACTTATGACCAAACAAAAGGAGATCATAGCTTCATCATGTTGATTTGTGTGATATAGAGAGTGAAAACACCTCTAAATTGCTCTTTACCAATAGTTTCATTCTCAATCTAGTCATTAGTTTTGTTAAATTTTAGTTAAAACATTTTCAAGTTTGGTTTTATTTGATTGAATAGAATTTAAAATTATTCCTTCTCCGCGGGTCGACTCGTACTCGCGTACGTACTACAATTGTATGCCATGAACTTGCGGTTTATTATACTTTGCGATGGTTTCTAATTCATAGAATATCCGTCGTTGAACAAGTTTTTGGAGCCATTGCCGCGGAAGGAATTTGATTTTAGTTTATTCTTCGGATTATATCTTTGTCTAGTTTGTTGTTCTTAAAAAAAAGTTGTTTGCATCTTGTGTATTTGTTTTGTCTTAGTCTTCATTTAAATAAAAAACTTATTAGGTTTTTTTATTTATTTCCTTTGTTTGTGTGTGTATTGATTTGTGCATTGTTTGTTTTTGGTATGTGTATTTGTGTTTTTCTTCTTTAAAAGAAAATATAAACTTGCCTTTTGTTTTCAATTTCTTTCTTGTTTTCATTACAATTTACTCCATTTCTTTCATTTATTTCTTTCCAACTTCAATTCATTTTCAATTCTTACAAATAAAAAATCTTTCCATGTTTATCTTTTATTTCTTTCCCTTCTTTGATTTCCTTCTAAATTTCCCCTAAATTTCTTTCCTTTTTTCATAAATAACAAAAAAAAACTAATTTCTTTCCTTCTCCTCCCTCTGTAATTTTCTTTCCCCTCTCTTTTAATTCTTTTCCACTTACATTTTCTATTTCTTTCCATTTGTCTTTTCAATCCTTACAATCCTTTCTTCTTTTACAAATTTATAAAAAAAATCTTTTCAAATTTTCTTATCCTTGCTCTATATTTCTTCTGCATTTATCTCCAATTACCTTCAATTTATTGCTTTCCTTTTCCTCCCTCTGTAATTTTCTTTCCCTTCGTTGCCTTATTTATATATCACAACACTTCTACACCACTCATTGCCACACAACTACCAAATACAAACACCCTCTTCTTTATTTCTGCCATCATCTACTCAATTCCGATACTGTTTTGTAACTTTTTGCTACCTACATCATAATTCGCAAGCAGCACACCCCCGACAACATTCAACCATCACACACTCCCTTACTGTCTCAGTTCCAGAGCCTGTAATCACTACACCATCAACCACAGTTATCACTGTCCCAAATTCAGACCATATCTCTTCCTCACATTCACATCAAACAGACCACACTGAAAGACCACCCTACAACCAAAATTCTCCAACATCCGTGACCAACACATTAAACAATTTCATCCTTTATGGACATCAACACCATCAACAAAACATTCTAACCGCCACAATCCAATTCAACCAACTACATCTACAAGCTTCCTTCTCAATCACATTAACCCTGCTCCACCACATTACTGCTACCTTCACTTCCATACTTCTGTCACACAACCAGTTGATCAACACCTACATACCACAAACTCAATACTCTCTGGTTCCAGCTTCACTGACTTTGCCATAACAGTCCCTTCTCCGTCATCATATATGATCTAGGCTTTATATATATGTATATATATATAAGGGTTGATCTGTTTCATTTCATATATCGTGCCAAACTTCAAAAACGTGCAAAATACTAATGGTATCATAATGTTAAACAATCCAATCAGCATATCTTGTTCACTTTGGCACGATAGACACAATTAAAATGGTAAATCTAATGTACCAAAGACACAACAGTATATAACGTAAATCATTAAGTCAACATATGTTATTCTATTCTTTTTCAATCACCAACTCATATATGCTTGTAATTCATGATTTAAAGGGGTGTATGTATATATGTGTGTGCATATAAATGTTTATCCCTTAAGAATCAAGCGTACATTGAAGGATTAAGTCCATGTTAGAACTGTAAGACGAGCACTCACGAGGCTCGTATACTCATGCCTCAACCAAGGTCGTTCGTGCATAGTAAGGTTAAACATAAGCCACGGCTCGAGCATGGGAGTAAAAGATTGGTTACTTGAGCCAAACAAAGTCGCTTGTACATCAGAACAATGTGGGACGTGCGGTTAGCATAATTAGGATTGGTCATATAGCGCAGCACGACCATGCAGAAGGGTTGCATACACGAAGCTAGCTCAAGAATGGCACGACACAAAAACAGTAAGGATCGCGCATCCTGCAAAGATAATCCATATTTGAAGAAGACGCTCATCCTTGTACCAAAGAAACCAGTTGTACAATACAAAGAGAAGAATTGGCTCCAGTAATATGCCCCACTCTGAAGTCGTTCGTTCATGATACCCCGGTCGATCGAGCCTAGGAAGAAACACGAAGAAGTCAGAGGTCGTACATGTATCCTATGTCTGCTCATAGATTGCAATCACAGTCGCCAGCTCATTCCGCAATCAGCTGGTAATGTTTTAATCAGATGTTGCCCACCGGTCGATCAGATATCAGTTCCTGAAGTGTCGCACTTGCATTTTGATCTACAAGCTTTGATTGTTCGCCTATACACTAACACAAGAACTCTGGGAAATCGCCTGTGTACTCATCACCTGATCGCTCGCCCAAAACTGCTCGT
The DNA here is from genome assembly GCA_030737875.1 of Allium sativum. Lineage (NCBI taxonomy): Eukaryota > Viridiplantae > Streptophyta > Magnoliopsida > Asparagales > Amaryllidaceae > Allium > Allium sativum. The sequence goes on from CM060913.1 coordinate 662,571,352, forward strand.
ATCTATGCAGTCACTCACAAACAAAAAGTCGCTCACACATAACAGCTGGCTATATCTATCGATAGTTGGCTACAGCTAAGCAGTGACATTTTATTAATTAACAGAACAAGCGACCCACAACTTTTTCTTCTTAATAAAAACAACATTTCATTAAAATAAGAGAATAAATACAAACTACACAGATTGGACACCAACGACTAATAGCACAAATAGAAATAAGAAAATAGAGAAACAATACAGACCCAAACTACAGAACAACCTAGAAATGACTACAGCAAAACACCATCCACCCACTGCACAAGCTCCACACCAACCAGAGAGCAAAAGAAACCACTGTACACAGTAAGCCGTGCAGTAGCACGATCACTCCAAGCTCATACCTTAACAAACAGAAAGCACACTTCTTAGCCACCACAGAACAACCAAGAAAGATGGAAACAGACCCAATACACTATAAAGCACAACACCACCAAAGCCAAAGAACCGATAAACAATGCAGAGACAAAGATGTCAATTAGAGGTGCAAATAAATCCGACACACCTCAAATCGCTACAACACAGACAGGCTAAAGACCGAAGAAGCCAAAACAGAAGAGATAGCCACCCGCACAAGGTGAAGAATGCTAAGGAGAGTGACAGAGTTTCAGCTTACCAGACTAAGATGGACGAGTCGGGAGCAGATTCATGGTTATTGGCTTTGCTGCACCCCAAAATCACATCGAGATCAAAGCAAAGCCATCCAAGCCAACAACAGAAGAAGCATCATATGTAGATCTGACAGACAACAAGCCAGTCACGAAGACTAAAAACCCAAGATCCAAGATCAATCGCCCAAAAAGAAACAACGAAGGCAGTGAGAATAAGGGAACAAGCAAGGGTAGTGGAGCTTGAACTCGAGTAAATTTAGTGTGGATGCGGTGGAGGTTGGAGGAAGAAAACCAAAAAATGGGGAAAAGGAAGAAGGCCAAAAACAGATCTAGGGTATAGGTTTGGAGGAACAGAAGGAAAAGGAAAGAGGGCAAAAACTAAAGAAAAACTAGCAGGAAGAATGGAGAGAGGAGAAAGTGGAAGATGAAGGTCGAGACGAAAGGAAGAGAGGGAAGAGACGAAAGGAGAAACTCGAAGGAAGAAAATAAAGGGAGGCAGAAGAGCGGCTGCCATTATTTAGATCTACATTTTGATGTATACGCAACTTGTTTATATGGATCTTAACTCATTTTTACAAGGGAGATTACCTATAAATAGGCCATGGATTCCACCATAATGTGGACCTTTTGGCCACCATGAAGGGCTGCAAAATTCTTTCCTCCACCATTCCTTAAGCATTTTTAATAATCATCGTCATCTCCACTTGAAGGATCTTCATCCATCTTGCCATGACATCCATTGAGATCTTATAAGTAAAAGACACCAAAGATATCCTCCTACTCCGTCGCTCATCCATCCTTCTCCTCCATGGATTCCACTATTCCTCCATCAAATTCTGTGAACCGAAGCGATATTTGTATGTAAGAATGAGAATATGTAGAGAGAGCAAGAAGATGTATAAACAAAGGGAGTTTATAGGCTTTGTAATCATTGTCATGATAATGCAAACCATCTCCATAGTGGATGTAGGCCTAGCTTAGGGCTGAACCACTCTAAAATCTTGTCTCCTTTTTATTTTTCCTACATTTTTAGTTTCAACTTTTGTTGAGTACGGCTCCGTTCACTTACTAACCACGTTGGTGAAGTATGATTCTCATACCCTTGGTGTTTGAGCCATTTTTTGGTCAAAACATTTGGCGCCGACCGTGGGGCCGTATTTGCATCTTTCCCTGTTGAAGTCCAACGAGGTTTTCTAAGAAAAACTTTGCTTAAGACCATGGATGTGCCGAAGGAAGTTACTTGCAAAATTGATGACCTCACCTGCAATGTTAATATTGTCACATCGCCCACCACTCATTTCGAGGTAGGAGAATCATCAGAAATTGAAGTGGCTATAATCAAGAGAGAGTTGGAAGAAGCAATGGCGGGACTAACGAGTCAAATAAATATTACAAACAATGCAATGATGACGAAACTTGAGTCAATGTTCACTATTCAAGCCGCAACCACAAAGTCCACACTAAGTGCCACTTGTTTTCCACCCTGTCGAGCGAGTCACGCATACGGTACAAAATATTCTACTTCAAGCACGAAACAGGGAAATTATACTCAGGAAGTTGCATATCATGCCAATCTGGACCGTGGAAAAGCTAAAGCCCTCATGCTTAACTATTCCGATGACACAACCTTTCAATGGAAAAATAATCCCACCAAAGGGACATTTATCTCAAAAGAAAGCCTAAATCCCATGTGTCCAGATATGATTACACGCTTAGATGAGAGTCTAGCGAGGAGGAAGGCACTCGTTCCGCAGATCAGAACAAAGAGCAGGAATATATTTTTGGAATAATACATGGAATTGTGAAAGATAGCTTGAAGAAAGAGGATAATCGAATAGAGTGGGAATTTTCTCCTACTACGACCCCACTCACTTAAAGAATTAGAATGGCCATATATCCACAAAAATTTAAACCTCGAACGGTGCAATCCTATAATGGGACGAGTGATCCCAACGTGTTCCTATGCAAATATAATCAACATATGAACGGGTTGCATGCCACCGACGAGATCAAATGGCTGTATTTCTTGACTTATCTAGAAAGGGTGGCCTACCTCTGGTTCACAAAGCTACCACCGAAGTCTGTGGACGACTTCACTACCTTGGCTAAACTATTCACTAAGCAGTTCAGGTTCCAAGTAGCTAGGGTCCGGAATGTCATGGAGCTAGGTGAATTACAACAAAGACCAGGAGAGTCCGTCAAAGCTTTTCTCACCCGCTTTAATATGGCAGTGGTTGAAGTTGAAAATTATGAGCCTTGTCTAATTCTGATGGCTTTGAAAGGGGCCATATGTAAAAGGACCAAGTTAGGACAGTGGATTAAGAAGAATAAACCATGTACAATTGAACAAATACTCAATAAAGCTGAAAAATATATGAGTATTGAAGAGAATTCGGTGTGTGAACAGCTAAAAGTGAAAAGTGGTGCGCAAAGTAGCTGTGATAGTCAGAAGAGGAGCAACATAGGAAAAGATAACTTAGCTAAGAAGAAGCTACGCTTTTTTAAGAATTCTGAGCTCACCCCTCCTTAATGACACCATAAGGAATATCTTCATGGCAACTAAGAATACCAAGAAATATCCCATTCCAAAACGAATGCAGGTCAAAGATGTCGCTATAAGATCAAGAAGGTTTTGTCAATTTCATAACCAGCTAGGGCAAGATACTATTGATTTGTAGGCATTTATAATCATTAATTGAGGAACTGATTAGGAAAAATCATTTGCAGCAATATGTGAAAGTCTGCGAACACTGCTCCATGAGAAAGGGGCAACAAGTAGTGAATAGATCGCTCAAACCAATTCAAGGCCATCACATACTTAAGGATCAGTAGCCAGCGTTTTGGTTATGGTGACTCTGGATAAGCGACCTCCATCACATTGTTTTGCTTTATTACTTCGATTTGCTTTAGTACTAAAAAACCAGCAGTTACTTTACTATGTTCTATTTCTTGCTACATTCTTGTAAGCAGTTGACGATGATTCACTTGCGTTCTATTAAAAAAAGGCCTTACAAATCAAATGTTATGTGCTTACCTAAATAACGTAGTTGTAAGCTCATACTAAAAGTCGGTTTCTTAAATGTAGGGCATAATAGAAGCGATTGCTCATCTACAACTAAACTGTAACGGAAGGCTTCCTAAAACATATTTCAAGCAAAGTAGCTCGAGAGCCAAAAACATCATGTGGATTAAGCAGGATAAATGAGCACATCGCTTCAAAAGAATAAGCTGTTCGAGGGCAAATAGTGAAAACATAGTAAACAAACAGCAGGTCAGAAAGCTGCACTTTTCATTATGAAACATGCCAAGCAAGCATCCATTGAAGGGATTGGCATCAAACTTTGAGGAAAATACTAAGGTAGTGTCAAATCTGTCCCATGGATAAAAATTGCTAGCCCCAAAAGAGGCACCTTGTTAGGTGCAGGACACAAACTCCTTAAATCGAAATAGAATTCGATAAGAGGAACTAGTGTCCACCTCTCGGGGTAATGCATAAAAATAGGAAGGAACAACAACACCTAGGTTGGAAGCACCAATCCTAGTGCCGGAAGGATTGGAAAACATGCTGGAAGGACAAGCGCAAACAGAATTCCTATCCGAAAGGGGGTAACAGAAATCCTAGCCGAAAGGGGGTATCCAATAGGGTCTCTTTGATTCCATAAAAATCAGAACAAACGAGACGGAATGTGGATCGATATTTCAAACCTAAGACCTCCTCTGGGGGCACACATTCAAACCTCAATCTCTGAAGGGCTTGGGCCACCAGGTCAGCGAGAAATGGGGGATAAATACATAAAAAAACATAACGACCTTGTGCGTTTAAAAACCTAATCCCCGAAGAGCTTGTATTGCCAGGTTAGCGGGTAACACAGTTGAATACCTAACCAAAAGTCATGAACTAATCGATTAAAACAAAAATTATAGCTATAACTAAGAGAATTTATGAAAAATCGATCGTTTCTATCCCAATAGAGTTATAAAGAACTTTGGTATGGGGGTATCACCATTGTGTAAAAATCAATAATACTCACTTAAACATTCCACAAGCTCGTTACAACTTTACAATAAAGAATAAGCATCTGATGGGATCGTTCGAATAACAAGATTGAATCCCCATAAAATACTATCATTCATAAAAACGAACGGCGAAATCATTATAATACCAAACGTGACAACTTGGATAATCGAGCATAAAGGTATTAGGCGAGGACCGACACTCGCATATACAAACGATCTAAGTGCATGACAAGTAAGAAAATAGATTGAAATCAAAGCATAAGGGTCACAAGTACTACTTCTTAACAGAGGAAGGAGGAGGGGAACCAACTGCTCGACATCCACCCTTTGTTCCTTTGTTTACCCAAGAACTATCAGGAGAGGACAAGTTAACGATCCCTGGTCTATTTGCAAATGGTTTCTTTCTACGTGTCAGAGTGGACACAGCCTTAGTATTCCAAATTTCGTCCTTGTCTTCCAAATCAGACATGTTAAGTAACGTTGGGTCTCCCGGTAAAAGTGTGGTGCGCGGGGTAATACTGATTGATACTAAAATGAAGTCAACGATGGCAGTTTGAGCGACGGAACCACCAGTAGACAAAGGAGGTGGTGAAGGCGAGCCTGGTGCAAATGGATGGTAAGCATTAAATTCAACAAACCCAGGTGAAGAAGTGAGATAATCCAGATCCGGTGCGGATTGATAGATATCAATTTTACCTGGGGTTATTGGGTATACAAGGTCGACCTCATAGTCATTCACATTTAAAGAGTTATCGTTATGGCCTGTGCGTTGTTTGAGAATATTCTCCTGAACTGTATGGTCTTTAATAAGTTGAAATCTGGTAGCATCCTAGACAAGGTGGTCTGCAGGGGGAGTTTGAGAACTAGAAGCTTCAATATCGATAAGACTGGATGGGCTACGAGTGGTAGTAACATCTAGGTTTTTTCCCCTAGAAGATCAAGCTCGCTCGTCTGCCAATATTTTCCTGCCTCCAACCAAAGCCTTACAGTCTTCTTCTTACAAAAGGCTCTCCTGGAGATATTCATCATCAGCACCATAAGAATATGAGAGCGCTTGTTCCCAAACAAGAGCTAAAGTCCATGGAAAATCCCTGTTCAGATAGCTTAAGCCAACGCAATTCATAACATTGTAAACGCAAAATCAAAACAGAGTATGGTCAGTCTCAATTCTGGCCTCATTAAGGGCTTTGAGAAGCTTGATTCTACCTTTTTTTCAGATTCCTTAGAGTCTCATTCTGTGAATTGATCTTGTCCTCAAGAACTGCTTTTTCTTGTTGGTAAGAAGCCGAGGCCCGTCTCTCTAAAGCCAGTTGACATTCAGCGAGTTCTTGAGCAAAATTGAGCTTCTCGAGGTTTCCCCCCTTATAGCCTCAAGTTCTCTATTAAGTTCCTCATTTTTAGCCTCCAAGTTGTTCACTCTAATATTCCTGCTCTTTAAAGAGGCGATTTTAGATTCTTAAAACTCGATCAAGTGAACCAACCCATCTTTATCATTCTCTAAGATGTCAATATGATCAAGATGTCGAGCATTTAATCTTTGGAACTCGTAACCTAATTTGGCCCAATGTTCTGGTTGCTTATCAACATTTCTCATGGCCAAGTTTAGCCGCATTTCGAGCTGACTCCAAGCGGTATTAAACTGAGTAATCGTACAGCTCTTTATAGTACTTAACCCCTAAACAACATCTCGCCTATCGTTTGGATGTAGATCTAAATAAAAGAACATCCCCCTTAAATCCAAACCTCCAAAATGATCTCTAAGCATCAAGTTTCCAGATGGGACCTTATAAGGGGGGCGGTCGAGAATCATTTGGATCTGAGCAGAGGTTGGGACAATGGATCGTTTAGGGAAAGTAAGAACATTGGGGTCTAGGAAATCAGTTGATACAAAATATCTCTGAGTCTCACTTTTGCCTCGATTGTTCCTGCACCTTTTCTTCGTCTCTCCCTCTATGTGGTGCTTACCTTTATTGCCCTTATCCAACAACTCCACACGATCGGATCCTTCCGTCCTTAAAGAATCAGTTAGTCGAAGTTCGAGGATGTGTTGAGGACGAGAACTCAAAGACGGATGAGAGCGCTTTAAGCGACGAGAAAGGTGAGACGGTAAAAAACTTTAGGGATCAACAGAATCAGCTTGTCGGAGAAGTTATCTGATAATGATTGTTTCATGTTTACATCTGGCAAAGGGAACAAAAGCAGAATTTCAGCAAGCATACAAAGAAATTATAAGATTTGCAATATAAAGCATAAAGTGCTTATAATAATTGCATTTTAATGCACATCCAATAACAAACCAATTTCAAGTGGATTTCCTAAATCAAATGCTTTCCCAGGCCGTTGGGTGGATTCTTGAGTTTTCTCCATGTCAGACGCTACAGGATCAGAAATCACAATATCACGCTGACTAAGATAATTGATGGTGTCTAAATCTCCTAGGCTTCCAAAAGTTCCTATAGAACTCTCTTCTTGAATAATAAAAGGAGCAGGGTTTTCAATAATCTTTTCAGAAATTATATTATCACTTGTACCACCTATGTTTTCATCTACTCCTTTATCGCTCCCTTCAGTAATCAAAGGCAAGGAGGATACTAGTGAAAACTGGCCACTATCTCCGAGGGTTAAGCATTCCTTTTTGGTAAGGGGTTTTTCCAATGGTACTTAGTGTATAAGCCAAAGTTTTCTTAATGGATCGTGAAGGATGGAGTAACTGATATTTACGAAGGTTTCCTTCTAAAAGCAACGCTTGTCTGCTCCTCTCAGTCTTGTTAATAGCAACCAAAGAATCGAGAAGAGCCTGGTCAAGGACAAGGCCTTCATTGGGAGGAATTACAGTAAAATGGAAAGAGAACCTATTAAAAAAGAGAAAGGAAAAGCAATGATTTCAAAGCAAGGACAGTTACTTCCTTCCATCCACCGCCCATGGAAGTTACTAGGGCATCAAACATAAAAATATTGATCTGGAAACCCCTTGACACCATCTGTTAAGCTAGTAATAATTCTATAATGTCTGCCTTCCATAAAAATAAAAGAGGTATCGTCCGCTTCCCTTCTTTCGAAAGCATATAATGAACAGATATCCCAAAACGTAGGTGCTCGTTGCTTGACTCTCATAAAAAGTATGTGCAGCCCTAGTAAAATATGATATCCATTGGGATGCAACTAGAATGGGGCAATGGCCAGGCGCCACAAAACGGACTCTAAATAGGATTTGAAAGGAGGAACCGATCCATTGGATAACATATGACGATTGACTGCTACATATCTAGGGGTGGACGATCAACCGAATTATCTTTCTTTTGAAATCTGGTTTCACCTTATGAAAAACCAAAACGAGCACACATTTGCTGGTATAAGCCAAATGGGTGTGTCGATTTACGACTGTTAGAGGGCACCTATTCAAGGATTCGAGGTGGGGGTAAGATTGGCAATCGTTCACTCCGGGACCAACAACCGGGGCAGCCTCAGTCACCTGACCCGAACCTTTGGGCTTTCCAGACGTGGTCCTTTCCTTGGGATCTTGACTAAATTGGCTTTTAGCTTGCATTTCTATATAGGTAGGTATTTTTGAGAAACAAGTTACAGCTAGGTTGCTAATAATCAAAGGAAAGCAACTCTGAATGAATGTGCCATTCAAACTGAAAACCATTAACTATACCTAGTCTTCAAAACCAACTAGAAGTATAAGTGATCGAAGGTAAAATTGCGAGCTTAAAAGTGTGTGGTAAGGCTTGACATGATAGATTAAGCATTACACGGAATGTTCAACCAACAAAAACGAACCAGTCTCGATCGGCCTCACGTAACCCTTGCATGTACAAAAGGTTCCATCCCGGTCAATTATAAATAACTACTAGTCGCACGTAATAAATGGATGCTACCAGCAAAAATGGAACATGAAACAGTGATAACAATATCAAGGTTCTATGGCATGGGCATTCCATCAAACATCTGATGAAGGCATGGTAAATTAAAGATGACGTTTCAAAGATATTTCAACAAGCAGCTTGCAGACATATTATTGAATTCGGACAACTAAGGGGCTTTTGTGCGAATCAGATCTATCAAATGATTGCACACACACACACCCCTCTAGAGTGTACTAAGTCAAATCTATGTTTTTTATAGTCACCTCAATCATAATAAAACTACCGAAAATTTTAACACATGCTCAAATAATTCAGTCCTTATCAAATGGGAACTTTTATGAAGCTAGTTCGATTAACCCAAAAGCAAAGCTTAGAGAAGAAATTCATTTACAGACGAGCAAGCAAATCCGATTTCAAAGAAGAAATGCTCTAACTGATTTCGAATTTGAAGAAACTCATCCTAGAAACGTCAGGCGCAATGATAAATTGAGGAAGGTAATGCAATCGAAGTCTGGGAGTAATCGGAGGCAGTAGGGAATCTCCTATAGTAGAGCCTCCATTAAGGTAGGATTTTTAGAAAGATGAAATACATAAAGAGCGGGAAAATGAAGAGACGGTATTTAAAGAAGACTAAAAGGCCCCTTCAAATTGAAGTGACATGACAGCTTGGTCAGGACCGGATAACCTGCTTAACTATACCCGATAAACGGACCATCAAATCTAGTCAACAAACAACTATATCTATGTACAAGGGACTATGAGGATATTCAATTTTGTATAAGTACGAGCCGTTAGCAAGCATATTCGTCTTACAGGGGATTGGACTTAATCCATCAAATGATGTTACATTTCATTATTTCGAAGCATGTAATCTTTACAAATTAAAAATTACAAACTTCGAGGGGCAAATGTTTATCCCTTAAGAATCACACGTACATTGAAGGATTAAGTCCATGTTAGAACTGTAAGACGAGCACTCACGAGGCCCGTATACTCATGCCTCAACGAAAGTCGTTGCACAACAAGGTTAAACATCAACCACGGCTCGAGCGTAGGAGCAAAGATTGGTCACTTGAGCCAAAAAAAGTCGCTTGAACATCAGAACAAGGTGGGTCGTCCGCTTAGCATAATCAGGATTGGTCATATGGCGCAGCACGGCCATGCAGAGGGGTAGCACACACGAAGCTAGCTCAAGAATAGCATGACGCAAAAATAGTAAGGATCACGCATCCTACAAAGATCGTCCATATTTGAAGAAGTCGTTCATCCTTGTACCAAAGAAACCGGTTGTACAAGACGAAGAGAAGAATTGGCTCCAGTAATATGCCCCACTCTGAAGTCGTTCATTTATGATAACCCGGTCGATCGAGCCTAGCAAGAAACACGAAGAAGCCAAAGTTCGTATATGTATCCTATGTCCGCTCATAGATTGCAATCATGGTCGCCCATTCATTCCACAATCAGCTGGTAACATTTTAATCAGATGCTGCCCACCGGTCGAGAAGATATCAGTTCCTAAAGGGTTGCACTTACATTTTGATCTACAAGCTTTGACTGTTCACCTATACACCAACACAAGAACTCTGGCCAATCGCCTGTGTACTCATCACCTGATCGCTCGCCCTAAACTGCTCGTATCTATGCAGTCGCTCACTCATAAAAAGTCGCTTGCTCCTATGAAGTCGCTCGCACATAACAGCTGAATACAGCTATCGACAATTGGCTACAGCCAAGCAGTGGCATTTTAGTAATTAACGGAACAAGCGACCCGCAACTTGCATATATGGGTCTTAACTCATTTCTTCAAGGGAGCTCACCTATAAATAGGCCATGGCTTCCACCATATAGGGGAACCTTTTGACCACCATGAAGGGCTGTAAAATTCTTTCCTCCACCATTCCTTAAGAATTCTTAACAATCATCCTTATCTCCACTTGAAGGATCTTCATCCATCTGGCCATGGCATCCATTGAGATTTTATAAGTAAAAGACGCCAAAGATATCCTCCTTCTCCGTCGCTCATCCATCCTTATCCTCCGTGGATTCCACTATTCCTGCATCAAATTCTGTGAATCGAAGCGAGATTTGTATGTAGGAATGAGAATATGTAGAGAGAGCGAGAAGATGTATAAACAAAGCGAGTTTATAGGCTTTGTAATCATTGTCATGATAATGCAAACCTTCTCCATAGTGGGTGTAGGCCAAGCTTAGGGCCGAACCACTCTAATATCTTGTCTCCTTTTTACTTTTCCTACATTTTTACTTTCAAATTTTGTTGAGTACGGCTCCGTTCACTTGCTAACCGCATTGGCGAAGTACGATTCTCGTATCCTTGGTGTTTGAGCCATTTTTTGGTGAAAACAATATATATATATATATATATATATATATAAGTTTTACTGTCAGGACAAAATAATTGCTTACATTCTATAACTATTAATATATCAAATATGTCATATCTTTAAAACATAACTACATTGTGTATGTCAATATATATAATCTGGAGCAAAATCCAAAACAATTTTAGACATGCTTAATTTAAGCAAGTCGGTTAAAAGGGCATTTTGTAATGAGTTATGATTCAATTCATTTTATATCATCGTCATCAAAATGAACACAATTTGATCAACATCAATATGATATAAAAGAGGATACTAATGGTTATATAACAGGATTTCTGAAATCTGTTAGACTTCGCATATTAATCTGAATTTTTTACAGATTAACATTAAAACATTTTATAGAATTTAAGTGGCATTAACACATCAAATTTATCAATATAAATTTCAGTAAAAGGAATGGATTCATATATTAACACATTTTTGCATAACAAGATATTCAAAGATAATTTGGAAATGTCATTCCTTCTCAAACAAATTTGAACATCTCAAATTTATCTGTGAATATTTATAAAATTTTGAGCTGTTTATATATCAATGTGTATTTATAACATTGATCAAGCCAAGTTGAGACGACCCGAACTTCCCCGTGAAGGAAAGCACACATAGAATTGAGGACAAGACAAAATAGAACGCAGACGGAAGAACATTTCATTGTTATTACAACAATTCCATCAGACACAAGAATATACAGAGTATAAATGAATAAATTACATTCAACAAATATCAGAGATTACAATAAATTACATAGCAGCGGAAAAATATACAAAACACAACTAGAAGTGATACACGGATATAGAGCTTTCCGAGCATCGTTCCAGCTATAAATCAGGACCTTGTGGATATAAATCTGCAAAACCAAAACTACTAGCTACCCGTGTCGAAAATAAGGGCACCCCGAGTTTAGGTTAAAACAATAAACTCCAGGTCAGTCATGGGACTGGTGTGAGAACTAAAACAGTTAATTAAAACTTTGCTTTAAAAGATAGTAATTCAAGGGACCACGCCGTATAACACGGAACGGGTTTCCTCCCAAGAATACTAGTGCATATGACAAAACAACGCAATGCTTTTTGGAAAAATGAAGCTATTATAAGACCCAGGTCCCATCACACAATGCAACGCAAGCCGGAGGATAGGGTTTTCCCTTATAATAGCCAAACATGATTGGTACGTCAAAACAAATCATTTGATACTATTATAAGTGTATAGTGTCAAAATAATTTTCAATCATAAATATCAATCATAGGCGGCATGGGTACCATCTATAATGTCGCCATACTAGTTTTACAATTAAAACCGCAATATCACGTATTGGAAATTGGATTCCTTCATGAGCCGAGGCAAGGGGCAAGTTCCTCTCCGCGTTCGAGACACTCTAGCAATGCCTCAGGACCCCACTCTGATCCTTTGGAACCTCCAAGGCCGGTCCTCTCTTACTTTTGAGGATTAGTTATTCCGGAACACACGTTTCCCGGTCCTTATAGACCTATATCCGAGGAGCCTTGTATCCAACAACCACACAGGTGAAAGTATATAAATGTCAGGGCTGGTAGGTCACTGACACCACCATAGCTAGAAAGAAACGTCGTGCACTCGTTGGGTCCGTATCCAGTTTTTGACTCATTCCGAGGTGTGAGGCTCGTGAATCCACGCTATACACAAAGCTACGTCACACAGACCATGCTTTGATCATCAACCACAAGACTTTGCTTTTCAACAGAAGCCTCGATCAATTGCCACTTACGCGTGCCACACTGGCAATTCACTCCATGCGACTGATGCCCATCGATATACAACCTCTGAGCTCGTACGTCTCTGAGAAGGGCGTTAAGCAAGAGAATAAATTCTCTGCCACCAAACAGATGTATATTTAATAGAGATCAATCAATACAGAATAAAATCCAATGTCAGACACATAATCCATTTACAATTCGTTCTGGGTCTGAACGAAATCGGAGGCACTTTCCTCGCATATCCATCCATCTCCAAGTACGTCTGGACGATCACCAACTGTTTCCCTCATCTTGGGTGTATAGCCCAAACTAGATCATCAGTAATCATCCAAACGATGTGAAGACTTCCGGTCTTCAACCACCGTCTTCATCTTCGACATCTCGTCGAATCGGTTATTCAGAATGGGTATAAACCCGGCCTTTCTGAATAACCCACGTATATGATAAACAAATGTTACACAAACACAACAAACGCCTCTTTCCAATTCAGAATATTCTTTTATTCACAAAATCACATTCTTAGGGAAAGGTTCCCATTAATTTTATCCAAGATAAATTCTTCTAAATTTATTCTATAATCTTCCTTTGGATATCATTACAAACTAGTCGGGATTAGCAAACCACGCCGAAGTAATTATTTATTTTATTTCCCAATCCCAACCTATTCATCCCATGGAGCAAAACTGGTAATACTCTATATCTAACACCACGGGGTTATCGGTAGAATTAATTACCATTTCACGTTCAAATCTAATTAAATATTTAACTATCGCATTGGAGCAAAACTGGTGGTACTCCATTCTCGATCACCTTTCAGATTTGATAATTTAAATTATCAATTCACATTTCAATCTAATTAAAGATTCATTAAAACTCCACTTAGTTTTAATCTTCACAAAAATCAACATCCGGCCTTTAACTGGGTTAAAGAACCAATGTCATATAAAACACGATTCACGATAAACCCAAATCACATTTGATATTAAATACAAGGCTCTGAATAGAAAATATACCGGCTTATATTCAATATCAAATTCGGAAACCAACAAATATTGTATTGGAAATAACGATATAAAATATCTTTCAAATTCCCATAACAATATCTGTATTGTCACGAAATCCAACATCGAAATACTCCGAAGATAATTTCGATTCAACTCCAGTCACGTATTGGCAATATTGATTATTTTTAATATCACCTTCAAATTCAATTTATTTATTTCAAAAATAAATTGATTTTAATTCTAGTTCAAAACTAGTTCATTTCGATAAAAATCTATTTTTATCTTTTCAAATGTGAAATTTTTCAGCCCAATTTTTCCCAAATCATTTCTTATGATTTTACACAAATTATAGATATTTTTAATAATTTTATCAAGGCCCGTACAGTCGATTTCCATCAACGGCCATCGAACTGCACTTACAACGACCTTTTTCAAATTTGATTTGGACTTAATTCCAAATCCAACCGTTTGATTTCAAATTTAAAATACTCAATGGAAAACTCTTTTCGATACGAACCCAACGGTTCCGGTTTTAGGAGAATCCGACGGTCGGATCTCCCGCAACGTCAATTCGAAGTCAATGGTCGAAATTCACGAACTACTACGGCGTGGCGCGTTCTATTCAGGCCATTATATATATATAATATATATATATATATATATATATATATATTATATATTTCATCGATTTCCTTTTTAAAACGAATTTTATAAATAGTTCTAAATTCGTTTCAAAAACAATTTCAACTTCATCTTCAATTTCAAATCGATTTGATTTCAATTCAATTCGAATTCATTTCAATTTTATTTAATTCGAATTCAAATTCGTTTCAATTCAATTCAATTTCTAATTCATTTCAACTCAATTCAATTTGAATTTACCTTCTATTTAATTCAATTCGAATTCATTTCAAATTGATTTCAATTCAATTTCAGTTCGTTTTAAATTTCATTCAAAACGATTTCAATTCGTTTTTAATTCAATTTTAATTTAATTCAATTTTAATTCATTTCTATTCAATTCGAATTCAAATTCACTTTCTATTCAATTCGAATCGAATTCATTTTCTATTCGATTCGAATTCATTTCAAATTGATGCAATAAAATTTCAATTTTAGTTTTAATCTAATTCAATTTGAATTTCATTTCAAAATATTAAATTTTGAAATCCCTTTTTTATATTCATTATAAAACGAATAAAATTGATATAAATATCTTTCGCATTAAAATAACGCATCTCTAATCGACATGGCTTTATGTTTTTCAAAACTTCTTTATTCTATTCAACAGATGAATATTTATTCTATTCAACACATGAATCTATACTTCTTTCGACACACGATTTTTTTTGTTATGTAAAATATTTTATAAAATCAAGGTATCTATCGTTTGATTTTCAATTAGACTCCACCGTGAAGTAGTTCTAATTTTAAATATGATAAAGATGTAAATTTTATTGTTAAAATATTTTACTCAACATACGAATAGCTTGAACACATGCACATCGTCAACACATGACTATTTTTATATTCAACACATGAATTTTCTTTTATAATATTCATTATTTTCCCGATTGGAATGAGGCCCAATCAATCACCGTATAATGTCAATTATATGGATTCCATACACCACATGTATATAATAGCAATGATAAACAATCAACCATCATCCAAGGTGCACCACACCACTGCATAAGCATCAAATATAAATAACTAACGCTTACACAGCCTGTCGACCAATCGATCGACATACAATTAAATAGTTGGGATTAGTGTACCCAAATATCATCCCAACACCCGTGTGGGGTTTCAAATCAACAAACACATATTTTTATTTGTGCAGTTGGGCGATGTGTAAAATTTATCATCCCAATCAATATCAGTCAAATCAGTGTATATAAACAAATCGGCCGATTTGTTTATAAATATTTATTTATTCACTTTCACGTTAAAAATTATATTTTTAACGATAGTTAATTTATTTCAACACATGAATCTCTTTATCTATTTCACATCATTTCACAAACAAATTTTCACAACATATCAATCAAACAAACAATCCATCCATGGTATGTGGATGACGGGTGTCGGGTGTTGCTAAGCACCGTCTGCATCCTAGTATATATATATATATAAATATATATAACTAGAAAAAGAAATTTAGAGTGAGAAGTTCTCACCAATAGCTATCCCAATCATCGCGACTCTTCTTTTGTAGGAAATCATCGCCATTCTTGCCTTTTGTCACTTTCGTTGCCCGTAGCCACTATATATATAAAAATCACATTTTTATATTGCTATTCAATATATAAAAATCGAATTTTCACTTCGCTATTCAATATATAAAAATCGAATTTTTACTTCACTATTCAATATATAAAAATCGAATTTTTACTTTGCTACTATATAGATAAAAATTCTATTTTTACCACGCTATTCTACATATAAAGATTTCATTTTTTTTATTATAAAGATTTCGCCTTTTCTATTATAAAGATTTCGCCTTTTCAATTATAAAGATTTCGCCTTTTCTATTACAACACTATAAAAATCACATTTTTATTTTGCTACATATATAAAGATGATATTTTTACCATCTATAAAATAAAAAAATTATATCTTTAACCTTTCTATATTATAAAAATTATATTTTTATCCTTCACATCATATAAAAATTATATTTTTAATCTCTTTATAATATAAAAATTATATTTTTAAACTTTCTATTCTATAAAAATTATATTTTTAAACTTTTCTATTCTAAAAATATAAACTTTCCTTTTAACAAAAATCTAATCTTTCCTTAAATACAAAACATTTCTTTATAGCTTTAAAAAATCATAGATTTATTTTCCTAAAAAAAACTGATTTTATAAATGCTAATCCATATTTAAAAATTGATTTTATAAATAAATTAAAAAAATAAAAAGCTCACCATGGCTCAAGGGGGAAGGGAATGGCGGCTGAGGGTGATCGGCAGCGGTCAGCAGGTGGCGTGGTGGTTCGGAGCGCGGCACGAGGCTCGAGGAAGAAGAGGGGGTGCGGCTAGGGTTTCAACGGGGGTTGGGTCTTGCAGTTCCTGACAGAAGAGGGGAGGAGGGGAGGGTGCGTCGAAGGAGGGAAGAGAAGAAGAAGGTGGCGGCGCGACAGATGAAGGGGAGGCGGAGGTCAAAACGGGGGGGGGGGGGGGCGGTGATCGCCAGGGGCGCGGCTGCGGCTGCGCCTTCTTTTCTTTTTTTTCTTTTTTTTATTTAGAATTCTGATTTAATCGGGGGGGCTGAACAGTTAAGGAGAGGGTTTTATTTTATTTTATTTCTTTGTCTTCTGATCGATCTGAAGTATAAAGGGGGGCAGAGGAGATAAGGGGAAGAGATTTTTTATTTATTTAATTAATTAATTAAATTTCAAAAAGGTGACTTTTTATTTTGACCTCTAAACGAGGCCCACCGCCTGTCGACCATAGCGTTTCACCCCCAATCCGAACACAATGGGATATGTATCGTAAGCCGGTTCGACTGTTTCGATCAGTTTCCATTAAAATCAACATATAACTCTATATATTGAATTCGAACGCGTATTTCAATTTACTGGGGTCACATACGAACTCTAAAAATTCCGGAAAAATATTTTCTAGCATCGTATTGACAATACGGTCCTAACAAAACTAGTTTCGTTGAATTCTGAGACCGTTAGAAAAATGGCCCTTTTCCAGTCGATTAAAATCAACTGAAACTGGTCAAACGTGTTTCCCTTTGCCACGCTCACATATTGATTCGAAAAATTACGAAATTTGGAATCTAGCAATAACTTTACATCAAGGACCCAACAAAAGTGGTTTCGTCGAAATCCGAGGTTGTTTGCAAAATTCCCATTTTTAAGGGCCTGAATTCCATAGCGACTATTCAGAATTTTCAACTGGACATATCTTTTGATTCCCGCTATGAAATTTCAATTTTTCGGATTCGTTGGAAAGATATTCTCAATTAGATCCTATTATTTTTGGTTCCACTAAAATCCGGTTTGTTTTGCACCCCGTACATTCAATTGAAGTTTGAAATCGAATTATCGAACTACCTCGCCACTTTCAATTCTATCTATAATTTAAAATAAATATTTATATTCTAACGACGACGTATATAATATATACGTTCGAATTATATTCAAAATAAATTTCTCGTCGATTTTATTTAAAATAATTCATTTTAAATGTTCAAAATTCGTTAAAATTGCCAAAATAAAAAATTTAAACTGGCCCAGATTTTCGGGTTGTTACACCCCACTTAAAACTTTTCGTCCCCGAAAAGGAATAAAGTCGAAAGTGGTTTAATTAATCAACTATACGTTCGATCTGGCTTCCATTCTCCAACTTCTCAGTTTTTGAGAATTTTCAAATTCTTCAAAAATTTGGCTAACACCCTAAATTTTCAAAAATTTCGCCATAACCTCCCCTGCACCGGGAGCCACGGGAAAATCCCGAAATTGCCATATAGGCCTTCTGATCTCAAAAAGAAAAAGAAAAAGCCAAGCGGCTAGCCAATAGGCTCATAAAATCATCATCACCCAAACAAAATAGTAAATTATAGTAAACTTGTACCTATTTGTCGGGCAAACAAATTTTATTCTCTGCTCTAGCCTACTTGCTATGACCTGTTCAATGTAAGTACTTGTATATGCAAGCAAATGCGACCAATTTTCAATACAATACAATTCAATATTTGATTCAATTAGGCTAAATGGTTAAAAATGATTAAACAAATAAGCAAACAACACAAACATCAGTCAATTAGTGAATTAAAGTTTCAAATTCATAATTTTGATACATATACAAAAATCATGTTTTTGATGCCAAATCACAACAAATAAATCTATATATATAAGTTTTGGTTCTCACACCAGTCGATGGAAATATATAGATATCACACCTTCGAAACACGAGTATAAATACTGATGATGTGGCCACATCATCAAAATTACCCCCGGGTGTCCAGAATGCGATTCTATATCTATCCAGTATATTAAAACTTCGACTATACGTTCATGACGCGTATACGCGAAATCTATATATACTCGATTGTCCAAATTCAAAATAAATAAATATTCAGATACGTTTAAAATGAATCAAATTTTCAAAACAAAATTGTTTTCATTTGAAAAATATACTCTTCCCACTCGTTCTAGGATACTACTGATCCTATCTCTAACGAGTCATTCTAATTGGATATTACTAATCCAATATCTGATGAATTCTTTCGTATGGTTCCAATGTGCCTTGTTCTCGAGCTATGTAAACCAAAGCTCTGATACCAACTGTAACGGAAAGGAATTTCGCTCGATCCGAATCGATCGTTAAACCGACTAAGACCGTTCGAAACCCCTGATCGTTTGGAGAACAGGACAAATTGGAACGCAGACGGAAGAACATTTCATTGTTGTTACAACAATTCCATCAGACACAAGAATATACAGAGTATAAATGAATAAATTACATTCAACAAATATCAGAGATTACAATAAATTACATAGCAGCGGAAAAATATACAAAACACAACTAGAAGTGATACACGGATACAGAGCTTTCCGAGCATCGTTCCAGCTGTAAATCAGGACCCTGTGGATATAAATCTGCAAAACCAAAACTACTAGCTGCCCGTGTCGAAAATAAGGGCACCCGGAGTTTAGGTTAAAACAATAAACTCCAAGTCAGTCATGGGACCGGTGTGAGAACTAAAACAGTTAATTAAAACTTTGCTTTAAAAGATAGTACTTCAAGGGACCACGTTGTATAACACGGAACGGGTTTCCTCCCAAGAATACTAGTGCATATGACAAAACAGCGCAATGCTTTTTGGAAAAATGAAGCTATTATAAGACCCAGGTCCCATCACACAATGCAACGCAAGCCGGAGGATAGGGTTTTCCCTTATAATAGCCAAACATGCTTGGTACGTCAAAACAAATCATTTGGTACTATTATAAGTGTATAGTGTCAAAACAATTTTCAATCATAAATATCAATCATAGGCAGCATGGGTACCATCTATCATGTCCCCATACTAGTTTTACAATTAAAACTGCAATATCACGTATTGGAAATTGGATTCCGTCATGAGCCGAGGCAAGGGGCAAGTTCCTCTCCGCGTTCGAGACACTCTAGCAATGCCTCAGGACACCACTCTGATCCTTTGGAACCTCCAAGGCCGGTCCTCTCTTACTTTTGAGGATTAGTTATTCCTGAACACATGTTTCCCGGTCCTTACAGACCTATATCCGAGGCGCCTCGTATCCAACAACCACACAGGTGAAAAGTATATAAATGTCAGGGATGGTAGGTCACGGACACCACCATAGCTAGAAAGAAACGTCGTACACTCCTTGGGTCCATATCCCGTTTTAGACTCATACCGAGATGTGAGGCTCGCGAATCCATGCTATACACAAAGCTAAGTCACACAGACCATGCTTTGATCATCAACCACAAGACTTTGCTTTTCAACAGAAGCCTCGATCAATTGCCACTTACGCGTGCCACACTGGCAATTCACTCCATGCGACTGATGTCCATCGATATACCACCTCTGAGCTCGTACATCTCAGAGAAGGGCGTTAAGCAAGAGAATAAATTCTCTGCCGCCAAACAGATGTATATTTAATAGAGATCAATCAATACAGAATAAAATCCAATGTCAGACACACAATCCATTTACAAGTTCGTTCTGGGTCTGAACGAAACCGCAGGCACTTTCCTCGCATATCCATCCATCTCCAAGTACGTCTGGATGATCACGAACTGTTTCCCTCATCTTGGGTGTACAGCCCAATCGAGATCATCTGTAATCATCCAAACGATGTGAAGACTTCCGGTCTTCAACCACCGAAGTAATTATTTATTTTATTTCCCAATCCCAACCTATTAATCCCATGGAGCAAAACTGGTAATACTCCACATCTAACACCACTGTATTATCGGTAAAATTAATTACCATTTCACGTTGAAATCTAATTAAATATTTAACTATCGCATTGGAGCAAAACTAGTGGTACTCCATTCTCGATCACCTTTCAGATTTGATAATTTAAATTATCAATTCATATTTCAATCTAATTAAAGATTCATTAAAACTCCACTTAGTTTTAATCTTCACAGAAATCAACATCCAGCCTTTTACTGGGTTAAAGAACCAATGTCATATAAAACACGATTCACGATAAACCCAAATCACATTTGATATTAAATACAAGGCTCTGAATAGAAAATATACCGGCTTATATTCAATATCAAATTCTGAAACCAACAAATAT
The DNA here is from genome assembly GCA_030737875.1 of Allium sativum. Classification (NCBI taxonomy): domain Eukaryota; kingdom Viridiplantae; phylum Streptophyta; class Magnoliopsida; order Asparagales; family Amaryllidaceae; genus Allium; species Allium sativum. The sequence goes on from CM060913.1 coordinate 662,592,323, forward strand.
TCTATTGGAAATAACGATATAAAATATCTTTCAAATTCCCATAACAATATCTGTATAGTCACAAAATCCAACATCGAAATACTCCGAAGATAATTTCGATTCAACTCTAGTCCAATTCACGTATTGGGAATATTGATTATTTTTAAAATCACCTTCAAATTCAATTTATTTATTTCAAAAATAAATTTATTTTAATTCTAGTTCAAAACTAGTTCATTTCGATAAAAATCTATTTTTATCTTTTCAAATGTGGAATTTTTCAGCCCAATTTTTCCCAAATCATTTCTTATGATTTTACACAAATTATAGATATTTTTAATAATTTTATCAAGGCCCGTACAATCGATTTCCATCAATGGCCATCGAACTGCACTTACAGCAACCTTTTTCAAATTTGATTTGGACTTAATTCCAAATCCAACCGTTAGATTTCAAATTTCAAATATTCATTGGAAAGCACTTTTCGATACGAACCCAACGGTTCCGGTTTTAGAGAATCCGATGGTCGGATATCCCGCAACGTCAATTCGAAGTCAATGGTCGAAATTCACGAACTACCGCGGCGCGACGCGTTCTATTCAGGCCATTATATATATATATATATATATAATATATATATTTCGTCGATTTCCTTTTTAAAACGAATTTTATAAATAGTTCTAAATTCGTTTCAAAAACAATTTCAACTTCATCTTCAATTTCAAATCGATTTGATTTCAATTCAATTCGGATTCATTTCAATTTTATTTAATTCAAATTCAAATTCGTTTCAATTCAATTCAATTTCTAATTCGTTTCAATTTAATTCAATTTGAATTTACCTTCTATTTAATTCAATTTGAATTCATTTCAAAATTATTTCAATTCAATTTCAGTTCGTTTTAAATTTCATTCAAAACGATTTCAATTCGTTTTTAATTCAATTTTAATTTAATTAAATTTTCATTCATTTCTATTCATTTCTATTCAATTCGAATTCAAATTCACTTTCTATTCAATTCGAATCGAATTCATTTTCTATTCGATTCGAATTCATTTCAAATTGATTCAATAAAATTTCAATTTTAGTTTTAATCTAATTCAATTTGAATTTCATTTCAAAATATTAAATTTTGAAATCACTTTTCTATATTCATTATAAAACGAATAAAATCGATATAAATATCGTTCGCATCAAAATAACGCATCTCTAATCGACACGGCTTTATGTTTTTCAGAACTTTTTTATTCTATTCTACAAATGAATATTTATTCTATTCAACATATGAATCTATACTTCTTTCAACACACGGCTATTTTTGTTATGTAAAATATTTTATAAAATCATGGTATCTATCGTTTGATTTTCAATTAGACTCCACCGTGAAGTAGTTCTAATTTTAAATATGATAAAGATGTAAATTTTATTATTAAAATATTTTACTCAACACACAAATAGCTTGAACACATGCACATCGTCAACACATGACTATTTTTATATTCAACACATGAATTTTCTTTTATAATATTCATTATTTTCCCGATTGGAATGAGGCCCAATCAATCACCATATAATGTCAATTATATGGATTCCATACACCACATATATATAATAGCAATGATAAACAATCAACCATCATCCAAGGTGCACCACACCACTGCATAAGCATCAAATATAAATAACTAACGCTTACACAGCCTGTCGGCCAATCGATCGACATACAAGTAAATAGTTGGGATTAGTGTACCCAAATATCATCCTAACACCCGTGTGGGGTTTCAAATCAACAAACACAGATTTTTATTTGTGCAGTTGGGCGATGTGTAAAATTTATCATCCCAATCAATATCAGTCAAATTAGTGTATATAAACAAATCGGCCGATTTGTTTATAAATATTTATTTATTCACTTTCACGTTAAAAATTATATTTTTAACGATAATTAATTTATTTCAACACATGAATCTCTTTATCTATTTCACATCATTTCACAAACAAATTTTCACAACATATCAATCAAACAAACAAGCCATCCATGGTCTGTGGATGACGGGTGTCGGGTGCTGCTAAGCACCGTCTGCATCCTAGTATATATATAACTAGAAAAAGAAATTTAGAGTGAGAAGTTCTCACCAATAGCTATCCCAATCATCTCGACTCTTCTTTTGTAGGAAATCATTGCCATTCTCGCCTTTTGTCGCTTTCGTTGCCCGTAGCCACTATATATATAAAAATCACATTTTTATATTGCTATTCAATATATAAAAATCGAATTTTCACTTCGCTATTCAATATATAAAAATCAAATTTTTACTTCACTATTCAATATATAAAAATCGAATTTTTACTTCACTATTCAATATATAAAAATCGCATTTTTACTTCGCTACTATATAGATAAAAATTCTATTTTTACCACGCTATTCTACATATAAAGATTTCGTTTTTTTTTATAAAGATTTCGCCTTTTCTATTATAAAGATTTCGCCTTTTCTATTATAAAGATTTCGCCCTTTCTATTACAACACTATAAAAATCACATTTTTATTTTGCTACATATATAAAGATGATATTTTTACCATCTATAAAATATAAAAATTATATCTTTAACCTTTCTATATTATAAAAATTATATTTTTATCCTTCACATCATATAAAAATTATATTTTTAATCTCTTTATAATATAAAAATTATATTTTTAAACTTTCTATTCTATAAAAATAATATTTTTAAACTTTTCTATTCTAAAAATATAAACTTTCCTTTTAACAAAAATCTAATCTTTCCTTAAATACAAAACATTTCTTTATAGCTTTAAAAAATCATAGATTTATTTTCCTAAAAAAACTGATTTTATAAATGCTAATCCATATTTAAAAATTGATTTTATAAATAAATTAAAAAAAATAAAAAGCTCACCATGGCTCAAGGGGGAAGGGAATGGCGGCTGAGGGTGATCGGCAGCGGTCAGCAGGTGGCGTGGTGGTTCGGAGCGCGGCACGAGGCTCGAGGAAGAAGAGGGGGTGCGGCTAGGGTTTCAGTGGGGGTTGGGTCTTGCGGTTCCTGACAGAAGAGGGGAGGAGGGGAGGGTGCGTCGAAGGAGGGAAGAGAAGAAGAAGGTGGCGGCGCGACAGATGAAGGGGAGGCGGAGGTCAAAACAGAGGGGGGGCGCGGGCGGCGATCGCCAGGGGCGCGGCTGCGGCTGCGCCTTCTTCTTCTTTTCTTTTTTTTTCTTATTTTTATTTCGAATTCTGATTTAATCGGGGGGGGGGGCCTGAACGGTTAAGGAGAGGGTTTTATTTTATTTTATTTCTTTCTCTTCTGATCGATCTGAAGTATAAAGGGGGGCCAGAGGAGATTAGGGGAAGAGATTTTTTATTTATTTAATTAATTAATTAAATTTCAAAAAGGTGACTTTTTATTTTGACCTCTAAACGAGGCCCACCGTCTGTCGTCCATAGCGTTTCCCCCTCAATCCGAACACAATGGGATATGTATCGTAAGCCGGTTCGACTATTTCGATCAGTTTCCGTTAAAATCAACATATAACTTTATATATTGAATTCGAACGCGCATTTCAATTTACTGGGGTCACATACGAACTCTAAAAATTCCTGAAAAATATTTTTTAGCTTCGTATTGACGATACGGTCCTAACAAAACTAGTTTCGTTGAATTCTGAGACCGTTAAAAAAATGGTCTTTTTCCAGTCGATTAAAATCAACTGAAACTGGTCAAACGTGTTTCCCTTTTCCACGCTCACATATTGATTTAAAAAATTACGAAATTTGGAATCCAGCAATAACTTTACATCACGGACCCAACAAAAGTGGTTTCGTCGAAATCCGAGGTCGTTTGCAAAATTCCCATTTTTAAGGGCCTGAATTCCATAGCGACTATTCAGAATTTTCAACTGGACATATCTTTTGATTCCCGCTATGAAATTTCAATTTTTCGGATTCGTTGGAAATATATTCTCAATTTGATCCTATTATTTTTGGTTCCACTAAAATTCGGTTTGTTTTGCAGCCGGTACATTCAATTGAAGTTTGAAATCGAATTATCGAACTACCGCGCCATTTTCAATTCTATTTATAATTTAAAATAAATATTTATATTCTAATGACGACGTATATAATATATACATTCGAATTATATTCAAAATAAATTTCTCGTCGATTTTGTTTAAAATAATTCATTTTAAATGTTCAAAATTCGTTAAAATTTCCAAAATAAAAATTTTAAACTGGCCCAGATTTTCGGGTTGTTACACAAGTTCAAAACTAGCATGTCACTTGTGATTTCATAAATTTTAATAATTCAATCAGTAAATCTCATTTGTTGTTGAAAGAATGATGTGGGTATGTAGTGCTAATTGATTATGTATATCTTGTGTACCCCTTGATACCCCATAATCCTTTTGGCACCATCATATGAAACAACTTTCAATTTAATCCAATATTCATATGTTAATAAAAACGGTATGATTTAAAACAGGTTATAATGCCCTTAATAAAATTATGCAATATATATATATATATATATATATATATATATATATATATATATATATAAACATGGTATTTGTACACTGACAGTTGATTTCATCTATTGAAATATAATGTGCAGTTTTTAAACTGCTTAGAAAAACAACATGATGGGATCCAGAACTAAGTGAACCATTTAAAACTAATTCTACAAAACAGGTGATGGATTCAAGTACTATTTAGATGGAACAATCCATTAGTTATAGCAACGGATTTATACTAATCTCTTAGAGGCTAGAAAAGCATATATATTGATCAATAGTAAGATAAACAGAGTATTCAACAGAATTCGATAACTTGAAAAAATTATCCTATATATGTGATCAATATCTCGTATGTAGAAAAATCAAAATGCTCGACTATGAATCTATAATTTATAGAATCAAATCTATTTGTATTAGCAAATCAAACATCTTTTAATTTGTGTCCTTACTTGATTACATATCTATGCACTATAAAATTACACCGAGTCAACACATTACCCACATGTTTAAAGTTTAACAGTGTAAGGTGTATCAACAAAAAAATAGAAATGATATCATATATCAATTCATAATTGCATTTTGAAATTTGTATCAAATACAAAATTTATTAACAGTAAAAGAAACAATTTCTAATCATATAAGTACTAGCAAAAATTCTGGCATGTTCATAAGGATTTAATACTATGAGAATTCATTTATACTAAAACTAATTTAAATATTTTAAAGAACTATCTAGTTTTGAAATATCAATACACGTTTGGTTTTTCAAAATCAACAATTTGTTTTGAAAAGTAAAATCATAGCACTATGTTATCAAATAACTTAGATACAAAATTTAAATCAACCAAACTTAGTTTTTAAACGACTTATATGAACAATATTTTTAACATTTAAAATCATTGTTCATATAAAATCCAATTCCTATAATTAAGACAACATAACATTAATATAAAACTGAATCAAATTTCAATATTAAGCACGAATCCCCTTTTTCAAATTTTGTATCATATAACAAAATTTAATTACAGTAAACAATTTACTTTTAGTATCGAATTGCAGTGAAACAATTTTCGCTTTGATTTTATAAGTGAATTTACGTCAACTTCTAATAACAGGATTCTAATTACCAGTCATGGTTAAAGCAATTTTAAAACACAATTAAGATTCAGATTTAACTAACAAAAATCCACTTCAAAGTTTTATATTAAATATGAAACTTTGTTTATAGTAAATCTTTATTACATCTTGAATAAAAACAAAATTTTAACTCACAGTGAAACAATTTCACTTTTAAATCGAATTTACCATTGAATATGAATTCATGATTTTATGATTTCGATTATCCAATAATCAAACAAATATAAACCTAAATTACAATTTCAAAATAACTAATTTTGCAAACTCTAGTAATCATTTCGGCATGAAACTTATTTATGAAATAGTAATGCATACTACAATATAAATGTGAACAAACCCAAATTCAAAGTTCAATTTATGTTTTCTCGCAAAAACCTCGCTCTGATAACAGTGAAGGATTTTAATTCGATCGAATTGAAATCCAAAATAAGTATTTTAACAGATTAAAACATGGATCGATTGCAAGAATAATAAATTAAACTAACTTAATTTGGGTTTCAAACCTTCCAGTTTGCATATCCACGAATTTGATAAAGAGGCCGATCGATGCACAAATCAAAAAGCTCAACAAGGCGCTGAGCTTCTATGGTATCCACACGAACATGTTATTCCATCGTCATATAAATTGAATAAGAGGATAATTTAGAGGTGCTAGCTGCCATTTTGATTTCATTTTCTAGGGTTTTCATAAGAATCGAGATCCATAAAAAAATAATGATGTACCTGTGTTAATTTTTATAAAAGAAGTATGATTCCTTTTATCATATACATGTGTACCCTTAAATAAAGAACCATTTCTTATACCCATTCAAACAAAACATCAACGGTTGGCATTTCATTTTATCCCAAAAACAGAACTAGTATTCTCCTTACAATGTTTTAAGTGTGTGACCCTGTTGGTCATTACAACGTTGGCAATGATTTTAAATTATATTTGAAATCATAAACAGTGATTGGCATCTAGCTATACGTCACTGCTACCCAAGTTATAATTAGATCACATCTGATACAACCTTTCTCTGAATAGTGTATCAATGTAATATAATCCTCTTAACCAGTATATCCAGGATTAAACTTGAGACATAGATCATATCATCCTCTTTATAATTTAATCCGTTTATCTTGATCAATGAGTAGAATGTTTAAAACAAATCAATATTTGGGCACGGCTATGCATTTCACTATCTCACTTAATCAAGAGGTCCATTGATATCACTACAAATATATATATATATATATATATATATTGTAGGGTTAAATTCTATCTAGATCATTCATAATTTTCATTCAATTCGAGATGTACTTGATAATCACCGTTATCGTTACTCTGTTACGACTAACTTTGGATGATATTGAAACACAAATATCCTCGAATATAATTATAATGATTTTAGGTCTGAGGACCATTACATCACTGCCACTTGAGAATAACTTATGATATTGTTAATTATATTCCATGTAGTTTTCTCATGTTAGGTCAGCCCAATACGCTATGCTCCAATACTTATTTATGTCTTGGCATTAATATCACGTATAATAATGATCAATGAGATGTGATCATCAGACAAACAACATACTAGTCTCAATGTTTTATTGTTGTCCTATTTAAACAATAAAACTTGACTAGGGACATTTAAGAATCATAATACTTAATATATTATATAATCTCAGGTTCAAGTCCTACTCGAACTATATAATACCGTATTATTATTCTAAGGACTTCTATTATGTTAATATTTATATTATGCGGTAAATATAACATAGTAGAATATTTATTATTCCGAATAAAACAATAACATCAACAATGTTGTTAATCACATCAAATGGATTGCCTTTAGGGCACAAACTCTAACATAATCCACTTTTTATTTTGAACATGTCATGTTCAAACATATATAATTCTCTTATTCACAAGTGGAATTCAATTTCTAACTTAAGTTTCCTATTCGACTAAGAATTTAAATTTACAACTTCAATTTACTTAACTCAAATTAAGTTTGATCCCAAAATCTCATTAAATAATTATTGTTTAAATTTGTTACTCGATTTAATAATTACAAATTTGATCTTTGTTTCCAAAATCAATTCATTAACTCCATTTGGGTTCATATTTATTTTTTAACTCAAGTCTGGATCTTTCTAATGGAAGTTTGAATTTTGTTCACCCAAAATTATTTTATTTTATTTAATAAACCATTATGGTTTATAAACGATTATAGCGCTTTAATGAAAATTTGATTTTAACATAACTCATAATCTATAAGATAAAATCCAGATTTTTCTCTTACATTAGAAAACTATTATTCAATAGGTCCTAAAGGTTCTTGTTACAAGGAATTCATACTTACATTGAGTTCTATATACTCAATTGAAGTTTGAAACGTCATATTATGAACTACCACGCTTCAACGAGTTCATTTTAATTCAATTTAAATATAACGTTTGTGACGACCCCAAACCCCGATGAGACGGTAGGAAGGGTAATCTTTGGATTACAGAACAGAAATAAATAAGTAAACCAGATAATGTACAATAGAATACACTAGATAAATATAATCATCAGAGTTACACAGTATATAGTATCATACTTAGTACAAATACAGTTCAGCTATACATAAATGTCTGCATCGGAAAAGAAAACACAGTATGTACAATAGGAGCTGAACAGCATAAAAAGAGATACATGATAGAATCCATCTTCAGCTCCAGCTATCCAGAAAGAGCCTGCTAAAACCTGAATACAAGACTGCCCGTGTAGAGAAAGGGGCACCCGAGTTTGCAAGTGAAACAAACTACGAGTCAGTCATGGGACTGGTATGAGAAATCTACTTAACACATTTTTCAATATGGCTAATCACAGGACCACGCCACTTTCATGGAACGGGTTTACTCCATTGGATTGCCAGTGCTTTAAAACAAATAAATCTTTTAGGAATCGCAATGCTTTTTATAAAAATGAAGCCATTATAAGACTCAGTTCCCATCACACAATGCAACACAAACCGGAGGATAGAGTTTTACCTTATAATGGCCAAAATATGCTTGATACGAATAAAACAAATCATTTGATATTATTTCTAGTGTTTATATGTTTCAAAAACAATTTCAAATCATAAGTATCAATCATAGACGGCATTAATGCCCCATACCACTATGTCGCCATATATAGGTATACAATCAAAACCGCACGGTGTCGTATTTGGAAATTGGATTTCCGTCATGAACCAAGGCAAAAGATAGTCCTTACCGATTCGAGATAATCTAGCCCATGTCTCAGGATCAGATTTCGAGTGACCCTTTGGGGCGTAAATGAACCCAATGACTCCATCGGTCCCGGATCGACCGATATATCCGAGGCGCCTCGCAACAGCAACAACCACACAGGTGAAAATAATATAAATGTCAGGGCTGGAAGGTCACTAACACCACCCTAGCTAGAAGGAAACGCATGTCCTCCCTGGATCCTTCTCCCGTTTCTGGTCCATACCGGGGTGTGAGGCTCGCGAATTCACGTTATACACAAAGCTATGCCATACAGGCTGTGCTTTGATCATCAACCACAAGACTTTGCTTTTCAACAGAAGCCTTGATCATTTGCCACTTAGGCATGCCACACAGACAATTCACTCCATGCGACTGATTTCTATCAATACATAACCTCTGAGCTCGTATGTCTCACAGAAGGGCGTTAAGCAAGAGAATAAATTCTCCATCGCCAAACAGGTATATATTTAATAGAGATCAATCAGCACAGAACAAAATCCAATGTTAGACACACAGTCCATTTACACGTTCGTTCTGGGTCTAAACGAAACTGGAGGCACTCAATACCTCACATATCCGTATAATCAACAGGTACATCCAGGTGGTGTAATGACCTGGATCCTTATGGGTTAATTTTTGAATATTTAATATTTAATTTAAATATTAATTTGATAAATTAAATGAATATTTATATTAAGTTATCAGTTTAATAATCAATTTCGATTTAATATCGAATATATTAGAATAACAGAAAACGAAAATGGATTTAGATTGAATTCAAAATTTTGATTTGAATTGAAAACAGTTCAAAAGATTAGTTGGAAAATTTATTTAAATTTATAACGATAATAATATTAATTTATTATCGAGGAAATAAATTGTCTGAAATTAATTTATATTGATTTAAATTAATATCTCCTTCAGATGATCGAATTGGACTTCGTGACCTATCCCAGTGTGTTCGCAACAGGGGTATTACCCAAGAATCGTCAGTTGTTGGGTTCAGAGAGGAGTTTGAGATCAAGGGTTATTTAAATTTTAAGGGTACAGTTTTTAATTTAAAATTAAAGTAAAATAAAATAAAGAAAATCCCTTTCCTTTTGAGTGGAGAGAAACAAAGCAACGGTGGCTTCTCTTTCTACCACAACTTAAAAGCACGGTGGCTTCTTCATTTGCCACAAATTAAAATCAAAACAAGACTTTATAAGCCGTGCCACCCTCATTTGTTCAAAGCCAACATCTCAAATCACTTCCCTATTCTTTCCAGTTCTTCAATAATTCGTGGAAAACTTAATGGCTGTCGCTTCCCCTTATTTCTTTTCAAACTGAATCGATATTAAAAACATCAAACCCCTCTTGTAATGACCCGAAAATCCGGTCCAATTTGAGCTGACTAAATAGCACAAGTCCAACCCCAAATTGCACTGGAAATTCAAGAAACTAATAGAAAGAAGATAGAGGGTGAGAATAGATAAGATAGAAACTTAGAATAGAAGAAGAAGAAGACAACAACAGCAACATCAGAGTAACACGAATCTCACAGCGGAACGAATAAAATATAACATAACTTTTGAAATACAAAGTTATAATGTTTATACATACCATTTTCAGAGTACAACATATAACATCACAGCGGAATAAATAATAGCTATCGACTGCTGAAGCCTCCTGCTCCAAGCTCTCCAAGTGCATCTGTAAATCCCGACTACTTGACTGCCCGTACAAATTTAGGCACCCAAGAGTTTAGGGAAGACAAAATAAATAAACTCCGGGTCAGTCATGTGACTGGTGTGAGTAAACTCAAATCATTTAAACAGGTATATGATATCTCATAAGACCCCGCCGTGAATACGGAACGGGTTTTTCCCTTATGAGAATCCAAATATCTTTGAAAAGCAATATCATTCTGATATTATGATAATGTCTAAATACAAATAGATATCAGTCTAGTAGAAACGCTTGCATCTCACGTTCTACCTATATAGTATACAATCAAAACCGCAGGTGCGTATTGGATGATTGGGTTTCCAACTATGACAAGGTATGGATCCACCTTCCGATCATTGTACTCTAGGAACGATACACTGGAGTTCAACAAGAACATCTTGCAACTCAGCCACACATGACCGACCACTCATTTCGCTTGAGTGTATCGAATGTACATCACCAACGGTTGGGATCAGCAATCGTTTCCCCCATATATATGGGACAGCATTGATAGATTAAAAGAAGCAAATGAATATTCTCTAGATAGGTGATTATACACCCTACTTCGGTGCGACCGACTTAGCCATGTTGCCTGCCCGATTTTTGTCATTTACCGGATGTGAGGCTAGAAGCTATGCTTACTTCCCATTCATTTATAACACGATCACTTTGAATGCCACATTATCAGATCCGTTAATCATTTAGTTGGATTTGCACAAATAGATTCTGGATATTATGCGAAGGGAATAAATCCGTTGGCCACCATATATATTTGTACAGTCCAACCCATTCGATCCTTGGAAATACTCTGTCGGACATTCGTCCATATACGTTCGTTCTGGGACTGAACGAAACCGAAGGCACTATTCTGTAAACAGGACAACCCTTGCATAACACCATCTTCAATTAGCTTCATCGTATTTAATCACAACGCTTATGTCAATATGGAGTGGTTCTTCGGATAATAATCCAACCGGTCTCTCCATATTTACAACGTAAAATGGTCAAAACTTGATAGTCTGTGATTTAACTATCAATGAAAACATGTCGGTGTACAAACAACGATCTTATTTCTAGATAGAAATTTGATCGATCAACCATCATCATATATATATATATATATTCATATTTCCTTATTTTCTAAAATTAGAAAATATATGTTTTCAACATTGGAAAACATTTCCAATCCTCATTTTCGCATCACTACCATTCCACAACTATTAGTCCCTAACTGTAAACTAGTAAGAGAACAATTCTCTAAGTATAAACCCCGAAGGCCGAAACCAACATCAGATCAACACTCAGAAAACTATTCAACTTACTAATCTCTAGTCAGTTTCTAATTTTTGTTTAACTTCACTTCTTAATTTCTATATTCGATTAACCCCTTTTGATAAACTACGTTTGATTAACCCCTTTTGATAAACTACGTTTTCGTTACAACTATTTCCCTTTTTTAACGTTTACTTACCATTACAAATATTTCCTATTTACAACTTCTATTTACCGTTATAAATATTTCCTATTTACAACTTCTATTTACCGTTACAAATATTCCTATTTATAACTTCTATTTACCGTTACAAATATTTCCTATTTACAACTTCTATTTACCGTTACAAATATTTCCTATTTACAACTTCTATTTACCGTTACAAATATTCCTATTTACAACTTCTATTTACCGTTACAAATATTTCCTATTTATAACTTCTATTTACCGTTACAAATATTTTCTATTTACAACTTCTATTTACCGTTACAAATATTCCTATTTATAACTTCTATTTACCGTTACAAATATTCCTATTTGTAACTTCTATTTACCGTTACAAATATTCCTATTTATAACTTCTATTTACCGTTACAAATATTCCTATTTATAACTTCTATTTATCTTCTAAATAAATATTTCTTATTTCTATTTATTTTCTAAATAAATATTCTCCTTTTCAATTCTATTTATTTTCTAAATAAATATCCCTTTTATAAAACTCTATTTGTTTTCTAAATACTTCCTTTTATAAAACCGTGTTCGTTTTATAAATACTCTATTTTCAAATTGTTTTCCTTTTATAAAATCGGTTGATTTTATAAAACTCCTTTATTTCGATATACATTGAAATATTCCTTTTTCCAACTCAGGGTTTCTTATGATATTTAAAATATCAAACAACGATGATCAATATCGTTCTAACATCCATAATCAATAACTGATTATAAATCACAACATATATCATAATATATAGAAACAGTAAAATAATTGTTGAGGAACCCAGTCGGATTCCTCCAACCTGTCTCCCTGCATCCACAGATGTTACATAGTATAATATACATCAATTTCATTTCAATATGAAATATTCTACTGGACAGAATCAATGTTTGATTAACGATATAATATACGACTATATCTACGTTTTCAATCAAATCTATTTAACAGTCCAGTTTAACAATCAATATACAGCAGTCAATAAATAAAGTACAATTTATATTAAAATATAAATTGAGGAGAGTTAGTGAGTTTTACTCACATTGGCAGTTCATCGTTAAAGAACGATAAACTGTTTGTTTGATTTGAATCAAACAATTTAATTCGCCGTAAATTCAAACGAGTCACAATCCACTTCCAGTCACTTCCATCGTGTAGTGTCTGTCCATACGATCTTGTCGGATCTTAGTTTGCTGAATTTGGTTAACGTATGAATAAGTTAGGTATTATACAAGTTTTGCATATATACCTTTAAGTTTAAACAAAATTAATTAAAACTAGTTAGTGGGCTTTATAAATAAGATGGCCCATACCTATTGGATCGAACCCAGGCCCGTTTCTTCTTATTAATATCGATTTCAGCCCACTCAAATACTTAGAAAAGAATCCGACTTCTTCCATATCCTCAAACTTTCTTTCGTTCATAATTCAGGATACCGAATTCAGCAATCTTTACTAATTACTGTATTAATAACTAATCACTCTTTCCTGCTAATGACCTTTCTTCTCAGACATGGGCTGCTCTGTCCATAGCCATTTCCGCATATGCCGAGAGCTCCTCCTCTAATTCACAGTCAACACAGTATCCGCACTACTCCATGAAACTCAAAATACCCACGCACCTCTCTCCCATTCCCTGCAAAACGAGCTTCAAACAATCCTCACTCCAGACATAACCAACACGAGCTCCAGTAGACAAATCCGTACTTCCCTTTTTACCGTACCCCACCATGCCTTCCTGTTTTTGACTGTTTCAGGCTCCATTTGCCCAATCACAGTTCATGTTTAAAAATGATATGACCATCACGCCTTAATTCCCTCTTTACTGTCTCCATCCACGTCCTCACCTTGCCCGCATCAGATCCCAGTTTCCCCTTCCATGTCACGCAACCGCCCCTCTGTCCAGATCCGCCAGCCTACTGAACAAGTTCGAGCTCACAGACACTCCATGCTTCATTCTCCAATCTCAGCTACCCTCCTTCACGTCCGCTCTGAAATGAGCGCACACTATCCACCAAAAGAAAGAACCAACTCCACGTCAATCCCTCTTGGGCTCCTTTTTCCTTGCAAACGAAGGCCACTTCATCCAGAACTCGACCGCCTCCCTTTGATTTTTTTTGTGTTGCATTTTTGATTTCGAGCTCGCGGTTTGATTTTTGGAAAGATGGAAGGGTGGCGGCTCAAGGTTTCTTCATTGCGTTTTTATAAAGGGAAAGTGCGGTTGAAAAGGCACCAATGTGGCCTTGTTTTTACCAAGCAATAGTTTAGGTTATGAAACATTATATATTATTTTAATATTTAACTTATACGTGAAGTCTCGTTAAAAACAACCACATATAAGTTGTTATGGACAAAACTAACCATACCGTTGAAATCAACAATGTGTCACGATCCCAGATATATAAAAATACCGGTAGGTGAACTCATATTGTGAAACCTCGAAATGTCGATACAGGGTGCCAAATACTCCAAATAAAAAGTTGCTTATTTAAATAATTAAAAATTACAGAAAAATTCTAAAAATTAAATTATCGCTATTTCCCAAAAGAACCTTGTCTAAATTCAAACCCGATCTCTAGTTATATCGAATAAACCGTTACGGTCGATAGACGATTCTATAGCGACTATTTTAAAATTTGATTTGGACATATCTCAAAATCTACACGACGAAATCCTGATTTTTCTCTTCCACTAGAAATATATACTCCACCAGGTCCACACGTTTCTTGTTTCATAGAAATCCGATTTAAAACAAACTCTGTACGTTCAGTTGAAGTTCGAATCGCCAATTTACGAACTGCAGCGCCATTTCAAGCTCGATTTTAATAATAATATAATTATACGTTCTAACGTCGACGATTAAATAATATATTCGTTATTTAAATAATTAAATAAGTTAATTATTACACCGTCAAATATCCGGGTCACTACATTCTTCCCCACTTAAAATAATTTCGTCCTCCAAATTGCTAAGTTAGAGGACGACCCTATCTATTGGAATTCCTAAGATTGGTTTACCCCTTATTTCTGATTTCAACTGGACCACTTAAATTCCAATTAAAATATTAATTCATTCCGACTTACTAAAATTTTCAAAAATTTTGAAAATTTTCTAACACTTTAAATTTTCGGAAAATTTCGCCAGCACCTCCTTTGTACTGGTCAATAGGTCAAACTCCAACTCGCCTCTCTGGGCCTTCTTCAACCCAAAAGAAAATCAAACAGCCAAGCGGCTTGCCAATTCGGCTCATAAATCTCAACTCATATCAAATATAAACTTGTACCTTTTTGTCGGGCATATCAACTCTATCACTTCCATATGCTATCAACTCAACATATAACAGTATTATCTCAATCAAATTCCAATCAGTTCATATCCTCAAATCCAAACCGAATTTTATTCGAACCCCAATATCAAATTTCAAATTCTTAACTCATCAACCCAATTTCATAACAGATTATTCTCTAATCCAATTCAATTCTATTTAACTCTGTTCAAGTTAAATTTCAATTTATTTTTACCATCTCATTTTATTTAACTTCATTAGTTCAATTTTAATTTCTAGAACTCAAATTCCTGGGTTTCTTTCAAATCAAATTTGAAATCATAATACCAATTCAAAACCTTTGAATTTCTAACCAATTTGTTTTCTTAAAACAATTCAAATCAAAATCTCTGGTAGTAACCCACCACTTAGAACTCGAAAATCACACCGATGATACTGTACAGTCATCATCGGAATTTCTTTCCAGCGACACAAGTGATTTCAATACTATATCATTTTCCAAAATCATTACCAAATAATTCCATTTTGAAAACATTTCAAAATCTCCCAGGAACTTAAAATTTCCTTATTTTAATTCCAAATCTGATTTAAATTCATATTTAATTCAACTTATTTCATATACTTTACTTATATGAATTCTGATTGGTTATATACTTAACCATTTAATTTATAATCTTACTCGATTATAATAACAACAAATATATCCTATATATGATAATATATCACATATCCATACTGTGTCGGTCCATCGTATTCAAGTGTTTATTTACTCCTACCGATACAGTGGATCAAACTGATCGACCAGAACTCATAAACAACTCAACCAATGAATCCCCACAATATAAAACCATTTTTATATCAAATACAAATATGCACTCGTATATATACACTCAAACTCAATCTAGGGTATTACTAACCCTATCTCTACCGAGTCACGCCACAGAGCCAAGGTAATTCTTAACTTAAGCTCTGATACCAACTGTAATGACCCGAAAATCCGGTCCAATTTGAGCTGACTAAATAACACAAGTCCAACCCCAAATTGCACTGGAAATTCAAGAAACTAATAGAAAGAAGATAGAGGGTGAGAATAGATAAGATAGAAACTTAGAATAGAAGAAGAAGAAGACAACAACAACATCATCAGAGTAACACGAATCTCACAGCGGAACGAATAAAATATAACATAACTTTTGAAATACAAAGTTATAACTGTTTATACATACCATTTTCAGAGTACAACATATAACATCACAGCAGAATAAATAATAGCTATCGACTGCTGAAGCCTCCTGCTCCAAGCTCTCCAAGTGCATCTGTAAATCCCGACTACTTGACTGCCCGTACAAATTTAGGCACCCAAGAGTTTAGGGAAGACAAAACAAATAAACTCCGGGTCAGTCATGTGACTGGTGTGAGTAAACTCAAATCATTTAAACAGGTATATGATATCTCATAAGACCCCGCCGTGAATACGGAACGGGTTTTTCCCTTATGAGAATCCAAATATCTTTGAAAAGCAATATCATTCTGATATTATGATAATGTCTAAATACAAATAGATATCAGTCTAGTAGAAACGCTTGCATCTCACGTTCTACCTATATAGTATACAATCAAAACCGCAGGTGCGTATTGGATGATTGGGTTTCCAACTATGACAAGGTATGGATCCACCTTCCGATCAGTGTACTCTAGGAACGATACACTGGAGTTCAACAAGAACATCTTGCAACTCAGCCACACATGATCGACCACTCATTTCGCTTGAGTGTATCGAATGTACATCACCAACGGTTGGGATTAGCAACTGTTTCCCGTATATATATGGGACAACATTGATAGATTAAAAGAAGCAAATGAATATTCTCTAGATAGGTGATTATACACCCTACTTCGGTGCGACCGACTTAGCCATGCTGCCTGCCCGATTTTTGTCATTTACCGGATGTGAGGCTAGAAGCTATGCTTACTTCCCATTCATTTATAACACGATCACTTTGAATGCCACATTATCAGATCCGTTAATCATTTAGTTGGATTTGCACAAATAGATTCTGGATATTATGCGAAGGGAATAAATCCGTTGGCCACCATATATATTTGTACAGTCCAACCCATTCGATCCTTGGAAATACTCTGTCAGACATTCGTCCATATACGTTCGTTCTGGGACTGAACGAAACCGAAGGCACTATTCTGTAAACAGGACAACCCTTGCATAACACCGTCTTCAATTAGCTTCATCGTATTTAATCACAACGCTTATGTCAATATGGAGTGGTTCTTCGGATAATAATCCAACCGGTCTCTCCATATTTACAACGTAAAATGGTCAAAACTTGATAGTCTGTGATTTAACTATCAATGAAAACATGTCGGTGCACAAACAACGATCTTATTTCTAGATAGAAATTTGATCGATCAACCATCATCATATATATATATATATATATATATATTCATATTTCCTTATTTTCTAAAATTAGAAAATATATGTTTTCAACATTGGAAAACATTTCCAATCCTCATTTTCGCATCACTACCATTCCACAACTATTAGTCCCTAACTGTAAACTAGTAAGAGAACAATTCTCTAAGTATAAACCCCGAAGGCCGAAACCAACATCAGATCAACACTCAGAAAACAATTCAACTTACTAATCTCTAGTCAGTTTCTAATTTTTGTTTAACTTCACTTCTTAATTTCTATATTCGATTAACCCCTTTTGATAAACTATGTTTGATTAACCCCTTTTGATAAACTACGTTTTTCATTACAACTATTACCCTTTTTTAACGTTTACTTACCGTTACAAATATTTCCTATTTACAACTTCTATTTACCGTTATAAATATTTCCTATTTACAACTTCTATTTACCGTTACAAATATTCCTATTTATAACTTCTATTTACCGTTACAAATATTTCCTATTTACAACTTCTATTTACCGTTACAAATATTTCCTATTTACAACTTCTATTTACCGTTACAAATATTCCTATTTACAACTTCTATTTACCGTTACAAATATTTCCTATTTATAACTTCTATTTACCGTTACAAATATTTTCTATTTACAGCTTCTATTTACCGTTACAAATATTCCTATTTATAACTTCTATTTACCGTTACAAATATTCCTATTCATAACTTCTATTTACCGTTACAAATATTCCTATTTATAACTTCTATTTACCGTTACAAATATTCCTATTTATAACTTCTATTTATCTTCTAAATAAATATTCCTTATTTCTATTTATTTTCTAAATAAATATTCTCCTTTTCAATTCTATTTATTTTCTAAATAAATATCCCTTTTATAAAACTCTATTTGTTTTCTAAATACTTCCTTTTATAAAACCGTGTTCGTTTTATAAATACTCTATTTTCAAATTGTTTTCCTTTTATAAAATCGGTTGATTTTATAAAACTCCTTTAGTTCGATATACATTGAAATATTCCTTTTTCCAACTCAGGGTTTCTTATGATATTTAAAATATCAAACAACGATGATCAATATCGTTCTAACATCCATAATCAATAACAGATTATAAATCACAACATATATCATAATATATAGAAACAGTAAAATAATTGTTGAGGAACCCAGTCGGATTCCTCCAAACTGTCTCCCTGCATCCACAGATGTTACACAGTATAATATACATCAATTTCATTTCAATATGAAATATTCTACTAGACAGAATCAATGTTTGATTAACGATATAATATACGAATATATCTACGTTTTCAATCAAATCTATTTAACAGTCCAGTTTAACAATCAATATACAGCAGTCAATAAATAAAGTACAATTTATATTAAAATATAAATTGAGGAGAGTTAGTGAGTTTTACTCACATTGGCAGTTCATCGTTAAAGAACGATAAACTGTTTGTTTGATTTGAATCAAACAATTTAATTCGCCGTAAATTCAAATGAGTCACAATCCACTTCCAGTCACTTCCATCGTGTAGTGTCTGTCCATACGATCTTGTCGGATCTTAGTTTGCTGAATTTGGTTAACGTATGAATAAGTTAGGTATTATACAAGTTTTGCATATATACCTTTAAGTTTAAACAAAATTAATTAAAACTAGTTAGTGGGCTTTATAAATAAGATGGCCCATACCTATTGGATCGAACCCAGGCCCGTTTCTTCTTATTAATATCGATTTCAGCCCACTCAAATATTTAGAAAATAATCCGACTTCTTCCATATCCTCAAACTTTCTTTCGTTCATAATTCCAGATACCGAATTCAGCAATCTTTACTAATTACTGTATTAATAACTAATCACTCTTTCCTGCTAATGACCTTTCTTCTCAGACATGGGCTGCTCTGTCCATAGCCATTTCCGCATATGCCGAGAGCTCCTCCTCCAATTCACAGTCAACACAGTATCCGCACTACTCCATGAAACTCAAAATACCCACGCACCTCTCTCCCATTCCCTGCAAAACGAGCTTCAAACAATCCTCACTCCAGACATAACCAACACGAGCTCCAGTAGACAAATCCGTACTTCCCTTTTTACCGTACCCCACCATGCCTTCCTGTTTTTGACTGTTTCAGACACCATTTGCCCAATCACAGTTCACGTTTAAAAATGATATGACCATCACGCCTTAATTCCCTCTTTACTGTCTCCATCCACGTCCTCACCTTGCCCGCATCAGATCCCAGTTTCCCCTTCCATGTCACGCAACCGCCCCTCTGTCCAGATCCGCCAGCCTACTGAACAAGTTCGAGCTCACAGACACTCCGTGCTTCATTCTCCAATCTCAGCTACCCTACTTCACGTCCGCTCTGAAATGAGCGCACACTATCCACCAAAAGAAAGAACCTACTCCACGTCAATCCCTCTTGGGCTCCTTTTTCCTTGCAAACGAAGGCCACTTCATCCAGAACTCGACCGCCTCCCTTTGATTTTTTTTGTGTTGCATTTTTGATTTCGAGCTCGCAGTTTGAGTTTTGGAAAGATGGAAGGGTGGCGGCTCAAGGTTTCTTCATTGCGTTTTTATAAAGGGAAAGTGCGGTTGAAAAGGCACCAATGTGGCCTTGTTTTTACCAAGCAATAGTTTAGGTTATGAAACATTATATATTATTTTAATATTTAACTTATACGTGAAGTCTCGTTAAAAACAACCACATATAAGTTGTTATGGACAAAACTAACCATACCATTGAAATCAACAATGTGTCACGATCCCAGATATATAAAAATACCGGTAGGTGAACTCATATTGTGAAACCCCGAAATGTCGATACAGGGTGCCAAATACTCCAAATAAAAAGTTGCTTATTTAAATAATTAAAAATTATAGAAAAATTCTAAAAATTAAATTATCGCTATTTCCCAAAAGAACCTTGTCTAAATTCAAACCCGATCTCTAGTTATATCGAATAAACCGTTACGGTCGATAGACGATTCTATAGCGACTATTTTAAAATTTGATTTGGACATATCTCAAAATCTACACGACGAAATCCTGATTTTTCTCTTACACTAGAAATATATACTCCACCAGGTCCACACATTTCTTGTTTCATAGAAATCCGATTTAAAACAAACTCTGTACGTTCAGTTGAAGTTCGAATCGCCAATTTACGAACTGCAGCGCCATTTCAAGCTCGATTTTAATAATAATATAATTATACGTTCTAACGTCGACGATTAAATAATATATTCGTTATTTAAATAATTAAATAAGTTAATTATTACACCGTCAAATATCCGGGTCACTACACCTCTCCATGTAATCAAAGCATTCGAACCATTTACCTCTTCATCGCAAATACCAACAGGATGTCAATGAGGAAATCGCGGGTTTTGTGAGGCCAAGATTTGTGTTCGAAGGGGGATTAGCAACTACGATGGTGTGATTTAGGGCATCGCGCTTCTCATCTTAGGTTCGAGTTCGAAAGCGAGCTTCGGAAGTGGGGTTAGGGGTGGATTCTGAGCGGGAAGTGCCACCGTGAAGGGAGCATGGTCTCCGACATTCAGATGGTGGAGCGGTGAAGGATTCGAGCTTGGATTTGGAAGTCGATTTCACAGTTTGGGGTGGAGATGATTGATATCGTTCTTAGAAGAGGATCGACAGATGATGAACGCGGTGATGTTAAGGTGCGTGGGGGTATTGTGGGAAGATAAGTGCGATTACTGTAGGGACTTTTCTGGGAGTTCGAGCTTGAAATTGTGGTGTTTGGGGAGGAAGAACTTAGGTAGTGAAATCAAATTATTAACAGAAGGTAAATTCTTAATTTAATTTTATTTGTACATGATTTAAAATAGATTTGTACACTTTGAAAATAGGAATGTCATTTTCTGAAAATCCGAAATTTGGAAACCAGAAGGGGAATTTAATTAGTAAATCATTATATAATTCGTAAATTAGATAAGTGAAATTTAAACTCCATATCATTAGCTTTCCAAAACCAGGTAGTTTAGAAAATTTAATTTGAGTATATTTTCAACATGAAACCTTGTTAAGTAGATTCGTTAACTTATTTTTAAAATTCAGATTTTTCCTTATGCAAGGATATATCAAGTGAAATCTTTCATGTGAAGTTCGAAGTTTCGGAAATCAATGAATAGAAAATTGAAATTTGATACAAGTGCAAACTAAAAATCTAGGTGAGTAAATCTCACCTTTTATTTAGAATTATTTTTATATAGTTAAAAATAATTGTCTGTGCTTGTTTGAATGCTGTTTGATTGTTTTAAAATATATATAGTTATTTAGGATTGGTTGACTATTTTATATATATATTGGGTTAATGATTGGTTGGATTCCCGCAGTTTCATTAGCGGATGCCCGCAGTTTCATAGCGGATGATTACCCTATACGCCCCACGCTATGATTAGTGGATGACCTTCTATACCGCGATATCCTGCCTCGAAGCAGGATGGGTATTACTATGTCGACTAATGTCTGTGGATGCAGGAAAACAGGTTGGAGGAATCCAATTGGATTCCTCAAAAATATATTATCTGTTGTTGTTTGTTTGATTTCATATATATTCATACATGATGTGTTAAAAATCAAATGATTGAAAATTGGTTTATTTGATTGTTTAAATATCACTGGGGCTTGAGATGTTGATTTATAAAATACCCTGAAAGGGTATTTGAGATTTAAAAAGTGAATTCTATTTTTATAAATAGGATTTGAATTTTTAATGAACTATAGGAAATATTTACTTGTTTTGAAGATATATAAAACGAGTATAGAATGTATAAACTTTGTTTATAAATGAAAATATGGGATTTGAATTGAATTTTTAAACTCTGTTTATAAATGGAAAAGATGGGATTTGAATTGAATTTATAAACTTTGTTTATAAATATATAATGTGGGATTTTAAGTGAAGTTATAAACCTTGTTTATAAATAAGGCATAGAATTCAAATGGGATTTATAATACGGAATTTGAATAATAGAATTCAAATGGAGTTTAACTATAGAATTTCAATATAGAAATTCAAATGGGATTTATAGTATAGAATTTGAATATAGAATTCAAATGGGATTTATATTATAGGATTTGAATAATAGAAGTGAAATAGATTTGGATAAATAGAAGTGAAATAGACTAAAGAGTTAATTAACAGATTTAATTAACAAATTGAGTTAAAACGATTGGTATAGTTAAAATAGATTGGACAGGTATAGACATACAGGAGACAGGTTTGGAATAAAGTGTTAGAAGGTATATAAATAGAATGCCCGACAAAAAGGTACGTATTTAATTCATATATGAGATTTTATGCGCCGTATCGGCAAGCCGCTTGGCTTTTCCTTTTTCTTTTTGATTAGAAAGGCCTGTGTGGCAGTTTGGGGATTTTCCCGATGCTCCCGGTACAAAGGAGGTTATGGCGAATTTTTCTGGGAATTTAAGGAGTTAGAATATTTTTAAGATAATTTGATAGTTGGAAATCAACGTATCGATATGTATAGAAGTCGATAAGAAAACGAACTTAGAAATAGAATAGTATAATCAAAAAGGAAGTCTAGAATAAAATCTAGTACGAATAGAAAGAGAAAGTGTATATGTGTTTAAAAGTGAATAATCGGTTGTATGGTATTGATTATTCGAGTAAGTAGTCTTATCTGTTTTGACGTTATAAATGTTTTTCAGTCAAAATCTAAGAGGTAGTTATACCCCAACTCGATTGATTTCATTATTAACAAATAAACAGTAAGATTTTAGGCTCGAAGATCAATGTTAGATAAGAGTTAGTTGAATATAGTATTTGGGTTGTCGTAACGATGTTTTACACAACATCCGTTTTAACCCAAATAAATGTAAGCTGGGAAATAGATGTTAAATATTTCCTAAGTATAGGAATAAACGAGATTGGGAAAGAGATAAGTAATTGGAATATTTTCCAATTATAAATAGCATATATTTTCTAAAGTTTAGAAAATAAAGGAAGGCGATATTCGGAAATGTTTTCCAAATAACGTAAAAGGCCAATATGGTTATTGAAAATATTTGGTTAACAAATATTGATAAAGAAATAGAGAAGTGATTTAATTAATGGAATATTAATTAAGGACTCAGTGATTGTTTGACAGATTGGATGGACACTTGTTTTCTTCGATAGCTAAATCAACGACTATCGAAACACTTGTTTTTATTCGATAGTTAAATCACAGACTATCGAAGTTTTGACCATCGTTGTCAATATGGAGAGACCGGTTGGATTATTATCTGAAGAACCACTCCGTATTGGCAGTAGCGTGCAAATCAGATTATATAAAGATAATCGAAGATGGAGTAGAGTGCAAGGACTTTTTCTATGAATAGAAATTGTGCCTTCGATTCATCCTGTTCCTGGGTGACTTGTATGGATGAATGTCTGACAGAGTATTTCCAGAAAGGTCACGTACATTGATTTCTTCAACCGTACCAAGAGTGGAAGCGGAGAAGGAAACTTTTTTTAGATAACACGTAATGTACTGTTGAGGACGTCAATCGGTGATTTGATGGATTTGACGATGTGACATTCGAAGTGAATCTGGTGTGATGATAAAGCGTAGCTTCTAGCCTCATCAACCGGTAAATGACAGAAATCGGGCAAGCAGCATGGCTATGTAGGTCGCACCTATTAGGGTGTATAATCACCTGACCTAGAGTTTCATTTACTTCTAAAAATCTATTGTCGATGCTGTCCCATTCGGGAAACGGTTGCTAATCCCAATCGTTGGTGATATACATTCGATACACTCAAGCGAAATGAGTGGTCGGTCATGTGTGGCTGAGTTGCAAGATGTTCTTGTTGAACTCGGTGTAATCTCCTCTAGAGATATACCAACGGAAGGTGGTTCCATACCTTGTCATAGTTGGAATTTCATTACCCAATACATGCTTGCGGTTTTGATTGTATATTATATATGTGAAACGTGAGATGCAAACGTTCCACTAGATTGTTATCTACTTGATTTAGACATTATTATAATATCAAAGAGTTTGATATAAAGATTATTATTCCTTTCAAAGGGGTTTTGAAAGTTAAATCAAGTTTTTGGATTCTCATAAGGGAAAAAGCCATTCCGTGTTATACGGCGTGGTCTTATGAGATATCATTTAGTTTTCTGAAACTGTTTTAAACTGTTTACTCATACCAGTCCCATGACTGACCCGGAGTTTATTTTGTTTTGTTCTACCTAAACTCTTGGGTGCCTAAATTTGTACGGGCAGTCAAGTAGTTCAGGATTTTTCAGATATATCTAAAGGAGCTTGGAGCAGGAGGCTTCAGCGTTATCTAATTATAGTGGTTCCGTTGTGTTGTAAGTGTTGTACTCTGATAAGTGTATGTTATACAGTTAAGATTTTGTATTTCAAAGATATGATATATTATATTTTGTTCCACTGCGATGTGAGATTCTGTGTTGTTATTTATGTTCTTCTTCTATCTCTTTCTTCTAAAAAAAAATGTTTCGTATTTTCGTGATATTTGGGTTGGACGTATGATGTATATAGTCAGCTCTGATGTTACGGAAATTTGGGTCATTATAGTTGGTATCAGAGCTTAGATTGAGCGAATACATAGTCTTGTTGGAATGTGCTCATTAGAGATAGGATCAGTAGTATCCTTGAATGAGTTGAGTGTATATATATACGAGAGAGCGTATTTGTTATTTGATATAAAAACTGTTTTATATTGTGTTGACTGGTCTGTTGAGTGAGTTATGAATTCTGATCGAATCGTGGGACGCCACGAAGTCGATAGGAGTTTATAAACACTTGAATAGAAGATTGGACACGATATCGTTTTAAATAGTTGAGTTGATCGTTAGGATTATAATCGAATTAGATTATAAAAACTGAAATAGTTATATATATAACCAATGGAATTTGTATATGAAATCAAATATACAAATGTGATAAATTGAAATTGAATTCCAACCAGAATTAAGAATTTAAAATCCTGGGAGTTTGGAAAATATTTTTCTAAATGGAGTTTGAAAGTAATATAGCACTGGACTCATTCAGTAGTTGGGAAATAATTCTGATGATGGTCGCAACATCACAGTATTCATTTTCGAGTTTCTAAGTGATGAATTGCTGCCTTAGAAAAGTTTTGATGGAAATTTGTTTGAAAAGAAACAAGTTGTATGAAAATTGAAATGTTTTGAATTTGGGATAGATAAATATATGTATATATTTATATTATTTCAAAGGAATTTTGAAATGGGAATTGGAATATAGATTTCAAATAGAAGTAAAATAAGGGAATTTGAATATATATATATATATATAATTCAAATAGAAGTGAAATAGAATTTGAATTCAAAGGAATTCAAATGAGTTTGAATAAAGAAAATTCAAATAGAAATTGTATAAGAAAAATTGAAATGGAATTTGAATTCAAAGGAATTCAAATGGATTTGAATAAAGAAAAGTCAAATAGAGATTTGAATATTAGAATTCAAAGAAAATATAAAGTTTGAAATAGAATTTGAATTCAAAGGAATTAAAATAGAATTTAAATTCAAAGAATTTCAAATAGAAATTGAACAAAGGGATTTAAAAAGAACTTGAATAGAAGGAAATTCAAATAGAAATTGAATAAAAGGAAATAATATAGAGTTTGAATAAAGAAATTCAAATGGAATTTGAATATTGTAAATATATAGGACTTGAATATTTGAAGAGAAATAGATCGGTAATATTATGTTGAAATGGAAAAATGGATTTGATATATATTAAAAATATATCAGAATGGAGTTGAATTTATTATAAACAAAGTTAAAAACGTTTATATTTATAAATATAATTAAAACAAGCTCGCCATAGCGCGACAGTTCGTAAATTGGTGATTCAAACTTCAATTTAGTATATAGAACTCAATGGAAGTCAGAATTCTTTGAAACAAGAATCGTCGGGACCAGTTGAATAATAGTTTTCTAATGAAAGAGAAAAATCTGGATTTCATCGTATAGATTTTGAGTTATATCAAAATCAAGTTTTTAGAAAAGCAGCTCCAGAACCATTATAAAACCATAACGGTTTAATTAAATAAATAAAAGGATTTTTAGGAAATAAAATCTGAATTGACATTTGAAAAATCCAGACTGGAGATATAAAATGAATATGAACTCCAGTGAAGTAAGTAAAATGATTTTTAAAACAAAAATCATATTTTAAATGGTTAAATAGAATTAACTAAATTGGAGAATAATTAGTTAAAGGAAATTTGAATTGAAATTGGGTTTTCGGATAAGTGAAAGAAATTGAGGATTTATATTCGAAATCGAATATATAACTCGAGTTGAAAATATAATTAGATTAGTTTATAATTAAGCTGACATATATTTGAACAAGCTATATTCAAATAAAAAGGGTGAAATAGGTAAAACGGTTAATTAGCAACTAGTCAATGGGATTTGAATGATTGAAATTAAATTTAACTTAAGTAAGTTAAATGGATCGAAATGAATAAATTGAGTAAAATCAATGTGAATGAAATATGAATTGGGTGTGAATGAAGGTAAAACCAAAAGAGTTAAAAAGAAAATATATTTGTAAAACAAATATAAAGGAAATATATTTGTAACACAAATACAAAGGAAGTTATGTGCAAACAAATAAAAGGAGAAATATTTGTAAAAACATTTACAAATAGATTCAATGGAAGTATTTATTTATAGAAAATAAATAGAAAGTTATAGATGAGATATTTATTTGTTAAATAAATAGAATTTAATCAAAGGAATATTTAGAAGATGAATAGAAAATGGAAATCTGTTTTTAACAGATAAGTAGAAAAGATTAAGTTATAAATAACAGTTTATAAATTAAACATTTATCATTCGATAAATGGAATATATAAGTCTGAACTTATATAGAGAAGAGATATTGGTTTTTAACACCGATAGTTTAAATAGAAGGGGTACACAACACTTGTATAAATGAAGTAACGCTAATAAAGAGAACATTTATAAAGTGAAGAACTGTTACTAAAAGTAAATCTTTATAAACGTTATCCAATAGGAGTTATTCGAATAAGAGAAGTCGATTAGAGTTAGAAATAATCGATTAGAGTTGGAATAAATCGATTAGAGTAAGAATTAACCAGTTAGAGTTAATCACTTAGGGTTAATCCGTAGATTTAATTGAATATTAGTTACTCAATTAGAATTTATCGAATATTTGTTATTCAAATTTAGAGTTAACCAGATAGAGTTAACTGAACATAGTTAATCGAATTAGGATTTAATTGAATGTTAGTTATTCAATTAAAGTTGATCCAATATAGTTATTGGGATAGAGTTATTCAAACATAGTTACTCAGGATAAGTTGCCATTTGGTACGACTGCTAGCGTAATTTGCAGGGCTGCAGATAGCCTAGGGCGGTCGGATGTTTCCTGGGGGAATCAGGCGTAACCATTGTGATCGCTGCGATCTAGAGTCAAGCGAATGGAGTTAAATCAAATATTAGTTTATTCGAATAGAACTAAAGGAGTTATCGAATATAGTTTATTCGAAAGGAATTATCGAATTTGGTTATTCGAAAGGAGTTATCAATTATTAGTTAATCGAAGGAGTTATCGATTATTAGTAAATCCAAGGAGTTATCGATTATTAGTAAATCAAAAGAGTTATCGATTATAGTTTAATCGAAAAGAGTTATTGATTAGTTTAATCGAAGTGAGTTATAGAATATTGGTTATTCAAAGGAGTTATCGAATATAGCTTATTCGGAAGGAGTTAAGTGAAAAGTGCTAATCAAATAGAGTTAATTGATAAAAGTAAATTGAATAGAGTAAATCGAATATAGTTTATTCGAAGAAAGGTTTTCGAATCTAGTTATTCGAAAGAGAGTAAATCGAATATAGTTATTCGAAGGGAGGAGTTATCGAATAGGGATTTATTCGAAAGAGAGTTACGTAAGGAAGTTTGAAATGTTGAGTATCAACATAAATAAGTTCTGAAAAGTAAATGGGTTTGTAGCACTTTTTCTACCTTAGCAATTTCGAGGACGAAATTATTTTAAGTGGGGAAGATTGTAATGACCCGGATCCTTTTGGGTTAATTTTTGAATATTTAATATTTAATTTAAATATTAATTTGATAAATTAAATGAATATTTATATTAAGTTATCAGTTTAATAATCAATTTCGATTTAATATCGAATATATTAGAATAACAGAATACGAAAATGGATTTAGATTGAATTCAAAATTTTGAATTGAATTGAAAACAGTTCAAAAGATTAATTGGAAAATTTATTTAAATTTATAACGATAATAATATTAATTTATTATAAAGGAAGTAAATTGTCTGAAATTAATTTATATTGATTTAAATTAATATCTCCTTTAGATGATCGAATTGGACTTCGTGACCTACCCCAGTGTGTTCGCAACAGGGGTATTACCTTAGGATCGACAGTAATTGGGTTCAGAGAGGAGTTTGAGATCAAGAGTTATTTAAATTTTAAGGGTACAGTTTTTAATTTAAAATTAAAGTAAAATAAAATAAAGAAAATCCCTTTCCTTTTGAGTGGAGAGAAACAAAGCAGCGGTGGCTTCTCTTTCTACCACAACTTAAAAGCACGGTGGCTTCTTCATTTGCCACAAATTAAAATCAAAACAAGACTTTATAAGCCGTGCCACCCTCATTTATTCGAAGCCAACATCTCAAATCACTTCCCTATTCTTTCCAGTTCTTCAATAATTCGTGGAAAACTTAATGGCTGTCGCTCCCCCTTATTTCTTTTCAAACTGAATCGATATTAAAAACATCGAACCCCTCTCCATGTAATCAAAGCGTTCGAACCATTTACCTCTTCATCACAAATACCAACAGGACGTCAATGAGGAAATCGCGGGTTTTGTGAGGCCAAGATCTGTTTTGAAGTGGGATTAGCAACTACGATGGTGTGATTTAGGGCATCGCGCTTCTCATCTTAGGTTCGAGTTCGAAAGCGAGCTTCGGAAGTGGGGTTAGGGGTGGATTCTGAGCGGGAAGTGCCACCGTGAAGGGAGCATGGTCTCCGACATTCAGATGGTGGAGCGGTGAAGATTCGAGCTTGGATTTGGAAGTCGATTTCATAGTTTGGGGTGGCGATGATTGATATCGTTCTTAGAAGAGGATCGACAGATGATGAACGCGGTAATGTTAAGGTGCGTGGGGGTATTGTGGGAAGATAAGTGCGATTACTGTAGGGGCTTTTCTAGGAGTTCGAGCTTGAAATTGTGGTATTTGGGGGGGAAGAACTTAGGCAGTGAAATCAAATTATTAACAGAAGGTAAAATCTTAATTTAATTTTATTTGTACATGATTTAAAACAGATTTGTACACTTTGAAAATAGGAATGTCATTTTCTGAAAATCCGAAATTTGGAAACCAGAAGGGGAATTTAATTAGTAAATCATTATATAATTCGTAAATTAGATAAGTGAAATTTAAACTCCATATCATTAGCTTTCCAAAACCAGGTAGTTTAGAAAATTTAATTTGAGTATATTTTCAACATGAAACCTTGTTAAGTAGATTCGTTAACTTATTTTTAAAATTCAGATTTTTCCTTATGCAAGGATATATCAAGTGAAATCTTTCGTGTGAAGTTCGAAGTTTCGGAAATCAATGAAGAGAAAATTTAAATTTGATACAAGTGCAAACTAAAAATCTAGGTGAGTAAATCTCACCTTTTATTTAGAATTATTTTTATATAGTTAAAAATAATTGTCTGTGCTTGTTTGAATGTTGTTTGATTGTTTTAAAATATATATAGTTATTTAGGATTGGTTGACTATTATATATATATATATATTGGGTTGATGATTGGTTGGATTCCCGCAGTTTCATTAGCGGATGCCCGCAGTTTCATAGCGGATGATTACCCTATACGCCCCACGCTATGATTAGTGGATGACCTTCTATACCGCGATATCCTGCCTCGAAGCAGGATGGGTATTACTATGTTGACTAACGTTTGTGGATGCAGGAAAACAAGTTGGAGGAATCCAACTGGATTCCTCAAAAATATATTATCTGTTGTTGTTTGTTTGATTTCATATATATTCATATATGATGTGTTAAAAATCAAATGATTGAAAATTGGTTGATTTGATTGTTTAAATATCACTAGGGCTTGGGATATTGATTTATAAAATACCCTGAAAGGGTATTTGAGATTTAAAAAGTGAATTCTATTTTTATAAATAGGATTTGAATTTTTAATGAACTATAGGAAATATTTACTTGTTTTGAAGATATATAAAACGAGTATAGAATGTATAAACTTTGTTTATAAATGAAAATATGGGATTTGAATTGAATTTATAAACTCTGTTCATAAATGGAAAAGATGGGATTTGAATTGAATTTATAAACTTTGTTTATAAATATATAATGTGGGATTTTAAGTGAAGTTATAAACCTTGTTTATAAATAAGGCATAGAATTCAACTGGGATTTATAATAAGGAATTTGAATAATAGAATTCAAATGGAGTTTAACTATAGAATTTGAATATAGAACTTCAAATGGGATTTATAATATAGAATTTGAATATAGAATTCAATTGGGATTTATACTATAGGATTTGAATAGTAAAAGTGAAATAGATTTGGATAAATAGAAGTGAAATAGACTAAAGAGTTAATTAACAGATTTAATTAACAAATTGAGTTAAAACGATTGGTATAGTTAAAATAGATTGGACAGGTATAGACATACAGGATACAAGTTTGGAATAAAGTGTTAGAAGGTATATAAATAGAATGCCCGACAAAAAGGTACGTATTTAATTCATATATGAGATTTTATGCGCCGTATCGGCAAGCCGCTTGGCTTTTCCTTTTTCTTTTTGATTAGAAAGGCCTGTGTGGCAGTTTGGGGATTTTCCCGATGCTCCCGGTACAAAGGAGGTTATGGCAAATTTTCCGGGATTTTAAGGAGTTAGAATATTTTTAAGATAATTTGATAGTTGGAAATCAATGTATCGATATGTATAGAAGTCGATAAGAAAACAAACTTAGAAATAGAATAGTATAATCAAAAAGGAAGTCTAGAATAAAATCTAGTAAGAATAGAAAGAGAAAGTGTATATGTGTTTAAAAGTGAATAATCAGTTGTATGGTATTGATTATTCGAGTAAGTAGTCTTATCTGTTTTGACGTTATAAATGTTATTCAGTCAAGGTCTGAGAGGTAGTTATACCACAACTCGATTGATTTCATTATTAACAAATAAACAGTAAGATTTCAGGCTCGAAGATCAATGTTAAATAAGAGTTAGTTGAATATAGTATTTGGGTTGTCGTAACGATGTTTTACACAACATCCGTTTTAACCCAAATAAATGTAAGCTGGGAAATAGATGTTAAATATTTCCTAAGTATAGGAATAAACGAGATTACGAAAGAGATAAGTAATTGGAATATTTTCCAATTATAAATAGCATATATTTTCTAAAGTTTAGAAAATAAAGGAAGGCGATATTCGGAAATGTTTTCCAAATAACGTAAAAGGCCAATATGGTTATTGAAAATATTTGGTTAACAAATATTGATAAAGAAATAGAGAAGTGATTTAATTAATGGAATATTAATTAAGGGCTCAGTGATTGTTTGATAGATTGGATGAACACTTGTTTTCTTCGATAGTTAAATCATCGACTATTGAAACACTTGTTTTTATTCGATAGTTAAATCACAGACTATCGAA
Source organism: Allium sativum (assembly GCA_030737875.1). Taxonomy (NCBI): domain Eukaryota; kingdom Viridiplantae; phylum Streptophyta; class Magnoliopsida; order Asparagales; family Amaryllidaceae; genus Allium; species Allium sativum. Next base: position 662,624,917 of record CM060913.1, read on the forward strand.
ATTTTGACCATCGTTGTCAATATGGAGAGACCGGTTGGATTATTTTCCGAAGAACCACTCCGTATTGGCAGTAGCATGCGAATCAGATTATATAAAGATAATCGAAGACGGAGTAGAGTGCAAGGACTTTTTCTATTAATAGAAATTGTGCCATCGATTCATCCTGTTCCTGGGTGACTTGTATGGATGAATGTCTGATAGAGTATTTCCAGAAAGGTCACGTACATTGATTTCTTCAACCGTACCAAGAGTGGAAGCGGAGAAGGAAACATTTTTTAGCTAACACGTAATGTACTGTTGAGGACGTCAATCAGTGATTTGATGGATTTGACGATGTGACATTCGAAGTGAATCTGGTGTGATGATAAAGCGTAGCTTCTAGCCTCATCGACCGGTAAATGACAGAAATCGGGCAAGCAGCATGGCTATGTAGGTCGCACCTATTAGGGTGTATAATCACCTGACCTAGAGTTTCATTTACTTCTAAAAATCTATTGTCGATGCTGTCCCATTCGGGAAACGACTGTCGTCCCTAGCTAAATACCCTCATTCCGAACACAATGGGATATGTTTCGCAGGCCCATTCGACTGTTTCAGACAGTTTTTCTTCAAATTAAAATATAAAACATTCAATATTTGATTTGAACGTACATTTCAATTTGCCGGGGCCACATACTAATTCTAAAAATTCAAGAAAAATAAATCTAGCTATGTCTCGATGATACGGTCCCAACAAAACTAGTTTCGTCGAATTCTGAGACCATTTGAAAAATGGCCCTTTTTTGGTCGATCCAGTTTAATAGAAATCGACCAAACACATTTTCCTTTGCCACGCTTACATACTAGCTTCAAAAATTATGAAATTTGAAACCTAGCAATAATTCCACATCCCGGATCCAACAAAAGTGGTTTCGTCGAATTCCGAGGTCGTTTGCAAAATGTCTACTTTCAAGGGCTATATATTCTATAGTGACCTTTCTGAAAATTCATTTGGCCATAACTTTTTACTCCCGCTATGAAACTTCGATTTTTCAGATTCGTTAGAAAGATATTCACTAACAGATTTAAATATTTTTGGTTTCACTAAAATCCCTTTTATTTTGCACCCGGTACATTCAGTCAAAGTTTGAATTCAAATTTTGAACTGCCGCGCCATTTTAGGCCTTGTTTATAATTCAAAGTAATTATATTCATTTTCAACCATCGATTCAAACAACTTTTCATCATTATTATTTAAAATATTTATTTTAAATATTTAAAATTAACTAAAATAGCCAATTTAAAATTTTTAAATTGGTTCAGATTTTACGGGTTGTTACAACGTTTAAACTTTGTTTATTATATAAATTCCTACTCCATTCTATCATATTTAAATATAAATTAAACCAGGTTTCTACATCTAACTTAAACAATTCAATTATCCTAAATCGTAAATTATTCCATTCAACATTCATAACTCACTTAACATTTCACATACAACTCAAATTCTATATTAACTTCCAACTTCTATGGAAATAAATTATTTTATCTAATTTGATGAAATCGAATTCCAATTATACATCCTTTGGATTTATCTCAATTCAGATTACATTCCAAATTACGGAATAAAATCCATCATTCCCTTTTGGAAATGATTTCCAAATCCTTTTTAAATTCATACTTGAATTTAAACTTCCAAATTATCTAATGATAATTACTTCACTACATTTAAAAACATCGTTTATAAATCAACCTTCTTGTTTTATAATTTAAAACAAGCTTCCATTTCAAAATCCAGTTTTAAATTCAATCCCTATTTTGAATATTTTATTTATTATAACTTATATAAATAAACATAACATCTATTTTCATATTTATTTTCATTTCTATTTTAATATAATTCCAATATCCTTTCCATAAATAATTTATTTTTATAACCTGGCATAATTGAATTCAAATCATAAATCCATATGGGTTTATTCCAATTGTATTTATATTCTGAACATCGAAATAATTTCATCATTCCCTTTTTGAAACGATTCCAAATCCACTTTTTAAATTCACATTTCTTAAATTATCTAGCGATAATTCATTTCACATAATCTATAAACATTGTTTATAAATTTAACTACCTGTTTTATTATTAAAAACAAGTTCATTTTTCCTAGCCCATTCGAAATTCAATTTCTACTTGATAACATAATTTTTCCTTATAAAATCTAAAAAATTGCTTTTCATGATATTTTTAAATATCAATATTTGTGCCCAGTGACATTCAACATCCAGATCACACAATCATCAATCACCAATTTTTTAACACATCACATATTATAATATATATTAAAACAAACAATAATAAATTTTAAGGAATCAGTTGGATCCCTCCAACCTATTTTCCCCGCATCCACAGATGTTAGACAACAAAAATAATATCAATCCCACTTCAAGGTGGGATATCACAGTCTAGAAGGTCATCCACTATATATGTTATAGGGCATATAGGGTGTCATCTGCTAATGGTACTGCGAGAAACATCAATATCCAACCACCAAACCTAAATATAACTTATATATATATATATATGATACCCACAATTGATCAACAATTATTCAATGCATTCAAACAACCAGCAAACAACAAACAACATATAAAAAATATATATAATAAATAAATATTCGTTTATAATAAAATTATAAATGAATCCAGAGAGTGAGTTTACATACCTTGATTTTTATCGTCGAAATACGATTCAGTTTCTGATTAAATTAAACAACGTCGAATTTAATCAAAAACTCCAATGGTCTCCAAAGTATTCAATATCAATGTCATTACGAAGTATTCTTTCTTACGACTCCAATGTACTTCGTTTTATAGAAAACTGATAAGGTATGATGTAAATATTAGCTTTACAAGTCTGACATGAACTATAGTGTCATTAGCTAGTAATTAAATAAATAAATTACCCTTAATCCCATTTAATCAATCTTGACCTTATTTATGAGATGTGTCGCTAGTCACCACATCTCTACACTGCCTCCCAGTTCCAACTTCATTGACATCATCCAACAACTCACTGCATGCATCTCTACCCGAATACTATCACGATACCTAACTCACTGCTTCTTTTCACGACTACAGTGCAAAGCTCGATCAAACTCCCCAGGCCTCACCGGACCTTCAAAATTTCACTTGTAACCTCTTTGCTAATTCACTCACAGTGCAAATTCTAGTTATAAACCCAATCTTAGCCTCAAATCGATGCTTAAAAAATTCATATCCCTAAATTGTGGTTTTGAATGTTGCAGTGCTCTAAATTGAACATTCCCAATTTGAGTTGCACCCAAATTCCTATTGTCGCTCCTCTGCTCGCGAGAAAGACCCCTAATCGAGCTATTGCAAAATGAGCTCCAATAAACTCATGTGATTTCAACCAAATCCATGTTAGTCGAAGCTAATGAACGTAAGAATCCAGCGAATCCAAGATCACTAAACTTCGTTGAGTGGTTTTGCAAGAACTTGGTGATTGAATTCTCAGACTATGGTGGCTTTGACTTAAAATTTACAGGGAATGAAATGAAGAAGTTAGGATAGGAGCTTGGTTTAATTTTTGTTGAAGAAGAATTAAGAGGGGAAAGGGTCGCGAATTAATAGATAAAAGGGGGGACAATTCGTACGTTAAAATTAAATGGTTGTCTACTAAGTACAAGCACAATTTAAATTGATTTGATTTTATATTTAGTACGATTTGATATAAAAAGATTTTTATTTTATTTAAATGGATTACGATTTGATTTTCAGCTTATCCTTAAATTTCATTATTATAATATCCTCATGAAACTTACGCCTGAAGTTTCATGTTTAAACGACCACATATGAGCTTCAATCGTGATGAAAATTGACATATTGCTATGGTTCGACATTCCAGACCTAATAAAATTGTTTTCGTTGAAAACCGAGGTCATTTGATAATTTATTATTATTTGGTATCATATTAAATCGATATAATATAATTTTAAATTCAAAACAATCAACTCCTCGATAATAAATTATTTTTGTCATTCTAATTCAAATAGAAATTTTTATTGATCATCAGAATCATTTTGATTCTGTTTTGACTACAAATTCGATTACTCTCGTTTTTCAAATTATGATAATTCAATATACTCGAAATTAAATCGTACTCGATTATTTAATTGATAAACATGATATAAAAATCCATTTATATATCTAATTCAACATTTAAAACAACATTAAATATTCAAAAATAATTGACCAAAAATCTGGATCATTACATAGCAGTGTTTCTATTTTTGCCGCGTTCGGAGTTTGTGTGTGATGGAGAGAATATTTAACTTTGACGTTAAATGGTCATGAGTTTAATAACTATATTTAATAAAAATATATTAAAATTTATACCCTAAGCAAAATAAGAATACATATCTATATTTTCACGCTAACCTACTCTATAGCGTAGCCTAATCAAATCAAAGCTACCTCATCTCACTTTCAATACATGAAGAAGTCCTTTTGTAGCCAGGTTTCCACCCTAAACATTTCTCTAGCTTATATATTATACACAGCACAAGCTGGAAACAATGAAACAAGCCCAGCTACCTATTTTAGAAAACCTATATTTTCTTTTCGGCATGCCTAACTTTCCCAACATGCTACCCTATTTTCTGAAACCCTTACGTATATGCCTAAACATTCCACTGATAGTTATGTTGTTCTTATCCACACTATACTCCTCCACTATATATACGTATGCTGCTATTCTCGTTTCCTTCGAGCAATGTAAAAACGAACCAAAACAAATTCAAACCTCCCTCAAACCGTTCGTCGACGTGGCCAACAACAAAAATGGAGCTTGGTTTAAATAGTAGTGTTGTGAAGCATATTTGAAAGCATCAAAAGGAAGAATTAGTGCAAACAAGAAGGTGGAATTGGTTTTCTAAGTGTTGTGTGAAGTGCTATGGGTTATCGTGTGGTTTGAATTTCGAAGAGGAGGAGGAAGGGAAGCAGCGTGGGTGTGAGTGGTACCAAGCTACGCATTGGCGATCCGGTGGAGGTGCAGTCGGTGATGAAGTTGAGTTCGTTGTATGATAGGTGGTGTTATTGTAACCATATAAAGGAAGAGGCTAGTGTGTGTTGGGTGATCGGAGGTCGAGCATCAGAGGTCGAGGCATTGACCAATGAGGTGCACGGGGTCAGTGGCAGTGGTAAGAGACGGTGCTGCATTGTTTTTTTTAGAGGGTGAGGTTGAGTTAAATACAGCAGTACGAGGAAGGAGAATATGGGTGAGATTGGTGGGCTTTGGGGCCTTGCGTAAACAAAGAAAACACACACACACACACACACACACACACACACACACATATATATATATATATATATGTATGTATGTATGTATGTATGTATAAATACACACAAACGTGAGCTGTTAGCTTTGGCAGCTCAGAAAAATATACGAACAATGGAAGGAAGGATATTGGGTAATTGAAAGTGAACGAAGCAGTATTAATAGGAAGAAGGTACGAGCTGATTAACAAAGCAAGTAATTAATCGAAGATTCATATTTAATTATGTTATTAATTTATTTAAATTTAACCAAGGACATATAATTTGTATGACTTGCGCCTATATTAATAGGAATGAAACAAACCAAACGATGTTGGGACCGTATAGACGAGCTCTTCATGCTGGAGCCAGTTTAGATGGAAATGGAAGTAGCTGATATTTGTAATTAAGTTAAGTGCATGTTTAATTTAATTAAAAACGAACCGTTGAACAACAAATGGGAAATAAGGTGGGTATAACTCACTCAGTTGTTCCACTTATACCTTATATAAGTCGGGTTAAATGTTTGTGTGGTATGTTTGCTAACTATTGGATGATTTGATGATTATTTGGATATATGTTGAATATTCTAGCATAACTGATTAAATAAATGTTTGTTTAATTTAATGGAAACCAATCATTATTTTTAATGATTATTTCCAATTGAGGTAACTTACCTTGCTGGTTACGTTTATAATAATATAAACGTATTAAATTCAACTAGATGTTTGAATTGTTGTTATTAATTGACCGTTATCAATTGAATAGATTATTCAAATTTATTAGAGCAGATATATATTGTCATATTGAATGGATTGTTTTCTTTTAGGTAACCTATTTGGATGCTGGTAAAACAGGTTAGAGGGATCCAACTGGATTTCTCAAATTTATTGTTTATTTTCATATTATCATTATATGAACAGTTTGACAAATCTGATTGGACTATTGGCTCGGTTATTGATTGTTGAGTCCAAATTCAATGTTTGTTTGTTATTAACCAATGGGTAGTATTTGTTGGGAAATTAATAGCACATGGCATAAAAATACATCGTTTTATAAAGGTTGATTTATCATCAGGTAAATCAATAGAAATAAAGTTATAAAATTATTTTATAACTGAAAATAGATTTTTAAATCTATTGTTTTGAAAGAAGTTTATAAAAAGGAAACAAATATTTATTATTTATCAGTTAAGTCTTTAAGTAATTATTCAATGTTTTTTAAAGAAAATTCTTATGTTAATAAGTTTTAGAAGCAAGGGACAGAAATCTACCTAAGTGGAACTAATTGGTTTTAAGTGACGATTAAATGAAATTATTTAAATTAATTATATTATTAATTTAATTAAAAAGAATAATTGGAATTGATTAATGAATTAATTAGAGTTGACCAAGTCAACTGCTTTAACTGAATTGATTTTTAAAATTAGTTTGTTAATTTAATGGAAATAGTTGATGGTGAAGTAAACCCTTTTTATTTTTATAAATGCCGAAATTGATTATTATTTATTTATACCCAAAGTGGTAATTTTGGGATTTAAAATTTATTAATGGAGGTTTATGAAGGCTTAATACCCCGTTTGTAGTTTAATGAATTTTTACGCAATTTGATATTAATATCAATATAAGTTAGTTTAAATTGAAGGTTAAATTAAACTCTTATTGGATTTCTAATTAATTGGATTTTTTTTTAAATTCCAAGTTTAATGAAGTTATTAAAAGCCCAAGTTTTATCGAATGTATTATTGGAACAAGTTATTAAATTATGAAATTAGAATGACTTATGAAAGAAATAAAAAGCTTAAAATGTGAATTTAACGAATTAGAACCTAACTGGAGATCGGTTGAGTTAAATGATTTTCTGAGTAATGATTTGATGTTGATTTCGGTCTTCGGGGTTGATACTTAGAGGACTATTTTCTTATTGATTTACGGTCAGGGAATGATGAAGTTATGAAATGGAAATCAAAACAGAAACCCAAATTTTAGTGAAAGTAGTTAGGCGAGTTAAGTTACAAAGATGCATTCTAAATTCGCTATATATTAAATAAGAGATGAGGTTTCTTCGAGATGTATCTAAAAACAGTTCGGAATAAACTTATTAGAAGTTTTAACAAAGGATACTATCAAGGCTCATATATAATACGGGAAAAGATGTTTAAAAATATAGGTATGGATTTAAATTGAGTAATGTGTTTAAGATAGAAATAAGAAGTAAAAAGTTGTGTTTCAAATATCGAAAGTTTTAATAGTTGTGATTAACAAATGGAAAATTAAAAAGGCCATATGGCGCTGTGCAACAAACAAGTGGGTCCATTTTATTTTTTGGCTGTTTATTTTGATATTTAAATAACCAACTATCAAAATCTGGCCTAATTCGTTGTTGGTATGGAAATACTGGGATAGAATTTATATTCAAAAATCATTCCAACTAATGAATACGTAAATGACATAGATATCTGATGTTGATCGAGATGGAGCTATTGAAGACTGTAAATCTTCATGAGCGGAGGAACTATTGTTGAATTTCTCTAGCGGATCCCTAGAGATATTTTGACACTGATTCTGTTGTGATTGAATATACGGATTACAAAGGCTACTCACTACTGATCCGTAAGGTGATTCTTAGGATGTGGTAAGAGGGTGTCTTCGGTTTGTCCTGTCTTAGGACAACTTGTATGGACGAATGCCTGACAAAGTTTTTCCGAAAGGGTCACATTCATTGATTTCTTCAAACGTATTTTTGTTAGTGGTAGAGAAGACACTTTATCTTAGCTTACCATCCAAAATATTTTTGTGGACGTCAATTAGTGATACATGGTGGATCTGATGATGTGTCATTCATAGTCAATAGTGGGTGGATGTTCTACATAGTTAATTAAAACCTCAAGCCTCATCAACCGGGAATTGACAAAAATCGGGCAGCTAGCTTGGCTAAGTGGGTCGCTCCCATTAGGGTGTATTGTCACCATTTAGAGAATATTTATTTTGTTCTTCTATCGCTTCTGTATCTCCTGGGAACAGTTATGTTTGTACCACTGTTGGTGATAATATATTCGGTACACTTAAGGGAAATAAGTGGCTGGTCGTGTGTGGCTTGATCACAAGATGTTCTTGTTGAACCCTAGTGTATCCTCTCTAGAGTACACTGATCAGAGGGTGGATCCATACCTTGTCATAATCGAAATCCATTATCCAATAGGAGCCCGCGATTTTTGATTATAGACTATGTATGTATAGCATGAGATGCAAGTGTTCTGCTAGATGGTTATTTTAATTGATTTAGACATATTACAATACCAAAATAGATATGATTTCAAGATGTTTTTAGTTATCTTAAGGTAAAAATCATCCATATTTTTGTCTGGATTTGGTCTTACGATTACCCTTTTCTTTCGAATTTTTTTTAACTTTAAAATCAAGTTGGATGATACCAATAAACTTAATGAGTTTTCTCACGCTGGTTCACCAGACTGATCCATGGCGTTTGCAATGCTCGGGTAAGACCGAGTTTTATAGTTTCAGGCTATCAGATGTTATGAAGTTCAGAGACAAGCTGGAGAAGTTCAGATGCATGATTTGTTTATTCTTCTGTGTGTTGTATATGAGGACATATTGTTATGATTGTCCCAGTGTATTGATGTACTCTGATGATTGTACGTTTTATTTCAAGCTCCCGATAAATATTTATTTCTATATTATATTTTATTCCGCAAAGATGTGAGACTCTGACTCTGTGTTGGTTCTTCTTGTTATTCTTCTATTCTAATAATTCTTTCTTTCCTCAGCCTTTGATTCCTTTCTTTTAGCTTTCTGAGTTTTCGGTACTTGAGTTTGGACATGGGATGTTTTAGTGTTGAAATCCGAGTGTCAAAATTTTCGAGTTGCCACAAAATAAGTGTTATTAAGAACTCATGCTTGTCAAGAAAAAAACTTTATTGTAAGCTTATTCCTCCGGGTGAAGAGAGGGTCATTTTGATAGTTAGAAAGCAAAGGGGAGCTTAGGGACTGGACGTAGGATGGAAGGTCCGAAACAGTATAAACATTCTAGTGTGCTTATTCTATATTTACTTATATTATACTAGTTATATCTTATTTGGTAAGAATATTTACTTGAATAATACTGCATGATCTACTTCGGATACTTTCAATTGGTATCAAAGAGAGCTTTGATCAAAGTACAGTAACACGTACTTTGTGATGATCCCAAAACCCTGTGCTACAGTGTTAAGGATAATCATTGGAATATAACACATTAATCATCATTAGTAGAGTACAGATAATAGCATAAGCAGGAAATAGAATAATTTACACAAATATGACAGTGGAATCATACATATCAAAACATCAGAGAGCACAGTGCAGGATACAACTTAGTGCATAAAGATACATGATCAGTCTACATCGCCATGAGTGGTACATATACATAGAGAGCACATAAGAAAAATATCAGTCTACATCGCCAGAGGTAGAATCATATACATATAATAACAATGGCGGAAAATCAATAGTCAACACTGTGAAGTCAAGCCTCGCCATGATCCAAAAGGTGCACTCCTGCTACAGTGCAAAGCCAAAATAGGTCCAGCCACCTGATACTAGGCTGCCCGTGTGAAAATAAGGGCACCCGAGTTTGCAAGGTGAAACAAACTACGAGTCAATCATGGGACTGGTATGAGAAATCTACTTAACTAATTAAACAACAATAATAAGGCAAATCAAAGGACCACGCCACTTTCACGGAACGGGTTTACTCCAATGATTGCTAGTGCATGAAATAAAGTAAATTATTAAATCATCGCAATGCTTTTTATAAAAATGAAGCCACTATAAGAGTCAGGTCCCATCACACAATGCAATGCAAGCCGGAGGATAGAGTTTTACCTTATAATGGCCAAGAAATGCTTGATACGTATAAAACAAAAGTGTTTGATATTATTACTAGTGCATATATGTTTCAAAAGCAAATTCAATCATAAATATCAATCCTAGACGGCATAGCTACCATCTACTATGTCGCCATACTAGTAATACAATCACATCCGCAATTTCATATTGGAAATTGGATTCAATCATGAGTCGAGGCAAGGGGCAAGCTCCTCTCCGTTCGAGACACTCTAGCAAATGTCTCAGGACCACACAACGATCCTTGGATCTTCAGGGCCGGTCCTCTCTTGCTTTTGAGGATTGGCAATTCCTGAACACACGTTTCCTGGTCCTTACAGACCTATAACCGAGGCTCCTCGCATTCCAACAACCACACAGGTAAAATAATATATAAATGTCAAGGCTAGTAGGTCACTGACATCACCCATAGCTAGAAGGAAACGTCGTGTTCTCCATGCAGTCACAATCCCGTTTTTGACTCATACCAAGGTGTGAGGCTCGAGAATCAACGCTATACACAAACAACGCCACACAGGCCGTGCTTTGAACATCAACCAAAAGACTTTGCTTTGCAACAAAATCCTTGATCATCTGCCACTTAGGCGTGCCACATAGGCAATTCACTCCTTGCGACTGATTTATATCGATATATAACCTCTGACCTCGTACGTCTCAGAGAAGGGCGTTAAGCAAGAGAATAAATTCTCCGCCACCAAACAGATATATATTTAATAGAGATCAATCAGCACACAACAAAATCCAATGTTAGACACACAGTCCATTTACAAGTTCGTTCTGGGTTTGAACGAAGCCGGAGGCACCAAATTCCTCGCATATCTGTACAATCAACAATACGTCCGGACGGTTACCACTTCAGCTCCTTCAAGGTAGCTGCTCTGATCATGAGCATCAGTAGCACCCATACATCCAATGTGAAGATCGTCGGTCTTGAACCGTCTTTAACTCTTCGACTTTTAACCGTCGATCGATTATTTGAAATGAGAATTAACTCATCCTTTTCAAATAATCTACATATATTTAGATTTTCAAATCAATTCTTCACATGGTTAAATCATTCGACATTCACATTTCAGTTCTTTAGAATAATTTTCATGTCAAACACATTCAACCACCAAATATCAAGCAAACCAAGCAGAATCGGTTTATTTCTATTCTATATCGACTATAATATTTTATAACAATACGTTGCCATTTTTATTTATTTAAAAACGACCATATTTAATTAAACGACGTTTCAGGTCATGCCGAGGCACAGGCACTGTTTTTCCCTAAATTTGTTTTACACATATCTGAAAATATAACCATTGGATTTCAACAAAGTCTATATCATTGGGAAGATATTCCCAAAACGAACCCAACGGTTCCATTTTCGTCAAAATCCGATGGTCGGATCTTTCAGTATAATCGTTTAAAATTACGATTTCAAAACGCGAACTGCACGGCCTCGATTCGTTTTAATTTAATTTATATATATATATATATATATATATATATATATATATATAATTCATTCGGCGATTTCAATATCGTTTTCACTTCAAATATTTCACTAACACCTTTATATTTCGAAAAATTTAGCCATAACCTCCTTTGTACGGGAAAGGGTTTGGAAATTTATTGGGCTGTACTAGGTACCCAATAAATCCTAATATGCAAGCACATATTTATAGTGATATATTACGGTGTTCACAGGGGAGTGTGTATAGATCATAACTCCAGAGAATAAATTCTCGTCACCCTATAAATGGTTTTTGTGCCTTAATGACCAGAGAGAGGTGTTTATTGTCGTCTCCAGACCCATATGGGTTTTTTATTAATCTTGCAATTTACCGTTACAATTTATATAGTCTAGATCAGTCATCAGTTCAACCTGTAATATATATTCATCGCCATACAAGCCTCTCGCTCGTAAGGTAAATCTTCAACCTCGTCACACAAGCTCCAAATGCTTATGTGGTATATGATGAAGTATGCCTCTCATCAAGAAGTATGCAATATAGTGTAGTTCAAAATTAATTGTTACTATCCTATGGCGACGTTTATTGTTACACACAGAACAACCAGCACTCTGCATCCAATGGCATTCACAAGAGTTGATATAATAATAAAATTGCACATCCAACTCATTAAGGTTTACCTATCGGTCGGGCACGCAATTAAATTCTTTACTCAACAGCTAATCCACTTCATGTTCAACACATGTATATATATGTGCAAAACTAAGCTAAAAATAATATTTCTAGCGAACAAAGGTTTATTTCCACATATGGTTATTTTTAACACTTCCTACACATGTTAAAATAATATTTTCAACCCACACGTATTTATTTGAACAAGTGGTTATTTTTAACACTTCATGTTTCGCATAAAAATGATATTTTTGGCGAATAAAAATATATTTCAACACATGACTATTATATTTAGTTCGCCCACATGTTAAAAATAATATTCATAGCAAACAAATATTTGTTTCAACACTTGTATATTTTTAACGAGTCGTTTACATGATAAAAATGATATTTTAATCATCTAAAATGTTTATTCAACACATGAACATTTTTTAGCACTTCATATTCACAATAAAATATAGATTTTATTGTTCCATCTATATATTCAACACATGAATATTATCCACTTCACACATACGATAAAAATATGATTTTTATCGTTCTAATCTCTTATTCAACACATGAATAATTTCTATATTTTATATATATAATAAAAATGTGATTTTTAATGTTAAAACAATTTATTTAAAACATGAATAGTTTATATATGTGATAAAATGTTGTTTTTATTTTTCAAAGAATTTTATTCATCACATAAATTTCTATTCAACACATGAATTTCTATTCAACACTTGAATACGGTTTCAACACATGAATTTCTATTCAACACATGAATATGGTTTCAACACATGAATATACTTTCAACACATGAATATAGTTTCAACATATGAAAATAATTCTAACACATGAATATTATTGAAAATTTCGGCAGCATAACGGCAGGGTATTTAAAACCGACACCGTCCCGAGTACGGCTCCTCGCTCTACCTTAAAACCTTGCGGTTTTTGACAATGGGGATTTCATACATCTAATTCGCACGCAGGCGAGTATGTTTTTCTTTTCCACAATTTATTCAAATTTTGTTTCAATCACAAATGGGTATTTTTCAACCACAATGGTATTTTTCAACCATAATCCAAACAATATCAACCACAAACAATCCTATCAACCATTCGCATTATTCACCAAATTTTTCACACCAATTCACAATCAATAAATATCGCCCATGGTTTATGGACGAGGGGAGTGTATATATATATGTACATATATATATATATATTCTTATATATATATATATATATTGTTTCCATTCCAACACACATATCATTTATATAATGCATGTATAATTCATACTTCTCTCGTATAACTTATACAACGCATATACATGAGGTATACAACACGTATATAATTTATATTTCGCTTATATAACTTATACAACACATGTCCATTCACATTCCAGTTTAGAAATCTCACTTTGGTTTGTCGCTTGTCTAAAAATCCTAGCAAGCTCAGAAAAATCCTCGGACACTTCTAGACTGTAGAGAGCGTCCTTGCGGTCACGATGTCTCCTGTTTCATCGAATTTCGTTAACACACGATATAGATACGATTTTTCAAAGTTTGCAACAGTTAAAAGTGTTATTTTTCAGTTTAGAAAAACAATACCTTTCAACGTTGGTTCAAAACTAGGTTTTTATCTAACGAGCAAACTGTTGCACGATGTTGAAATCGACCTGTACCACGACGAAGGGGTTGGAGAGGGCTTCAGGCGCGGGGGTCACGACCAGTTCAGTGGTCTGAGTCGTGCGTGGCAGCGGTGGAAAGTTGAAGTCTTTGTGGAGGTGATTCGCGAAGTATAGGCGACGAGGGAAGGCATGGGTGGTATGGATTTGAAGAGGAGGAGGAGGACTTTGAAGATCAGGTAGTGGCGGAGGCGTCAGGTGGCTGTGGCGGTCGAAAAAGGGTCGGGAAGGTGGGAAAATCGTTTTCGTCGAGAGCTTAGGGGGCGGGGGTTTTCTAAAGTTTTTTTATATTTTTAAATTATGAATGGAATTTTTTCATTGGCCGGGGCTTTATTTAATTTTTAAAATAGTGTTTCTTCATACGAACACCAATCCAAACCCAACGACTGTCGTCCCCAGCTAAATACCCCCATCCCGAACACTATGGGATCTGTTTCGTAGGCCAATTCGACTGTTATAGTCAGTTATTCTTCAAATTAAAATATAAAACATTCAATATTCGATTTGAACGTACATTTCAATTTGCCAGGGCCACAAACTGATTCAAAAAATTCCAGAAAATTAAATCTAGCTATGTTTTGATGTTATGGTCCCAACAAAACTAGTTTCGTCTAATTCTGAGACCGTTTGAAAAATGGCCATATTCTGGCTAATCCAATTTAACAGAAATCAACCAAACACGTTTTCTTTTGCCACACTCACATACTAGCTTCAAAAATTATGAAATTTGAAACCTAGCAATAATTTGACATCCTGGATCCAACAAAAGTGATTTCGTCAAATTTCGACGTCGTTTGCAAATTGTCTATTTTCAAGAGCTATATATTCTCTATAGTGACCTTTCTGAAAATTCATTTGGCCATAACTTTTGATTCCCGCTATGAAACTTCGATTTTTTAGATTCTTTAGAAAGATATTCATAAACAGATTTAAATATTTTTGGTTTCACTAAAATCCGTTTAATTTTGCACCTGGTACAGTTAGTCAAATTTTGAATTCAAATTTTCAAACTACCGCACCATTTCTAACTCTTTATTTTATTGAAATATTATATTTCCATTGTTTAAATTTCTTTAAAATAACCAATTTAAAATCTTTAAATTGGCTCGTATTTTCCGGGTTGTTACAATCTCCATCGTCCCCGAAAAGGGAACAGCAGTACAGTGTAGGAAACAGAAATGGAAATGCAAAGTATTCTAAAGGTACCTTGCACCAGAGTTAGTCAGAGATGTCCACTCTGCATTTGGGGTAAGCTTGGTTAATGCTTTCTTCAGTCTCCCAAGTACAGTCTCTAGGATCACTACTCCATTGCGCTTTAACTAAATGAACCTTCTTGCTCCTTAGCTCTTTAGTTTCTTTGCCAACAATTTTTAACGGCTCTCTTCTGACTGCTAATTCAGAAGTAATTTCCAAGTCCTGTTGCGCTGCTTCTTCTACAACAAGATCTGGGTCATGCACATGCCTTTTAAGTTGAGATACGTGAAATACATTATGCACTCCAGGCAACAAATCTGGTAATTGAACCTTATAAGCAAGAGTTCCAATTCGTTCAAGTATAGGAAAGGGACCAATAAATCTGGGTGCCAACTTCCTAGTTTTACCAAATCGGATTACTCCTCTCATCGTAGAAACTTCCAAATAAACATAATCACCAACAGCGAATGCCACATCTCTTCTTCTAGAATCCGCATAACTTTTCTGTCGGCTTTGCGCGGTTTTCAATCGCTTCTTGATGAAATCGACTTTATCTGATGCTTCTCTAATCATATCGGGTCCCAACACAAGTCTGTTGCAAGGTTCTACCCAGCATGTGGGAGATCAGCACGGTCTACCGTATAATGCTTCAAATGGCGACATTTTCAAACTTGCCTGATAGCTGTTGTTATATGAGAATTCTGCCAAATGCAAGTGATATTCCCATGACCCGCCAAAATCAATAATACAAGCCCATAGTAAATCTTCTAGAATTCTCCTCACCCGCTCAGTTTGGCCATCTGTCTGAGGGTGATAAGCGGTGCTCGTATTCAGTTTTGTTCCCAATTCTGTCTGGAATGCCTCCCAGAATTTGCTAGCAAATATTGGGTCTCTATCACTGACTATGCTGATGGGAACTCCATGCAGCTTAACAATTTCTTTGAAATAAATCTGTGCTAGACTTTGGGTGGTTCTATTGGATCTGACAGGTATGAAATGGGCGGTCTTCATGAAGCGATCTACGATCACCCAAATACTGTCATTACTTTTCTTGGTTCGGGGTAAACCATCTATGAAATCCATGGAAATATGTTCCCACTTCCAACCTGGGACTTCCAACGGTTGCAACAATCCAGCTAGCTTTTGTTGGTCGCTCTTGACTCGTTGACAAGTAGGGCATCTGCTAACATATAAAGAAATGTTCCTCTTCATTGCCATCCACCAGAAGGTGCGCTTAATATCATTATACATTTTGTTCACACCATCCATGACTTCTCTTTGAAGCTCTGGAATATTCGGAATGCAAATCCTGCCTTTTAATCTAAGAACACCCTTATCATCAATACGGAAAATTATAGTTTCACCTTCCTTGATCCTCTGACTGATTCTCTAAATAAATTCATCGTCTTTCTGAAGGACTGAAATCTTATCAATCAATGAAGATGTAACCATTGGGCTGGCGATGATTTCATTCTTTCTACTGAGCACATCAGCTACTACATTAGCCTTACCCAGCGTATACAGGATATCTAAATCACACGCTGCAAGAAATTCTAGCCAGCACTGCTGTCTCAAATTCAAATCTTTCTGGGTGAACAAATACTTCAATGATTGATGATCTGTAAACAGTTCGAACTTCTCACCCAATAAGTAATGTCTCCATATTTTCAAAGAAAAAACGATGGCTAGCAACTCCAGATCATGAGTTACATAATTCTTCTTATGTGGTTTCAGCTGGCGGCTTGCATAAGCGACTACTTGGCCTCTTTGCATTAACACTGCACCAAGACCTCTAATAGATGCATCCGTTCAAACTGTTAAATCCTGATTGCCATCTATAATGGTTAATGCTGGAGCGGTTGTCAATTTTGATTTTAATTCCTGGAAAGCCTCCTCACAGTCGGAAGTCCACTTAAATTTCTCGTGCTTGTTTGTAAGCTTTGTTAATGGACCGGATATCTTCGAAAAATCCTTAACAAATTTTCGATATTAACTAGCCAACCCCATAAAACTTCTGACCTCTGTGGGTGTAGTAGGCTGTTTCCAGTCTTGAATTGCTGTTATTTTGCTCGGATCTACAGAAATTCCTTCCTTTGACACGACATGGCCAAGGAACTTCACCTCTTCCTACCAGAAGATACATTTAGAGAATTTGGATTTGAAGACGTTCTTTATCAGAATCCCCAATACTTGTTCTAGATGTCTTTCATGCTCTGCTTCTGACTTAGAGTAGATTAAAATATCATCGATGAATACCAGGACAAATTTATTTAGAACTTCCCTGAACACTCTATTCGTTAGATCCATGAAGTAGGTTGGAACGTTGCATAAGCCGAACGACATTACTAACCATTCGTAAAATATGTCTGGACCTCTGAAAGTTGTCAAAGGAACACACTCTTTGGCAATTCCCAGTTAATGGAAACCTGTAGCTAGGTCCATTCTGGAAAATACTCTCGCCCTATTTAATTGGTCTAACAGATCATCGATGCGGGGTAATGGGTATTTGTCTTTGAGCTTCTGTTCGTTCAGGTCTCAGTAATCAACACACAATCGGAAAGTACCGTCCGACTTAGGGACAAACACTACAGCTGCACCCCAACTAGAAAAGCTAGGTCTGATCAGACCCTTCCATAGTAGTTGACGAGTTTGATCGCCTAATTCTTCCTTTTCTTTTGGAGTCATTCTTCGAATTGGATGTACCACTGGTCTGGCATTTGGAATTAGATCGATTCTGAATTCAATTTCTCTTTGCGGAGGTAAGTTTTCGACTTCTTCAAACACATCCACATAGTTTTTAACAACATGAATCTTTTCTAAGGAAGTGGGGATAACTTCTAGCGCAGACCAAAATTCCTTTCTATCTGGATTTGAACCATTGCATGGTACAGTAATATATCCGAGTTTCGTTTTAATGTTTACTATCCTTTCCGCACAATTTACTTTGGCCTCATATTGCATTAACCAATCTAGTCCGAGAACGATATCGAATCAGGAAAATCCATGGTGATCAAATCAAAAGAAAACTTATAGGAAGAATAAGAGACTGGCACTCTACAATATGAACAAGAGATCCTCCTTTTGGATTATGAACTTTAACCGATTATATAAGCTTTCTTTTTTTTAACTTTAACTTGTTAATAGTGTTATTGGCAATAAAACTACGTGATGAACCCTTGTCAAATAATACAGAAACAGGAATATTTTTAATTGTAAGGGTACCTCCCAAAACATCGGGTTTACCTGCTCCATTGGAAGCAGCCGGCGGGTTCTCCCCGTCGTACACATGTG
Organism: Allium sativum; assembly: GCA_030737875.1. Classification (NCBI taxonomy): domain Eukaryota; kingdom Viridiplantae; phylum Streptophyta; class Magnoliopsida; order Asparagales; family Amaryllidaceae; genus Allium; species Allium sativum. The sequence continues at coordinate 662,643,436 of CM060913.1, forward strand.
CAACTTCTGCCTTCCTAAGCAATGGACAATCTTTGACAAGATGTCCGGTTCTACGGCAGTTGAAGCATGAAAGAGAGTCGTGAGAGTTCTGGCTTGAGCCCTGCGAATTGGTCCTCTGCCGTTTTGGGGCTGTGCACATATTAGAATAGTGCCCCATCTTTCCACAATTGAAGCAGCTTCCCTTTGGCGTCCTGCTAGTTTGTTGATTGGTGGATGCTGTGTTGCTTGACTCAGCCTGGTTCGTAGAGGGCTTGCGTTTGCTCCCCACTTGACACTTAGCGCGTTCCAGATCAAGGTTTCTTTGGTCAAGGTCCTCATAATTGCATGCCATCTCCACTAAGTCTGAAAATGCCAGTTTGATGTGGCTCATGGCCCTGTCTTGATATTTACACTTTAGCCCATGAATGAACCTCTTATTCTTGGACTTAGCAGTCGCGATGAGCTCAGGGGCGTAGCTAGATAACTGTGAAAACTTATTGAGATAGTCTGGCACAGAGAGGTCTCCTTGCTGGAGATTTGCAAATTCATCATGCATGCGCTCAATTGCTTGCTCTGGGATGAACTTCTCTTTGAACATTTCTTTGAATTCATCCCATGTACTTTCTGCATTTTGATTCTCTGCGGTTATGGCTTCCCACCACAATTCTGCTTCGTCTTGCAAGAGCCAGGCGCCCATGAATGCCTTGTCCTGATCTTCGAGCCTCAGGCCTCCCAAGATCTTTTCGCATGTTTTCAACCATGCGAAGGCCTTAATCACCGTGCCTGTTCCAGAGAAGGTTTTGCCTCCTAGATTCTTATATCTTTTGGCCACTCGGTCGAGCTCGAATGGCTGGGTGGCTGGTGGTTGTATTAATGGTCCTTCTGCAGCGGGAACATCTCCTTGGCCTCGGCCTCCTTGGCCTCCATGGCCTCCTCTAGCTGCTGCAGCTCTGGCTGCCATTAATCAAGTTCTGTATAAGCAAGAAAAGAGTCAGCGCTCAGAAACGATAATTTTATTCTATGGTACAACAAAAGAACTTAAGGAAGACAACGATGTACTGATCAAAATTATTTTTGCTATTTTGCTTAGCTCATTCTAGGACATTACTAGTCCTATCTCTAATGAGCTACTCGCCTTAGAATACTACTAATTCTATTCTGACGAGGTGTTTAATGTGTTAAATTCCAGAACTAAGGTTAACCAAAGCTCTGAATCCACCTGTGACGATCCCAAAACCCCGTGCTATGGTATTAAGGATAATCATTGGAATATAACACATTAATCATCATAGCAGAGTACAGATAATAGCATAAGCAGGAAATAGAATAATTTACACAAATATGACAGCGGAATCATACATATCACAACATCAGAGAGCACAGTGCAATATACAACTTAGTGCATAAAGATACATAATCAGTCTACATCGCCATAAGCGGTACATATACATAGAGAGTACATAAGAGAAATATCAGTCTACATCGCCAGAGGTGGAATCATATACATATAATAACAGTGGCAGAAAATCAATAGTCAACACTGTGAAAGTTAAGCCTCGCCGTGATCCAAAAGGTACACTCCTGCTGCAGTGCAAAGCCAAAATATGTCCAGCCATCTGATGTAGGCTGCCCGTGTGAAAATAAGGGCACCCGAGTTTGCAAGGTGAAACAAACTACGAGTCAATCATGGGACTGGTATGAGAAATCTACTTAACTAATTAAACAACAATAATAAGGCAAATCAAAGGACCACGCCACTTTCGCGGAACGGGTTTACTCCAATGATTGCTAGTGCATGAAATAAAGTAAATTATTAAATCATCGCAATGCTTTTTTATAAAAACGAAGCCATTATAAGACTCAAGTCCCATCACACAATGCAACGCAAGCCAGAGGATAGAGTTTTACCTTATAATGGCCAAGAAATGCTTGATACATATAAAACAAAAGTGTTTAATATTATTACTAGTGCATATATGTTTCAAAAGCAAATTCAATCATAAATATAAATCCTAGACGGCATAGCTATCATCTACTATGACGCCATACTAGTAATAAAATCACATCCTCAATTTCGTATTGGAAATTGGATTCCATCATGAGTCGAGGCAAGGGGCAAGCTCCTCTTCGTTCGAGACACTCTAGCAAATGTCTCAGGACCACACATAGCGATTCTTGGATCTTCAGGGTCGGTTCCCTCTTGCTTTTGAGGATTGGCAATTCCTGAACACACGTTTCCCGGTCCTCACAGACCTATAACTGAAGCGCCTCGCATTCCAACAACCACATAGGTAAAATAATATATAAATGTCAGGGCTGGTAGGTCACTAACATCACCCATAGCTAGAAGGAAACATCGTGTTCTCCCTGTAGTCACTATCCCATTTTTGACTCATACCGAGGTGTGAGGCTCGCGAATCAACGCTATACACAAAGCTACGCCACACAGGTCGTGCTTTTATCATCAACCACAAGACTTTGCTTTGCAACAAAAGCCTTGATCATCTGCCACTTAGGCGTGCCACACATGCAATTCACTCCATGCGACTGATTTCTATCGATATATAACCTCTGTGCTCGTACGTCTCAGAGAAGGGCGTTAAGCAAGTGAATAAATTCTCCGCTACCAAACAGATATATATTTAATAGAGATCAATCAGCACAGAACAAAATCCAATGTCAGACACACAGTCCATTTACAAGTTCGTTCTGGGTTTGAACGAAGCCGGAGGCACCAAATTCCTCGCATATCCGTACAATCAACAATACGTCTGGACGGCTACCGCTTCAGCTCCTTCAAGGTAGCTACTCCAATCATGAGCATCAGTAGCGCCTATCCATCCAATGTGAAGATCGTCGGTCTTGAACCGTCTTCAACTCTTCGACTTTTAACCGTCGATCAATTATTTGAAATGAGAATTAACTCGGCCTTTTCAAATAATCCATGTGTATTTAGATTTTCAAATCAATTCTTCACATGGTTAAATCATTCGACATTCACATTTCAGTTCTTTAGTATAATTTTCATGTCAATCACATTCAACCACCAAATATCAAGCAAACCAAGCAGAATCGGTTTTTTTCTATTCTATATCGTCTATAATATTTTAAAACGATACATCGCCATTTTTATTTATTTAAAAACAGCTCTATTTAATTAAACGACGTTTTAGGTCGTGTCAAGGCACTGGCGCTGTTTTTCCCTAAATTTGTTTTACATATATCTGAAAATCTAACCGTTGGATTTCAACAAAGTTTATATCATTGGGAAGATAATCCCAAAGCGAACCCAATGGTTCCAATTTCCTCAAAATCCGATAGTCGGATCTTTCGGTATAATCGTTTAAAATTACGATTTCAAAATGCGTACTGCACGACCTCGATTCGTTTTAATTTAATTTATATTTATAATTCTTTCGATGATTTCAATATAGTTTTCACTTCAAATATTTCACTAACTTCTTTATATTTCGAAAAAATTCGCCATAACCTCCTTTGTACGGGAAGGGGTTTGGAAATTTATTGGGCTGCATTAGGTACCCAATAAATCCTAATAAGAATACACCTATTTATAGTGATATATTCCGGCGTCCACCGGGGAGTGTGTATAGATCATAACTCCAGAGCTTAAATTCTCGTCACCTTACAAATGGTTTTTGTGCCTTAATGACCAGAGAGATGTGTTTATTGTCATCTCCAGACCCGTGTGGGGTTTTTATTAATCTTGCAATTTACCGTTACAATTTATGTCATCATTTCAACCTGTAATATATAGTCATCGCCATACAAGCCTCTCGCTCGTATGGTAAATCTTCAAACTCATCACACAAGCTCCAAATGCTTATGTGGTATATGATGAAGTATGATTATCGTCAAGAAGTATGCCATATAGTGTAGTTCAAAATTAATTGTTACTATCCTATGGCGACATTTATTATTACACACAGAACAACCAGCGCTCCGCATCCAATGGCATTCACAGGAGTTGATATAATAATAAAATTGCACATCCAACTCATTAAGGTTTACCTATTGGTCGAGAACGCAATTAAATTCTTTACTCAACAACTAATCCACTTCCTGTTCAACACATGTATATATATATATATATGTGCAAAACTAAGCTAAAAATAATATTTCTAGTGAACAAAGGTTTATTTCCACATATGGTTATTTTTAACACTTCCTACACATGTTAAAATAATATTTTCAACCCACACGTATTTATTTGAACAAGTGGTAATTTTTAACACTTCACATTTTGCATAAAAATGATATTTTTGGCGGATAAAAATATATTTCAACACATGACTATTTTATTTAGTTCGCCCTCATGTTAAAAAAAATATTCATAACAAACAAATATTTGTTTCAACACTTGTACATTTTTAGCGAGTGGTTTACATGATAAAAATGATATTTTTATGATCTAAAATATTTATTCAACACATGAACATATTTTAGCACTTCATATTCACAATAAAATGTAGATTTTATTGTTCCATCTATATATTCAACACATGAATATTATCCACTTCACACATACGATAAAAATTTGATTTTTATCATTCTAATCTTCTATTCAAAACATGAATAATTTCTATAGTTTATATATATAATAAAAATGTGATTTTTAATGTTAAAACAATTTATTTAAAACAGGAATAGTTTATATAGTTTAGATATGTGATAAAATGTTTTTTTTTTATTTTTCAAAGAATTTTATTCATCACATGAATTTCTAATCAACACATGAATTTCTATTCAACACATGAATATGGTTTCAACACATGAATTCCTATTCAACACATGAATATGGTTTCAACACATGAATATACTTTCAACACATGATATAGATTCAACATATGAAAATAATTCTAACACATGAATATTATTGAAAATTTCGGCAGCATAACGGCAGGGTATTCAAAACCGGCACCGTCCCGAGTACGGCTCCTCGCTCTACCTTAAAACCTTGCGGTTTTTGACAATGGGGATTTCATACATCCAATTCGCACGCAGGCGAGTATGTTTTTCTTTTCCACAATTTATTCAAATTTTGTTTCAATCACAAATGGGTATTTTTCAACCACGATCCAAACAATATCAACCACAAACAATCCTATCAACCATTCGCATTATTCACCAAATTTTTCACACCAATTCACAATCAATAAATATCGCCCATGGTTTGTGGACAAGGGGAGTATATATATATATATATCCGTATATAAATATATTTTATTTCCATTCCAACACACATATCATTTATACAATGCATCTATAATTCATACTTCTCTCGTATAACTTATACAACGCATGTACATGAGGTATACAACACGTATATAATTTATATTTCACTTATATAACTTATACAACACATGTCCATTCACATTTCAGTTTAGAAATCTCCCTTTGGTTTGTCTCTTTTCTAAAAATCCTAGCAAGCTCAGAAAAATCCCCGGACACTTCTAAACTGTAGAGAGCATCCTTGCGGTCACGATGTCTCCTGTTTCATCGAATTTCGTTAACACACAATAAAGATACGATTTTTCAAAGTTTGCAACACTTAAAAGTGTTATTTTTCAGTTCAGAAAAACAAAGCCATTACCTTTCAACGTTGGTTCAAAACTAGGTTTTGATATAACGACCAAACCGTTGCACGATGTTGAAATCGACCTGTACCACGACGAAGAGGTTGAAGAGGGCTTCAGGCGCAGGGGGGTCATGGCCAGTTTGGTGGTCTGAGTCATGCATGGCGGCGGTGGAAAGTTGAAGACTTTGGGGAGGTGATTCGCGAAGCACAGGCGACGAGGGAAGGCAAGGGTGGTATGGATTTGAAGAGGAGGACTTTGACGATTGGGTGGTGGCGGAGGCGTCAGGTGGCTGTGGCGGTCGGAAAAGGGTCGGGAAGGTGGGAAAATCGTTTCCGTCGGGAGCTGAGGGGGGCGGGGGTTTTCTGAAGTTTTTTATATTTTTAAATTAGGAATGGAATTTTTTCATTGGCCGGGGCTTTATTTAATTTTTAAAATAGTGTTTCTTCATACGAACACCAATCCAAACCCAACGACTGTCGTTTCTAGCTAAATACCCCCATTCCGAACACAATGGGATATGTTTCATAGGCCAATTCGACTGTTACAGTCAGTTATTCTTCAAATTAAAATATAAAACATTCAATATTCGATTTGAATGTACATTTCAATTTGCCAGGGCCACAAATTGATTTGAAAAATTCCAGAAAAATAAATCTAGCTATGTTTTGATGCTACGTTCCCAACAAAACTAGTTTCGTCGAATTCTGAGACCGTTTGAAAAATGGCCATATTCTGGCCGATCCAATTTAACAAAAATCAACCAAACACGTTTTCTTTTGCCACGATCACATACTAGCTTCAAAAATTATGAAATTTGAAACCTAGCAATAATTTGACATCCCGGATCCAACAAAAGTGATTTCGTCGAATTCTGAGGTCGTTTGCAAAATGTCTATTTTCAAGGGCTATATATTCTCTATAGCGACCTTTCTGAAAATTCATTTGGCCATAACTTTTTATTCCCGTTATGAAACTTCAATTTTTCAGATTCGTTAGAAAGATACTCATAAACAGATTTATATATTTTTGGTTTTAGTAAAATCCGTTTAATTTTGCACCCAGTACAGTCAGTCCAATTTTGAATTCAAATTTTCAAACTGCCGCACCATTTCTAACTCTTTATTTTATTGAAATATTCTATTTCAATTGTTTAAATTTCTTTAAAATAACCAATTTAAAAAATTTTAATTGGCTCGTATTTTCTGGGTTGTTACTGTAACGACCCGCATTCTACGCATCATAGGATCGTAGAATATTTATTTCTGTCACATACGAAGTCGTATGGTCGTGTAACTTTGGGAGACGACTATTGGGGTCATTTCCCATGTTCATGATTTTTCTCGATTTTTAAATGACCATTTTACCCCTAGTTGGCACTGTTTTGGCCATAACTTTTGACTGGAAATGAATTTTGACCTGAAACCACTTCCATTGGCTTTGAATGATAGTTTCTCTTTCCGTAGAGTGGTCACATTAGCCAAACGGACTTACCGTTTGGGAGATATGGCTGAAACAAGTTTCAGATGGTTAAAAACAGCTTAATTGGGCTTAACCGGGTGATTAGCAGCTAGGCCCAAGGGGAATTTCGGGTTTAGAGGTATAGGAGGTCTGATTAGGGTTAGGTTATCACTTTCATTTCAGTTTTGAGCCGCCACAAACCTCCTTGAGACCTTAGTAATGGCTTCCTACATCTAAAACACCCCAAATCACTCTCTAATTGAAGATTAGGCTTAGCAACACCAAATTAAGGAGAAAAAGCACCAAAGCAAGGTTAGAGCCGCCGTTAGACATCAGTATTCGCCCCAAATCAGAGGAGTTTCAGTTCTGAGGATTTCATTTGTGGCCAAGGTGAGTGATAGCATCATTTTGACACTAATTACGGTTGATTAAGGGTAATTAGTGAAGATTAGCGAATTTATACGTAAATAAATTCTGGAAAAATTCTTAAAATTCTAAAATAATGTTTTAAGGCTCTGTTAGAAATTTGAGATAATTTCGATGTGTTTTTGCTAATTGTATGCTTAAACATGATTAAGAGTGCTTAAGGGAAAATATGATGTTTTAGCTACTTTTGATCCATTTTGATTCATTTGAATTGTTGGTTGTTGTTTGTGGTTGCTATTACATGTTGCTGTGACTCTGTGGTATGTTTCATGATTGAGTAGAATAGCTAAATTGCTCGAAAACGTCGTCGAATGGCGTAGAAAGCTTGCTGGAAAATTGCAGAAGTGTACAGGTTCCGAACCGGTTCGGATCGGAGAAAGGGGGTCGGATCGGATTTGTGAACTGACCAAGGGGATTCGAACTGGATTGGAACTTGTCGCTGGAGAAGGCTTGGCAAAAAGGAAGGCTGTTCACTTAGAGTTGGGGTGGACAAGGGGATCGGATCGGAGTAAGCTAGGGAGCGGAGCGGATCGGATCGGAAGAGTGATTGGAGGCCAGAGCGGATCGATTGAGATGCAGGGCTCGGATCGGAAGCAAACACTCGGGAGAACTAGCAAGAGGGAAAGCCACGCGGATCAGATGGCCAGGAGGGATCGGATCGGAATACGTGAAGAAATAAGCTAGGGATCGGAGCGCTGGAAGGAAGGATACCCGACCCGACCTGGAGGAGGACCCCGACCCGACCCGGAGCGAAGTACCCGACCCGAATCGAATGAAAGAAGACAAGGAGAAGGATCCGAACCGAACCGAGCATGGGTGACCGAACCGAACCGAATTCTAGAGCTGCTACTGCACGACAACTTTTCTGAAGACCCACTCCAATTCGACCAAACCCGAGATGCAAAGGAAGTCCGAATGAGAAGTTAGAGCTTAAGATTCAGATGGGAATCAACGAGTTCACTTCATGATTGGGCTTTGCTGCGGGACGCGTGCCAAGGAGTTATCGACGTCTATAGCTTTGGACCACTATGGTAGGAGGTACGAAGGCGGATTCAGGGCCATTATGGCATTGGTAGAACCAAGGGCTATGACCAATGAAGTGGGTCATTGAAATGTTTGGTCATGACTCCAAGTGTTTGGCTTGGTCACAGCAGGGTTTCTACAAGTCGGGATTCGTCGTTACCTCAGTTTGTCTAGTGTTCCAAAGTGGTAGATGTCGTATACTTTACGCACTGAATGAGAGATGTAAGGATGGTTGCTATGGATGATTTGCTTGCTATCATTGTGACATGCACACCCCACCCCCGTATTCTTACACTATTTATTATGGCACCTTGGAGTATTTGTACGGTATGTGGTACTAACTCTTTGGCTGCAGGTCCAGGTTCAGGTATGGTTTAGTATACCTGTTATTGTTCTGTTAGATGCTTATCGCTCATACCAGGCTTTATGTCTGACCCAGAGTTTTATGTCTCCTCTTATTACTCTGGGTGCTCACACGAGCAGACTAGAGACAGGTTAGCTGGTGATGCACGGGTAGATGATCCGGAGACGAGCAGGAGGCTTCCACGTACTATATACATAATATTCTCCCTGTGTTGTTGAAGATCACTGCTTGGGCATTGTTGGTGTATCTTCTACTTTAGCTTTCTTTTGTTTAGAGACAGTAAATTTGGAAAATTGTAATAAGCTGTATTTGGATTTCCGCTGCTTTGAGATTTATGTTGGTTTTAGTTATCAGCTTATGCACTGTCTCGCCTGTTTTATGTCAAGTATGTTATTATTATATTTTATTCCATGCGCTGTGAGACATTCTACAGGTTCTTTGATTAGTTCGTCCCCTTCTTTCCTTTCTTCTGACGACCGTCTTGTGCTAGTCGGGCATGTGTACAGCGCACTTTTGGAGGAAATGCAGGCTGGTGCGAGGCGGGCCGTCACACTTGGTATCAGAGCTCTAGGTTGCGTAGTTAACCTAGGGAAAGACACTAGAGAGAGATAATACGTATATGAGAGCGCGTATTTGTGATTACTTTGGTTTTTAAAAAGCTATATATATATATATACTATTAGTAGTATAAGGATGAAGTCGTACTGCACTAGCACCACTATGGAGTCGTTAATCATTTCCTTTTTCAGATTGACGATGAGCCGAGATACTAGAGGTGCTGGTAGGGGAACCAATAATGGGAATGCTGCTGACATGAGGACGATGTTTACTGACCTCATGAGAGAGATGCTTAGAGATGTGCAGAGGGCAGCTCCCAATGGTGGTGGTCCAATAGTGCAGGCGCCAAGAGTCGACTTCGCCAAGCTGAATAAGGATTATACTAGCCTTGGTGGGAAGCCGTTCCACGGAACGGAGTCGGCTACGGATGTTCAAGATTGGTTGGATAGTTGCGAACGTATCTTCGAGGATTTGGGTATCGAGGATGCGATGAAGAGAAAGCTAGCGTCCCGTCAGCTGCAAGGGCGGGCAATGAATTGGTGGAATGCTATAAAGGCAGCTACTCCCGAAGATCAGATTACTTGGGAGCAGTTTAAGGCTCGTTTTAGTGAGAAGTTCATTCCAGCTGCTCAGAAGTCAATGTTGTTTAAGAAATTCTTGGAGCTCAAGCAGAATGGCAGGGCTGTCTCGGAGTATATTGCTGAATTTGACACTTTGTCAAAATATGGATTATCTCTTATTGATACTGCCGAGAAAAAGAATGAGAAATTCATAACTGGTTTGGATCAGTACTTGGGGGAAAAACTTATTAACCACATCGATGAGACATTTGAATCGATTGTGGGGAAAGCGTTAAGATCGGAGAGCCTCTACCCTAAGTCGAAGACTGAAGTTGCACCCACAGATGAGCCAAAGCCACAAGCTAGTGGTGGAGGCAAAGGTGGTTCCCAGAATAAGAGAAAGCAGAATCAGGCTAAGGATGGCCAGAAGAAAAAGAATAAGCAGGATGTGGAGTGCTTCAGCTGTGGTAAGAAGGGCCATTATGCTAGTAATTGTCGGGCCAAGCCAGCGGATAGGAAGTGCTTCAATTGTGGCCAATTGGGACATCACAAGGACAAGTGTCCACAGCCCCCTAAAGAAAAGCAAATGGTGAAAGCATATGCCCTTAATGCTATTCCTTCTTCGTCGAATGCCCCAACTGCGGCGGAGAAGGGAAAGAATATCGTCATTCAAGGTATGCTTTCTGTTTATGATGTTCCTGTTAGAGTTTTGTTTGATACCGGAGCTTCCAGTTCTTTCATATCTAGTGACCTGGTAGATAGGTTGGGATTGGAACCCAAGATTGTCGATAGACCTTTAGTAGTGACGAACCCGATTGGTGGTTCGACTAGCCTTAGCATGATTTGTCGTAATGTGGTCTTATCGAGTCATGGATGCATGTTTGTTTGTGATTGCTTTGTTTTGGGCTTTACTGGGTTTGGCATTATTTTGGGAGTAGATTGGCTCCAAAGATACGGGGTGGTGGTAGACTGTGAGGGCTTGTTGGTGACAGCTAGAGCGGATGATGGGCGGAGGATAGTGTTTGGTGGTCTACCCAGTAAGGGGGTATTGGCTAGTTTTCTAAACTCCCTCGACATTCTGCATAGTGAGTTGTCAGGTTTGCCCGTGGTTGGCCAGTATCCGGATGTTTTCGAAGAAGTGACCGGACTTCCACCACACCGAGAAATTGAGTTTCGTATTGATTTGGTAAAAGATGCCAGACCTATAGTGATGCCACTTCGTCGTATGGCACCAAGAGAGCAGCGGGAGCTCGAGGTGCAAGTCAGCGATCTTTTGAAGAAGGGATTTATCAGAAGGAGTGTTTCTGAATGGGGAGCACCAGTTGTGTTTGCTACCAAGGCGGATGGTTCCCTTCGTTTGTGTGTAGACTACCGCGAGTTGAATAAAGTGACGAGGAAGAACAAGTATCCTCTACCGCGGATAGATGATTTGTTTGATCAGTTGAGTGGGGCGAGAGTATTTTCTCAGTTGGATCTCGCGACAGGTTTTCATCAGCTTAGAGTGGAAGCTGAGAGTATAGCTAAAACGGCATTTCGAACGCCGTCTGGGTTTTATGAATGGTTGGTTATGCCATTTGGACTAACTAATGCCCCGGCATATTTTGTGGACCTTATGAATAGGGTATTCAGAGATCAGCTGAATAAGTCTGTCCTTGTGTTCGTTGATGATATTTTGGTCTATTCGAGGACAGAGGAGGAACACAAGGAACATTTAAGAGTAGCGATGGAGGTGTTGAGAAAACACCAATTGAAAGCAAAGTTTTCTAAGTGTCACTTCTGGAAGAGGGAAGTGAGGTTCTTGGGCCATGTTGTATCAGAGAGTGGTATTGTCGTGGACCCAGCGAAGGTGGCTACGGTACAGGATTGGCCTACGCCCAAGAATGCAACAGATGTAAGAAGTTTCTTGGGGTTAGCGGGATATTATCGTAAGTTTATCCAAGGTTTCTCCAAGATAGCAGCACCATTGACCCAGTTGACCAAGAAGAATCAAGCTTTTGTCTGGGATGAAAGGTGCGAGAATGCATTCAGAAGTCTAAAGGACAAGTTGACAAGCGCACCAGTGTTAGTCATTCCTAATGGGGATGAAGAGATGACGGTATACACGGATGCCTGTGGTACCGGACTGGGTGCTGTATTGATGCAAGGCGGTAGGGTTGTAGCTTATGCAAGTCGGCAATTGAAACCGCACGAGAGAAGATACCCTACCCATGATTTAGAATTGGCAGCAATCGTGTTCGCGTTAAAGATGTGGAGACACTATCTCTTGGGAGAAAGATTTGAGCTATTTACAGATCATAAGTCGTTAAAGTATCTATTCTCCCAGAAGGATTTAAATCTCCGTCAGCAGAGATGGTTAGAGTTCTTAGCTTCCTATGATTTTGACATCGCATACACACCAGGAAAGGGCAATGCGGTGGCTGATGCATTGAGTAGAAGACATGCCAGCTTAGAGGCTATGTTCCTTGAATGGAAGCAACTGGAGTTTATCGCGGGGTTTGATTTCAGACCAAAGTGCGAATTGGATCCAGAAATGTTAGCGAGTTTGACGGTCAGACCCACTTTGATTGAGCGGATCGGCTCTAGTCAGAGGGACGATCCTAACCTATTGGAAATCATCTCCAAGTTAGAGATGGGAATCGATGAGGAGATGAACAAGTATGGGCTTGATCGAGATGGATGGCTTAGAAAGAATGGAAAGCTTGTTGTACCCAATGTCAATGGATTGAGGGATGAAGTGCTTAGAGAATGTCATCACTCAAAATTGACTATACACCCCGGCGGTAACAAGATGTATCGAGATATGAAGCAGACTTACTACTGGGAGGGAATGAAAAGAGACGTTGGGAAGTTTATATCCAAGTGTATGAATTGCCAGCTAGTTAAAGCCGAGCAAAAGAAGCCTAGTGGTTTGTTACAGCCATTAGAAATTCCCGAATGGAAATGGGAGCAAGTCTCGATGGATTTCATCGATGGTTTACCAAGGACTAGATCGGGACATGATAGCATTTGGGTGATTGTAGACCGACTGACTAAAAGTGCAAGGTTTATACCAGTCAAATCGACAAGAACGGCAGCTAAGTTAGCAGAATTGTATATGAAGTGGGTAGTGAGATTTCATGGAGTACCTAAAGGCATTGTGAGCGACCGAGACCCGTTGTTTACTAGTGGGTTTTGGAAGAGCTTACAAGAGGCTCTAGGGTCAGAGTTACATCTCAGTACCGCATATCATCCTCAGACCGACGGCCAGACGGAGAGGGTGAACCGTATTTTGGAAGATCTCTTGAGAGCATGTATATTGGATTTTGGTGGATCATGGGATGACCATTTGCATCTAGTAGAGTTTGCATATAATAATAGCTACCAAACCAGTATCGGTATGGCTCCGTTTGAAGCTTTGTACGGAAGACCATGCAACTCACCATCATGTTGGATAGAGACTGGCGAGAAGTTTGTTCTTGGACCAGATGTGGTGAGAGAAACGTCGGATAAGATCAAGATCATTCAACAACGAATGTAGACTGCCCAAGATAGGCAGAAGAGTTATGCTGATAAGAGGAGAAGAGACTTAAAATTCTCCGTTGGTGACTTGGTGTTTGTCAAGATTTCTCCGTTGAAGAGCGTAATACGATTTGGCAGGAGAGGCAAGTTGGCACCAAGGTTTGTTGGCCCATTCCCTGTTCTTGAACTAGTCGGGAATTTGGCATATAGAATTGACTTACCAGAGAGGATGGCGGGAGTTCATAACGTATTTCATGTTTCCCAACTAAGGAAGTTCGTTCACGACTCAGATATGACTATTTCACCTGATCAGTTAGAAGACTTCGAAGTAGAACCCGAGGCGGTTGGGAACCGCAAGCCGGCCCGTATTGTCGAGCACGACATGAAGCAACTTCGAAGGAAGGCGGTGAAGCTAGTCAAGGTACAGTGGAGCGAGGACGAGAATGATTGTACTTGGGAGACAGAGGAGAACATTAGGAAGGCATACCCAGAACTCTTTGCCTGGTAAGATTTTGACTTCGATTTAGTTTTCCGCATGCTAGGATAGGCTTGTTTGCTTGTTTTGCATGTTTGATTGTTTTATGTGGTTGTTAGGCATGCGGGATCCTTTGTATGTTTAGGGTTAAGGAATTTCGGGGACGAAATTTCTTAAGGGGGGGAGAGTGTAACGACCCGCATTCTACGCATCATAGGATCGTAGAATATTTATTTCTGTCACATACGAAGTCGTATGGTCGTGTAACTTTGGGAGACGACTATTGGGGTCATTTCCCATGTTCATGATTTTTCTCGATTTTTAAATGACCATTTTACCCCTAGTTGGCACTGTTTTGGCCATAACTTTTGACTGGAAATGAATTTTGACCTGAAACCACTTCCATTGGCTTTGAATGATAGTTTCTCTTTCCGTAGAGAGGTCACATTAGCCAAACGGACTTACCGTTTGGGAGATATGGCTGAAACAAGTTTCAGATGGTTAAAAACAGCTTAATTGGGCTTAACCGGGTGATTAGCAGCTAGGCCCAAGGGGAATTTCGGGTTTAGAGGTATAGGAGGTCTGATTAGGGTTAGGTTATCACTTTCATTTCAGTTTTGAGCCGCCACAAACCTCCTTGAGACCTTAGTAATGGCTTCCTACATCTAAAACACCCCAAATCACTCTCTAATTGAAGATTAGGCTTAGCAACACCAAATTAATGAGAAAAAGCACCAAAGCAAGGTTAGAGCCGCTATTAGACATCAGTATTCGCCCCAAATCAGAGGAGTTTCAGTTCTGAGGATTTCATTTGTGGCCAAGGTGAGTGATAGCATCATTTTGACACTAATTACGGTTGATTAAGGGTAATTAGTGAAGATTAGCGAATTTATACGTAAATAAATTCTGGAAAAATTCTTAAAATTCTAAAATAATGTTTTAAGGCTCTGTTAGAAATTTGAGATAATTTCGATATGTTTTGCTAATTGTATGCTTAAACATGATTAAGAGTGCTTAAGGGAAAATATGATGTTTTAGCTACTTTTGATCCATTTTGATTCATTTGAATTGTTGGTTGTTGTTTGTGGTTGCTATTACATGTTGCTGTGACTCTGTGGTATGTTTCATGATTGAGTAGAATAGCTAAATTGCTCGAAAACGTCGTCGAATGGCGTAGAAAGCTTGCTGGAAAATTGCAGAAGTGTACAGGTTCCGAACCGGTTCGGATCGGAGAAAGGGGGTCGGATCGGATTTGTGAACTGACCAAGGGGATTCGAACTGGATTGGAACTTGTCGCTGGAGAAGGCTTGGCAAAAAGGAAGGCTGTTCACTTAGAGTTGGGGTGGACAAGGGGATCGGATCGGAGTAAGCTAGGGAGCGGAGCGGATCGGATCGGAAGAGTGATTGGAGGCCAGAGCGGATCGATTGAGATGCAGGGCTCGGATCGGAAGCAAACACTCGGGAGAACTAGCAAGAGGGAAAGCCACGCGGATCAGATGGCCAGGAGGGATCGGATCGGAATACGTGAAGAAATAAGCTAGGGATCGGAGCGCTGGAAGGAAGGATACCCGACCCGACCTGGAGGAGGACCCCGACCCGACCCGGAGCGAAGTACCCGACCCGAATCGAATGAAAGAAGACAAGGAGAAGGATCCGAACCGAACCGAGCATGGGTGACCGAACCGAACCGAATTCTAGAGCTGCTACTGCACGACAACTTTTCTGAAGACCCACTCCAATTCGACCAAACCCGAGATGCAAAGGAAGTCCGAATGAGAAGTTAGAGCTTAAGATTCAGATGGGAATCAACGAGTTCACTTCATGATTGGGCTTTGCTGCGGGACGCGTGCCAAGGAGTTATCGACGTCTATAGCTTTGGACCACTATGGTAGGAGGTACGAAGGCGGATTCAGGGCCATTATGGCATTGGTAGAACCAAGGGCTATGACCAATGAAGTGGGTCATTGAAATGTTTGGTCATGACTCCAAGTGTTTAGCTTGGTCACAGCAGGGTTTCTACAAGTCGGGATTCGTCGTTACCTCAGTTTGTCTAGTGTTCCAAAGTGGTAGATGTCGTATACTTTACGCACTGAATGAGAGATGTGAGGATGGTTGCTATGGATGATTTGCTTGCTATCATTGTGACATGCACACCCCACCCCCGTATTCTTACACTATTTATTATGGCACCTTGGAGTATTTGTACGGTATGTGGTACTAACTCTTTGGCTGCAGGTCCAGGTTCAGGTATGGTTTAGTATACCTGTTATTGTTCTGTTAGATGCTTATCGCTCATACCAGGCTTTATGTCTGACCCAGAGTTTTATGTCTCCTCTTATTACTCTGGGTGCTCACACGAGCAGACTAGAGACAGGTTAGCTGGTGATGCACGGGTAGATGATCCGGAGACGAGCAGGAGGCTTCCACGTACTATATACATAATATTCTCCCTGTGTTGTTGAAGATCACTGCTTGGGCATTGTTGGTGTATCTTCTACTTTAGCTTTCTTTTGTTTAGAGACAGTAAATTTGGAAAATTGTAATAAGCTGTATTTGGATTTCCGCTGCTTTGAGATTTATGTTGGTTTTAGTTATCAGCTTATGCACTGTCTCGCCTGTTTTATGTCAAGTATGTTATTATTATATTTTATTCCATGCGCTGTGAGACATTCTACAGGTTCTTTGATTAGTTCGTCCCCTTCTTTCCTTTCTTCTGACGACCGTCTTGTGCTAGTCGGGCATGTGTACAGCGCACTTTTGGAGGAAATGCAGGCTGGTGCGAGGCGGGCCGTCACAGTTACATACTTGTATCACACTAATATAGCAATATGTATTTCTAGAAGGTCAATCTACTGCACGTCCTCTACGTTTTAATGGCTTTAACAACGCATACTGGTCAACCCGTATGCAGATATTTATGGAAGATAATGGTTTAGAAATTTGGTCCGCTACTCAAGATAAGTATGAGGCACCTAACATTGCTATGAGTACATGGACTAATGCACAAAAAATCACAGCTTCAATAATGCAAAAGCCATTAATGTTTTGTTTTTCTCCTTGATAAGAATGAATTTTTATGAGTGATGTTATGTAACACTACGTATGACATTTTGTGTATCTTACAAATAATACACGAAGGTACAAACAAAGTCAAGCAAATTATGGTTTTGTTTTTACAAAATCAATTTTCATCATTTAAAATGAAACAAAATGAATCTATTATTGATGTGTACTCTAGATTTCAAACTATTCAACATGTTCTAATGGCACTATGAGTTAAATTTACTGATTTTGATTTAGTATCTCGAATATTCAATTCTTTAACTTCTGAGTGGGAAAGAAAAGTATTTGCTATAGAAGAGGCTATTGATCTTTCAACACTCAAAGTCTAAGAATTGATAGGAAACTTAATGCCCTCTGAAGCTAATTTGTAGGCTTAGAAAATAACAAAGCATGAAAAAGAAGAACACAACATTCCCCAGTTTTGTAACACCCCACGTCCATTAAATCACTCACAAAGGGAATGCATTAACATTCATGGAGCATTTTAAGTAAGTATAGAACAGAAACTTAACAACAAGACAGATATAAAGCAGTACTTGAAAATTTGAAACTTTATTTATTGCAGCAGAAGGTAAATATGTTTGGTTACATCATCAAAAACCATAAACCAAAGTCAAGTACATAATATCCATCTTGATAAAACAAAGTACATAAACTGAAAGACAAAATCCCCCAACATCAAAATAGCCATAAATAAAAGAGAAGTTGAACTTTACTTTAGCGATCTGAGCAATCTTCTAAAAGCAGTCCAAAATCAAGCTCCACTGGTGCTAGTTCCAACCTGAGCACCTGGGGGGGAAGGAGAAAAGAGGAGGAAACAAAGGGGGTCAGACATAAAGTCTGGCGAGTGCGATAACTTTAACAATATAATTAACAAAGTAACTAGGCTAAGGCATAAGTTGGAAAATAAGGAAATGACCATGAACCATTGAGTATGGCAGAGTAAATAAGGAAACAGAATGAACAATGATATCATTAAAGCGCACCTAAACCACTATAGGATAATTATTAAACTACACCAACATTATAGGATAATTTCTATACTGCACCACCACTAGTCATTTTAAGGTTGATCCCGCCTACAGACTTAAATAATGACAATGGTAGTTTCGTGCACCTCTAGCTGCCTTCATAGGTGCCGCCTACCCCTATCTCCACTAGGTGTACCCACTACCCCCAAGCGATCGGCTCCCTAACTCGTAGATACCCGTGCTGGCCCCACAGTGGGGTGTATCACTCCCCAAAGTGGCAACCCGATACAACCAACAATGCACGGCTTATACCTACACGATGCAACAACGTCTTACCTACCAGCCCGGGTCCACACACGCATATGAACCCGTTGGACTTGCGTTGCCACCGCTAACCCGGTTTGGCCTCTTATAGTCAAGCCCAGTATGCGTGTCCCGTCCTCGACTTGGGTCGAGCCCACAAAGATACGTATGATGGCTATAGTTTGGTGGCGACTGCTCTAGGGTTCAAGACAACACCATGATGGCCATAGTTTCAGTTTTAATTCTGATCTAGGGTTTGAGTCTGTAGGTCTTTTTATAGAGTTTTGAATTAATTTAAGCCGTCAGATGATCTTAGGGTTAATCGAAACCATTCAGTCGGGATAGGGTGACACCTCAGCTCTATTGACTCAGAAAAGAGTCAGAAAGGACTCAACAATGAGTCAGAACATGGGTCAGACTGAACCAGAAGGCTGTGCAGATTTTCCCTCGGCCTGGGTGCACTTGGGAAATGCGCCAATGCAAATTTGTACTGGCGCACTTCCCAAGTGCGCCAGTGCAATCTTTTTTTTTTTTCTATTTTTCCACCAAACTTCGTTCGTCCATAACTCCTTCATCCGGTACCTGTTTCCCGTAAACTCGGACTCTATTTCAACCAAAATTCCGAGATGAACACAATGGCGCAACCCCATTCCCATAATTCTCACGTCTGAGATTAATTATTCTTTATTTTAGTTAATTCGATTATTCAAAAATCCGGAGTGTTACATTCTCCCCTCCTTAAAGGATTTCGCCCCCTAAATCTCCAAGTTAAGGAGAATGCATATCCTACCATCCAAACAACCATCTACTCAACCATCAAACACGGGCATCCATTGTCCTTATAAAATTTCTAATGCTGTATGAACATATGCAAGAAGTGTGTGTATATGTTCCTTATCTAATGCAAAATCAGGCAGTCTACTGATTCAGTTGACCTCCTCAACGCAAACCATGATAGTGCCACGCGTCCATTATGTATGCGAAAGAACCCTATCGATACATATTATTTCTACATGTGTGCACAACTATTCACCAAAATGCAACATCCATATGAAGGTACAACCATTATACATCCACTACTTAAATATGTACACACATTTATATGCAATATGCAATATGAAGTGACTGAGCCGATCTAATGCCTAAAGTGTGTGTATATGCATCCACGAGAAACCACTAGCAACCACTTGCATCCACATGCATCCATCATACATAACATGTCTCAAACACATGTTTCAACCATAGGACTACCCTATCTAAAGGTCAAAGACACTAGCGAGAGGAGATACCAAAGATAAGATAAGTACAAGGTAAGCCATAAAGGAGAAATTAAAAT
This sequence comes from Allium sativum, assembly GCA_030737875.1. Taxonomy (NCBI): domain Eukaryota; kingdom Viridiplantae; phylum Streptophyta; class Magnoliopsida; order Asparagales; family Amaryllidaceae; genus Allium; species Allium sativum. Next base: position 662,663,047 of record CM060913.1, read on the forward strand.
ACATGCCCTCGAAAAGAAAAGGGTATAATGAATGCATCTTCGCTTCCGTCTCCCAAGTAGCGTTGCTCTCACCATCTCCCCATTGCATTTTGACTAGTTTGACCTCTCGATTCCTCAACTTCTTAATCTCCGACCCAAGAATGCACATAGGAGCTCGTCGAATCGTCGCATCACGCTCGATCTCCACCTCTCTAAGCAAGCTCGGCTCTACCACTTCCGCGGTCTCGTTCAAGCACTTCCTCAAATGTGATACATGGAATACGTCGTGTATACCACTAAGTCTCTCGGGCAACTCCACTCTATACGCCATCTGCCCAATCCTTTCCTTAATAGGAAACGGCCCTATGAACCTTGGTGCTAACTTTCCAACGGACCCAAAGCGAACGACGTTCCGTAATGGAGACACCTTGACAAAGACCATGTCCCCAATATCAAACTCAAGATCTGACCTCCTCTTGTCCGCATAAAATTTCTGTTTATCTTGCGCCGTCTTCATCCTCCTTCGAATCCAATCGATCTTTTCCGAAGTCTCTCTAATCATATCGGGTCCAAGCAAGACCTTGTCTGTAGACTCCCACCAACATGTAGGTGAACGACACGGTCGTCCATAAACAGCCTCGAATGGTGCTATGCCATTACTAGACTGAAAGCTGTTATTATATGCGAACTTCACCAACGGAAGATGTTCCTCCCATGTACCTCCGAAATCTAAGACACACAACCTCAATAAGTCCTCTAGAATACGATTCACCCTCTCGGTTTGGCCGTCCGTCTAAGGATGACATGTGGTGCTCAAACATAACTGAGTCCCTACCGCCTCTTGCAAGCTTTTCCAAAATTCGCTAGTGAAGATAGGATCGCGGTCACTCACTATGCTAGAAGGAACACCGTGCAAACGAACTATTTCTTGAATGTATATGGTGGCTAACCGTGGAGCAGTCCTCTTACTCTTCATGAGAATGAAATGGGCGCTCTTAGTAAGTCTGTCTACCATGACCCAAATCCCCGTATTACCCTTGCTCGATCTTGGTAATCCATCAATAAAGTCCATCGAAACACTTTCCCACTTCCATTGTGGGACCTCCAATGGGTGAAGCAATCCACCGGGCTTCTTTTGATCTGCTTTTACTTGTTGACACACCAAGCATCTAGCGACAAACTCGGCCATGTCCTTCTTCATACCGGCCCAAAAGCAAACTCGTCTCATGTCCATGTACATCTTGTCCTCGCCGGGATGGATGGTCATCTTCGAACGATGTGCATCATCAAGAATGGTCTTCCTTAGGTCATCGTCTTTTGGTACACAAAGTCTACCGTCCCTACGTAACTAACCCTTATCATTAGGGTATACCTACGGAGATGGGTCGATGACTCCCCTCTTTTGAGCTTTTCTACTAACTCAACCAACCGTGGGTCATCTCGCCATGCCTCGCCAATCCGTCCCAAAAGCGTAGGTATGACCTCTAAGGATGCTAGCAAACCGGGTAAAAGTCAACGGAAGGTTTAAAGTCAAACGTAGAGATGAACTCTAAGCTTCGTCGCTCAACAAACACGGACTCAAGTACAACCTTTTTCTACTTAAGGCGTCTTCCACCACGTTACCCTTGCCAGGGGTATATGCTATCACGAAGTCGTAGGATGCTAAGAATTCCATCCACCTTTGCTGCCTTAAGTTCAAGTCCTTCTGAGAGAACAAGTATTTTAGCGATTTGTGGTCAGTGACCATGAACCATTGAGTATGGCAGAGTAAATAAGGAAACAGGTCGTTAAAGCGCACCTAAACCACTATAGAATAATTATTAAACTACACCAACACTATAGGATAAATTCTATACTGCACCACCTCTAGTCATTCTAAGGTTGATCCCGCCTACAGAGTTAAATAATGATAATGATAATGGTAATTTCGTGCACCCTAGCTGCCTTCGTAGGTGCCGCCTGCCCCTATCTCCACTAGGTGTACTCACTACCCCCAAGCGATCGGCTCCCTAACTCGTAGATACCCGTGCTGGCCCCACAGTGGGGTGTATCACTCGACAAAGTGGCAACCCGATACGACCAACAATGCACGACTTATACCTACACGATGCAACAATGTCTTACCTACCAGCTCGGGTCCACACACGCATATGAACCCGTTGGACTTGCGTTGCCACGGCTAACCCGGTTTGGCCTCTTACAGTCAAGCCCAGTATGCGTATCCCGTCCTCGACTTGGGTCGAACCCACAAAGATACGTATGGGTTACTGGTTGAAATGGGCCCCCATTACTTGACACAAGCTATCCACCTAAGCTTGGTCCCCTCTAGTACATCCCACTTAACCCACTTCTTATTCATGTTTCAATTACATGTTTCAATTTTGATTATGTGTTTCTAATCGTATTTCCAAATGTCACCCAAGGCACCCACTAGATTCCACATGCCACCCAAGGCACCCACTTAACCCCCTCATGTCCACTACATGTTTATCTGGTTAAGTGTTTCTTAGTTCATTAGGACCGTAACCTCATAAAGACCTCTCACATTAGACTGTCATTTGTGGCAGTTGGATTTGCCGGGCGGGTTCGGGCAGTCTTACACCACAAAAGAGCCTAACCTCGCGTCTTTACAATTGTTACGTATTTAGTTTATGCCTAAGACCTCTTACATTAGACTGGCATTTGTGGCAGCTGGATTTGCCGGGCGGGTCCGGGCAGTCTTACACCACAAAAGAGCCTAACCTCGTGTCTTAGACGATTAATTACTCCTAATTAATCATTCCCCAAATTTGAATTACTTTCCCTATTCAAATTATCAATCAATTCCAATTTTAACGATGTCCATAATTGACTCAATTATGTCCATCCATTTATGGTATGTAAAATCATACCAATTTTCACCACAACTATATTTTATGACTTTTAAAGCTTTTATGCCAATTAATATTATCCCCTTTACCCCACGTTGTACGTTTGTTCGTTTAACATAAAATATACGTTAGACTCGAATAGTCTAACTCATGGAATAAAAAGAAAACGTCACAATATACACATAATTAAAACATAGATCTAACATAGGGGTGAACTTGCATATGTGAATGATGTTCTACATCTAAAACTTGCATAGGCCAAAGTTACAACTTGCATAAACAACATATGTCATGGATCCAAATCTAAAGGTGTGAACTTGATGAGATAATAGCCACGAACTTGCATAAATCATGTGTGTCATAGATCTATATATAAAGGAGTAAACTTGCATAGGTAATAACTCTAAACTTGCATAACATGATTCATATCCAACTCATAAACTTACATATGTGATTTATACATCGCAATAATGGTGTAAAGTAGTATCTAACATGTAAAGTATCATGTAGAATTTAGCATATAACTCACACATGTCATAGCCTAGCTTTCAATTAAATTCTCACATAAACTAGGTGTCATAACCATGTAAGGTCACATATAATTCTACCCAACTTGTATATGATTCATGTTTGAATCAAAATCTAAACTTACCTACATATGATTTATCATATGAATCAACATAACCAAACAAGCATATGAAACATGATGATTTGATTGTATATAAAATTACAACATGGATGATAGCAACATAACTTTACATCATGAATGATAGCATCACAACATAACGTCATAGAGATTTAAATCACAATCCTACAACATAATTACAACATGCAATCAATACTTCACATCACATCCATACAATCCGCATTATAACTTAATCCAATTAAATTACTAATTATTTTGTTAAAACTATCGAACTCACAACTCAAAAGCAGTCTTGAGTTATGAATTCTGATTTCTGGAGTTGAATTAGCTTTCCTTTGAAGAAGATTCGTTGTTAAGGTGGAGTAGAACTGATTTGATTTGCTGTTCTTCCTCTTTAATTTGGTGGCGGCTGCTCTAGGGTTCAAGACAACATCATTACGGCCATAGTTTCAGTTTTAATTCTGATTTAGGGTTTGAGTCTATGGGACTTTTTATAGAGTTTTGAATAAATTTAAGCCGTCAGATGATCTTAGGGTTAATCGAAACCATTCAGTCGGGATAGGGTGACACCTCGGCCCTAATGACTCAGCAAAGAGTCAGAAAGGACTCAACAATGAGTCAGAACATGGGTCAGACTGAACCAGAAGGCTGTGCAGGTTTTCCCTCGGCCTGGGCGCACTTGGGAAGTGCGCCAATGCAAATTTGTACTGGCGCACTTCCCAAGTGCGCCAGTGCAATCTTTTTTTTCTATTTTGCCACCAAACTTCGTTCATCCATAACTCCTTCATCCAGTACCCGTTTCCCGCAAACTCGGACTCTGTTTCAACCAGAATTCCGAGACGAACACAATGGTGCAACCCCATTCCCATTATTCTCACATCTGAGATTAATTATTCTTTATTTTAGTTAATTCGATTATTCAAAAATCCTGGGTGTTACAAGTTTTAAAAAGGAGGAAAATCTAAATCATCAAATCAAATATCTATGAAATGCTCTAAGTGTTATCAGTTCAGGCATATGAAGAAGGACTGTCCTAAGCTCAACAACGACAAAAAGAAGAACAAGTTTGAAAATTTTAGAAAGAAGAAAGCATTTCAAATAATATGGGATGACTCTGACTCCTCGTCCACTTTTGAAAGTGAGACTGACGGTGATGGAGGATCAACTAATGTGTGCTTTATGGCAAATATAGATGAGGTATGTGCCGATCATAACTGTGATGAACTAAGTATGGAATTTGGCGATAGATTCAAACAAGTTAAGAAATTAAATAAGGATTTTACAGCCAAATAAATCGACTAAAACTTGAGAATAACATGCTAAAAGATGAAAAATCAATTTTAGAAGATGAACTAGAATTATCTCAAGAAAAATGTGTTACTACCAAAAACTAACAATGAAATTGGCTGACGTTGAAAGGGTACCGGATGACCGCAAGCACATTGGAATCATTCAGAAAGAAAAGTCAATCACTAAAAGGAGTCAAAAATAGGGAGAAGCGGTCCGAAAGTCGTATCAACTGAGAGCTTCCAAATAGAAAGGACATAAAAACTAAGAGATCTAACTGGCGGGATCTATCAAACAAGGTTAGGCCGGCAGGATCCTTCCAACAACGTTAACCCGACAGTGGGTTCTGCAGCGAAAGGCCATCCAGATCAGAAACCAAGAAAGATAGAAGCAAGATCTCCGTCATTTGAGACCCGAAAGTGCCTTTAGTATTAACCTACTTAATAATGATACGCCATGAGACTAAAACACAAAGAGCATCAAGCCAGAGACACATAACGATTATCTAGAACCAGTTTCCGAAACATCTACTGCATGAACGCCGAAAGGTCACATTGAAAAACATCAGACAAATTGCATAGAGCCACCTTCTGAAGAATCAGGCTATACTTGGAAATCCCACCGAAAAGCAGACCGGAACCCTAGAAGGGATACAAGCTATCCACGCTAGTCTACTTAACACAGATACCGACAGTGAGTCCGAACCGGTAGTTATCCACGTACATAATGAGGACAGGCTCCTCTAAGTACCCACGGGAAAACCAGAGGCCTATATCCGAAGATCAATGACCGAAAGAATACAGTCGGAGACTCATGATACCTTCCTAAGAGCAGCTGTAACAACAGACTCATTCCAATGTCAAAGAAGTTCCCGACTAACCGAGACCTCTATTACGGAAGTTGTAATTAACACGATAAAGCGCCTGGAAGCAAAAACATATGGAACCCAGGGAAAAGGGTTGGCAAAGGCCCTTGCAGGACTGGCAGCCCAAAAGCAGAAGGGGCTCCAAATCCTCTTTAAATAAGACCCCAGGGGTCACAGTGAAAGGGGACTCTCATTTTTTGTCGTCTAATTCTTAGACTTTTCCCTCTCTAATACAAAGACCAGTTTGAGAATTTCTTCCATTATGTTCATGTATTCCAAATCAAAGATTAATAAAAAGAGGATGTACATATAGAATGTCGCTCTATGAGTTCGTTATGTTATTTATAATTATCATTACTGCAATTTATTGTTTGTTTTGCAGATAGACATGGATTCTCATCCAAACTTTTCCACATATTGGAGGAAATACCTGTTTCCCTGGGTTTAGACCTATTCCGGTAGTTCTTAGTGATTCTGCTTCTCCAAGCCTTGACACCTAGGAGTGGTGATCCGATCCAACTCATAAAGACCAAACAATCCATTTTTCCCTATAGGTCCACTCTTATTGACCTATCTCCAGTGTTGATGAAAAATATTGTTAACATTTTGGCACTAGAAGGAGGGCCTGAACCTCCGATCCTTTGGTTAACCCTACCATATATCTACCTGAGTTGTTCCATCCTTGATTGGACTAAAGTTTTAAGAAGCAAAGTTATGGGTAAGAGGTCCTGGCAAAACCCTTCAAAACCTCAAACGGATAAGCCAAAAATCACCGACCCTGGAGTGACAGAAGAGCGAAGATTAAAAGTAGAAGCCTTGCAGATAATAAAGTGGAAATGAAAAACAGAACCGCACACTTACAACGCTTGGGCTAATAGCCTTTCCCACACAGGACAAACCTTAACACCTCCTTCAAGTGATTCTACATTAGAGGTACTAGCGTTCTCTCTCACCTAAAGAAAACTCTCTATAAGCGGTTCAAAGGAACGACATTTGAGCAAGAAAAAATGAGTGATTTTGACCACTTCACCCATAAGTAGTCTGAAGAGATAGCATCTCAATCTCAGTGTGCTTTGGGAAGTAGGAACAGAGGTGTAGGAAAAACAGTAGGGCTGGACCACAAGAGGGTTAGGTCCTAGCAACAAGAGAAGAAGGTCGCGATAAGACTACTTGGGGAATATTATTTTACTACCTCGATGGAGAATATCTATTTCCTAACCAAACACGAACTTAACTATTGGTCGTCTACAAAGAAAAAGCCCAAATACGAAAGGAAGACGGGAGGACCCTATTGTCATTACCACATGAGAAGTGAACATGACACCAATGGCTGCAGAATCCTTGAGGAAAGGATCATCAAATTCATCAATCAAGGACAATTACTGTTAGGCACTGCAGAATGGATCATTAAGGCAAAGAAAACACTAGAGGGGGGGTGAATAGTGTTCATAAGAAATTAAAAAGAATTTAAAACTAAAGTGAATTACGAACTAAATCAAACACCACAAACACGATCACAGACACAAATTCAAAAGTAAATAAGATAACAGAAATAAAAATGCAGAAAAGGAAAGAACACACCGGATTTTACATTGGTTCGGATTACTCCTGCGTCCAGCCCCGCACAACGCTGGATTGCACAGAGTTTTATTACTATTTCAATTGTCAATTAAACCGTCCTTGATTTCACGGCTCAACAAGGAAACATCGACTCCTATTCCTTGATTTCACGGCTCAACAAGGACACACCGACTCCTATTCCTTGATTTCACGGCTATAAGGATACATCGATTCCTCTTTGACTTACAAACAAGGTTTATTCAACCCAAGAAATTACAAAACAGCCCAATAACTCTTCAATAGAACATGATTCAAAGAGTAGAGAGTGTAGAGAAAAGAAGTTTTATCAAAACAGAACTGAATTCGGTAGAGTATAAGTGTAAGAATCATAAAAATGAGTACGAATAATGGTATAGAGAGAGAGGATGAAGTTAGGGAAGAAGAGATGATAAAAAATTTGATTTTAACCCCTTTTTGTAGAGTATGAAAGGTTGGAACAGTTCTGGATCATTTCAAATAATGAAAAGACACTTCATTTCAAAATTGAAAAAAGTGATAGTTATATGTCGACATGGAGTTTTTGTTATGTCGACATACCCCTTTGAAATTTTGAATTTTAAAGCACTTTTCAAGTGTTTTGATATAAAAATAATTCTAGAAATTCTTGAGTAAAATTCTAGTGTTGTAAATTAATATTATATGGTAGAAAAACATATGAAAACTTAATTTTAAATTATATAAATATATTTATAAAAATATAAGTTTTTAAACTATATAAAGTATAAATATAAAGTATATATAAAAACTTAATTTTGAAAAGCAAAAAAGAATAAAAATAGAAACAAATAGAAAAATAAAACAGAGAGGATTGAGAATAGAATTGAAAATCAGAATTTGAATTTGAAAATTAGAATTTGAATTTGAGCCTGGACTGATATTTAGAGTTTTATAAAATCTAGACTCTGTAACTATATTAATCTTGAATTCTTGAACTCTTGAAATCTTAAATACTCGTAAGTCTTGAAATTTCTCTGATCTTTGAATCTCTATCATCTTTATAACTGTATAATCTTCAGTAATATTTCTTGTATATAATTGCTGCATATATAAATATATATTCTATACAAAAAGTGTTAGTATATATTTTATAATCAATGATAACTGAAATAAGGTTGTTGTCATCAAAACTCCATTATCCAACAATCTTCCTCTTTTTCATGATGACAACCTTAGTTTATAATATATCATACCTGTATATACCTATTTGATGATGTTCCTTTTATACTCCCCCTGTCTATAAGATTCCTATAAATTGTGCCTATATTTAATAATTTCTCCCCCTTTGACATTATCAAAAAGAAATTTTTAAAGATACTCCCCTGAATTATATAACTCTAGAACTTAAGTAATATTCCTAAAAATACTCACCCTTAATCAGATATTCATATATTTATGTTTTAGAAGGTTATAGCTATTTAAACCATAAATGAAAATTTTATTAAACAATCACTTGTACATATACATGAATTTATACATATACGACTTATCATAGGAACGTGATAAAACGAAATCAAGAAAAATCCTTAAACACTTAATTATTTGACAATGGAAGATTTGCGAATTGAACAATTTGGATAATGGAGACAGAATTTACCATTCTTTTCAATCACATTCCCATTTTCATCAAATAGAACCTCTCCTATGCACTAAACGTTATCATCCTCGTCCGTAATCGTTGGTTGAGTCTCTTGTTGTTCTTCCTCCTCCATCATTTCTTCTTCCTCTTCTGGTTCTCCTTCTTCTTTCATGGGCTGATTATCATCATTGATGATAATCGGATTAATCTCGTTATCCATTATAAACTTTAAGAGATTTCTCATTACTTTTCCTTGTCTGTTTTGCTCTTGACTTATTCTAATCTGGAGTATTTGCATATTAGCCACCATTTGCAGTAGATACTCCATTTTTTCTTCAATTTTTATCACTCTAGAAAGCGTAGATCGTTGAAATGGACCCTCGGATGGTCCAGCATATGAATCGGAGTTGTCTTGAGTATTTGGGATAGTGGAAGCCATTGTGTTTTTTAAATTAGAGTTTTTATAGAGAAGAAGAATGAAAATGAAGAAGAAAAGTCGAATTAAAAGATTTAAATAGTTGAAATAACTAACTTTTGGTGGGAATTAATTTAATTTTTTGGTAGTTATATGTCGACATGGCGGAAACTTTATATCGACATAGAATTGTTTTAAGTTTCATTATTTTAATTCCTTATCTTATTATATATATATATATATTGTTACTTAATTATTCTAATTCACTTAATGAACATATACCTAGTTCTCTCCTAAATTTAGTGAATATTAATTCATTTAATGGTTTGGTTAATATATCAGCTACTTGTTTATCCGTTTCTATAAATTCAAGTGAAATCTTTTCTTTACTTACATTATCTCTTAGAAAATGATGTCGTACATCAATATGTTTAGTTTTCGAATGATGAGTAGGATTTTTAGAAATATATATAACACTTGTATTATCGCAGTATATAAGTGATTTATTTATACTTAAACCAAAATCGTTTAAAGTTTATTGCATACAAATTACTTGTGAACACGCTAAAGCAGCAGATATATATATTTTGCTTCATTTGTTGATAAAGATACGATATTTTGTTTTTTTTTACTAAACCATGATACAAGGGAATGGCCTAAAAAATGACATGTTCCACTAGTACTTTTCCGATCAGATTTACATCCCGCGTAGTTAGCGTCACAGTACGAAACTAAATCGAATGAATCATTTTTAGGATAAAATAATCCAAAATCTTATGTATGCTTTACGTATCTTAGAATACGTTTTATGGCTGTTAAATGATTTTCCTTAGTTTGTGATTGATATCTTGCACAGAGACATACACTATGCATTATATCTGGTCTACTAGCGGTTATATATAATAATGATCCTATCATTCCTCTATATAGTTTTTGATCAACGTCTTTTGATGTATCATCTTTACTTAAAGCAATATTAGTTGCCATAGGTGTTGGTCTTCCATTTATTGTTGTTAGATTATATTTATTAATTAAATCTCGTGCATATTTCTCTTGATTAATGAGTATTCCATTTTTTAATTGTCGAATTTGTAAACCTAAGAAGAATGATAATTCTCCCATATGACTCATTTCAAATTCTTTGGTCACAATATTCAAAAATTCTTTGTTCATTTTTCATTTGTTGATCCAAAGATTATGTCATCAACATATATTTGAACTAACTGTATATCTTTGTCATTTTTCTTGATAAACAAAGTATTGTCTAAGTTTGATTGTAATAAATAATTTCGTAATCTATCATACAAAGCCCTAGGAGCCTGTTTTAATCCATATAAAGCTTTCTTTAGTTTATATACGTGATCTGGTAATTTTTCATCTTCAAATAGGGGCGGTTTCTCTATATGTACGTCTTCTTTGATAAATCCATTAAGAAATGCACTTTTGACATCCATTTGATATAATTTGAAATTATTATAATTTGAAAAAGCTAGTAAAATTCTAATAGCCTCTAGTCTTGCTACGGGGACAAAAGTTTCATCGTAATCTATTCCTTCTTGAGAATATCCTTGTGCTACAATTCGCGCCTTATTTCCTACTACCTCATCGTGTTCATTCATTTTATTTTTATAGACCCATTTTGTTCCTATTATTGTTTTATCCTCTGGTCTAGGAACAAGTTCCCATACTTCATTCCCAGTAAACTGATTCAATTTTTCTTGCATAGCAAGTATCCATAAATTTTCGAAAGAAGTTTCCTTTGGATTTTTGGGTTCGATAGTTGATATAAATGCAGTATTACTCATATTATTTAACTGATTACGAGTTCTAACAACTGATTCAATATCCCGTAAGATATTTTCTATAGGATGGTCTCTAAGTAATCTAATTCTTTTATTTGGTTGGTTATCTTCATTATTTATTTCATTAATTTCATCCTCATAACCATCTTCATTGTTTTGAGTTATACTTTTATAGTTTTCATCGAAAGATACATTTAATGTTTCTTCGATAGTGTTGGTTCGAGTATTAAAAACTCTATAAGCCTTGATTCTTTCTGAATATCCAATAAAAATTCCTTTATCGGATTTTGAATCAAAATTGTCTAAATTATCCTTTGTATTTAGTATAAAACATTAACTTCCAAATATTTTAAAATATGATACTTTTGGTTTCTTACTATATAAAAGTTCATAAGGAGTTTTATGAGTCAAAGGTCTAATTGAAATTCTATTAATAATATAACAAGCTGTTGCGACTGCCTCAGCCCAAAAATTCCTTGGTAAATTACTATCGGATAACATAGTTCTTACACATTCTTGTATCGTTTTATTTTTACGTTCAACTACTCCGTTTTGTTGAGGAGTTCTTGGAATTGAAAAATTGTGGGTTATTCCCTTTTTATTACAATATTTTTCAACATTCACATTTTCGAATTCTCCACCTTGATCACTACGTATTATTTTAATTTTTAGTGATAATAAATTTTGAATACTTTTAGAAAAAGTTTTAAATTGGTCAAAAGCATCCCTTTTATTTTTAAGGAACAAAGTCCAAATGAATCTAGAAAAATAATCAACTATTACATACACATATCTGTTATGTTTTATTGATTGAATTTGAGATGGACTAAATAAATCCATGTGTATTAACTCTAATGGTTTTGAAGTAGTAATTTCTTCTTTTGATTTAAATGAACTCTTCTTTAGTTTTACAAATTGACATGCATCGCATAAGTTATTAACTTTAAATTTCATTTTGGGTAATCCTCTAACTGAATCTAATTTAGAAATTCTAGAAATATGTTTGAAATTTATATGACTGAATCTCTTATGCCAGATCCAGGCATCACTTGTATTGGCCATAAGACATAATTTATCATTGGAAATTTTCATACTTAATATATAGATATTTTTCTTTCTATCTCCTTCGAATATAATTTTTGAATTCCTATCTTCTATGAAACATTTATTCTTTTCAAAATTTATTTTATATCCTTTATCGCGAAGTTGATTTATACTTAGTAAGTTGTGTTTTAAATTCCTAGCTAATAAAACATCAGAAATAATAGGAGTTTCAGAATTACCGACATTGCCGATTCCAATGATGTGTCGTTTAGAATTATCTCCTAAGTTTACCAATCCACCATCTTCATACTTCAGATTATTGAGTAGTTCTGGATTTCCAGTCATATGTCTCGAACAGCCACTAACAAGTATCCATTTGTCCTTTTTCATTTCCACCAATTTCTTTCCAGAATTTTAATTTTCAATAGCCATGTAATGCACCAGTTGAAGATTTGAATTTCCAATAGCCACCTTTTCAGAATTTGAACTGCCAATAACCACTTTACCCATCTTTTCAACTTTTGAATTTTCAAAAGTCACAAAAATCATCCTTTTCCATATTGAACAATATTTCAGTAGATCACATGCTTCTTTAACATTAATATATGCAAACTTTTTTAATATTTATGCAATGCATGAATTGAGACTAGTATTATCAGAGATTCCAAAATTTGCCATTTTACCAAATTTTCAAAAATTAGATTATGAACTTTTGAAAGATCTTGCTCTGATACCAATTGTTAGGGATTGCGGAATGGATCGTTAAGGCAAAGCAAACACTTGAGGAGGAGCGAATAGGGTTTGTAAGAATTCAAACAGAATTTAAAACTAAAGTGAATTATGGACTGAATCAAACACCACAAACACAATCACAGATTCAAACACAACTAAGATAAACAGAAATAAAAATGCGGAAAAGGAAAGAGCGCACCGGATTTTATACTAGTTCGGATTACTCCTACGTCCAGTTCCGCACAATGCTGGATTGCGCAGAGTTTTATTACTATTTCAATAGTCAATTACACCCTCCTTGATTTCACGGCTCAACAGGGAGACACCGACTCCTATTCCTTGATTTCACGGCTCAGCAAGGACACACCGACTCCTATTCCTTGATTTTACGGCTCAAAAAGGACACACCGACTCCTATTCCCTGATTTCATGGCTACAAGGATACACCAATTCCTCTTTGACTTACACATAAGATTTATTCAACCCAAGCAATTACAAAACAACCCTGTAACTCTTCAATAGCTCTTGATTCAGAGAGCAAAGAGAAGAAGTTTTATCAAAACAGAATTGAATTCGGCAGAATCTAAGTGTAAGAATCATAAAAATGAGTAAGAATAATAGTATAGAGAAAGAGGATGAAGTCAAAGAAGAAGAGATGATAAAAAATTTGGTTTTAACCTCTTTTTATAGAGTATGAAAGGTTACAATGGTTCTGAATCATTTCAAACAGTGAAAAGTCACTTCCTTTCAAAATTGGAAAAAGTGACAATTATATGTCGACATGGAGTTCTTGTTATGCGACATACTCCTTTGAAATTTTGAATTTTAAATCATTTTTAAAGTGTTTTGATATAAAAATAATTCTGCAAATTCTGGAGTAAAATTCTAGTGTTCTAAATTAATATTATATGATAGAAAAACATATGAAAACATAATTTTAAACTATATAAATGTATTTAAAAAATTATAAGGCTTAAAACTATATAAAGTATAAAAAATAAATTTTGAAAAAGAAGAAGAATAAAAATAGGAACAAATAGAAAAATAAAATAGAAAGGATTGAGAATAGAATTGGAAATCAGAATTTGAATTTTAGAATTTGATTTTGAAAATTAGAACTTGAATTTGAAAATTAGAATTTGAACCTGGAGTGATATTTAGAGTCTTACAAAATCTAGACTCTACAACTATATTAATCTTGAATTCTTGAAAACTTGAAATCTTAAATACTCATGAGTCTTGAAATTTATCTGATCTTTGAATCTCTATCATCTTTATAACCGTATAGTCTTCAGTAATATTTCCTGTATATAATTCCTGCATATATATATATATATATATATTCTATACAAAAAGTGTTAGTATATATTTTATAATCAGTGATAATTGAAATAAGTTTGTTGTCATCAAAACTCCATTCTCCAACAATTACAAGAGTTTATAATAAGATCAGTTTAAGTTCAGTAAAAATCCTTAGGAAAAGGATTACCAAAAACAACCAAGGATATGGAAAACCCTCCATTCGATAGCTTAAAAGAAACCCAAAAGGGGTCAAGTTGAAAAAAGGATCAAATCCCATGTCATCAAGACGAGGCATCCCCCAGTGGGGGATGGTGTGTTGGTCTTTCTCCATGCCCAAATCAGAGGGGTTATGGTTAAACATCAAAAGCATAAGCCGTCGTTTCACACCAGCAATGGTAATGGCGGTGTGTCTAGAATTAGCACGCCCTGCCTCTGCTCGCAAAAGAGCACATCCTACCTCTTCTTATGTTCCACATTACCCGTAGAAGGGAACGCCAACCACCACCTACGATGGTCAGGATAGGGCACACCTCGGAGGGGGGTGGCGTGTAAGCCTCTATCAGTACCTGCGATGGTCAGTGTAGAGCGTCAAATGAGTAAACCTTAGTTCTATGTCTACAATGGCCCCGTCTAAGTTTCTAAGACCTTATCGCTATCCATGATGGTCATGATAAGGTGCCCCCTAGAGGAAGGATGGGTAAGTCCTTGGGCCCTGCTTGTGGATAAACTAGATAAGCGCATCGAGCGCACAGGCCCAGAGAGTGGCCAACATAGCAAGGACATCCTCTGTTTTGACACCGAAAGCCTAGAGAGTGGCTCAAGAGGCACGTACAACCGCTGCTTCACAAATCATATCTGAGGAGGATACCAAAACATTAATTACAGAAGGGGTCTTCGGTCCTCAATCTTTTATTACCCGAATAAGAGTTGTTTCGGAACTTCTATTTAATACCGGAAGAAGATTCCGGGTCTTTAATCCTTAATTTCCCGAGTAAGAGTTGATTCAGAACTTCTATTTCGTACTGGAAGGGTCTCCGTTCTTCATTCTTCAGTTACCCGAATAAAAGCTGATTGGGACGTCAATTTAACACTGGAAGGGGATTCTCGGTCTTCAATCTTTAGTCGCCCGAACAAGGGTTGTTTCAGGGCTTCTATCCAATACCTGAAGAGGAGTTCCGGTCATCAATCCTTAAATCACCCGAACAATGGCCGATTCGAAACTTCTACTGATGCCAAAAGATAGTCTCTGATCCACGATCTTTAATACTCGAATCTGGGTCGATTCAGTTCTTCACAAACATTGGAGGAAGCAATCTAGCCTCATCTCAATGATAAGCCCAGGTGTCAATCATAACCAAATGTGAAGTTTCGATTTCATCGCAAAGCAACCAGATCTAGACTAGTTCAAGTTTTCAGAGTTGAACAAGAAGTAGTCAGACCTCTCCCCAACTCTGATCTGGCTTGGAAGCGTATCTCCACCAGCATTAGGTGCAAACCTATTGCCCTCCCTCTCGCTCAGGAAAGTATTTTTAATTTATGCATACATCAATCCATTAGTCGAGTATATCGCATGTTTTCACTAACACATGAAACACAAATAAAACGCTGCAAGTCATTTCATATCTAATGCACCTTGATACTATTAACCCTACCGAGAACACATGACGCTCTACTAAAGTCTATAAGACATATTCTTAACGAAGTGCACCGGAGATGTGCATCCTATCATGACATCAACATAGCTAAAGAAAAACGCTCACGCTTAAATGCATGGTCGTGTGTTAAGTAATGCATCTATTCATAAACACCATCACTACGGAATACTATATTCAACTAACAAAATGTCGAATACTTCATACCCTGCATAATTGTTTACAAAGAAGTTTGTAAGATAAAAAACTTATAGGATAAATATATCTGCAAAGAGTGAATGACACTCGTATCTTGGTATTGAAATTCCTATATAAACAACAGTTTAATTCTCAATGAATTGTTTCTTTTACATGGGACAGGGAGGAAGTTGCAGAATGATGAATCGCAACGCGCAAAAGTTCATTCATTTTTCGCATCTTTTCTGTAACCATGTGTGGGTCATCCGAGGGTTTAGGTTGCCACTTTAGAGCTCGGTTGAAAGCCTTACCCATTTTGCAAAGATTTTTGTTTTTCTTCTCCAAGTCAAAAGCATCTTTATGTAAAGACTACCTCTCCTTTTCTAATCGTTTAATTCTGGAGGTATAAAAATCAGTACAACGAAAATTGTCCTTAGCGCTTTTCCTAGCATAGAAACCTTTCATGTTGGCCTTAACTTGTCTATGCCACCTAGCGGCAAGGGAATGATCCTTCCCAAAAGGAAAGTTCCTTATCTCAAGCCCAGAAGATTCGGACCGCCTTGAAACCCGCGAAGCACCCGGAGTGGAAGTTTCAAAGGTATATCCAAAGATAGATTCCCATTCTCTACATTTTGTCAATACACCATCACGTCCTGCCTCTAACCCAATAACTTGATGTTGAGTTCATCCTTTTCTCCATCAAAATAGATAGAAGGATTTGTCTTTATGTCCCTCTTTACTTAGAGAATGTTTTTGTCCTTTTGCATTATATGAGCCTCCAATATACCTATTTTCTCCTTCAAACATTGTATAAATGGCTCCCCAGGCGGGGCAAACATATTGTCAATATCGCTAAAAAGATTCCCCGGAAAATCTCCAGGGCATAGAGTAATTCGAACACCCTCGTTAGTAAAGTAGGAAGTGGCTTCAAGCAAACATTCCTGTTCATTTAAACAAGTCGACTACTACTTATAGGATCGATTTTCAAATATGAATATCAAAATTTAAACCACAAAACGACCTACGAAAAAAAGGAAATAAACACAAGCACAATTCATATCCATACAAATTGACATCAACAAAGGTTGTAACAAGTTAATTGTTCTCTCTGATACTCTTCTCCTCCATATTACATATTAATTTAGCATAGTGGGCCCTAAGATTCTTTAATATCACATTTCTATCATTCCCCAAGAAATTGAAAGATAGCTGAGGATACTTCCTATAAATATGCGTGAGCTCTTGCAAAAAACGTTCTCTGCCGGATTTATAATAATTTTTTTGAGGAATTCCCTCCTTATTCTGGAGAGGGAGCGCAGATCATCCTTGGAAACAAAATAATTAAGAGAAATAGAATATTCATCACCATAAGAATGAGTCATTAGGGGCCGAGGCCCATAAGTAGTGAAGAAATTCAAGGATGAAGGTTTATGCCCGAAGGATAGGAGAAACCGCACATAATATCAGATCTTTCTCGCTAGATCCTGGTAAATCAACCTTTTTTGCAAACTCGCCATCTCCACGCAGATAACTAAAACATGAGAGGAATTAGCATTTGAGAAGCCCACAGTCACCCATAAACACAGAAAACATACCTTCATCCCTTCCTTTCTTGTCATGTCCACATTGAGAGTTAAATTCATTATGGTGACCGCCAATGTCGTCACTACTAATAAGTGAAGTAGATTCCTCTCCATTTCGAGGTGCTGGATAATCAGGAATCCCCTCAACAAATAATAGATACTCAACCCTTTCCTTGCCCCCTTTGGGGGTTTCAACATCTTTCCCAGACATCCTAATTCGCCCCAAGACCCTGCTTTGAAGATATGGCGAGAGAGAAGGGAAATCCATATTTGGAAACTTGCCACAGTTATCACGATAAACCAAAGAGCGAGCCTTTTCATAATATTCGACCACTATATTTGAGAGATGTACCTTCAGAAACAAGAAAATTATGTCTTGGGTTTCATAAATTATCCGTTTAGCATCGCAAAGGGTCGCCTCCTTTACTCTTAGCTCCCGTGCATGCTCTGTCGACATGTCCAACTGCTCACGCCTAAGAGTCGAGACTTTGGAGGCCAGGATCCAGTTGCCAGTCTTTCCCCTCTCAAGAAACACTCTCAGCTGACTACAAGCTTCCTCATTTTGGCTCTTCGTTGAAACTAAGTCATGAATTTTTGACTTAAGCATGGAATTCTCTTCCTTAAGCTCTCTTGCATCACGAGATAACGAAACCGCCGTCGTCCCGGCGGTATACCAACCACTAGATATTTGAAAAGGAACGGTGTAGAGTTAACACATGCTTAAGGTAAATAAATAAAGAATTTAGGGGTATTAGAGTAGGAACCAAGAGTTGCCTCTTAATGAGATGAAAACAAAAATTAGACCAATCTGTAAAAGAAAACCCTGAAATATCGGACCCATCAACACTAGGTAAGACAGATCTGACGTTACTATCAAAGTCCGGAGTCGATGAAAGAGGACTTACGGAATCGCGTTGACGATAAGAGGGGGAAGGTAATTCACATCCTCCCAAATCCGAAATTCCTTGAGAATCTAATCTTAGAAGGCCAGCAACAAAACTACTTCCCGTGATGTCGACTGAAGAAGGACATATCTTAGGAAAGTCTCCAAGAAAGGGGGTGAGGGGGCTAGATAACGACCGACACACAGACGACTCAACAATCTCGCCACCAAAAAGATAGGAGACTGGTTTTTCCCTCTTGTACTTTTTGGTAGGTCCACTGCTAGTAGTTGAGGCTGTTCTCCTCTTAGATGGAAGCCCAAGATGAGAAGAGACAGTAGGAAACGGATGTGAATCATCTTCAAGAAAAGTTGAACGCAGGAAAAGAGAAACTTCACCCACTGCATCGACAGCCTGAAGCTCCTTCGCTTCGAATTGCTCTTTTTCCGGACAAAGGCCAGAAGATTTGCTCAACCTAGAGATGCCCGATGTGGAATCACAGACATAGTCCTGCCAGGTGATGCTATAACATGAACATGTATTTTAATCTAATTTCCATTTTTATAATTGCACATAAACAGCACACAAAAGACAGGCGACATAAAATTTTGTTATCCCATTGTACAATGATCTTGACTATAAAGATCGATGTCAACATATTAAATTCTCTCTACTACGGGTTGTCTGTTTATATAAATCTTATTTCTTAGAACCCCGATAATGAACGGGGATGGGTACGACTTGTTAGAGGTCAACATTAATCGTCGTCCCAGATGATCGTAGAAAGTTTAACCTTATACTGGGACCATCAATCCCTAATTCAGAGCATACTCCAAATCAGTGATCGAGGTTTGAGCAAGTAAACTTACAACTAGTTAGATCTGGGATTCTGGGAAATATTGTGACCAATTTCGATGAATAGTAACCTTGCTTGAGTAAAATGTTTTTTTGTTTTTTTGAGGAAGGCGGTTGTGCAGCACGGGGCTACACAGTCGATTATCATAATATATAGATATAGTAGTCTGGTTGACAAGCCCAACCAGTGGCATAGATTTCAGGACGGAGGACGTCCCATAAGCAGTCTAAATAGATATATTACATACTACATACATATGTTGCATCCCAAAAGACTAGTAGCATAAGGTAATAATTAAATAGTCTAAACATCATACTGCATATAATATAAGACATGTCCAGCGAGCATAGTAAAGCACCACAAGCCCTCATCCATGCTGGGCTGAGCTACTGCATTGGGTACCCGGAGAAGGAAGCGCCTGGAAGGTGTGCCTGAAGCGAGCATGCCTAGAAATTCATGTATATGTTT
The DNA here is from genome assembly GCA_030737875.1 of Allium sativum. Taxonomy (NCBI): domain Eukaryota; kingdom Viridiplantae; phylum Streptophyta; class Magnoliopsida; order Asparagales; family Amaryllidaceae; genus Allium; species Allium sativum. The sequence goes on from CM060913.1 coordinate 662,682,802, forward strand.
CAAATTGGTGAACGACAAAGCTACAAGTACCAAAGTATTGCATCTTTCTTTTATTAAAGATAAGTGCATTGCGCTTAATCCAGATACCCCAATAAAAATTCGTCAGAAGGGAGTCCATCAAGTGATCTGGTGGGTTATGTTTCCAATATTCGAAGAAAGAAGTAATGTTGGGTATGTAGCCAAGAAGAAAGGCATTGGATGCAGCCCAAATCTTGAAGGAGAAGTCGCGGTCGAAGAAAAGGTGTTCAATTGTTTCCTCGTTTGCATTGCAGAACGTACATCTAGGATCGTCAGTGATGTGTAGTTTGTGAAGTCTGTTCTTGTTGTTGATTCGATGGTGAGCCAGGCACCATTGAAGGAATATCATACGAGGTGATAGCCGACATTTCCACAGGCGAGGAAAGGTGAAGCAACGCCCTGGATGAGATATAAAACTGTAGCAGGAAGAGACCTAAAAACCTTTGCTTTGGTTTAAAGCCCACAAGTATTCATCATGCCCAAAAGAGGGGTTGATTGAGGTCGCAGCACTTAGTACTTAATATATGTCAAATAGGGTATAAAAATCGAAGAGGGCCAAAGGATAAAGGCTTGATAAGCTAGAGCCCAAAATAGGCGAAACAGGGGGAAAAGGCCCAGAGATAGAAGAGAAAAGATTTACGTAAAGCTTAAAAAGAGGTAAGTGACTATATTAAATGTAGAACCAAAAGAGGCAGCAATCACCAAAACCCAGTTTAACATGAAAAAGCGATTTTATTCTAGGGATTGTGGATATAACTCCCACCCAAAAAGGAGACGGTTTGGCCATCGGCGAACAATGGAGGACAAGGTTTGGGTTCGATGCGTAGTGTCTTGATAAAATCTATTCTTTCCATACAAAGGATCCAGGGGTAAGGATACGCCATATCCACTTGGCCAACAATGCTTGCTTGAAGAGGGCGAGGTCAGGTATGCCCAGGCCTCTATGTTTAAGAGGCATGCAGACCGTTTGCCAATTGATTAGGCGTTTAACTCTTCTCCCAGTCCAGAGAAAAGAGCTCCGAATGGTATCAATTTTCGTGATAACCCAAGATGGGAGTTTATGAAAGGACATCCAGCAGAAGGGAATAGAAGAAAGAACAGATTTAACTAGGACGGGACGACCAGCCGACGATAGGGAGTTGGCTTTCCAGCCTGTTGTTGCCATGGTAAGTATTAGCTTGTTTTTATATAGATTTTGAAAGGAAGATTTTAGGAAGACGGATGAGGTGTCATGTTTTACTTTCTTCATTGGCTGCTGCAATCATTCATAGTAGGGTACAAAAGTAACTGTTTTGGTACTTCATCTATGTTTTATATTGGTTTGTTTTCCATTATACATAAATGTAATGCCATTTGCATGCTAATGATGAATTTTTCCACTCCTTAAAACACATGCGTTCACAGATTCTTATGTTGAGGCCACTTGCTAATGATGAACCAACGTGTCAATTTTGCTGCACAGGAGTTTCTTGAACAAAAGTTTGAGTTGGCAGCTCTAGATACAAAGAAAGATTGATGGTGAGTTCAAACTTGGTATACTTTTACCTTGTTCTTCTGCATCATTTAGATGACTTTGAAATCCATTAAAAACCAATGGACTTGCATATGATCCAGACGCAAAAGTAGTAAATTATTGTGGTTGCTCTTCTTGAGTAAAAGCGGCCGTATAAGTTGGCGTATACGCCGTATTTCGAGTTGCAATTATTCCTTAAAATGGTTGTCGATGTAAATTCAAATGTTCAAGCAGTGTCCTTTTATATTTTATATTACTCACAACTTAAAATAAACCAAACACTGCCAAACCTCTTAGACATTGAGCTTCATCTTCAATGTTATGTTTAGGCAGCAGGGGACACAATTTTACTTCACTCTGACTTTCCTATGCGTCAAGGAAATCACATAAATTTGTAGTTGATTGATTTTTTTGTTACAAATTCAATTTGTAGTTGACAGCAAATCTGTGTTGCTAAAATATGTTTTTGTTCTCCCATGAGCTGGTAATGGTTCTAGCAAATGAAAGGTTCTTCTCACCCTTTTATAACATGCTATCAAGAAAAAATGAAAAAAAAAAACTACATATTTTCTGCATATTTTTTTCATTTAATGGAGGTTTTAAGGTACACGTGAAGATTGATTTAATCAAATAGTAGACAGAAATAAATAATTTATTTCCGTAAAAATAATGTGTGGTCATTTCCATTGCAAAAAGGAATGATCCTTGCTGAATTTGGGAAGACTAAAAATGAATTAATGATTAATATTTAGGTGACGAATAACGATATTTCTTTTTAGTTTTGATTGTTGTCAGTAGCTTCTAATATCCGATTTACTAATCATGTATAGCAACTTTATTAGCGTTAGAAGCCAATACCAAATAAAGAGTTGTGTCTGATTGTATACAGTATTATATATTAGGGAGAACATTGAATCTATTATTGTTTTCATGGAAGGTTATGCATCACATGCATTTTAAGATGACTTGAAAACATCAATGTGGGGAGTTAGGTGTGGAAAATGGATTTTAGTTAGTGACATTTTATTTTGTTGACTGATTTTGTTAGATCAAATATTGCTTTCGACATTTAAACAATATGCTACAAGCATCTTTAACCATGATTGAATCATAAAATATCCATGTGTCTACATTATCCTGCATATAATTTTGTACATGCGTTGTTTCTGAAATATTTAGAATTAAATAGCCAAATAGTAGTGATTATATACACTTCCACATTTTGGACTACAATGCGTACTACTAGATATTATATCTCGCAGTGTCTATTTAATCTTTGAACACATCATCTTCAAAATTCATTTCACATTTACGTTAAAGAAAATAAATTAATAAAAAAATTAATTGATCATGTGTCTTTGATTTTACATAATAGAGCATTTTTACATTTAAATTGATAAAACACTGAAGATGATCCAACAATATGCATCGATGCTGGTTTGTTCATCTTATATCATTGCTAGATAGCATCAATATGCTTTCATCAAAATATGGTATTTAATAGTGAGTCTATATTATTACATTATGGGCTATATATATTACATATATGTAATGGCCTTGGCCCAGCTATTCAGTGTTCATGCAGGTTATATATATATATATATATATATATATATATATATATATATATATATATATACATATAGACACACACACACACACCCCCGTGTACATAACGTTTTACATTACTTCTGCATACAATTTTTCCATCTCTCACAAATTATTATAGTTCGAATACAAACTCTTTACATCTCTTTGTGAAATTCTTTAACACAATTCATATTTGCAAATCCAACTTGGTTTCAAAGCCTTCACGAGTGCTAACTACATCACCAACGTTTACAAATCATCTACGATCATTCAGAGGTGTTTAGTGCAATTGTCCATCAGAGGAATTTCATTATTTGGTCTCCTCCCATTAAAGATTTTCAAATCTCATCACTTGAGAGTTGTTACTCGCTCAAAGAAAACTGTGTCCCGGCAATCAAAGTGGTTGTAACAATTTTCTCTGATCGGGTTTGGAAATCTTAACTGTGAAAATCAATCAAGAAAACTCAAGAAACCAATCAGTTGATCAAAGTGTTGTATAAGAAAGCACTCAAACAAAGAATTCTTTTATCAATAAATAGAAGGGTCATCATTTTATAAAAGCATTTCTAGTTGCATCGATTCTCAACTAAAAGCATTTCTTAAAAGTATTATCAATTCAAAGTTATCAAGTCAGATTTCTCATACGTGTTCCTGTATGTTGCCTTTTCGATTGTGTTCTCTGCAATGGCAAATCAGAGTGATGGTTCTAGCCCTCAAGTGTCAAGCAACAGAGTTTCAACCACCCAAGTCGATCCAACAGTTGACCTAATGAAGGCAATTATATAGCCAAAGAGTCAAGTCTCTGAAAAGCTTGATGAATCCAATTATCTATAGTGGAATTTACAAATAGAGACATTTGTTAGAGGGTCTGGTCTATATGACTATATATATGATACAAAAATTGTGCCACCAAAATTCGTCTGAGATAGTAAAGAAAAACTTGTGCCAAATCCAGAATTTATGGCATATCAAAGACAAGATAGTCTTGTCTGTTATTCGATGATGTCATCCATTGGTCCAACCATACTACCACAAATTAATGGCATAAAAACTACGCAAGAAGTGTGGACTACGGACGAAAGGAACTTTTATGCACAGTCGTTTGTAAGAATTATGCATTACAAACGATAACTACATAGTATCAGAAAGGGTGATTCTACTATGAATGAGTACCTTCTTAAAATGAAGAGCATATGTGATCAATTGAGTTCAACAGGACAGAGAGTACTTGAATCCGAACAAGTTCTATCTATTGTTAGTGGTTTAGATGATAATTTCGAAGTTGTTACGACTATCATTCTATCCATGGATCCTACATAAAATTTGTAGTATGTGTACTCCACTGTACTAGCTCATGAAAGCTGAATTGATCACAAAAAAGTTCAATTATGACCTATCAATCAACTGCACCTCTTTTGGTAGAGGAAAATTTCAAGAAAAAGCAAACTCATCAAGAAATCAACCCATCAACTAGAGATGTGGACAGTCCTGCAAAGGAAGAGGTTGAGGGAGGAAAAACAACAGCAAAATTAGGTGTCGGATCTGTGAGAAATATGGTCACAGTGCTAATAAGTGATATTTCAGGTTTAATTCAAACTATACTCCTACCCAGCAAAACAACAATTCAAATGTGAACAACATCAGCAAGCAGAATGATAATAAGGATGAAGTGCAAAATGTAGGCACAGCAAAAGTGGAAGATACTAATGATGATAGCTGGTACCCCGACTTTGGTCCATGTGACTAACAACTTAAACTATCTAAATCTTGGGAATCGTGAGTACAAAGGTACGCAAAATTTACTTGCTACAAATGGTAAAAGTATTCACATAACACACTGGAAATGCAAGAATTGATGGACCCAAACAACTATATCTCAAAAACTTATTGGGAGTTCCATCAATTAGAGGAAATTTAATAAGTGTTCCGTAATTTGCCAAAGTTAATAATGTATATTTTGAATTCTTTCCCAATGCTTGTCTAGTTAAAGATATACTAACTCAGGAAATAATTTTGCAAGGTAGTGAGACCAATGGTCTATACAACTTTGAAGTCGATAAATCTGAAAAAACTAATTGTAAAAATAATGATAATGTGTTGACTAATTCTGATGACCATGTATTGACTATTTCTAATGTTTCTAAATACTGTATTGACTTTGAACTGTGGCATAACAAAATGGGACACCCCAATTTGAATGTTGTGAAGCATGCGATTAGTAAAAATAATAACATTGATGCTAAAAAGCTTCCAATTACACATGTTTGCATATTCTTTCAAATGGGAAAGAGTCATAAAATTGCATCTCCAAATAAAAACACCACTTATTCTCGATCACTTGAACTAATTGTCACTGATATATTGGGCTCCAGCCCTAGTTTGTTTTGATTATGGATATAGGTACTACATTTCTTTTATAGATGCATATTCAAGATATGTATGGACATATATTCTCAAAAATAAATACGATACTTGCAAGATAGTTCAGAACTTTATTAATTATGTTGAAAATCAAACTAGCAACAAGGGTAAAGCATTTCAAATAGATGGGGGCAAGGAATTTCTACCATACAAGACGTATTTCTTAAATAAGAGTGTATGTCATAAAACCACATGCCCCTACACATCTGAACATAATGGTATTATAGAGAAAAAGCACAGATATATTCTCGAAACTGGGCTAACTCTGCTAGCAAAAGCTTCCATGCCTCTCAAATTTTGGCCAGAAGATTTTGCAACTGCAGTATACTTAATCAATCTTTTTCCCACCAAAGTTCTTAAATTTAATAGTCCTCATGAGATTATAATCGGCAATTTTCCATATTATAATCACTTGAGAACTTTTGAATGTCAATGCTTTCCCTATCTAAGACCATACAACAATCATAAACTTGATTTTAGATTAGTGCAATGTACATTTTTGGGTTACCCAAGTAATTAAAAAGGGTATAAGTGTTTATATGACAAAGGAAGAATTTATGTGTCTAGACATGTTGTGTTTAACGAGGAAGTGTTTTCATTCAACAAGTCTGAAATTAAAACCAGTAAAAAAATTCAAAATCCAAGGGAATACTCTTTAGCCGTACCTGATGTGATAGATATAGTCATGCCAACTAAGCAATGATAGCAACTCTCAACCCACAATGCCCTCAATTTGACCAGGTCAAGAGGAACAAGTCTTACCAACCAATTCCGATCATACCACTCAGCAGCAAGTTAGTGATGAAAATCAATCAAAACATACTACTGATAGGAGTGCAACAGTTAATATTGAACAAAATAATGATGTTGGAGACAATACTAATCAACACCACATGATATCAAGGGAAAAAAGTGGTATATTTAAACCAAAGATATACAACACAACATTATATCTACAAGCCAGTATCTTATCATGAAGCAGTTCAATCTAATAATTGGACTGCTGCTATGAATGAAGAATACAAAGCCTTGATGAGAAACAATTCATGGACTTTAATAACTGCTCCTGATCATAAAAATATAATTGGCTACAAATGGGCATTTAGATTATAAAAGAATCCAGATGGCTCAATCTCAAAGTATAAGGCAAGGCTTTTAGCAAAGGGATATTCACAACAGGGTGGATTTGATTTCACAGAAACTTTCTCACCTGTTGTGAAATCCGCCTCTACAAGAATTATGCTAACCATTTCCTTACACAAAAGATGGCCAATAAAACAACTTGATGTGAATAATGCTTTTTTGAATGGTGTTTTGCAGGAAGAAGTATTCATGAAGCATCCACAAGGCTTTGTGCAGAAAGAAAAAGAAAGACTTGCACGCAAATTAAACAAAGCTATCTATCGTTTAAAGCAGGCACCATGGGTTTTGTTTGAGAAGTTAAAAGCAACACTTGTCAAACATGGATACAACTCAATCAAATCTGATAACTCTATATTTACAAAGTTTACCACTGTTTCAACTACTTATGTACATATATATGTTGATGATTTCATCATAACAGGAAATAGTAATGCAAAAATCAGTGAAATTATCAAAGCTTTAAATTCAGAATTTTCAGTAAAAGACCTTAGAGACCTGAATTACTTTTTAGGGATTGAAGTCAAGAGAAAAGACAACTCAGAAATTTATCTCAGTCAAAGAATGTATATCTCTAAAATTCTAACCAGAGCAAATATGGACAAATAAGATCCTTTTCCAACACTTATGGTCACAAGTCCACAACTTTCTAGAACTAAAGGGGAAGCAATTCAAGATGGCAAACAATACAGAAGCTTAGTGGAAGCATTGCAGTATGTCACAATAACAAGACCAGATATATATCTTATAGTGTAAATAAAATAAGCCAATACATGCAAAACCCTCTTGATCAACACTAGAAAGCCCTAAAGAGAATACTCAGATATTTAAAGGGAACATTGACACAAGGACTCATTCTCAAATCCAGCAAGACTCTTAACAATAACGCATACTCAGATGCAGATTTGGGAACTAATCAAGATGACAGAAAGTCTACTTCTATTTATTGTATATATTTTGGAAAAAATCCTATATCATGGTGTGCCAAAAAATAAAATATAGTTTATAGATCCAGCACAGAGGCTGAATTTAGAAGCATGGTGAGTACCATTGCATAATTAATGTGGATAAAATCTTTACTTGGTGAACTTAGGGTTAAATTCGACAATCAAGGTACAATTTGGTGTGACAATACCAGTGCAATTTCATTAACTGCAAACCATGTGCTTCACTCTTAAACTAAGCATATCAAACTGGATTTGTATGATTTTGATTTAATTATTGAGGAAGCATCACAGGAGTACTCGGAAATCACCCCAAGTTTGGTAGATCGGATAGAGCCTTTAAAGATAATAGGAAAAGAGATAAAAGAACTGAGAAACAAAAGGGTGAGGCTAGTTAAAGTGTAGTGGAGCGGAGATCCAAGATACTGTACATAGGAGACAGAGGATAGCATTCAACATTCCTACCCCAACTGCTGAGTGGATATCCCTGCATAGCTCTTCTTAGAGGTAAACTTATATCTTATATATCATTTCTATTTCAGCTTTACTTTCGTCCAATTTTCAAGACGAAGTTCTTTTAAGTGGAGGTGGTTGTGATGGCCTGAAATTTACTTCATAAGAGAACAAGCTATGCAGAACAAACTGAAGATAGGGTATATACCTTCTCATAACCAAAACCGGACATACTTATAATGCCTCACTCAGGAGCAAACTTCACCAGACTCAAACTAGAGCTCAATGTTGGCGAGGAAGACTCCAGAAAAAGATTGGATCTACCCATCTTCATAGCAGAATATCTCGCTAATGATCTTCTCTCACTATTAATTGTATCTATTTTCTATTGATTGGTAGAAAGATGAAGATTTACTGAACATTGAAGCAGCGCCACCACCATTTTTTATCTCGCTATGTTTAAGCAAACCTTATCCCTCGATATGTTTGAGGGGAGGTAATAGTGAGTATCTATATTATTACATTGTGGGTTAATATATATATGTAATGGGCTTGGCCCAGCTATTCAGTGTTCACGCGGGTTATGAATATACCCATGTACATAATGTTTTACATTACTTCTAAATATAATTTTTCCATCTCCCTCAAATTATTAGAGTTCGAATACAAATTATATGCATCTCTATGTGAAATTATTCAACACAAATCATATGTGCAATTCATTTGCAAATCCAATTGTATTCTTGTATTATTATATCTGGATATGGTAAGTCCACCTTATTATGTTTGCATTCGAAGCATATTGATATATTCTTAGATCATTGTTGCCATTGTCAGGAACAATCTGAAACAATATTTTCTATTCTACGTAATGAAGTTGGTTTGAACTGAATTGGAGTAATCTATAATTGGTCTATTCTACTAACCACCCTGTTAAATTACTCCGCTTAAATGGTCCACTTAAAGCGCTAAACGCATTATTCGCTAACTCAATTCTCCGCAATAATTCCCCACTGAAATACTCCGCTATCCGTTAGCGCCAAACACACCATTACTTCCATAATGTTCGACAGTTATAAAAGCATGATGGCTTGAAAAACATCGGTTTAAGTAAGCAATTTAATATATAGAAAGTCAGGTCGTTGCAAACAATTAAAATAATAATACTAAGATAGCGTTTGTTTTCTTGACATGGTAGTTTACGTTCGCATCTGCATTAGACGTGTCTGATGCGTCAAACATGGGACCCACCACTTTTCCCGTTAAAGGGAACAGTTGAAATTGTAGCTTTGGTTTCTGACGCATCCGATGCGACGTCAGACGCCAACCGCTACAATTCCAAATAGCTGTTTTTCCCCTTTCTATAAAAACCATCCTTCATCCACATCTCCTTCACCATTCCACACCTTAAACACCACATTTTTTTTAGTTTGCCTAAAGAATGATTGTAGTAACTCCTCTGGAGGCAACATTTCGCCGACCTCTGAAAGTCTGGTCTTCGTTTTCAACTTCAGAGTTTCTCCGTATAGCTGTTGATGCTTACTACATAGCTAGAAATACTAAAAAGGGAATTCACAAGAAGATTGCAACTGCTCTAAATGAGACTTTAGTTGCATCACCGACTGACATACCGGTCACTACTGAACAAGTGATGGCTGAATGCGACGCTTATAAGAAGAAATAGACTGTATGGCGCAATTTAAATGAGAAAACGGGTGTCGGATGGGATCATAAATACAGAACAGTTACTGGAAGCGAAGCTTGGTGGGTTGATGGAGTGGCGGTAAAGCATTTTAACTTTAATTTTGTAATTTACAGTTTACAAGTTTAGTACATAACATACACGTCTTTTTAGGAGTTTGGCCCTATAGTGATAAAGTACAAGACCCGGCCAATTGAGCATTTGACCGAACTGGAGCACATTTCACTACAAAGATTGTACAGTATAGTGTCGGAGTGTTCCAACGGCCGCTAATGGTTATTGACCAACGGCTTCCAACGGAGGCCAAAAGTTGATATTTTTTTACGGTACACAAATATATGCCGTTGGAAACCGCTAGCGGCTGTCGGTTATAAAACCGATGGAGGCCGTTGGTACCCGTTACACGGACGAGCAGAAAAATAACCCGACCTTTCTTCTTCTTCCTCATTTGCTTCCACCACAAAATCAAACCCAAAAACCCCCAAATTCCCCCCCCCCCCTTTATTTCTGAAATCACTCGATTTCGTGCCCCCATCCACCTAGGATCTCTCCAAGTCGGTCAAGGCACTCTCTTCTCCTCTCTAATCTCAGATTCTCTCCAATTTGAAGGTATGTTTGTGTGTATTAGCCCTAAATTTGTTAATTAGTGTATGTTCATGTATGTTTGTCTGTATGATGCTTTCAATTAGTCGCTAATGTAGGGTTTAATCATTTAAGTTGCTATTCTAGGTTTTTTATTTATAAATTACTTAGTTGTTAATTAATCTAGGGTTTTAGTTAGTTTAATTAGTTGTTGTTAGTAAGTTTGTATTTGAAGATTTATTTGATTATGTAGCTAATCTAGGATTTAATTAGTTCAAGTTGAATATGTATATATGCATATGTATAGTGATGTATGCATTGAAAAAGATATCTCGTAAAATATTTCATTTTAAATGGTTCTCAAAATTTTGAAAGTACTTCCTTTATGTTCCCTATGCACACGCAATTGTGTACTGTTCAGGGAACTAAAGGGAAGTGCTGCCGAAATTTTGTTGAATCGTTTAAATTGAAAAGATTTACATGATTTAATTATGTTATTATATTTTTAATGGGAGGCAGGATGACATACCAGTAAATGATCAATTAACATAACATGCATTCGGTAATAAAATTGTGAATATATTTCAACATAACATGCATATATCAAGTATAAGGGAATTTTGAGAATTTAGTGACGGACACAAAAATTGTTATAAAAGTAATAAAAATTGTAAATTTTAATATTCTTTCTAATTTTATATGTACTTAGGAAAAATGGATCGCGATTATTTTAATGATCGAAGCTGGATGTATCAACAAAGAGAAACTGATGGCACAATAAAGAAACGATTTATTAACGGTGTCAATGTGTTTATTGATTTCGCGTTAAGTAATAACGGAAACGACGTCGAAATCCGTTGTCCATGTAGTAGATGCAAGTTATTGAAAAATTTGATACCACAAATGGTTAGAGTTCATTTGCGTCAGTATGGTTTTGTGCTGAACTATTCAGTTTGGAATTGTCATGGAGAACCATTAGCATTTACTTCTACACAAGTTGAGGAGGTAGTGAATAATGAAATTGCTACGACGAATCTTGTAGAACAAATGGTTGAAGATGCTGCACGTTCAATGTTTCCGGTTCAACAATTTAATGATAACGATGGTAATTATGACGATGGTAATGATGAAGAAGAACCAAATATTCAAACCAAAAAAAAAATATGATTTATTAGATGCAGCGAAAAAGCCCATTTGGGAAGGTGGTGAAAGCGGAACTCAATTATCAGTAACAGCTGAATACATTGCGATGAAATCGAAATACAACCTCACAGAAGTTGGATTTACAGCTACTGTACAAGCTGCGAATCGGCATATGCCTCCTAATATTTTGGTGTGTGAAAATCATTATGCAGTTAAAAAAATGATGTCGGCCTTTGGTTTACCGTATCAAAAAATCGATACATGTGTAAAGGGTTGCATGCTATTTTGGAAGGAAGATATCAACCTTAAGAATTGTAGAATATGTAATCAGGAAAGATACAAACCTAGAAAGAAAAATGGAAAGGAAGTCCCGTATAAACGTATGCATTATTTACCCATTATTCCTAGACTTCAAAGGTTATATGCATCTTCTGTAACCGTGCAACATATCAGATGGAACAGTGTGAGAACACATGAAGAAGGTACGTTAACACACCCGTCCGATGGAGAAGTATGGAAGCATTTTGACCAAAAATATCTCAATTTTGCATCTGAGAGTCGTAATGTTAGACATGGTTTATGTATGGATGGGTTTTCAGCATTTTCTCAATTTGGTTCTAAATATTCATCCTGGCCTATAATTGAACACCTTATAATTTATCTCCGTGGATGTGTAAGTAAACGCCTTATATGTTTCTCACAATTGTCGTTCATGGTCCTGATGAATCGACACAAGGAATCGATGTGTATTTACAACCGTTGATTGAAGAATTAAAAAAATTGTGGTATGAAGAGGTAGAAACTTATGATATTTCGGGAAAAAAAAAACTTTGTATGCGTGCTTCTCTGTTGTGGACAATTAGCGATTTTTCTAGTTATGCAATGCTTTCAGGTTGGAGTACGGCTGGTCGTCTAGCTTGTCCGTACTGCATGCAAGAAACAAGAGCATTTTCTTTATCTATCGGAAAGAAAATTTCATGGTTTGACTGTCATAGGTATTTCCTTAAAATTAATCATCCTTTTAGAAGAGATAAGAAATTTTTTACAGTCAATAGGCATGAAATTTTGCGACCACCTAAAGTATGGACAAGTGAAAAAAAAATTGAACTTGAAAAAGTTCTTCCCAAGATTCATGAAACCGGAGTACAGGAAGAAATTCAAGGTAAATCAATGACTCATAATTGGTGGAAACAAAGCATATTTTGGGAGTTGCCTTATTGGAAAGATCTTCTGATTCGTCATAATATTGACGTGATGCATAATGAGAAAAAAAAAATTGATATAGTCAATACAATTTTGAATGTCAAAGGGAAGACGAAAGATGATTTGAAATCAAGACGCGATATTGAAGTAATATGTAATCGTCCGGAGCTTTATATAAGCCAAATGACACCAAAAACCCGAAAGCGTGCTATGAATTGGACAGTAATCAAATTAAAATATTTTTAAAATGGATGGAAGGATTAAGATTCCCAGATGGTATATCTTCCAATCTTCGTAGATGCATTGACTATAAAAACAGCAAACTTAGCGGGATGAAAAGTCACGATTGTCATGCTATTCATTTAATATGTGATTTGGAATAATACATTTTTAAAAACAAATTAAATGTATAGGCCTCGTCTGAGAGAAATGCAGCTAATAGGAGCAAGAATCCTTTTACGCATCGAGGTGGGTCGAAGTCGTTTCAGCACCATCGAGAGGATCTGGTATATTTAGTAATTGCATCGTTTAAATTTAATAGTTGATTTAACTTTAAGTTTAAATTTACAAACACACACATATATGTATATGCATGCTTATTTCAGGAGAGAGCGTGTATTTCAGGAGAGAGCGTGTATGCTCGAAAACATCCCAGTACGACACATGAGACATACACGCTCTCTCCTGAAATAAGCATGCATATACATATATGTGTGTGTTTGTAAATTTAAACTTAAAGTTAAATCAACTATTAAATTTAAACGATGCAATTACAAAATATACCAGATCCTCTCGATGGTGCTGAAACGACTTCGACCCACCTCGATGCGTAAAAGGATTCTTGCTCCTATTAGCTGCATTTCTCTCAGACGAGGCCTATACATTTAATTTGTTTTTAAAAATGTATTATTCCAAATCACATATTAAATGAATAGCATGACAATCGTGACTTTTCATCCCGCTAAGTTTGCTGTTTTTATAGTCAATGCATCTACGAAGATTGGAAGGTATACCATCTGGGAATCTTAATCCTTCCATCCATTTTAAAAATATTTTAATTTGATTACTGTCCAATTCATAGCACGCTTTCGGTTTTTTGGTGTCATTTGGCTTATATAAAGCTCCGGACGATTACATATTACTTCAATATCGCGTCTTGATTTCAAATCATCTTTCGTCTTCCCTTTGACATTCAAAATTGTATTGACTATATCAAAAACTTTTTTCTCATTATGCATCACGTCAATATTATGACGAATCAAAAGATCTTTCCAATAAGGCAACTCCCAAAATATGCTTTGTTTCCACTAATTATGAGTTATTGATTTACCTTGAATTTCTTCCTGTACTCCGGTTTCATGAATCTTGAGAAGATCTTTTACAAGTTCAAAAATTTGTTCAGTTGTCCATATTTTAGGTGGTTGCAAAGTTTCATGCCTATTGACTATAAAAAATTTCTTATCTCTTTTAAAAGAATGATTAATTTTAAGGAAACACCGGTGACAGGCAAACCATAAAATTTTCCATCCGATAGGTAAAGAAAATGCTCTTGTTTCTTGCTTGCAGTACGAACAAGCTAGACGACCAGTCGTACTCCAACCTGAAAGCATTGCATAACCAGGAAAATCGCTAATTGTCCACAACAGAGAAGCACGCATACAAAAGTTTTTTTTTGCGAAATATCATATGTTTCTACCCCTTCATACCACAATTTTTTTAATTATTCAATCAATGGTTGTAAACACACATTGATTCCTTACGTCGGATCATCAGGACCAGAGACGACAATTGTGAGAAACATATAAGGCGTTTTCATACACATCCACGGAGGTAAATTATAAGGTGTTACAATTATAGGCTAGGATGAATATTTAGAACCAAATTGAGAAAATGGTGAAAACCCATCTGTACATAAACCATGTCTAACATTACGACTCTCAGATGCAAAATTGAGATATTTTTGGTCAAAATGCTTCCATGCTTCTCCATCGGACGGGTGTGTTAACGTACCTTCTTCATGTGTTCTCACATTGTGTCATCTCATATGTTGCGCGGTTACAGAAGATGCATATAACCTTTGAAGTCTAGGAATAATAAGTAAATAATGCATACGTTTATACGGGACTTCCTTTCCCTTTTTCTTTCTAGGTTTGTATCTTTCCTGGTTACATATTCTACAATTCTTAAGGTTGATATCTTCCTTCCAAAATAGCATGCAACCCTTTAAACATGTATTTATTTTTTGATACGGTAAACCGAAGGCCGACATCATTTTTTTAAGTTCATAATGATTTTCACACATCAAATTATTAGGAGGCATATGCCGCTTCGCAGCTTGTACAACAGCTGTAAATCCAGCTTCTGTGAGGTTGTATTTTGATTTCATCGCAATGTATTTAGCAGTTACTGATAATTGAGTTTCGCTTTCACAACCTTCCCAAATGGGTTTTTTCGCTGCATCTAATAAATCATATATTTTTTTTGGTTTGAATATTTAGTTCTTTTTCATCATTACCATCGTCATCATTACCATAGTTATCATTAAATTGTTGAACCGGAAGCATTGAACGTGCAGCATCTTCAACCATTTGTTCTACGAGATTCGTCGTAGCAATTTCATTATTCACTACCTCCTCAACTTGTGGAGAAGTAGATGCTAATGGTTGTCCATGACGATCCCAAACTGAATAGTCCGGCACAAAACCATACTGACGCAAATGAACTCTAACCATTTGTGGTATCAAATGCTTCAATAACTTGCATCTACTACATGGACAACGGATTTCGACGTCGTTTCCGTTATTACTTAACGCGAAATCAATAAACATGCTGACACCGTTAATAAATTGTTTCTTTATTGTGCCATCAGTTTCTCTTCGTTGGTACATCCAGCTTCGATCATTAAAATAATCGCGACCCATTTTTCTTAAGTACATATAAAATTAGAAAGAATGTTAAAATTTACAATTTTTATTACTTTTATAACAATTTTTGTGTCCGTCACTATATTCTCAAACTTCCCTTATAATTGATATATGCATGTTATGTTGAAATATATTCACAATTTTATTACCGAATGCATGTTATGTTAATTGATCATTCACTTGTGTGTCATCCTACCTCCCATTACAAATACAATAACGTAATTAAATCACGTAAATCTTTTCAATTTAAACGATTCATCAAAATTTCGACAGCACTTCCCTTTAGTTCCCAGAACAGTACACAATTGCGTGTACACAGGGAATATAAAGGAAGTACTTCCGAAATTTTGAGAACCGTTTAAAATGAAATATTTTACGAGATTTAATTTCGTTATTGTGTTTGTAACTTGTCCAATACAAAGGACAAATCCAACAAATATTGTATATGATGAATTTAAATGTCCGTTTTGTTAATAAAACGAACATTCACATAACGATTATATACAACACTTATCAGACGGAGCCAAAAAAACTCTCTAATGCTTTATGAATATAACATATTATGATTTTGTTTTGTTTCGTGATTGAAGTGTTTTTTTTCAACTTTGATTTCCAAATTTCAACTTAAAAATTTTTAAAATCATAGTTGCAGGTTTACGATTAGTTGCAGAACTCAAAAAAAGGCCAAAGCTCAAGCCGTGCACTTTTGTGCGCCTTAGCGCCATAATTAACTACTCTGAATTGTACGTATATAAGTTTATCATATATACGTATATTTTCAACATTAAATCGAACTATATAGTCTTACGTTATATACAAAATTAAATGTTGTTTTCGCTAAATTTTTATAAAACATAAACTTAAATATTTCTATTTCCACCACATGTTTTCGACAAATTAGATATCTTTTTCAATGCATACATCACTATACATATGCATATATACATATTCAACTTGAACTAATTAAATCCTAGATTAGCTACATAATCAAATAAATCTTCAAATACAAACTTACTAACAACAACTAATTAAACTAACTAAAACCCTAGATTAATTAATAACTAAGTAATTTATAAATAAAAACCCTAGATTAGCAACTTAAATGATTAAACCCTACATTAGCGACTAATTGAAAGCATTATACAAACAAACATACACAAACATGCACTAATTAACAAAATTAGGGCTAATACACACAAACATACCTTCAAATCGGAGAGAACCGGGATTAGAGAGGAGAAGAGAGTGCCTTGACCGATTTGGAGAGATCCTAGGTGGATGGGGGCGCAGAATAGGGTGATTTCATAAATAAAGGGGGAAAATTTAGGGTTTTGGGTTTGATTTCGTGGGAAAGCAAAGGAGGAAGAAGGAGAAAGGTCGGGTTATTTTTCTGCTCGTCCGTGTAACGGGTACCAACGGCCTCCATCGGTTTTATAATCAACAGCTGCCAACAGTTTCCAACGGCGTATATCTGTGTATCGTAAGAAAATACCAACTTTTGACTTCCGTTGGAAGCCGTTAGCGTCCGTTGGAACACTCCGATGCTATACTTTACAATCTTTGTAGTGTTTAAATAATCTTCCCTTCCAAAATCAAACGCAAGCTAACAAATATAAAATTGATGAATATATTCTGTTTCTGACATTGATCCCTTACCTATAAAATAAAGACGTGACATACTGACACAGTGTTAAGCTCCCACCTACACGTACGTACCCATGTTTGAATTGAAAAAAAAATCTTAAATGAAAATGGTGTTAGGCAGCCGCCTTTCACTGTCTTGTACTTTTTTATTCCCTTCTACAAAGCAACAATCAATTATATTGTAACACCCTGTATTTCTAATAATAGTGATGTTCACAAATAAAAAAAAATGGTTAATTATGAAGAAGTTATTAAGCCTTGAAGTTTGTATGCATATGAGAGAAATATATATAGATATATATATATATATAAATTAAATAAATAAACATGCAAAAACGGTTCAAAACAGCGAATTGGAAGGGGGAAAAACCGAACCGACCCATTTTTGAGGTCGACCCGAGCTTTGCTGGGTCGACTAGGGGTTAATCCAGGGTGTTTGGCTGTCATCCCGTGGGCCGATTCGCTCAAATGCAGATTTGCATTTGAATGGTTCTCATGATTCAGGGTTAACCTAATGGTCCTAAATAACTTCCTACACTATATATACATCCCTAACCTAAACCTAAATCTCATATACAATTCTCTAGCCTCCATTGCTCTCTTCCTCTCTAAAAATAAATAAATCAATGGCGTCTCTACTCTGCTGAAACCTAAGCTAGGACTTGTGCTTCTTCTTCCTCCAATTCTGATTAGGATTAAAAGAGAACAGCTACAACACCTTTTTCTTTTAGAATCCAACCAAGGCAAGTGCAGTTATTTTCCGATATAAACTTTAATTATAATTGTGACATGATTGTAAATCTGAATTTGAAATTGCGTATGTTCTGTTCTGATCTATTTTATTCTATATCTCTTTCTTCTTTCTGTTCTATAGCCAGGCTACCCCGAGCCTACGCCAAATCTCATAAGAGATTAACGCACGAACGTTAAACTTTGGGATAAATAATGAATGATGGCATAATTGGACATGGCTAATTTGTGACTAAAAGGACATAGGTTGTAAACTAGATTTAGATCTGTGCATATTCTATGAATTGGAAGAAGAGGAACCATTGTATATTAACATGTGACTTGAGATATTGGACATAACGCATATTTTTGAATTAAAGATCTGTTATAATTTAAAGTTCTAGATTGTTGGGCATATTGTTTATATAGAAATTCATGATTTGGGATAAAAAGGGAATATGACTTAGGTGTGAAGATTTATGTTAAGATTTGATAACTATTAAATGTGAATAACACCTAAGTGGGAGATTTTTGAATATATGACATGCATTGAAATCGATGGCTATATTTGGTATAATTTATATGTGAATCTTTTGTACTAGGCAAGTTTAACTAAATTTGAGACGTGTGTTATATGGTAAATTATGACCATAATCTGTGCCATATAAATTCAATGCAAACGTGGGGTATATGATCATAATGTGAATCATGACAACTATTTAGGCATGCAAACTTAGGCCAAATTTATAATTAGGCAAGATATGTTTATGAAACTTTGAGGAATGATTAAATCTGTTATATGGCCTAATCTGCTAGTTCTGTTATATTGCCTAATCTGCTAGTTCTGTTATATTGCCTAATCTGCTAGTTCTGCTATTATCTGCTATATCTGTTCATATACCAAATCTATCATCTGCTAAGTCTGCTGAAGATGCCTAAACTGTTATATGCTAAATCTGCTCAACTGCTTAATCTGCTGAATCCGTTAAGTCGCCTAATCTGCTAAATCTGTTATCTGCCATATCTGTTGAGTTGATATATTTAGTCTGTTATTGACATAATCTGAATTGACTATAATTATAAAAATTGACATGTATATTAGGCGTGGGTATAAATGGTAAATCATTAATTAATTGGCCGCAAAGATAAACATGGCTAACTCGAGGTTAGAATGAGTTTGCGGCGTAATTCTGCCCGGAACCGCTCGGCATATCTAGTGGCAGCAAACAATAGGTTCTAATGTGAGAAGTTAGTCATAACGTGCTTGAAACCCGAGGTTAGACTCAGTTTGCGACAGAAACCTGCCCGGAACCAACCGGCCTAACCAGTAGCCGCAAACTGTCAGTTTAATGTGAGAGGTCTGGGCATTAATATTTAATTAATGAAAATCTGAGATAAATATAATGTGTTGGGCGGATAGGGTTAAACTCACTAGACTGATGAATTTAATAAATCTGTTCCGTGAATATGTAGGCCCAATTACAAAGTTAGACAAATCTGTAAGTCTGTTAATCTGTAACTAGTTAATCTGTAAGCCTGTTAATCTGAAATAAGCTAATCTATAAGTCTGTTAATCTGTATATCTGATCTGTTAGTCTGAAAACTTGTCTGTGAACTAGTTGATCTGAATTCTGTATGTATGAACCTATAAACAAGTTAATTTGAAATCTGTTAGTCTGGGGACACAAGGCTAGGAGGGGAATTACTCGTGTCATCTGTTGTTTGGGACCCATATTAGTCAGTAACCCTTTCTGGTATCAAAACTTTGACCCAACAGTAGGTAGGGTCCGGGCACGCTTACTGAACTAATTATAAGCGGTTCATTCTGATAATGGCGAGGGGTGTTGATGGTGCGTTCCAACCGGGTCATGTGCGTGCATGGATCCCGGTCTACCTCTGAGGATGTAAGACGCCGTGACATCTGTAAATAGGTCTGTGCCAATTGGTTGTCACTTTAGGGAGTGATACACCCTACTGTGGGGCCGACACAGGATATTTATGTATTATGGAGCCGATCGCTTGGAGTAGGGTTTTAGGGTACACTTAGTTCTGTCTGTTTCTATTGGTACCATCTATTTCTGTTGGGTGGTAGCACCTGTCTGTTTCTGTGCAGTACCGTCTGTTCGGGTGGTAAATGCCCATTACTAGTGTACACCTAATTCTACATTCATTTTCCGTAGGGATTAATCTGTTTCTGCTGCTGTCTGTTTCTGATCGGGTAGTAAAGGCCCATTATTAGCATTCTATTTCTGTTCAATTATTTTGTACCCGTTTCTGTTTCAGTTTAGACATTAGGGTGACACCTAATTCGGTATACTAGTATTAGTGCAGAGAATTGTAAAGCAATAGCTTATATCATTCTGTTCTTCTGTTATATCTGCTACATCTGTTACAGTTATCTCTCATCTAGTTTTATTTTCATGTCATGTTATTATTATCTGTTCATAACTGAAAATCACTGGACTTGCCAGAATTTTGTCTGATCCTTGTTGTTTCGCCTCCTTTCTTCCGTTCCCCCCTGTTTTGTAGAAGGGAATACTCTAGCTTGATCCAGATTTCTTCCGCTTGCAGTGCTTAATGTATGGCTTGTCTTCTTCTGTGGGGATTATGATTTTAAACTATGCATTCTGAAGGCTTTTGTACAAGACTGATATTTTGTACTTGAATTCTGATATTGTGATTTGAAAGGATGTAACCAAGCTTCTGTTTGAAATAAAGTTATAATTTTTCAAGTACTGTTTATCTGTCTTGTAGTATTCTGTTTCTGTTTACTAAAATGCTCCACCAAAGTTAAGGCATTCCCTTTGTGAGTGACCTTAACGGAGGTGGGGTGTTACACTTGGTATCAGAGCTGAAGGTTACCAGATTTGATAAAAAGTTTTTGAAAACTATGTTTTAAAAAGGAAGTATTTTCAAAAGTAAAGCTTATTTTGAAAAAAAAACATAATCCCCAAAAGCCATATATCTTTCTTTCGATTCTTTGTTTCGAGTTCCTTCCTCTTTCCCTTTTTGAATCTCTTCCTTCGCGTATAGATGCTTTTTCTAAGATATGTAAGAACTTCCGTGCGATGG
This sequence comes from Allium sativum, assembly GCA_030737875.1. Lineage (NCBI taxonomy): Eukaryota > Viridiplantae > Streptophyta > Magnoliopsida > Asparagales > Amaryllidaceae > Allium > Allium sativum. The sequence goes on from CM060913.1 coordinate 662,703,880, forward strand.
GCGGAAAACCGCTTTATGGGACTGAGACGTTGTCGAGGCTAGAAGTTGGCTGAACGAAGTGGAGGACTTGTTGGTACCTTTGAGATAGACGATGGGAGGAAGGTTCAACTAGCTGCTTGGTTAATGAAGGATGAAGCTTCATTTTGGTGGAAGGTCACGAATGGAGAATGTACATGGGAGACATGGATATGACACACGATAAGAAAGTGGATCCAAAGAAGGCCGCTTGCTTCAACTGTGGTGAGATGCGACACTTCACTAGGGACTGCCCGAAGAAACGAGGGCAAGGGCAGAAGATAGGACCTACTTCTGGAGGGCAGGCGAACACTCTCGAGGATAGTGGATAGGATAGAATTAGGAAAACTTTCTGTGAGAAGTTTAATTTCTTTATCTGATTGTTGAGTTAAAACTCTTTCTGATTCTGGCATTTTGATTCTATAATCGATACTCTGCACTTTAATACTAGTATTGTTTTTGATTCCGCTGTAGACTCAAACCCATAAGGGTTATGATTAATCTGTTTGTGATAGATTGGGGTTTGAGAGATATCTGTGTTAGGCGTCAAGTATGACGCATACATTCTGAGGTTTTGTGGGATATGATTTTATCATGCTTAGCTTCCTAAGAATCATTAGGGAACCTGATCTGTATCAGTAGTCTGTAAATATCTGAATAATTCTGATTTCCAGTTCTGACATTGTCTGAAGAGGGTAATCCTCTGAGTGTCAATCTGATATTGATTTCGGTCTTTGGGGTTGATACTTAGGGGAATTATTTTCTCAACCAATGTCTAATGGGAACCAAGTCTACGTTCTATCTGTACTCGCTTCCATCATTCGACTATATCCTATCGATCGAATCTTCGAACTTTAGGTAGAAACTAATGGGTGTAAACATGTGTTTGAGACATGTTATGTCTGATGATTGCAAGTGGATGCAAGTGTTTGCTAGTGGTTGCTCGTGGATGCATATACACACACTAGGCACTAGATCGGCTCGAAAACACTCTCATACTGCATATGGATGTGTGAGCATTTTTCAATTTTTGTGGATGCAAAATGATTGACTGAGCACATGGATGTTGCATATGACTGAATGGTTGTGCACTCATATAGAAATGATATGTATCAAGTAGGAAAATTGCATACATGTTGGACTCATGGCACTGACATAATTCGCATTAAGGAGGTCAGCTGAATCAGTGGACCACATGATCTTTGCATTAGATAAGGAACATATACACACACCTTTGCATATGTTCATACAACATTAGAAGTTTCTAAGGACAATGGACGCCAGTGATTGATGATTGAGTATATGGATGTTGGATGGTAGGACACATTCTTCTTAACTTGAAGATTTCGGGGATGAAATCCTTTACGAAGGGGAGAATGTAACACCCCGTATTTCTAATAATAGTGATGTTCACAAATTAAAAAAAATGGTTAATTATGAAGAAGTTATTAAGCCTTGAAGTTTGTATGCATATGAGAGAAATATATATAGATATATATAAAAATTAAATAAATAAACATGCAAAAAAGGTTCAAAACAGCGAATTGGAAGGGGGAATAATCGAACCGGCCCATTTTTGAGGTCGACCCGAGCTCTGCTGGGTCGACTAGGGGTTAATCCAGGGTGTTTGGCTGTCATCCCATGGGCCGATTCGCTCAAATGCAGATTCTGCATTTGAATGGTTCTCATGATTCAGGGTTAATCTAATGGTCCTAAATAACTTCTTACACCTATATATACATCCCTAACCTAAACCTAAATCTCATATACAATTCTTTAGCCTCCATTGCTCTCTTCCTCTCTAAAAATAAATAAATCAATGGCGTCTCTACTCTGCTGAAACCTAAGCTAGGACTTGTGCTTCTTCTTCCTCCAATTCTGATTAGGATTAAAAGAGAACAGCTACAACACCTTTTTCTGTTAGAATCCAACCAAGGTAAGTGTAGTTATTTTTCGATATAAACTTTAATTATAATTGTGACATGATTGTAAATCTGAATTTGAAATTGCGTATGTTCTGTTCTGATCTATTTTATTCTATATCTCTTTTTTCTTTCTGTTCTATAGCCAGGCTACCCCGAGCCTGTGCCAAATTTCATAAGAGATTAACGCATGAACGTTAAACTTTAGGATAAATAATGAATGATGGCATAATTGGACATGGCTAATATGTGACTAAAAGGACATAGGTTGTAAACTAGATTTAGATCTGTGCATATTCTGTGAATTGGAAGAAGAGGAACCATTGTATATTAACATGTGACTTGAGACATTGGACATAACGCATATTTTTGAATTAAAGATCTGTTATAATTTAAAGTTCTAGATTGTTGGGCATATTGTTTATATAGAAATTCATGATTTGGGATAAAAAGGGAATATGACTTAGGTGTGAAGATTTATGTTAAGATTTGATAACTATTAAATGTGAATAACACATAAGTGGGAGATTTTTGAATATATGACATGCATTGAAATCGATGGCTATATTTGGTATAATTTATATGTGAATCTTTTGTACTAGGCAAGTTTAACTAAATTTGAGACGTGTGTTATATGGTAAATTATGACCATAATCTGTGCCATATAAATTCAATGCAAACGTGGGGTATATGATCATAATGTGAATCATGACAACTATTTAGGCATGCAAACTTAGGCCAAATTTATAATTAGGCAAGATATGTTTATGAAACTTTGGGAATGATTAAATCTGTTATATGGCCTAATCTACTAGTTCTGTTATATTGCCTAATTTGCTAGTTCTGTTATATTGCCTAATCTGCTAGTTCTGTTATAATCTGCTATATCTGTTCATATACCAAATCTGTCATCTGCTAAGTCTGCTGAAGATGCCCAAACTATTATATGCTAAATCTGCTAAACTGCTTAATCTGCTGAATCCGTTAAGTCGCCTAATTTGCTAAATCTGTTATCTGCCATATCTGTTGAGTTGATATATTTAGTCTGTTATTAACATAATCTGAATTGGCTATAATTATGAAAATTTACATGTATATTAGGCGTGGGTATAAATGGTAAATCATTAATTAATTGGCCGCAAAGATAAACATGGCTAACTCGATGTTAGAATGAGTTTGCGGCGTAATTTTGCCCTGAACCGCCCGGCATATCCAGTGGCCGCAAACTATAGGTTCTAATGTGAGAAGTTAGTCATAACGTGCTTGAAACCCGAGGTTAGACTCAGTTTGCGACAGAAACCTGCCTGGAACCAACCGGCCTAACCAGTAGCCGCAAACTGTCAGTCTAATGTGAGAGGTCTGGGCATTAATATTTAATTAATGAAAATCTGAGATAAATATAATGTGTTGGGCGGATAGGGTTAAACTCACTAGACTGATGAATTTAATAAATCTGTTCCGTGAATCTGTAGGCCCAATTACAAAGTTAGGCAAATCTGTAAGTCTGTTAATCTGTAACTAGTTAATCTGTAAGCCTGTTAATCTGAAATCAGCTAATCTGTAAGTCTGTTAATCTGTATATCTGATCTGTTAGTATGAAAACTTGTCTGTGAACTAGTTGATCTGAATTCTGTATGTCTGAACCTATAAACAAGTTAATTTGAAATATGTTAATCTGGGGACACAAGGCTAGGAGGGGAATTACTTGTGTCATCTGTTGCTTGGGACCCATATTAGTCAGTAACCCTTTCTGGTATCAAAACTTTGACCCAACAGTAGGTAGGGTCCGGGCACGCTTACTGAACTAATTATAAGCGGTTCATTCTGATAATGGCGAGGGGTGTTGATGTGCGTTCCAACCGGCTCAGGTGCGTGCATGGATCCCGGTCTGCCTCTGAGGATGTAAGACGCCGTGATATCTGTAAATAGGTCTATGCCAATTGGTTGTCACTTTAGGGAGTGATACACCCTACTGTGGGGCCGACACAGGATATTTATGTATTAGGGAGCCGATCGCTTGGGGTAGGGTTTTAGGGTACACTTAGTTCTGTCTGTTTCTGTTGGTACCGTCTGTTTCTGTTGGATGGTAACACCTGTCTGTTTCTGCGTGGTACCGTCTGTTCGGGTGGTAAAGGCCCATTACTAGTGTATACGTAATTCTACATTCTGTTTCCGTAGGGATTAATCTGTTTCTGCTTCTGTCTGTTTCTGATCGGGTAGTAAAGGCCCATTATTAGCATTCTGTTTCTGTTAAATAATTTTGTACCCGTTTCTGTTTCAGTTTAGACATTAGGGTGACACCTAATTCGGTTATACTAGTATTAGTGCAGTGAAGTGTAAAGCAATAGCTTATATCATTCTGTTCTTCTGTTATATCTGCTACATCTGTTACAGTTATCTCTCATCTAGTTTTATTTTCATGTCATGTTATTATTATCTGTTCATAACTGAAAATCATTGGACTTGCCAGACTTTTGTCTGACCCTTGTTGTTTCGCCTCCTTTCTTCCGTCCCCCCCCCCCCCTCCCCAGGTTTTGTAGAAGGGAATACTCTAGCTTGATCCAGATTTCTTCCGCTTGCAATGCTTAAAGTATGGCTTGTCTTCTTCTGTGGGGATTATGATTTTAAACTATGCATTCTGAAGGCTTTTGTACAAGACTGATATTTTGTACTTGAATTCTGATATTATGATTTGAAAGGATGTAACCAAGCTTCTGTTTGAAATAAAGTTATAATTTTTCAAGTACTGTTTATCTGTCTTGTAGTATTATGTTTCTGTTTACTAAAATGCTCCACCAAAGTTAAGGCATTCACTTTGTGAGTGACCTTAACGGATGTGGGGTGTTACATATATCACCTGATACACATGCAAATGTGTGAATGGGTGCATCCGTCGCATTTATTCCCTTTTACAAGTGGAATAATATCTACCTGCATTAACCCAAAAAAAGAAAGGGTAACATAATTACCAAACTACTAATATACCCTTTTGTATTCAACCTCATGTTAATTATATAATGTTAAATTATGCATTTAAATAAAAAAATTAATCATTTATCCGCCGTAGTAGCCCACGGATAAGGATTTGTTCTGAGGTAACAACGACGCGAGTTCAAAACCCAAATTGACTTGTTAAGGGTTTACCATGTGTTGTCCGCGGACCAGACTAAGTGAACTTGGGGTGTTTTACGGCTCTGATTGTTTTTTCCCGAACAAATTCAAATAATAATAATAATAATAATAACCTTTAATCATTTAGTTGATATCTCTCATTGTTGGCATTTGTTCATATAAGTCATACAATAATAAAATCAATAATAATAAAAAGGTTGAAATGAGTGAAAAATCCAGTATAACGTTCCACATCATCTATATATATAATATGTAAGTTAATTAGAAATGAACGTACCATACATGACAAAGAGCAAAAATGGAATCAAGTAAAGATGAAAAGGACACGAACTCGTGAACGAATCACTATAAAACACGCTTCATATTCTCCCAGTACAAGTGGGGGATGCAACACAGTAAACGAACAGCTGCGGATAGATACATGATCATTCGAAGACACATAAAATGAACCATACGAAATGGTGTATTTTTCACAATTATTAAGCTCGCCATCAGGAAAATAAAATAAAAAAGTCACACATATGATAAAATTAAAAAGTCAACAATTGTGTATTATTATTAATAATGGAAAAATAAAATAATAATTAGGGCTAAATATATTAACAGTAAGAATTTTAGTATGAAATTGTAAATTTTAAAACTGTAAAAATATAAACGATTGATGCACATTGAATTTCTTTTTCGTAACAAGTGCGAACCCGTGCTTCATAAACGGATATTGCGGTATTACTGCAGTTGCACTATCAGAATTTTAATATATTAAAAATGAAAAAACATTGTTACATCATCAACAACAATCCGTAAGAATAAAAATGCATAAACATGTTTAATTATAAAAATAATAAATAATTAAGTTCATTGATTGTATTTTTTTTTTACCATATGACATGAAATTACAGGCATTTTATTACCAGAAAACAATGATGTTCAGGCGATAATGTCTAGATCGATATAACATGAAATTACAACAACAACAACAAAAAAAAAAAAAAAAAAAAAATCATCCACGGATGAAATTACGAATAGTGTACATAAGTTTATAAAGTGTCTGATTACAGTACCATAAGCCTTTTGCGTATTAATAAGTTACTTACTAAAGGTACAGTTAACATTTCTTTGGCATGGCTGCAAGTCTTGTATACATTTTTGCTATTGATCTTTATCCCTTTAGATCACCTGATCTCGAAAAATTGCCTGAATCACAATTAAAAGCGTTGTCAGCTTCTAGATGAGCCGCCAAAAACAATTATTGCTCTACAAACAGACCGTAGAGTCGAAGCAGGACTCCATGCATTTTTCAGTAGATCAAGGCATATTTCTTCATTTTTCAGTAGATCAAGGCATATTTCTCCAGTCTCAATTACTACAAGGTAACTCACTCTATGTATAACTTTCCCGTCTTGCACCTTCTGAGGTCAATTTCTCGTCTCGCATCTACAGCATTAGCTTTGTTTTTGTCATGCTGGACAATGTTTTGCACAGAATGATACATTACTCTGTTCACAATGATTTAGGGTGCGTTCTTAACCAAGGCGGACGGGGTATTTGAGCATGGCTTTTGAGCGTGGTACTGTAGCGAACGGAGAATGTGTTTTTAGCTGCGAACGGGGTATTTGAGCGTGTCATTTGAGCGTGGTATTTAATTGTTAAATTAATGGTTTTGATTTAATTAAATTTTAATTGCATCAAACAAAACGACAACATATTTCATAAAATAAACGACAACGTTTTTCATAAAACATAAAGAACACAATGGTACTGGAATTAAAACAAGTACATGAAAATCTAAAATAAACGACGATGAGGTAACTAACTCAACTCAGCTGAAATAAATCCACATATGCCCTCATCGGTAAGCTCCCGAACAATATCCACATTCTGCTCGTCATTGCGGAAAATCGTCAGAATCTCCCAAAGGTCCACACGCGTACCCGAAATTCTTCCTGAACCGTCTGTAAGGTCTGCCACCGTCGGTACTCCAAAAATCATCTGGACCGTCCAGATAATCGAACTCTGCATTCCATACACCGCCGGGTGTTCGTAGCAGTCTGTCCCAATCTCGAAAAGAGCGCTTCATGTTGTCCCATTTATTTTTGATCTGAGTTTATGTGAACTCCAGATTATAACGGTCATTCATTGTTGCCGCGACTGTTGAGTAGAACCCACTGACGCCTGTATCGCGAGCGGCTATAAACTCAACGCAAATATCTATAAAAGCGGACTCCCGGTCGTCCGTCCAGTTCGCAAATGGCTGCGAGGTAGCAGAGGTGGAAGAGGATGCCATCTGCATAACCAAAAAAATTCCAGAAAAATTCGAAAAAAATATATATTGTAGCAAATTGAAAAATAAACACAATAGTATAAAAAATTACCGTTTTTGCAGCTTGAAATTGCTCAAAAAATCGAATTTTGGGGGTTAGGAGGAGAGGATTCGGGTTGAGATGGAAAGAAAGGGGGGGGGTTGCGTTCTTATAGGCGCTGGAACGATACGTTGGAAAATTAACCGTTGGCGTCCGACGCGTCGGACGCCAACGGTTACTTTTTCAACGTTCGAGAATCGTGGAATCTGGAAGGGGGAAAAGCTGCTTGCGTCCGACGCGTCGTCGGACGCCAAAAAAATAATAAGCGTGCCAAATTTTGACTGCGAACGCACCCTTACTGTAGACCTCTATTACTTCAAATGCAATATTCCCACCTACATGCTTAGGAAGTACTTTGTGAAAATGAAAAGATATTGCCGACAAAGGTATTATTGTTAACTTTAGGAACATGAAAAGGTTATAGATAATAAGAAATGGATATAAATATTTTAGCCACCATGATAAGCTTATAAATGGGAAAAAAAGAAGAAGGAAAATTGCATATTAAAATTCAAAGAGCATGCGTAGTCGTAGAAATGGTTCCTGTTGCCGAGGGACAATGGCGGAACACTTTGTAATATTATTTCAAACACACCACAGGCTTCTACTGTGACTTGTGGGAGAACTTAAGCTTTATGAAGAAGGTAAAACAAATAAAAGATGCCTACATATGGAACCATAGCATAATTAAAAGCGATATGTAAAAATTAGAAAGGGAAAAAAATTGAGAAGGACAAAAAATTTAAATTTTTTATCCAAAAGGACAGACCGTTAAAAATTTAATGTGTAAGACAAAAAGCCCGATCCACCTACTCATTCTTTCAAAAAACACCTTTGTCTGTTTATTATCTCTAATTTTCATTTCGATTTACTTTACAAAACTCGATCACTCGTGCTGTCGGAAAAGTTGAAAAATATCATCCGAAAATCCTATTGAATCATCTGAGAATCTGAATTTAGAAGAAGCACAAACTAAATCGGCAGAAATTCAACCTCAAATACCATTTGATCAAGTTCAGGCGCATGCCGAAACCATTGAAATCCCAAATAATCAATTCGATTTGGATGTTGGAACCGTAGAAATCGACGAGCAAGAAGAACATGCCAATCTGGATACGGAAGGGCTAAAATCCATGACTGCAAAGCCTAGAGAAACAGTAGAAGAATCTACTTCACAACAACCAGAACATGAAAAAACCCTACAACAGATGCAATAAAAAATAGCGCAACAGAAAGAAAGGAGCGAAAAAAGAAATGATAGAAAAGTGCTATGAAAGATCAAAGAACTACTGAAAAGAAGGTTGAAAAGGCTAAAAGCGAAGAAGAAAATTCGGAAATAATATTCCATAAAAACTTATAGTTAGAATGTTGTTTAAGAAATGATACCACCGTGTTTTAAAAATCCGATACTAGAGTGCTTTGAAAATTGGTACATTGCCTTTAGTATCAAACTGATACTACTTAATTTGGAAAACTGATACCATAATCAAAAAAACAAAATTGTAGTATCATAACTGATACCACTTAGCATGTATAACTTATAACACATATGTTCAAACAGAATCTTAGTATAAAAACTGATGCTAGTGAGCTTTCATTTTGAGATATTGTATTAAAAATATTAATAGGATGTAATTCATTATGAAATATTGTATAAAAGCTGATAGTTAGGAATGTTAAAACTGATACTATGTTGTAATTTGTATAAAACTAAGCTTTGAAAAACAAATTTTATTCAAGTTAAAAACATATACTATATTAAATTCAAGTAGAAATATTCTATAAAAAATTATAGTTATTGATTTGTAGATATCAGTTATTAATTGTGTTCGTATGATTTATATCTTAAATGTTGTAATATACTTTATCATGGTATTGTTATGATTTTTATGCGCATACGCGGAAGCGCAATAAATAGGATCTAGATTTGCCAATTCAACACCAATCTAATCTGACAACAGTTATTCTATTACAACAACAAAATAGTAAATAACTATAGCAGAGAAACAAATAGACACAATATTTATACTGATTCCACTATCCTCGAGATAGTTTACGTCCAGTCCAACGGAGAGAGATTTTATTCCACATGAGAGAATTACAAAATAAGAGTTTACATATCCAAACCTCAATCAGGTTTAACAAGAAGAGACACCATTGGGGATCACTGGCTCCAGGCCAGGATGGGTTCACACTAAAGTCTACCCCTCAATATATAGTCAGTGCAAATCTATGTGAGTCATCAATTAAATTACCAACATATGGTAATAATATAATGGAGGCAAATTACCATAACAACAAATGTAGAAACATAGGAAGTAAATCAATCCGTTTCTTTAGCATAGATGGAAGAAATTAATTCCTTCATTTATTTCTCTACCACCTCATCAAATGCAATCAATGCATTCCCATTATAAAAATATTTACTTTTCATTCTTTGCAAATTTGTTCCAATCAATTTGTGATTTTGTATCACCAAATTTAACACTCCACCTTAATGCAAAATCACATATCTCAAGCACCCCACCTTGAGTCAAATTCTCTTCTCATCATAAAACTCTTCAACAGAACTCCATCTTCAACCAAAATCCCACAACGAGATACACCAAAAAATGAATATTTACCAAATGGTTTCCAGCAAAGCCACCCCCATCACACAATTGTTAACGAGCTCAGACTACGTCCCCGTCCGCCAACAAAATGTTGCAAATATCCAAAGTAAAAAAAAGACAGATTCTAAAGTAATCTCAACACCACCAAGACCAAAAAATTATTCTCTCAATTAAAACCAACCTCGATTTCAGGGCAACGAGATACACCCAGTCAATTTGAAAGGACTACGACCACACCTCAATTACAAACACAACCCACCGCCTGCAAAAGATGCATCTACCACTTGAGCTGCAACGTGCATCTACCAACGGTCTAAAAAATGTTTGCAATACCACAAGATCTTCATCGTCTTTGTGGATTTCAAAACTCGACATCCGTCTTCCGTTTGACATGATCTCTTCATCTCCGGGATCCCTCGAGCATCATCAACATCTAGACCCTTGTCGATACCATGATCCTCCACCTTAGAACCATAAGCAGTGACCATATTAACCTCTCCACCTTGCTGTGGACTAGGTTCTTCAACCGTCACCCGCCTTCGTCTTCGTCTTCTTCCATATTCCCTCATCCATATCAGAGGGTTTCTTCATAATAAACTCCATATCACGTCAAAGTTCCTATATTGGAATTCTCTTCACTTTCGACATAATCTCCTCCACCAAAGTCTCCTTTTCTCCAAAATAGTAATAGCATAATCACCACTGAATTTACCAACCTTTGTAGAAATAATTGATGCACAATTTAAGACAAATCTCCTCGCTCCAATGCCAATCTGTTATGAAAATTGAACATATGCGGAAGCATAATAAATAGGATCTAGATTTGCCAATTGAACACCAATCTAATCTGATAGCAATTATTCTATACATCAACAAAATGGTAAATAAATATAACAGAGAAACAAAGAGACACAATATTTATACTGATTCCACTATCCTCGAGATAGTGTACGACCAGTCCAACAGAGAGAGATTTTATTCCACATGAGAGAATTACAAGAGATTACAAAATAAGAGCTTACATATCCAAACCTCTATCAGGTTTAACAAGAAGAGACGCCATTGGGGATCACTGGCTCCAGGCCAGGATGGGTTTACACTAAAGTCTACCCCTCAATATATAGCCAGTGCAAATCTATGTGAGTCATCAATTAAATTACCAACATATGGTAATAATATAATGGAGGCAAATTACCATAACAGCAAATGTACAAACATAGGAAGTAAATCAATCTGTTTCTTTAGCATAGCTGGAAGAAATTAATCCCTTCATTTATTCTCTACCACCTCATCAAATGCAATCAATGCATTCCCATTATAAAAATATTTACTTTCCATTCTTTGCAAATTTGTTCCAATCAATTTGTGATTTTGTATCACCAAATTTAACAGGTATCAGTCTTAAAAGCACACTAGTATCAGTGTTGATAAAAAAATCTATTTGCATGAAATTGGTATCTTTTATGGAAGCACACTAGTATCAGTTATGGTAATAAAATTTTGTTTATATCAATATGGTACCAGTTCTGCAAGTTAACTGGTATCAGTTTTGATATTGAGATTAATGGTACAATTTTTGAAAGCATTTTGGTATCAGTTTTGAATCCAATATGGTATCAGTATTATTACCGAGTTTTCATTTACATGAATATAGTGTCATTTTTTTAATCTAAATAGAAATGTATCAGTTTTCAATAATGTTTCTATTTTACATTAGGACGATGATTTTGCTAATCCCCGGCCACGAGAAACAAAAGATAAAACAACTGCAAAAGCCGCAAAGGTCAAAACGGAAGTTATATATAGATGTGGGTTGCAACCATCTTATAAAATCATAAAACTTGTGAAGGAGAAAAAAGCATTAAGCAAAAAACAAGTGTAATTATTGAAAAGGTCACCATTCTTCAACCTCTTCAATGTTTTCTACGAAGGAAAAATAAATTTGAAGGAATGTAAGAAATATACACAAAATTGGATGCAATTTACAAGTATTATTAAGTGGAAGAAGGAGCTTTTATCTTTGGCAAAGAAAAAATGATAGTAACGGCCAAAGATATTAGCTTACTTTTTGGGTTGCCGGTGCTTGGAAATAATATAGAGCCTCCCAAAATGATGTCTAGCAAAACAATTCCATCGTCTTGTAAAATATATGCTTCACAGAATTTTGGATCATTGGCGTATTTCACAAGACCTTTGATTGAAGATAGAATAATGATAGTGACAAATAAAAAGAAGAAGCAAAACGAGGAAGACTTGCCTACTCTTCTTATCATGGACATTGTACTTACTTTTTTCTTCCCCAATAATCAACATAAATTGAGATGGGGACTTCTGCAGTACTTGTGTGATTTGGAAAAAATGAAAAAAGTTTCTTGGCCGTTGACCATTAAAAAGAATTTCCACAAATTTGTTAAAAATTTCATTCATAATCCAAGAAATACGTCTGGATGTGTAATGCTTCCACTGGTAATTTATTTTTTTTATTTGATTTTTTCTAACATTTGTGAATTTATTACAAGTTCTACTAATTTTTTTTGATAAAGTATTGCATATGCGAAAAAATGAAGATAATAAAGCCACGATGCACAGTTAGCGAAAAACCCAAGATTTGCTAGATGGAATCTACGAGGTTTGAAGGAATATGTTACCAAAAAGTTCCTAGATGACGTCAAAGAAGGAGAGGTATATGGTTTTTTTTTTAATTTCAGTTGAAAATATCAGTTTTAGGATTATGGTAGTATCATTTCTTATGATTTCTTAATAAAATAAAATTTTCAAGTCATTATGTAGTATCAATTTTTCTAGCCTGGTGGTATCATTTTTTTTGAGTTCTAGTTAAAATTTGATTTTGCATTTTCTTGGTATCAGTTATAGGAGACTGGTAGTATCAGTTTTTTTAGTTCTGCTTAAAAATTATTTTTTTCAGTATATTGATATGTGACAACCCGAATTCCGGCAGACCGATTTTTTTTTCGAAATTCCAATCCATCGAAACTCAAGTTGTTGTGCTCTGGTATCCTGCAGAAAAGACAAAGATATAAAATATGTCAGAGCTCAGAAAATATCTCACAGCGGAATGAATAAAATATAGTATAATCAAAACATAACCTTACCGTATTATTAATACTACCTAACCAGTATCCAAAGCTATCATGTCTCCACCACAAATCTAACCTGCGAGTATGTTATGAAGAGCGGGTCAAAACACAAGTTCTAATGACTTGATTTAAACTATACACTTTGGATAATCCTACATATACCGTTCAATATCTTATTTATTAGGTTACTTGGGTGATTAGCACTCAAGGCTTACACACACGTCGTACCCATTTACTTCTTAGTGGATTAGCCTAATATAGTATATATGTAGCTACCCCCAATACTGAGGTACACCCTATGGTACCCCAGTCGCACGGTCTCCACCGTAACACTATCAAAATATATGCAGTCCCTCGTCCTACGCCGTAGTGACATACGAATCTCTATATAACAATGTTACATTCCGCATATATCTGTCATTACTAAGCTACGCAAACGTACAGACTATCGCCTTTGTTCGAACAGAATTTATACCGGAGTAATGCCCTCAAGTCTACGATACACCACCTAGAGCCGACATGCATGTATCTAGACTATCTACCATATGTATCTTCAATTGTAGCTCGATGCCTCAATCGCACGTCCTCTAATGTGCACCGAGTTCAATGGCAGGGCGATACAAGAAACACGGAACTCGGTCGGGTGCTTTTCCATATCAATACAGGCCCGTCTTTAAGAGCCTCTACATATATTCCTAGGGTGTCTTTTCACGGTGGCTATGGCCCCAACTAGGCCCCTACCTCAACTGTAAAGACTACAAGAGCTAAGCGACATGCCCCTGACAACAAACAATCTAAACATCCATTTGGCATCTCCCCTCAACCACTGTACCCCGATAGCAAAAGGTGGATGGTTTCTTGGGTTTTGCTCTAGTCTTTTCGCATCCCACTGGCTGTCGATGAGGAGTATCCAACGATCCACTATCTTTGTTGGTCTTGACCCAGCCTCGCGTTGTGGCAACTGCCGAATCACCCTGGTGTCATCGCATCACGGAATTCTGACTGCATAGATACTTTTGCAGTCAAGGCCTACCCACCTAGTAGTTACGCGTAGACCCAACCTCTGCGAGCACAGCCTAAGACATCTTCCACCGCACAGAGGACTACTAGGAGCACCTTACGTACCTCAAGAAGCCGTGTGCTTCCTCTTCCAGTCCTTCGGAGCCGTCAGAACAATTAGATGAATGTACGCTCCCCTTGTGCCCCATAACACCTCGATAATCTACCCCATTGGGTTATTCACACTCAAACGTACGGACTTGTCCAAGCGCCTCACTTTAATATGTTGTTAGACCCCACATCTAAACATTCTTTTACGCGCTTGCCTTACCTCACCAGATTTCCATTTAACTTGGTTATTACCTTTCATATTGAATTCTTATTCAAATAACCAAGTTTCTCATGCTTACTAATTTCAGTCATATAACTTAACCCATTTAAGCTTATTAATAAGCCCACAACATGTTATTCTCTAGATTATGGCCCAAGGTCTGTAATTCAGAATCCCTTTTGTATTCTTGTTTGATTTCATCCTTACAATAACATGTTTTACTTAATATGTAATTAAGTATATCTCAATCCACATGTTTTCTGTTTAACATGTCAGTCATTATTTATGATTAAATATAACTTATTTCATAAGCTTTCCTCATTCTTTCTCATTTAATCATAATTCCATTTTACATTGTCAATATAACTTATCGTTGTTTACTTATTAACTTAGTTCTATTAACTAAGGCTTCTGAATCAATATATCTACCCATTTATTATAACTTATGTTATAATTTTCTCTTGTCCCAAGGACAAGTCTAAACATGATATTCGTATCAGCGGGTTTCAGACCTCCAAATTTACGGATTACTTAATTTATAATTAAGTACAATATATTTTCCCCCTTTTCTTAACTAGTATCAGGTTTTCCCCTTTTCTGATTACTTAATTTACAATTAAGTGTCCCTTATCTCATTTCACCAGTTATCCAATTTACTTATTAGTTTGTTATAACCTATGTTATAATCCTCACTTGTCCCTAGGACAAGTCTACCTATTATACAACATTTTCATTAATGTTATTTATTTATAATAGGTGTTTATCATTCCCTATTTTAAACCATTTTCCTTTACTGTTGTATTCCAGTATTCTTCATTCACTATAATATATGTTCCTTATTTTAATTAAGGAAAACACTTCATGCACCTTATCAGTTTGATAGAAGGAATCAGTGATTTATTTTCATAACGTATTCCCATCTAAATTCATGGTAGCAAGTAATTTCTTTTCTTACTTTATTTACTGTGGCTTACTTGCAACCACGTTCTCAGAAATAGATCATTTAGGGAAATACATCACTTTTCCTTCGTATCACACAAATTCAGTTCATTACATCCCTTCCTTTCTTATTTTCTGCGTTAGACATTTAATTACCATCACTGCCATTTATTCATATCTTGTTATATACATACATATATATATATATATATATATATATATATATGTGTGTACATACATATGCCTAGACCTCTCACATTAGGCCTACACTTGTGGACGCTGGTTTTGCCGGGTGGGTCCGGGCAGACTTGAACCACAAGTCGACTTAACCTCATGCCTTAGCACCATTTTTAGTTATGCACTTAGACCTCTCACATTAGATTTACCACTTGTGAGTGCTGGATATGTCGGGCAGGTCCGGGCAGACTTCTATCACAAGTGCAATCTAACCTCGTGTTTAAGGCATTACTGTTCCAAATTACTGTGTATTTAGGCATGTTCATATTTTAATAGTTATCCCTTTTTCAATGTAAATTTTTGGCATATTATCCTCTTTATATGTTTACTATAATCCAATTTACATTTCGTTAAGTTATGCCTATATTTTGGCACATGTCCTTTTTAACATGTATTTAATTCTAATTTGTGACATGTAAGCATTTAATTGGGTAATTGTTCAGATCTAACAAGTTACATGTCAATTACTCAATAATATGCCACAAGTAAATCATGCAGTTACAATCACTGAATTGGCTATTCATATCCTAACAAGTTTATTTTCTCCAACATGTAAACATTCAATACTTTAGCCAACTCAACATTGGAATTTCATAACATATTCATATTAACATTTCAGAGCAAATTATATTTAATTTGGCAATTTCACAATTGATAAAAAGGGGAATGCTAAAAGATTATGTACCATTATCTAAAATAATATGGCTTAAATCCACTAACCTCGCAAGCTTTCCAAATCCTGGATTTGGTCCAGATCTAATCTTCCATGATTTTCCCCTAATTGAATTCAGAACCTAATAATCATTGATTTACTATCTTTACTAAAAGAGAAAGGGAAAAGAAAGAGGAGGAAATTGAAAAATAGACCAGATCTAGGAAGTACCTCACTTCGATAAGAGATCTAAAATTAACGTAGATCCATTCTAAAAAAAAAGAAAAAGGGATTGCTGATGTAGGATCCCAGATCTCCAAGCTTGAATAACTCTAATAGGTTGAAGAAGAAGAAAAGGCTAGAACAAATTATGTTGGAGCAGCACTTCGTCGTCGCCACTGAATTATATGAATAAAACAATGAGTCTAAGGTCTTATTTATAGGTGTAGCGGAGGAACCAGGACCCTTAGATCTAAATCTAAAACACCAAAACCGACCACGTCAGAAAAAAAATGTTCCAGATCCGCGGGTGGGTCAACCCCTAGGTCGACCCCCAACGGGAAAAATTCCCACTCATCTTCCCGCCTTGCAAATTTTATTTTTGAACTAATTTTCGAATTTTCTGGATATATTTATTTAATATATATACATATAAGCTCCTTATATGTATACAAACTTCTAACGCTCATAACTTCTTTATACGGTGTTCGATTTATGCAAACTAGGTGTCTATCTTGAACAGAATTTCGAGACTGACGTAATGATGTAGTTTGTTTTACTTAATTCTGAATATTTAATTAAGTTATTCATAATTTATTATCTTAAGTTAAAAATACGGGTGTTACATTCTCCTACCCTTAGGAAATTTCGTCCCCAAAATTTAATAAGGGTAAAATCAATTAACCTCTCACATCATGTGTGCATCCAATTTTTGCAAACATTGTGCACTTGTGAAAAGTAAAGTACAACATAATAATGCATTTATGCCTAAGCGGTACCTACTATGTGTATGCAACTTTTTCAAAAATCCTTTTTTTTAAATATGATGCTCACATCCTAAATATACTTGCAGTTCTACATGAATGCAATATTTTGAAAATAAAAAAAATGCTTTTTCATCTAAGTTTTCCCACAATCTCACTGAGTAAGAGCATGGTTCATCCAATTGTTGCATCCATAATCCAATTGTTGCAAACATTGTGCACTTGTGCAAAGTGAAGTATAACATAATAATGCATGTATGCCTAAGCGGTACCTCCTATGTGTATGCAACTATTTCAGAAATCCTTTTTTTAAAATATGATGCTCACATCAGAAATATACTGGCAGTTCTACATGAATTCTATATTTTAAAAATCGAAAATGCTTTTTCATCCAAGTTTTCTCACACTCTTACTGAATAAGAGCATAATTCATCCAATTGTTGCATCCATAATCCTACCAACCAACTTTATTTTTCGAATTTTAGAAAAATCTAATTTTCTAAATTCGATTTATTATGTTACCAAAAGGTGGAAAACGAAAAACTCCGCATCTTCCATTTTTCTTTTTCAACCTTTTTCTAACCGTACTTGGATTTTTATGTAACTATTTATAAAGATTCCCTATTTTCCTATCCAAGCACAACCCACATAAGAAAATTTTCTTTGTTACTGATTTTATTTTTCATCTTATCTTGGAAATTTTTATTCTTATCCATCTTTTCTCATAATTTTTTATTTTTGTTGCTTTACCGAATTTTCTGTTTCCTTTTTAGCTGTACTATTTTTCTTTTCTTAGCTTATTTAATCATCTGATCTTACACTACACCAGAAACGCTATTTCGCAACGGCTTTGAGCCGTTGCAAAATCATTTAGCAACCGCTATGAGCCGTTGTGAAATCTTGAGTTGCAAAATTTTAGCAAAGGCTCAAAGCCGTTGTTAAATTTAATTTTGCAACGGCCTTAAGCCATTGCAAATTTTGTCATTGCAACGGCTATTGTCCGTTGCAAATTTTACACTAGCAACGGCTTTTAGCCGTTGCTAATTGACATAATTTCAAGAAAAAAAAATTATGCTTCTTCTCCCTACTATACTTCCTAGTCAATACAAACATTTGCAGATTTGACATAATACCACAAAAAAATGATCAATAAACCGAACATTTCCATTAGATTCAATATAAAGACCAAACTTTTAAAGTTCTATAATCCATTGTAAACTTTAACGTTCTAACAGTTTGCAATAGTAAAAATAATATTACCGTGCATTCCAAAATTCAAAAGTAGTAGCCAAAATAATATTAAAGTACATTTCAACTTCACTACAAAAATATTAATTGTTACATAACATACATTACTGATGCTTCTACTTTCTTCTTGAGCTTTCTAATGTGTGATGATGAGCTTTCTGATCTGCGAAGCACGTGTTGTAACGCTCCTGTCTAATAAAGAAGGATCAGCCAACTTCGAGAATCCTACAGCATCTTAAACACTGAAGATTATGAAACAAGCACTCAGTTGGATAATGAATGTCAATGAACTAGAGATATTAAGATATTTTTCCTACGTTGAACTGAAGATTATAAAACAAGCACTTAGTTGGACAATGAATGTCAATGGACTAGAGATATTAAGACGCTTTTCCTACGTTGAACTGCACTTATCGAAGAACACTAAAATGGATTTTTTTTTCGAATGTATCATGGCATTTAAGATCCAAAAGAGAGATCTCTACATAATATAGCCATTTCAGACTTCTTAAGAAGCCACTAAGTTGGCTTACATATAACAACTGCCAAAAGCTGTAAGACGCTACAATAGAAGACTCACACTATTCAAATATTAATCTTACTAGTTAAAATGATACGTAATGAATTTCGCAAGCAATTCGATAAATTATGCAAGCAAGTATTAGAGGCCGACATTTAACCGAGCTAACCGACCTTAACAGATTAAAATGACTAACCAACCGACCTTAATTGACAACTTTTGGTTGGTCAACAGTTTGTGAAATCCGGTTCATATGATTTTTTAATCACAAATTCCATTCGAACGTGCCCATTAATAACAGTTAACAGTCCCAACTATTGTGGAAATAAGAAGCAAACATGTAGATAACGAATGTTAACCGATTGACTGAATGATTAACGGGTTTAAATGAGTAGTCAACCATGGTCAACCGCTTATGTACCACTTAAAACAAACGGTGAACTACACATAATTCTGGTTTGGTATGTTGGTATAAACCACCCGAAATTATGAATTAATCGTTTTTCCGTTAATCAAACCATCACCATTGGGAGTTTAACCGTTTTTTAACTACTCAGTTCAATTACGCAACTGCACCTGCCCTAGTGTCATGGAATTATTTAGACTACAAAGTCAAATCAGATCATAGAGAAACTTTGTAAACAGTGTTTCACAAATTGGAATTCATCTATCAACAGTTTTTAATGGCGAAAGCACTCTGTTGGGTGCTTAGAGACGAAAGTTGAGGAAACAAACGAGATTAGATACCCAACAGTCATACCCATTAACGACAGATACTAGGCGTTGCACGTAAAAACCATGCACTGGCAGCAGCATAAATGAATTCAAATATCATGCAACTTCATGGTTGTATTTTACTATGTTGTGTGAACTGTGAACCCCTTTTAACATTTTTCAACTCTTTAAGTTTAACTTACCTTAGCAGCGTGGTCTTTCAAGTCATGCTTACAAACATAGCTCCCATCTTTGTCTGCTTGCCAAACACTAACAGTCTGCACAGGAAAAACACGTACAGACCCTTAAAAGTTGATATAACAAAAAAAAAAATCAAACAGCTTATGATGTTGCTCAAAATTGCCCAACCATCCCACTGATCAATTTCTCCAATTGGCAACAAATAAAACAATGCATTCTAATTCACACCAGACGCATCAGTAAAAGGGACAGATCCATCTCTGTCAAACCGCAGCCAAAGTTGTGGATGCAACAGACATACTTCTTAAAGGAAAATAGTTTTTAACGACTAGCCTTAACAATGTTCGTTTGTTTATTTCATATGCTTTTCGATGACTTTATCTTGTCAACACTAAAACTTTAGTTAACCACCACTTCATATACACACACACACACACACATACACACCCCATCAATCCAAAATTGTAAACTGATGGCCATATCAGATATTTGTAAACAATTGAAAGACACTGTTAGATTCCATTCATTTTCATAGTTTAGTAGTATAATAACAAATATTGTTGGGAAAATTTGTTCCCAAGCACAACAAGTTGAAACACGACCGGAAATCACTTATTGATGTAGATCGGTAGTACAATTTTCTTTTGTAGTTTTCAGTAAAGAGCTCATTTCTTTTCCAATAATATATTTTCAGTAAACTCAAATTTAACGAAAAAATGGGAAAATGAAATTTAAATAAGACTGAGTACCGTTTAGGATCAACCCTTGAATTCGGAGCAAAAGGGCTCAGGATATGAGGAATTCAAATAAGATATAAAACAAGCCAAAATTAAAATACAATGTGAAAGAATAAAAGCTCAATCCTAAATTTTAGAATACATGCACTTTATTCCCTGCTTATCTATTAAATAATAGTAAAGCAGAAGAATTTCCTGCTTCCTCCTTAATTCTCTCAATTCTCTTGATTCTCCTTAATTATCTCCATTCTCTCAATTCTCCTTAAAACTCTACAGATTCTTTTATTAAATCAAATTCATACAATAATATAAATTAAAAATATATTACAAATTCCAATATCTGTATATAATAATACAAATTCCGAAATCACCCAGCTATCATAAAATCTCTATACATAACGCTGTGTTTACATATCAAAATCATACTCTCGATCCATCCTAACTTTTCTCCTTTTGCGTTTGTCCCAATTTACTCAATTTTTTCCCTCTATACTAGAATCAGTCACTTTCTGCTTTATCCCCTTCACACTG
This sequence comes from Allium sativum, assembly GCA_030737875.1. Lineage (NCBI taxonomy): Eukaryota > Viridiplantae > Streptophyta > Magnoliopsida > Asparagales > Amaryllidaceae > Allium > Allium sativum. The sequence continues at coordinate 662,725,111 of CM060913.1, forward strand.
ATTTACGCATCAGCCCTTCACCTGATTTTTGTCCCTTCACTTCTCTATTCCACCCCACGTCCAGTACACTTCCTCCTCCTCTTAGTTCAGCTTTGTCCAAGTATTACGCACATCCCTTCATTCTACATTTACACATTAGAATCACAAAATGTCTGCATATATCTGTACGGCAGCCATAACATCCATTAATTCATCTACCTGAAAAATATAACTTATTAGTTCAGCAATAAAAAACATGAAAGTTGTATGCTATCAATTTACAGCTTGATAAGTGATCACCGCAAACTTAAAATACTGTGCTAAGGTTAAAAATTCTAATAAACTAATCAATTGAACACATTACTGCAATAAAGGATTATAGCCATACGACTCGAATTTACTGTTGGTCATTACTGGATTTTATAAACAGCTTGCACATGGAAATTATAAATGGTACAATAATTATTTTATAATGTTCCAGGTTGTCAGTTTGGATGAGCAACGTTTTTATCCTGACTACGAATATTGTACAATTTATAACTTTCGTACAATAATTAGTCTGGCAGTTTTCCACATTTTCCTGCATTTAAAATACTTCAATTTGAATTTCTTTTACTGCATTCAAATTCCTAAAAATCACAATTCGATCACCCAGCCTTCCACTTTTTTCTAGGCAATTATTTCTTTTACTTCATTCAAATTCCTAACAATGCTAATATATATAACCCAGTCTTCCACTTTTTTCTAGATCAATACAATTATCGCAAATTAAAAATCTTTGAACCTTATCACCTTTTCTGTATAAATATACAAACTCACTCTTTCAAACCATTGCTTTATAAAAATACAAACTCACTCTTTACACTCAAACCATTACTTCAGTAAGATTTCTCTTTTTTAATTTACTGTTTCAATTAACCCTCGATTTATTTATCGTTTCTTTTACTTCTCTAAGCTAAACTTCGCCAAATTTTATGTTCATAGGTAGCAGGAAAGATGAAGAATTGTTATGTTGCAGCTATTTTGTTCCGATGTTGTTTAAATTTTTAGCTTTATGTCGAACTACGGCACTGAAATTCATACTGCACTTCTGCATCAAAAATATTCATCATAGATTTTACCTGCTCAATGCAATTCAATAATTTCCACTACTTGGCTAACTACAAGAAGCGTCATGTTATTTAATGAAGTCATGTTATTTAACATTTCATGTAGTCTTGGTGAACCAGCTATAAATAATATATGAGTACAACATCAGGAGAATTCAAGTACTCAAACGGAAACAGAGCTGGACACTTATTAGATAACTTTAGTTTATCACATCATTTGATATATCTACCATCTTTCTTTTTAGCTGGTGCAGGGCCTATGTCAACTAAAGAAGACAATAACCATGTTCATTTTTAACTATTTTTGGCTATCTTTACTCATATGTCTTGAACTTTTGCAGCCTTGCTTGATCAAAAGCATGATCACACAACTACAAAGCATCACCTAACAGATGAAGAATTGTTATGCTGCAGCTATTTTGTTCCGATGTTGTTTAAATTTTTAGCATCATGTCAAACTAGGGTACTGAAATTCATGCTACACTTTTGCATCACAAATATTCATCATAGATTTTACCTGCTCAATGCAATAATTTCCACTACTTGGCTACAAGCAGCATCTTGTTATTTAATGAAGTCATGATTTAATTACCAAAGACAGGACATAGTTTAACTTTTACACATTTTATAATCTATTTTTCCCTGTTAAACTTGCTGCCTACCATGGTTGGACTGCTGCACATTTTTTTTAGCTATAGCTTTGAAATATAAAACTTTTTATACACATGACATTTAGATATGCACAATGTGAATTAAAGACCACTACGGAACACTGTTGTAGCCATTTGTACCGAAACTAATACTGCTTTTATAAAGGAAAACAAAGTTGTAACTGCAAATAAATTTGCACATTGAAATATGGTTAATCAGTCTATAATTTTGTTGCCCTCATGTGCAACTGCAATGTCCAATTATCTATAGAATTATAAATTTTGCAAGCGCCAACATTATCCTTCTTCGCCTAACCATTTAAACCTTAGGTGCATCTGTTTCTGTTTCAATTTAAGTCACTGAACTAACTATTGCTAATCACTTTATTTGAAGTTTTCCTTCACTTCAATCAAGGTTATCACGATGCCAAAGTCGAGCCTAATGAAGATATTATAAACGTTTAAGATGAAATAAAAACAAATCAAGTTTAACCAAAATTTCAAATTCTATGGTGGTCAATAGACAATAACATACAGATGAACAAATTCAACAAAAATAGAACAAAAGAACAAAAAATTTGTTGCCTATTGAATTGTTAATTGTTAACAGAAATGGCAGAGACAAATATCATAAACAAGAAGGAAATTGTTGGAAATGCGCAAATTTTTATCTCTAAGAATGTCTACCACAAACTATGATAACAAAGTACAAATTTATAGTAGTACTTAGGTAATTACTCATACAACGAAAATTAACTCAAGATTGAAAGTAGACATTAATTTGGAAATCTAATAAGAAGACATATTTTATGTTTTTAGAGCTTATTTGCTAATTTGATTATCTTTATAGACGTACCTTAGGGAAAAAACATAATAATAGTTATTAGTTGCTAACAGTACATCATATACATTTAATAATAAACAAAGTGCAATATTTACTTACATCATCATCAATAGTCCTCCAAAATGGCGCTGGCCTGTAAATTAAAATATGACCAATTAGTTCACTAAATAAGAAAGAATATTATTTAGATGCAAACTGGGTTATGGTTGCCATGTCAAATACATTCAGACCTGTTTCAGTGTCACTATACCAATGAAATATATCACTAAATATGATAATTTCCATTCAGACCCGTTTCAGTGTTAAATACAAGTCTGAATAGTTATTATTCTTAATATAACAATAGTCAAATTAGTTTACAATGATTTCCATACTGAAACAGGTCTGAATCACAATTCGAAATCACAATACCGATCCCATAGATCCCATACCCAGTGTTTTAAAAGCATAATTGCAATGAAAAACATCCTTTTTGACTACTTTTTATTAAGAAATCCGATGATCTCTCCAAACAACCATGTTTCCAAATAACCATGTTTAGCAGCTGTTGGAGAAAGACATCATTATCAATGCCACGTCAAATGTGTTCCACTATTTTTGTACTCTTTAGTAGCCTTTATGATAATTTCCAAAGCATAGCAGCTGTTGGAGAAAGACGTCATTATCAACGCCACGTCAAATGTGTTCCACTATTTTTGTACTCTTTAGTAGCCTTTATGATAATTTCCAAAGCAAAATCATTACTGTGTTAATAGTCCCATCTAAAGTATAATGGTAAAAAATTATATATGGTATAATGATGCGATATGCTGGTTTTATCACAAGAAGAATGTGGAAATATACAAAATAACCCTCAATAAAGTGCCAAATTGACTTTAATATTCTCTAAAATTCTATCATATTATCAAAGTTAAATTGCCAAACTGTTTTCTTTTTTTTAATCATACCTTATCCCTCTGCTGATCTTGATAAGCTATTATGATTTGTCATTGTCACCGAACTACTTCAATTTCATTACAAAAACACAAAGCATTCATGCAGTCATCACAATACACTTTTCACAACTAAACCAATCCATGCCACATGAAGTGTCAGTGGCACTTCTATTATTTTGTGAAAAGGAAAATCCTTTCAGGAAAACTCCTCATGTCAATTGACATGTTTGACCAGCAGTTACTCCCGGATTATGCTTAAATCTCTATCCATCTATTCCAGTTAAATTCAACTGGCTTGCAATTCTAGAAACTTTCTAAGTGCCTTTCGATTTGATAACATGTATGTGAATTAAATTCAACACTTACACTTAAATTGATGCAAGTACCACTTTTCCTTTTTGAAAAACGCTATTCATTCCCAATAAACTTATAGCTGGCATTTACTAAGAGATTGTTCTATTCAATTATTTCATCAATGCATCTCGGTATGTCAATAACTAGCGCCTTGGCATGTTCATATCTTTACATGCTAATCACAATATAAAGGCAAAACAGCTGTAATGTGCAACTAATAATCTGATATACATTCATAATCATTGAGCAAATTGTTGTCTTCAATTGCTATATAAGCTTGCTCGCACACCATACTGCTAAGAGTAATATGTCCATTTTCCTTTGTGTGCAAATGCTAGAGTAACATCATAACGAACAGTCCAAATCTAAACTGACAACATTTTTGCTACATACCATGGTAAAAATAATTTTTCATAAGAAATTTATACCGGGGAAAGTGAAGTTAACATTGCAATCAATGAAAATGTAAGACATAAATCTGAAGTAACATTTTGATTTTTACTATTCAAGGCACCCTATATATATCCTCACTTCTGTTCGACTCTGTCATAGAGCTTAATTATATCATAAGAAAGCCACAATATCCATAGTTATGACATAAGCAACAGTATATGCTAAGATCAGGATAGTAAGACTGATTATGTGAATGATTGTAACTGTTACAATAGAATGAATATAGTAAAGGATGACTGAAGACTTCAGGAACTCTCTAATAAAATGTAAAATCGGAACCATCTTATCAAAACTTTATAAAAAACAAAAGGATTCATATTTGTTATAAAATCATACGTCAAACATAGTCAAATCCCTCAGCGATCAGCTAACAAATAAATTAAAAAAAATACACAAATTCCTCCTACATATAAAACAGAACTCAAATCTGAATCTAAACAAATTACCTGTTTGTTCACTATCTTCTTTTGCCCGCAAAACTTTAAATTTCCCCTAAGTACAAAAATTTAACGAAACTCAAAATACAAGTAGGATGTCAAAAAATATCAATTTGATCCAGAAAATAAAAGCTGTAATCTTCTTTGCCTTTCAGATTCAACCAAAACAGGAGTTTTATTACAGCAAAAAAATGTGAATTTAACTTGATTATCAACTAAATGAAAGGAAACGGAATATGACAAATAAATATTTGATTAATCTCAAATTAAGACCGTGTTTGAAATTTGTTTTCATCTTCAAAATCTTCCACTCATGTCTTCAAGCAGCGCGCGGAGCTCCGCATTCTTTCACCTGTTTCAGGCAGGAACAATGAAATGAGAAAGTTTTTGCGTTTTTAATTACTTTCACTGATTCGGCATCACTGAACTATTTTGACTGCAATAACTGATACCAAATTCTAGCTTTAGATAGTTCAATATATATGCATAATACACAAATTTATAATAGATTGAAAAGTTGGTTTTACTGTGAGAATCTAAGATATAATCAGCAGACAAAACCTTTACCATTCGGAAATTGAGCTGATTTGCGCAGGGACTGCTGTTTACGATGAACATTCACCATTAATTTCGGCTGATTTTAGGGATTTGGGCAGCAGACGTTATTTTCGGCTGATGTTAGGCTGAGAATGGAAAGGCGGTGAATTGTTTAGGGTTTCCTTTGTTCCTTCCCAATTGTCGAATTTCCAATTTTACCCCTCACGGTTTTTTAATGCTAACGTTTCATACGTTCGACTAGAAAATTTGAATGTCATCCCCTTTTTGTACGAATTTTGCATGTTACATGTTATTCTGATAACCAGAGATTATTTATCTGTTATGGGCTGGGCTTTCCGGATTTAGATGTTGATGTTAAGCTAGGTTGTTCTGGGCTACGTTGATGTGGATCTAAGCTTTGTTTCTTCTTTAGAGTTGTTTGTTATTTTATGTTAACTAGAAAGGTAATTTTTTTTTTTTGGTTTTGAGCTGGTTTTATGGTTATTGTAAAGTATTGGTTTTATAGTTGTTGTAATTTATACCAGCTAAAAAATTTTGTAGCTCTCCTTTTGTAATATAAGTATCCGTTTGTTAAAAAAAATATTGATAAATTTTGATCTATAACAAAATTTCTCATTCCAAATCATTACAACTTAGGAAGATATATATATATATATATTTAAAATATATATATATATATACGTATGTATGTATGTATGTATGTATATATTAATTTTCTTTCCATGCTTTTTGTAATCTGCTAACATAAATTAAAAATAAGATTAGCTAAGAAGTCAATTGTTAAACTTAATTATGAACTTGAATTAATGTTTGGATGATTTTTTATGAGTTCCATTTTAATGTACTACTATGCAATTAAGGTAATATAGTAATACAAATAAAGTCATCAATTAGTTAAATAATGTTAATGTTGTATTTAAAATTAAACAAATCTGTTTAGCTTATAAAGATACCTTTCTTTTTATAAAATATTTTAAACTTACTATTTGATTATTATTATTATTATTATTTTAGAACTTAAAATATTATGGCAAATCATTATGAAAAAAAAATCTAATAAAAATTCAAAACATCTATTGTGATATTTTTTGTAAACATAAAATGTCAATATTAATAAAATATATATACATATTTTTTTATTAAGGACTGCCTTTTAAATCCCAAATTCCAACTTAAATTAAGAATATTCTCGATAACTCACTTTTGAATTTTTCCATTTTACATACATATAGTTTATTTAACTAGAAATAATAAAGTGTTAAATATTCAAAATAATTATGTTGTCTATACTAATTTATTTGCTAAATTATTTTAAAATTGACAAATCCAGTTTGTAACGAAAAGGAAAAATTAAATTTTCAATGAAATACAAAAACTTATTAAATACATAACTAATAGTATTAAATTAATCAATTTTCTACTAATTCCGTCTTTTCTTTTTCTTACCATCTGCATTTGAGTCCATTACGTAAACCTATAATTGAACTAAAAATGCAATATATTTTCAAAAAATCACTTGATTAAATAAATAAAAATAACAAAAAAAAACTTGCTTACTCTCAAACGTAAACTGTAAGATGTATAATATAAAATTATACATTATATTTTTTAAAAATTTATACCCAAAATCATTTACTTATTTGCAGATATTTTTTTCAGTAAAATTGACATATAATGTATGTTTGGTTGAATTATCAGATAATGCATAATAAGCTATTTTTTTAATCGTTAATAGTTTTTTTTTTTTTAATTACGTGTGCAACGCACGGGTTACACACTCGTTATTAAAATGGTAATATGAAACAACTTCAGTTCCTGAAGTTATATCAAATCATTTTAACACACTTCTATCAAATAGATAGTCATTAAAACTAAATTATACTAATCACTTACTACAAATTCCACCGGTGCTCCATCAACGCATCTATTACGGTAGATCTGTTGTCTAAGATGACCTTGCGATTTCAACAATACACCTATAAAAAATATAGCAACTATATAACAAATTTTGAGATCATGATCAAAACATTTCAACAATCCGCAAAAGAACTTCTTGGCTAAAGTTATCATGGTTAACAGGCAGTAAAATATAATAAGCGTCAACTGAATCTACTTCTTAAAAGGAAAGAGATTGCAACCAAACACCATTGTTAACAATCAAATCATCACTCAACAGCCAAGCCATCAACCTTCTCCTTGCCTGACTTCATCATCAAACTCCTAAACACCCAATGCCCACTACCTTTAACTCCCTGCAACAATCAATCCATCACCAAAACTACTCCTCTGCTCCTTCACCAAAAAAAACCTTAGTAACTCCATCATAAACTACTCCTCTGCAAAAACAAAACTCCAACTTGATACAAACCTATTCCCCTTCAACATCAAGGTAGCAGCGCTCCACACACAAAACTGTCAGCTTTCAACAACAACACCATATGGTCGCTATCCCCTTCCACATCTTGAAACAGTCTGAATACCAACCAACATCTGCTCAAACCCAAACAACCAATCCTTCATTAACCTTTATTTGGCCGAACATCTGCTCAAGCTCAAACTCAAACCCAAGTCCTCTATTGCCAAGTAAAGGGTTCATGGCTGTTCTTTGCTGGCAATAGGCAAGCTGGGTGGATGGCATCAGTATGTTTGTGTAGGTTCCTAAATGTGACAAATAGGGAGATTTATGTGTTTCTCCTGACGTGGAAGCGATTTTGCCATACTAGGCGAAGAAGTTTCGAGTGCCTCAATAATTTCGATGGGTTATATAGTAACATACCTACACACAATCTTTTGATAGGTTATATAGTAACCAAACATCAAAATAAAATTTGCCATTTTGCTTAGAAACCAAATTTTGTCTAAATAGATATTTTTATTACTATTTGCTCAAAACCATACAAAAGTTAGTATTCAAAACTACTTCTGATGAGACAAAAAACAAATGGTCATCTAACTGGTTCTAACTAAATTTTAAATACCTAGGATTTTGCTTTTCTTTGTGCTTACAGTGAAGTATACTTGTCATCTCCTTTTACTTACACTAAATCTTTGGGACAATTCCTATTTTTTAGGTTTAAGCCGCAATTTTTACCATGCATCATACAGCTTTTGCATATGTCGATTTGTTATGTACCTCCATTCTTTTAAAAAAATACATATCTTTTTTTTCATGACATTCACCAATAAACAGTAGGATTTAAAAAAAAGTTTAATCCTACAGTATGGTTTAATCATACTAAAACTCAAAAACGAGGAAAAACAAAAGGAAGCATATTTAATGCTGAGAATTTGTGCCAAAAAGAGCTAACTGTGTTGTAAATCTACCGCTTATTATCCAAAAGGTCCTTAATTGTATCATTGTCCAACTAAAATAAAAAAAAGCTTATGTATTGTTAACGCTCCTCGTAGCATATAGTTCTGGTTGCACAAACTCCATATGACAGAATGGGGGAAAATGTAAAATAGGACCACCAGCCGCTCTTTAATTTAATAAAAAGGAAAGCGCTTAAATATTAGCTCTTGATATGGCAGATCAGATCTTCCATTAACAAATATAGAAAGCTGAAAAATGGAATTTTTGTTCTTTCAAAATTAACTAACACTTGGAGAACCAAGTCACCAACTCTAAACGGTAATTACTTTTGCTAAAATAGAGTTTGGTAATGGAAACGACTGGGAACCCCTTTAGTTTTACAAAGAAAACAGATACTGTATAGAAAGTAGTCGAACATGCGTCAATTAAGTCCTGCTCTTCCTTGCTAAGACATTTATGTCCGGTGATCAATGCTATAATTTTTGACAGATTAAAGCATAGAAATTTACGAAAGCTTAAAGCTTGCAGAGTAGTAAATCATGTTGTTGTTGTTGTTGTTTTATTGACTCCATTAAGGTTTTGTATTTTCTGTTAATTCCTTTGTTCTTTTTAAAATCAGAACTCTATCTTGATCTGGGCTTAAACTACACCACTTGAACATGTAGTTGAACTATTAAGTTTATGAACGACTTCTATTTACCTCAATTTCAAAAAAAAAAAAAAGGAAGAAGAAGAATAAGCAGCATGATATATATTCTAAGGGCTTGTATGAAAATTTAAATGTCACAGCGATTATCATTTTGTACGAAGTAGACCAGATCATTCAATCAGGAAGAAACACCAGATTTGGGATTTATGCATGAAAATTCAATGCTTTTATTTCTATGAATTTTTGTCACATTTTAAGTCATGAATATGTAACTGTTATGCCATGGGATTAAACATATGCAGTGTCCTACTTGAAACAAGGTACATGGCTGTTTAATGTTAAAGCTATTTGGATTACATGAAATTTATTCTCTGTCTAACAAATTAGCCTGTTGTTTTTTTGGCATTGCCAAGCATTACAATCTTCATATTTATAGAACACAGTTTTGGATGCTTACGTGGTTGTTTTCTTTAGCCTGTTTTTTTACTGTAACAAAATATACAGGCAATATTGAAGATATTGAAGTAATCATATATTTTAAGTAAATAAAATTTGTCATAGCATATCAAGGAACTTTTGTTAACTGACATATTTACTGGTATACAAATACAATCAATGATTGTTAATTTGGTGTTTTTACTGTTAATATTGTGTACACTCACTGACAGCAATTTTGGAATTTTCCTAATTTAATTTTGCATGGCTTGGTGGCAATTAATGTAGATATGCTTTTATTTACTTCTATCAAAGCTGTGTTATTAATATTTCATATATACTCTGCTTACTAATTGCTAATATACCATGTTCTATAAAATATAGTACAAAGTTATGGCTGTTTCATTAGTTTAGTAAACAATAATTTGACAACGAGCAAACATAAATCACCTTTAAAAAAAGGGGGAAAAAATTTGTTGCTTATTTCAGCACAAAATAGTGGTATATTAACATATAACTTGAGCACAATATTTATAAAAATGGCACAATGTTACAACTGACTGGGTACTAACAAATATTTCTATTGGCATAGCCAACTACAGAAAATGCATAAATCCACATTAATAGCTTTCGTCCTCTGACTAATCTCTGTATTTTCTCCACGAACGACTGGTGAGACTTGTTTTTAACTAGTTATGAGTTTCTTCATTTCTAATTTGTTTTTGTTTATTAATCATCTTTGAAACGATAAACGCATAATCATGCTCTATATGAATACTCTCAACATGTTCATTTATAGGAGGCTCCACCACAAAAATTATTTTGATAAACTTGAGATTGTTAATGACAATCGCTAGAAAATATAATAAAGCCAAATTTACTGAAAATTTAAACCAAGCATTTATCTATAAGTCAAAAATTACTTTTCCATAAGCTTGTTAACAGTATTTACCAGATAATCCATTGAGTTATGGTTAGTGGCAATTGGTCGACTCCATTCTGAAAATTGAAAAACCAACATCCACCATTATAGGATGTATATTTTCTTCTTTGATTGCATCTTTCTCCATATAAAATTATGATCAAATTATCCAAATAGTGGAGTAAATATGTACCTAAGGAGTGTACTTTATTGCTTTCATGATAACTTGTACTGTGTTGCACAATTACATATATTCAGGTATACATACATGTCATTCTAAAAATCATATTATATTATACTAACTAACGAGATATTTGGTTTTACTTGATCACAAATGATACTGTTACATAAAGACCGAAGCAAGCCATGAACCCTTTGGCCAAGCAACGATCAGACTAACTAAGGATGCAACCCAAACAGTTGATGTAATTCCCATGCAAGTTTTTGAAACCTTTTGAGTTCCCCGCTATAATAATTCCGACGACAAATAGAATGTCATATCATATTACAAAGAAGGTGGTTTACAACAAAAATTAAAAACAAGACATGGAATGTTGCTTACATCATATATTGTTACTTGAAATAACGTAAAGGCAGTCAATAGAACAACATGTATTGAGGAAGCAACATCATTTGCAGCTTCCGGAATAAACTGCAAACAAGAAAGAAAAGTTTAGAAAGTTGCATAGTATTTCTAATTAATAAGAGAATGAAAATTATGAATAATAGTTTGTTCAAAGTTTTTAATAATATTCCTAATTTAGAAAGTTGCATAGTATTCAAGTTTTTAATATTTCTACAGTAAAAAGTAACTTATGAATGCAATAATTTCTTGTTTGTTCAAATTGAGTGCATTCATAAGTTACTTCTTATTGTAGAAATATTATTAGTCTCGAAAGAAACACCGCAAATAGAAAACATAACTAAACATAGTTTGAAATTTTGATTATGGTTTTATAATTTGGTACATATGTGAATTATCCACACGTAAAAGTTATCATGACAGCAATAAAGTACCAACCATACATATGATGCTAACCCATCTTTCCGGTTATCTAGCATTGCATATTTTCTTCTTTGATCCTTTTTTTTTGGGAGAAAATAATCACATACTATCAAAAGCAAAAAATTAATACAACAAAGGAACACTTTTGACAGAAAATCACAAGCTACGCTAGACAAAAGCCACCAATGTAGCAAAGTGACCAAATCTGTGTATTGCAGAACACAGTACTACCAAGATGGAACTACACAACACAGTAGCCCATGATTCTCGAGCACCACACTGCAACCTTGTCAAAGTCAGCACCGACTTGCGTCCAATCAAACCATAGCAAAAGCACGACATTCGAGAATTACCTGAAAGCATGTCCTAGTTAATCTGACAAGAAGACATTTCATGCGTGCGAGTTGATGTTCAGTAAAACATAAATAGGAGACACCAACATAACCCCACTGTCACTGCAGCATCGATCATCGGCATGACCAAGGGGAGAAGAAGTGCAACTGCATAGAGAGGGGACCCAAAATAACACCAAAAGGACGAGAAGTTGGAGCAAAAAAAACTAACTACTCCTACCACCAAAACGAGAGCAAGCTGCACCATGGTTGCTGGGAAGAATAGGTGAAACAATTAGGGACAGCACTCCAACGTCTTAATGTAAATCACACAAACCCACATCCAGCAAAAAATGAGCAGAACAGAAACCACCAACTCACGAACCCACCCCAGCACTGCTCAAACAAAGTCACTTGCTACGCAGAAATTACCCAAGTCAATCAATTCAAGTGAATTCAGCAAACCCCAACAACGCCAAGACCAAGAGGCTGATTAACATGTACACACACAACACATATGGAAAGCACAAAACACTCACAAACTCAAAACCCAGCCAGCATGGCGAGTAATCGATCCATAGCCTTACGGCTTGCCTTTCGGAGGACTCAGAGCAAAGTAAGCCAAGTGAAAACAGTATGAAAGGTAGGTAAAGTTACGAACTGATACAGGACTCAGCACTATGGAGTCACAGAAAATGATGAGCAACCACACAAAGGTATGGAGAAAGAAAAGAAAATCGAAGGCAAAAAATTAAGCAGTAAGGCGTGGGTGTAGAGCTGAGAAGTGATAGGGAAGAAAATCCGGATCTGAGTTTGGGGCAAAGTAGCTTAAATTCCACAAGGTGAAAGCATTGTTGAAAGAGAAACTGCCGTAATCTGAATTTATATTTTCTTCTTTGATTGCATCTTCTAAACAACTCATATACAATGGGAAACCTATAAGCATGCAAGTACCCCATGAAAAATTAGTTAGTGACACTACAAAGTTGTGTAAGCATGCAAGTACCCCATGAAAGATATACTTGAAAATCATACATTTCAACAAACATAATTAACACTACATAGTGATTCTAAAATAGAAGCAGAAGAAGCAAAAGCAGTGTCAAAATCATAAGAAATAATAGAAGAATATATGACATTGGAAAATCTAAAAAAAATAAAAGTCTCTAAAAAACAAAACAAAATAGGACTTCAGGAAACCAAAAAACAGCTGAAAAAGAGAACGAGAGCCACATAGAGTTTTTGAAATCTTTTTATATCTTGATTAAAAATCAGTCAAAACAAACAAGCTTTAAAAAAGCATGATGCTGCAGCTAACTCCATTCTTTAAATTTATCAAGTTGCTCTTAATTTACTACTTGATGGGCAAAGGCAAAGTGAAAAAAGCTAAGAATGATTTGCATTTACTTAGTAAATATATGTGTTAAGAGTTCTCCCTCAATTGTGAGGGAGGTGGAACTACTCAGTAGATCAAGAGGTTCAAATAGGATCAGCTTGCTCCCTTTTATCATTTACTCACTGAATCCAAGTATTAGCAATCAATTTCGCTATATATTAGATTTAAATTCTAATTTTGCTACTAAATTTGTTTCCTAATCCCATATAGGTTTGCTGTTTTGATTTCATGAATGAACTTTTTGTGTCAGTGCAATCGATTATAATTTTAACATAATTACCTCAGTTTTGTCTTCTAGAATTTGAAGATCCTTATCCTGGGTTTGTTTGTTTCAATGCAATCTCTCTCGTTTTAGCTTTCTCCTGGTGTCTTTTGTAATTCGTATTGACTGCATTGATTTTTCCAACCCAAAGAAACCTACCTACATTTTGGAATATCTCACCTGAATCCTATTAGCGTATGCGGAACGAATTTACAAACTACTCCAATCAATTCGTTTTAGAATCGCGTACATAGATACTGTTCGCACTAAAAATCACAAATCCTAAAATGTAATACAAATCTCTAAAATTTATCTAACAGAAATCAAGCAAAATAATCCATAGATCTATTGCAATTTGGATCGATTATGACCTGAATAACAAAATAACAGAAAACCTAAACATCTCCGATCAATTTCAATTGATTACCTGACGATAGCCGATGGCTGATTATGGTCGATCACGAGATGATCAGGAGAAGCAAGCGTCATCCATTAGGAGATGATCAAGAGCTCGAGTCTTTAAGATCTAGGGCAATCGGTTTTTTTCTTTTTCTTTTTTTCTGCGAAATAACAAAGAATGAGAGCGTACGGTGGGAAGGCAGGTGTACTAGAGGACGTATTTAATTTTTGGAGCGGATTAAATCCGTTCTAAAATTTAGAACGGTTGCTGACTGTACTGAATGACTAAGCAACGGACTTTAGCCGTTGCTATTTCGCAACGGCTCAAAGCCGTTGCGGATTTTCCGCAATAGGGAGTTGCAAATTTGCCTATATGGTGTAGTGTTAATTAGTATAAATTTAAATAAGCCTCTAGTCTTTCAACTAAAACAGGAGAACAGACACCCTACACAACTACTACTAAGGGCCAAGAATCTCGGGACTATGTTCCCCTTCTGTCATAAAAATTCAAACCATAGGATCCATGACAAGTTCAGGTGTTACCCTAACTTCCCAACATGAACAATATAATGGAATGATCCCAACCGAAATGTAGTAACGGGTTTTACCTATAGCCTAAAAATTAGTAATAGGGTCGAAGCACTTACTTGCACCTTTTCTATCTAGTAGTCACCACTAGTCCTAGCTGTGTACCAACAATTATTTCAAGCAACGTCCTAGGCTTTCCAATGCTTACGCATTCCACTGGAACTCACTATTATTCCAAGATAATTCTCGCTATTTACTTTATAACCTCAAAACTTTTCCTGTCTTTCCTAGGCACTAATCCTTACATACTCCATACTTTTTAAAGCAAGGTTTGGCCCATTTTCCTTCCAAAAATTAGAAGTGCCAAAACTTTATTTTCCTCATGAAAACTTTCTTTTGCCAAACCATAGAAACATGTCATCTTAAAAATGTAAATCATCATTTTTTTTCAAATCACAAAACTGGAGTAGATACGGACAACTATTTTCTCCATCGGGTTTATGACTTGTTCTTACCTATAAGGTCAGTTTAGTCTCTTACTACAAGGTGCAAACATCCACTCTATTCTTAATTTATACACTTATTTTGTCCACCCAACAAAATTATCTTGTCAAAATAATTTATCCAAAAAGGATTGTCATAAGAATAGAGATTTCAAATCTTTCTTGCTTAAAAACTCTTGTATGAAATATAACAAGAAAACTAGCGAGCTATACATATGCACCTTTTTCTGAGAGAATTTTTCTTTAAAACTCAATATGTGTACTTCCTTACATATTTAAAACTATAGCTTTTAAGATTAAAACTTGAAAACACCATAAACCATTTTCCTGAAACTTTTATAATCTCAAGTTCTTAAAAGTTAACAATGGGGTTAGACTCAAAGCGGGTTTCCAATTTTCTAGGCTTTCCTAGACACTCTCCAAGGTCAATTCTCTCAACTATATATATTTCTATTCCATTTTGTTTTTCTCTTTATAACCTTTTCCAATTTATAAGGTTTTACTACCAAACACACTAACCCAAAATACTAATCATATGGGATTCACTTTCCTTCCATACAAAGTATATTGTACACTTCCCAACCAAACTTCCTAAGGATCTCAAATTTCCATATTCTTTCCTTTAGTGTACAAGACAAGCATCCCATTTCTTACCATATTATAATCTTTCTATTTATAGTGGGTTCCTCTATGGATCTAGGAATATATATATATAATATATTTTTAAAAATACAAATATGTTCACTCACTATTTATATAGGAATCCTAAATCTAAGCTCTGATACCAGATGTGACAACCCAAATTCCGACAGACCGACATTTTTTTTCTCAAAATTCCAGTCCATTGAAACTCAAGTTTTTATGCTCTGGTATTCTGCAGAAATGACAGAGACATAAAATATGTCAGAGCTTAGAAAATATCTCATAGCGTAATGAAAAAATATATAGTATAATCAAAACATAGCCTTACCGTATTATTAATACTGCCTAACCAGTATCCAAAGCTATCATGTCTCTGCCACAAATCTAACCTGCGATTATGTTATAAGGAGGGGGTCAGAACACAAGTTCTGGGGACTGGATTTAAACTATACACTTTGGATAATCCTACAAATACCGTTCAATCATATTATCTTATTTATTAGGTTACTTGGGTTATCAGCACTCAAGGCTTACACACACGTCATACCTATTTACTTCCCAGTGGATTAACCTAATATAGTATATATGTAGCTATCCCCAATATTAAGGTACACCCCATGGTACCCCACTCGCACAGTCTCCACCGTGACACTATCGAAATATACGTATTCCGTCATCCTATGCTGTAGTGACGTACAGATCTCTATATAACAATGTTACGTTCCGCATATATCTATCACTACTATGTTATCCAAACATACGGACTGCCACCCTTGTCCGAATCAGAATTTATACTGGAGTAATGCCGTCAAGTCTACGATACACCACCCAGAGCCGACATGCTTGTATCTGGACTGTCCACCATATGTATATTCAATTGTAGCTCGATGCCTCAATAGCACGTCCTCTAATGTGCACCGAGTACCATGGCAGGACGATACAAGAAACACAGAACTCGGTCGGGAGCTTTTCCATATTTGTATAGGCCCGTCTTTAAGAGCCTCTACAGATATTCCTAGTGTCTATTTTCACCGTGGTTATGGCCCCACCTAGGCCTCTCCCTCAACTAGTAAAGACTACAAGAGCTAAGAGACGTGCCCTTAACAACAAACAGTCTAAACATCCATTTGGCGTCTCCCTTTCAACCACCACACCCAGATAGCAAAAGGTAAATGGTTTCTTGGGTTTAGCTCTAGTCTTTTCGCATCCTACTGGCTATCGATGACGAGTATTCGATGATCCACCATCTTTGTTGGTCCTGGCCCCACCTCGCGTTGAGGCAACCACCAAATCACCCTGGTGTCACCGCATCATGACATTCTGACTGCATATCTACTTCTGCAGTCAAGGCCCACCCACCTAGTAGTTACGCGCAGACCCAACCTCTGTGAGCATAGCCTAAGATATCTGCCACCGCACAGAGGACTACTAGGAGAACCTTACGCACCTCAGGAAGCCGTGTGCTTCCCCTTCCAGTCCTTCGGAGTGGTCAGAACAATTAGATGAATGTGCGCTCCCCTCGTGCCCTATAACACCTCGATGTTCTACCCCATTGGGTTATTCACCTTCAAACGTACGGACTGGTCCAAGCGCCTTACTTAATATGTTGTTAGACCCTACGTCTAAACCTTTTACGCGCTTTCCTGACCTCACCAGGTTTCCATTTAACTTAGTTATTCCCTTTTGTATTAAATTTTTATTCAAATTACTAAGTTTCTCTTTCTTACTAATTTCAGTCATATAACTTAACCCATTTAAGTTTATTAATAAGCCCACAACATGTTATTCTCTAGATTGTGGCCCAAGGTATGTAATCCACAATCCCTTTTATATTCTCGTTTGATGTCATCCTTACAGTAACATGTTTTACTTAATATGTAATTAAATATACCTCAATCCACATGTTTTCTATTTAACATGTTAGTCATTATTTATGATTAAATATAACTTATTTCATAAGTTTTCCTCATTCTTTCTCGTTTAATCATAATTCCATTTAAGATTGTCCATATAACTTATCGTTGTTTACTTATTAACTTAGTTCTATTATCTAAGGCCTATGAATAAGTTTCTCTACCCATTTATTATAACTTATGTTATAATTTCCTCTTGTCCCTTAGACAAGTCTAAACATGCTGTTCTTATCAGCGGTTTCAGACCTCCATGTTTACGTATTACTTAATTTATAATTAAGTACAAAATATTTTCCCCCTTTTCTTATCTAGTTTCAGGTTTTCCCCTTTTCTGATTACTTAATTTACAATTAAGTGTCCCTTACCTCATTTCACCAGTTATCCAATTTACTTATTAGTTTGTTATAACAAAAGTTATAATCCCCACTTTTCCCTAGGACAAGTCTACCTGCTGTGACGACCCCAAAATCCCGTGCCACAGTGTTAAGGATAATCATTGGAATATAACACATTAATCATCATAAGCAGAGTACAGATAATAGCATAAACAAGAAATAGAATAATTTACACAAATATGACGGCAAAATCATATATATCACCACTTCAGAGAGCACAGTGCAGGATACTACTTAGTGCATAACAGTACATAATCAGTCTACATCGCCTGTGGTGGAATCATACATAGAGAATACATAACTAAACATCAGTCTACATCGCCAGTGGCGGAATCATTATACATATACAATAATGGCGGAAAAGTCACAATCATCACAATGTAGTCAGGCCTCGCCATTAGCCCAAAAGTGCACCTCTACTGCGGTGCCAAGCCAAAATATGTCAGCTACCTGTAACTAGGCTGCCCGTGTGAAAATGAGGGCACCCGAGTTTGCAAGGTGAACATGGGACTGGTATGAGAAATCTACTTAACTTATTAAACAACAATAATAAGGCAAATCAAAGGACTACGCCACTTTCGCGGAACGGGTTTACTCCAATGAGTGCTAGTGCATGAAATAAAGTAAATGATTAAATCTTCGCAATGCTTTTTATAAAAATGAAGCCATTATAAGACTCAGGTCCCATCATACAATGCAACGCAAGCCGGAGGATAGAGTTTTACCTTATAATGGCCAAAAATGCTTCATACGTATAAAAACAAGTGTTTGATATTATTACTAGTGTATTTATGTTTTCAAAAGCAAATTCAATCATAAATATCAATCCTAGACGGCATGGGTACCATATATCATGTCGCCATACTAGTAATACAATCACATCCGCAATTTCGTATTGGAAATTGGATTCCATCATGAGTAGAGGCAAGGGGCAAGCTCCTCTCCGTTCGAGACACTCTAGCAAATGCCTCAGGATCGCATACAGCGGTCCTTTCGGCTGGGTCTGTCCTCTCTTACTTTTGAGGATTGGCAATTCCTGAACACACGTTTCCCGGTCCTTACAGACCTATAATCGAGGCGCCTCGCATTCCAACAACCACACAGGTGAAAAGTAGATATAAATGTCAGGGCTGGTAGGTCACTGACATCACCATAGCTAGAAAGAAACGTCGTGCTCTCCCGGCGGTCCTTCTCCCGTTTTTGACTCATATCGGGGTGTGAGGCTCGCGAATCCACGATATACACAATGCTACGTCACACAGACCATGCTTTGATCATCAACCACAAGACTTTGCTTTGCAACAGAAGCCTTGATCATTTGCCACTTAGGCGTGCCACATAGGCAATCCACTCCATGCGACTGATTCCTATCAATATGTAACCTCTAAGCTCGTACGTCTCAGAGAAGGGCGTTAAGCAAGAGAATAAATTCTCCGCCGCCAACAGATATATATTCAACAGAGATTAATCAACACAGAACAAAATCCAATGTTAGACACACAGTCCATTTACAAGTTCGTTCTGGGTTTGAACGAAGCCGGAGGCACCATACTCCTCGCATATCCGCACAATCAACAATACGTCCGGACGGCTACTACTTCAGCTCCTTCAAGGTAGCTACTCCAATCACGAGCATCGGTAGCGCCCATCCATCCAATGTGAAGATCGTCGGTCTTGAACCGTCTTCATCTGTTCGACTTCTCACCGTCGATCGATTATTTGAAATGAGAATTAACTCGGCCTTTTCAAATAATCCACGTATATTTAGATTTTCAAACCAATTCTTCACATGGTTAAATTACTCAACATTCACATTTCAGTTCTTTAATATATTTTCATGTTAAATACATTCAACCTTTACATATCAAGCCAACACAGCAAAATTGGTTTATTTCCCCTTTATATCATTTATAATATTTTATAACGATATATCGCTATTTTTATTTATTTTAAAAAAATGGCCATATTTAATTAAATGACGTTTCAGATCGTGCCGAGGCACTAGCGCTGTTTTTCACTAAATTTGTTTTACACATATCTGAGAATCTAACCGTTGGATCTTCAAAAACTTTATTTCATTAGAAAGATCCTTTCAAAACGAATCCAATGGTTTCAGTTTTGGGAAAAATCCGACGGTCGGATTTCCCACACTAGTCGTTTGAAGTTACGATTTCAAAATACGAACTACAGTGTCGTTATTCGATTTAATTTAATTATATTTATATTTATATATAAATATAATCGATTCTGGCGCTGTTTTACTTTAGATTTGAATTAAACATTCCAGAGAATCCAACTGTCGGATCTTTACAAAGTTGGTGCCGTTGGAAAGAAATTTCCAAGGCGAACCTAAAGGTTGCGGTTTCGGGAAAATCCGATGGTCGGATTTCCCGCACTAGTCGTTTGAAATCACGGTTTCAAAGCACGAACTGCACGGCCACGATTCGTTTTAATTTTATTTATATTTATATATATAAATATAGTTCATTCGACGATTTCTATATCGTTTTCACTTCAAATATTTCACTAACGCCTTTAATTTTTGGAAAATTTCGCCATAACCTCCTTTGTACGGGAGGGGCTGGGAAAATTCCCAAATAGCCACATGGGCGTCTCATCTTAAAAAGAAAAAGAAAAAGCCAAGCGGCTAGCCAATAGCCTCATAAAATCATCACCCAAGCAAAACAGTAAACATGTACCTATTTGTCAGGCACACAATTTTGTTCCTCTTCTCTAGCCTCTTTGCTATAACATGTTCAATAAATATACATGTACATATGTGCAATTCTTATCCCTTATCATTTTCCATTCAACTTCATATTTGATTCAATTTGGTTTAAAGACACCATTCATTCCAATGTTGCATACACAAGCAAAAATCATATCATTAGCTAATTAATGATATTTCAACTCATGCATATTTATTTGAACAAGTGGTTATTTTTAACCTTCACATTTCAAAAATGATATTTTTGGCGAACTAAAATATATTTCAACACATGACTATTTTATTTAGTTTCTATGCAAGTTAAAAATAATATTCCTTTCACAAATATTTATTTCAATGCTCGCATATTTTTAGCAAATCACATATATGATAAAAATGGTATTTTTATCATCTAAAATATTTATTCAACACATGAATGTTTTTAACACATCATAATTTCAATAAAAATGTAATTTTTATTGTTCAATCTTTTATTCAACACATGATCCTTTTCACCACACGCACTTCTCAACACATGAGCATTTCCACACATGGATATTTTATATAGTTTGTTCATATAAGAAAGATGAAATTTTTATTGTTGAAACTATTTATTTATAAGGCGAATATTTTACATACTTCATATATATTATCAGAATGTGATTTTTATTGTATAAACACTTTATTCATTCAACACATGAATTTAATTTTCACACATTACTTCTCAACACATGAGAACTTCCACACATGGATATAGTTTCAACACATGACTTTAGTTTCGACGCATGAAAATAATTTCAACATATGAAAATAATTCTAACACATGAATATTATTCAAAATTTCGGCAGCATAACGGCAGGGTAGTTAAAACCGGCACCGTCCCGAGTTCGGCTCCTCGCTCTACCTTAAAACCTCGCGGTTTTTGACAATGGGGATTTCATGCATCTAGTTCGCATGCAGGCGGCATGTTTTATTTTCATTTCCACAATCATTTCAAATTTGTTTCAATCACCAATGGGTATTTTTCAACCACAACCAATCAATATCAACCACAAACAATTATTCAACCATTCGCATTATTCACCAAAATTTTCACACCAATTCACAAACAATAAATATCGTCCATGGTTTGTGGACGAAGGGAGTATATATATATATATATTATTTCTATATTTCACTTGCATTTTAACACATATATTATTTATACAATGCATGTATAATTCATACTTCGCTCATATAGCTTACACAACGCATGTACATGAGGTATACAACACGTATATAATTTATATTTCGCTTGTATGATTTATACATGACATGTCCATTCATATTTCAATTAGAAATCTCACATTGGTTGTCGAGGTGCTAAAAATCCTGGCGAGCTCAGAAAAATCCGCGGTCTCTTCTAAGTGGTAGAGAGCCTCCTTGCGGTCATAATGTTTCCTGTTTCTTCGAATTTCGTCAACGCATCATAAAGATATGTTTTTTCAAAGTTTGCAACACATAAAAGTGTTGTTTTCAATTTTGAAAATCAAAGCCGTTACCTTTCACGATGGTTCAAAACTAGGTTTTCAGTTTTCGCGAAATCTGTTGCATGAGAGGTCGATCAGCTTATACTATGTCGAAGAGGAAGGAGAGGGGCTTCCGCGCCTGGTGGTCACGGCCAGTTCGATTGCCTCTGGCGATGGTGGCGGCGGCGGAAAGGTCGAGACTTTGGGGAGGTCGTTCGCACGAAATACAAGACAATAGTGAGAGTGGCAGGTATGGATTTAAAGAGGAGGGAGAGGCAAACGAAAAGTTGAACTGGGGGTGGGGCTTATTCGGGCTGTGGCGATCGGAAATCGCCAGGGAAGGGGGGAGCACTTCCGTCGTCGATGTCGAGGGGGCTATCGGGGTTTCTGTGATATTTTATTTATTTATTTTAATGAATTGAGAATTTCGATTGGTCGATGGTTTTATTAGATTTGAAAATAGTGTTTCTCCACACAAATCTTAATTCAAACCCAACGACTGTCGCCCCTAGCTAAATAGCCCCATCCCAAACACAATGGGATATGTTTCGTAGGCCAATTCGATTGTTACAGTCAGTTATTTTTCAAATTAAAGTATGAAACATTTTATATTCAATTTGAACGTACATTTCAATTTGCCAGGGCCACAAGCTGATTCGAAAAATTCCAGAAAAATAAATCTAGCTATGTTTTGACGGTACGGTCCCAATAAAATTAGTTTCATCGAATTCTGAGATCGTTTGAAAAATGGCCCTTTTTTGGTCAATCCAATTTAACAGAAATTGACCAAACACATTTTCTTTTGCCACGCTCACATACTAGCTTCAAAAACTATGAAATTTGAAACCTAGCAATAGTTTGACATCCCGGATCCAACAAAAGTGGTTTCGTTGAATTCCGAAGTCGTTTGCAAAATATCTATTTTCCAGGGCTATATATTCTATATAGCGACCATTCTGAAAATTCATTTGGCCATAACTTTTGATTCCTGCTATGGAACTTCGATTTTTCAGATTCGTTAGAAAGGTATTCATAAACAGATTTAAATATTTTTGGTTTCTCTAAAGTCCGTTATATTTTGCACCCGGTGCAGTCAGTCAAAGTTTGAATTCAAATTTTCAAACTGCCCTACTATTTCTACATCACCATTTTATTGAAATATTCTATTTCAATTGTTCAAATTCCTTTGAAGTAACCAATTTAAAAATTTTAAATTGGCTCGTATTTTCCGGGTTGTTATTATCTCCCCCACTTAAAACTTTTCGTCCCCGAAAAGGAAACAACAGTAAAGTAGGAAACAAAATGTAAATGCAAAGTATTGTAAAGGTACCTTGCACCGGAGTTAGTCAGAGATGTCCACTCTGCATTTGGGGTAAGCTTGCTTAATGCTCTCCTCAGTCTCCCAAGTACGGTCTCTAGGATCACTACTCCACTGAACTTTAACTAAATGAATCTTTTTGCTCCTTAGCTCTCTAGTTTCTTTGCCAACAATCTTCAATGGCTCTCTTCTGACAGGTAATTCTGGAGATATTTCCAAGTCCTGTTGCGCTGCTTCTTTACAACAAGATCCGGATCATGCACATGTCTTCTAAGTTGAGATACGTGAAATACATCATGCACTCCAGGCAACCAATCTGGTAATTGAACCATGTAAGCAAGAGTTCAAATTCGTTCAAGAATAGGAAAGGGACCAATAAATCTCGGTGCCAACTTCCCAGTTTTGCCAAATCTGATTGCTCCCCTCATCGGAGAAACTCTTAAAGATACATAATCTCCCACGACAAATGATAAATCTCTTCTTCTAGAATCCACATAACTTTTCTGTCTGCTTTGTGCGGTTTTCAATCGCTTCTTGATGAAGTCGACTTTATCAGATGCTTCTCTAATCATATCGGGTCCTAACACAAGTCTGTTGCCAGGTTCTACCCAATATGCTGGAGACCTGCACGGTCTACCGTATAATGCTTCAAATGGCGACATCCCCAAACTTGCTTGATAGTTATTGTTATATGAGAATTCTGCCAAATGTAAGTGATCTTCCCATGACCCACCAAAATCAATTATACAAGCCCGCAGTAAATCTTCTAGAATTCTATTCACGCGCTCAGTTTGGCCATCTGTCTGAGGGTGATAAGCGGGGCTCATATTCAGTTTCGTTCTCAATTCTGTCTGGAATGCCTCCCAGAACTTGCTAGAAAATATTGGGTCTCTATCACTGAATATGCTGATGGGAATTCCATGCAGCTTAACAATTTCTTTGAAATATATCTGTGCTAGACTTTGAGCGGTTCTATTGGATCTGACAGGTATGAAATGGGCAGTCTTCGTGAAGTGATCTACGATTACCCAAATACTGTCATTACCTTTCTTGGTTCGGGGCAAACCATCTATGAAATCCATGGAAATCTATTCCCATTTCCAACCTGGAACTTCCAATGGTTGCAACAATCTAGCTAGCTTTTGTTGGTCGCTCTTGACTAATTGACAAGTAGGGCATCGGCTAACATATAAAGAAATGTCCCTCTTCATCGCCTTCCACCAAAAAGTGCGTTTGATATCGTTGTACATTTTACTTACTCCAGGATGAATGCAAAGTTTGGATTTATGGCATTCATCGAGCACCTCTCTTTTGAGCTCTGGGATGTTGGGAACACAAATTCTCCCTTTCAGTCTCAGAACTTCTTCTTTATCTATCTGAAAACTTGAGGGCTCGCCCTTCTGTATTCTCCCTCTGATCCTTTGAATGAAGTGATCGTTTTTCTGAAGAGCAGACATTTTATCAATCAATCCTGGCGTAATTATAAGATTGACAATGATTGCGGTTTTTCTACTAAGCGCATCCGCTACAACGTTAGCCTTTCCCGGCGTATACAGGATATCTAGATCATACGCTGCAAGAAATTCTAGCCAACGCTGCTGTCTCAAATTCAGATCTTTCTGGGTGTATAAATACTTCAATGATTGATGATCTGTATACAGTTCAAATTTCTCACCCAATAAGTAATGCCTCCAGATTTTCAAAGCAAAAACGATAGCTAGCAACTCAAGATCATGAGTTACATAATTCTTCTCATGTGGTTTCAGTTGGCGGCTTGCATAAGCGACTACTTGGCCTCTTTGCATTAACACTGCACCAAGACCTCTAATAGAAGCATCTGTCCAAACCGTCAAATCCTGATTGCCATCGATAATGGTTAACACTGGAGTAGTTGTCAATTTTGATTTCAATGCCTGGAAAGCTTCCTCACAGTCAGAAGTCCACTTAAATTTCTCGTGCTTCTTCGTAAGCTTCATTAACGGACCGGATATCTTCGATAAATCCTTAACGAATTTTCGATAATAACTAGCCAACCCCATAAAACTCCTGACTTCTGTGGGTGTAGTAGGCCGTTTCCAGTCTTGAATTGCTGTTATTTTGCTCGGATCGACAGAAATCCCTTCCTTTGACATGACATGGTCAAGGAACGTCACTTCATCTTGCCAGAAGACACATTTAGAGAATTTGGCTTTGAAGACATTCTTTTTCAGAATCTCCAATACTTGTTCTAAGTGTTTTTCATGCTCGGGTTTTGATTTGGAGTAGATTAAAATATCATCGATCAATACGAGGACAAATTTATTCAGAACTCCCCTGAACACTCTATTCATTAGATCGACAAAGTATGCTAGAGCATTGCATAGGCCGAACGACATTACTAACCATTCATATAATATGTTTGGACCTCTGAAAGCTGTCAAAGGAACACACTCCTCTGCAATTCTCAATTGATGAAAACCCGTAGCTAGGTACATTCGGGAAAATACTCTCGCCCCATTTAATTGGTCTAGCAGATCATCGATGCGGGGTAATGGGTATTTGTTTTTGAGCATCTGTTTGTTGAGGTCTCGGTAATCAACACACAATTGAAGAGTACCGTCTGACTTTGAGACAAACACTACAGCTGCACCCCAACTAGAAAAGCTAGGTCTGATCAGACCCTTCCATAGCAGTTGACGAGTTTGATCGCCTAATTCTTCCTTTTCCTTTGGAGTCATTCTGCGAATTGGATGTACTACTGGTCTGGAATTGGGAATTAGATCAATTCTGAATTCTATTTCTCTTTACGGAGGTAAGTTTTCGACTTCTTCAAACACATCCGCATAGTTTCTAACAACAGAAATCTCTTCTAAGGAAGTGGGGATAACTTCTAACGCAGACCAAAATTCCTTTCTATCTGGATTCGAACCATGGCATGGTACAGTAATATATCCAAGCTTCGTTCGAATTTTTACTATCCTTTCCGCACACTTTACTTCAGCTTCGTACTTCGTTAACCAATCAAGCCCGAGAATGATATCGAATTCGGGAAAGTCCATAACGACTAGGTCAAAAGGAAACCGGTATCGAGAAAAAGAAGCAGGTACTTTACAATATAAACTGAGAATAATCGAACCCCCTATTGGATTATGAACTTCAACCGATTCTTTGAGCTTTCTTTGTTTTAACTTTAATTTGTGAAATGTGTTACTATCAATAAAACTACGTGATGCACCAATGTCGAATAATACAGAAACAGGAATATTTTTAATTGTAAGGGTACCTCCCAAAACATCGGGTTTACCTGCTCCATCGGAAGCAGTTGGCGGGTTCGTCCCGTCATATACGTGAGCTACTGCGGCCTTCTTAAGAAAAGGACAGTCTTTGACAAGATGATCTGTCCTGCGGCAGTTAAAGCATGAACCAGGGTTCTGAGAGCCCTGGCTTGAACCTTGAGAGTTGGTCTTCTGCCTTTTCGGGGCTATGCAAACATTTGAGTAGTGCCCCCACCTTGCCACAATTGTACCAGCTTCCCTTTGGCGGCCTGCTAGTCTGTTGATACGAGGACGCCATCTTGCTTGATTCTGGCTGGTTGGTAGCAGGCTTGCGCTTATTCCCGGCCCGGCTCTTAGCACGGACTTGATCCAGGTGCCTTTGATCTAGGTCCTCATAGTTACACGCCATTTCCACTAATTCATTAAACGCCAGCTTGATGTGGGCCATTGCCCTGTCTTGGTACTGTCTCTTCAGCCCGAGGATTAACCTCTTGTTCTTGGACTTCGCGGTGGCGACGAGCTCAGGAGCATAGCGGGATAATTGTGTAAACTTGTTCAGATAATCTTGCACCGAGAGATCCCCTTGCTGGAGGTTTGCAAATTCGTCGTGCATGCGCTCAAGGGCTTGCTTTGGGACATACTTCTCTTTGAATAATTCTTTGAATTCATCCCAGGTCCTACCAGCATTTCTGTTTGTTGCGGTAAGAGCTTCCCACCATAGTTCGGCTTCTTCTTGTAGGAGCCAAGCGCCCATGAAAGCTTTGTCTTGATCACCTAGCCTTAGGCCTCCTAGTATCTTCTCGCATGTTTTCAGCCATGCAAGGGCCTCAATTACAGTGCCCATTCCAGAGAAGGTTTTGCCTCCTAGGTTCTTGTACCTTTTTGCCACGCGGTCCAGCTTGAATTGTTGAGCGGCCGGGGGTTGTATCAAGGGTCCTTCTTCAGCTGGGACTTCTCCTCGTCCTCTGCCACGTCCAGCTCAGCCTCCTCTACCAGCGGCTGCTCGGGTAGCCATTGTTCAAGTTCTGTATAAGCATGAAAAGAGTCAGCCTACAGAAAAGATAATTTTATTGTATGGTAAAGCAGAAGAACTTAAGGAAAGACAACGATGTACTGATCAAATTGTTTTTGCTATTCTGCTTAGCTCATTCTAGGACATTACTAGTCCTATCTCGAATGAGCTACTCGCCTTAGAACACTACTGATTCTATTCTGATGAAGTGTTTAATGTGTTAAATTCCAGAACTAAGGTTAACCAAAGCTCTGATACCAGCTGTGACGACCCCAAAACCCCGTGCCATGGTGTTAAGGATAATCATTGGAATATAACACATTAATCATCATAAGCAGAGTACAAATAATAGCATAAACAAGAAATAGAATAATTTACACAAATATGATGGCGGAATCATATATATATCACCACATCAGAGAGCACAGTGCAGGATACTACTTAGTGCATAACAGTACATAATCAGTCTACATCGCCTGTGGCGGAATCATACATAGATAATACATAACTAAACATCAGTCTACATCGCCAGTGGCGGAATCATAATACATATACAATAATGGCGGAAAAGTCACAATCATCTCAATGTAGTCAAGCCTCGCCATTAGCTCAAAAGTGCACCTCTAATGCGGTGCCAAGCCAAAATATGTCAGCTACCTGTAACTAGGCTGCCCGTGTGAAAATGAGGGCACCCGAGTTTGCAAGGTGAAACAAACTACGAGTCAGTCATGGGACTGGTATGAGAAATCTACTTAACTTATTAAACAACAATAATAAGGCAAATCAAAGGACTACGCCACTTTCGCGGAATGGGTTTACTCCAATGAGTGCTAGTGCATGAAATAAAGTAAATGATTAAATCTTCGCAATGCTTTTTATAAAAATGAAGCCATTATAAGACTCAGGTCCCATCACATAATGCAACGCAAGCCGGAGGATAGAGTTTTACCCTATAATGGCCAAAAATGCTTCATACATATAAAAACAAAAGTGTTTGATATTATTACTAGTGTATATATGTTTTCAAAAGCAAATTCAATCATAAATATCAATCCTAGACGGCATGGGTACCATATATCATGTCGTCATACTAGTAATACAATCACATCCGCAATTTCGTATTGGAAATTGGATTCCATCAAGAGTCTAGGCAAGGGGCAAGCTCCTCTCCGTTCGAGACACTCTAGCAAATGCCTCAGGATCGCACACAGCGGTCCTTGGAATCAGCTGGGCCGGTCCTCTGTTACTTTTGAGGATTGGCAATTCCTGAACACACGTTTCCTGGTCCTTACAGACCTATAATCGAGGCGCCTCGCATTCCAACAACCACATAGGTGAAAAGTAGATATAAATGTCAGGGCTGGTAGGTCACTGACACCACTATAGCTAGAAAGAAACGTCATGCTCTCCCAGCGGTCCTTCTCCCGTTTTTGACTCATACCGGGGTGTGAGGCTCGCGAATCCACGTTATACACAAAGCTACGTCACATAGACCATGCTTTGATCATCAACCACAAGACTTTGCTTTGCAACAGAAGCCTTGATCATTTGCCACTTAGGCGTGCCACACAGGCAATCCACTCCATGCGACTGATTTCTATCAATATGTAACCTCTAAGCTCGTACGTCTCAGAGAAGGGCGTTAAGCAAGAGAATAAATTCTCCACCGCCAAATAGATATATATTCAACAGAGATCAATCAGCACAGAATAAAATCCAATGTCAGACACACAGTCCATTTACAAGTTCGTTCTGGGTTTGAACGAAGGTGGAGGCACCATATTCCTCGCATATCCGCACAATCAACAATACGTCCGTATGTCTACTACTTCAGCTCCTTCAAGGTAGCTACTCCAATCATGAGCATCGGTAGAGCCCATCCATCCAATGTGAAGATCGTCGGTCTTGAACCGTCTTCATCTCTTCGACTTCTCATCGTCGATCGATTATTTGAAATGAGAATTAACTCGGCCTTTTCAAATAATCCACGTATATTTAGATTTTCAAACCAATTCTTCACATGGTTAAATTACTCAACATTCACATTTCAGTACCTTAGTATATTTTCATGTTAAATACATTCAACCATCACATATCAAGCCAACACAGCAAATTGGTTTATTTCCACTCTATATCGTTTATAATATTTTATAACGATATATCGCCATTTTTATTTATTTAAAAAAACGGCCATATTTAATTAAATGACGTTTCAGGTCATGCCGAGGCACTGGCGCTGTTTTTCACTGAATTTGTTTTACACATATCTGAGAATCTAACCGTTGGATCTTCACAAACTTTATTTCATTAGAAAGATCCTTTCAGAACGAATCTAACGGTTTCAGTTTTGGGAAAATCCGACGGTCGGATTTCCCACACTAGTCGTTTGAAGTTACGATTTCAAAATACGAACTGCAGTGTCGTTATTCGATTTAATTTAATTATATTTATATTTATATACAAATATAATCGATTCTGGTGTTGTTTTTCTTTAGATTTGAATTAAACATTCCAGAGAATGCAACCGTCAGATCTTTACAAAGTTGGCACCGTTGGAAAGATATTTCCAAGGCGAACCTAACGGTTGCGGTTTCGGGAAAATCCGATGGTCGGATTTCCCGCACTAGTCGTTTGAAATCATGGTTTCAAAACACGAACTGCACGGCCATGATTCGTTTTAATTTTATTTATTTATTTATTTATATATATATATAGTTCATTCGATGATTTCTATATCGTTTTCACTTCAAATATTTCACTAACGCCTTTAATTTTTGGAAAATTTTTCCATAACCTCCTTTGTACGTGAGGGGCTGGGAAAATTCCCAAATAGCCACACGGGAGTCTCATCTCAAAAAGAAAAAGAAAAGGCCAAGCGGCTCGCCAATAGGCTCATAAAATCATCACCCAAGCAAAACAGTAAACATGTACCTATTTGTCGGGCACACAATTTTATTCCTCTTTTCTAGCCTCTTTGCTATAACCTGTTCAATAAATATGCATGTACATATGTGCAATTCTTATCACTTATCATTTTCCATTCAACTTCATATTTGATTCAATTTGGTTTAAAGACACCATTCATTCCAATGTTGCATACACAAGCAAAAATCATATCATTAGCTAATTAATGAATATTTCAACTCATGCATATTTATTTGAACAAGCGGTTATTTTTAACCTTCACATTTCAAAAATGATATTTTTGGCGAACTAAAATATATTTCAACACATGACTATTTTATTTAGTTCCTATGTATGTTAAAAATAATATTCCTTTCACAAATATTTATTTCAACGCTCGCATATTTTTAGCAAATCACATATATGATAAAAATGGTATTTTTATCATCTAAAATATTTATTCAACACATGAATGTTTTTAACACATCATAATTTCAATAAAAATGTAAT
The DNA here is from genome assembly GCA_030737875.1 of Allium sativum. Taxonomy (NCBI): domain Eukaryota; kingdom Viridiplantae; phylum Streptophyta; class Magnoliopsida; order Asparagales; family Amaryllidaceae; genus Allium; species Allium sativum. The sequence goes on from CM060913.1 coordinate 662,756,339, forward strand.
TTTTATTGTTCAATCTTCTATTCAACACATGAACCTTTTCATTACACGCACTTCTCAACACATGAGCATTTCCATACATGGATATTTTATATAGTTTGTTCATATAAGAAAGATGAAATTTTTATTGTTGAAACTATTTATTTATAAGGCGAATATTTTACATACTTCATATATATTATCAAAATGTGATTTTTATTGTTTAAACACTTCATTCATTCAACACATAAATTTAATTTTCACACATTACTTCTCAACACATGAGTACTTCCACACATGGATATAGTTTCAACACATGACTTTCGTTTTGACGCATGAAAATAATTTCAACATATGAAAATAATTCTAACACATGAATATTATTCAAAATTTCGGCAGCATAACGGCAGGGTAGTTAAAACCGGCACCGTCACGAGTACGGCTCCTCGCTCTACCTTAAAACCTCGCGGTTTTTGACAATGGGGATTTCATGCATCTAGTTCGCACGCAGGCGGCATGTTTTATTTTCATTTCCCCAATCATTTCAAATTTGTTTCAATCACCAATGGGTATTTTCAACCACAACCAATCAATATCAACCACAAACGATTATTCAACCATTCGCATTATTCACCAAATTTTTTACATCAATTCACAAACAATAAATATCGTCCATGGTTTGTGGACGAGGGGAGTATATATATATTATTTCTATATTTTACTTGCATTTTAACACACATATTATTTATACAATGCATGTATAATTAATACTTCGCTCATATAGCTTACACAACGCATGTACATGAGGTATACAACACGTGTATAATTTATATTTCGCTTATAAGATTTATATATGACATTTCCATTCACATTTCAATTAGAAATCTCACATTGGTTGTCGAGGTGCTAAAAATCCTAGCGAGCTCAGAAAAATCCGCGGTCTCTTCTAAATGGTAGAGAGCCTCCTTGCGGTCACAATGTTTTCTGTTTCATCGAATTTCATCAACACATCATAAAGATATGATTTTTCAAAGTTTGCAACACATAAAAGTGTTATTTTCAATTTTGAAAATCAAAGCTGTTACCTTTCACGATGGTTCAAAACTAGGTTTTCAGTTTTCGCGAAATCCGTTGCACGAGAGGTCGATCAGCATATACTACGTCGAAGAGGAAGGAGAGGGGCTTCCGTGCCTGGTGGTCACGGCCAATTCGATCGCCTCTAGCAATGGTGGCAGCGGCGGAAAGGTCGAGACTTTGGGGAGGTTGTTCGCACGAAATACAAGACGATAGGGAGAGTGGCGGGTATGGATTTAAAGAGGAGGGAGAGGCGAACGAAAAGTTGAACTAGGGGTGGGGTTGATTCGGGCTGTGGCGATCGGAAATCGCCAGTGAAGGGGGAGCACTTCCGTCGTCGATGTCGAGGGGCGGTCGGGGTTTCTGTGATATTTTTATTTTAATGAATGGAGAATTTTGATTGGCCGATGGTTTTATTAGATTTTAAAATAGTGTTTCTCCACACAGATCCCAATTCAAACCCAATGACTGTCGCCCCCAGCTAAATACCCCCATCCCGAACATAATGGGATATGTTTCATAGGCCAATTCGATTGTTACAGTCAGTTATTTTTCAAATTAAAGTATAAAACATTTTATATTTCAAATGTACATTTCAATTTTTCAGGGCCACAAACTGATTCGAAAAATTCCAAAAATATAAATCTAACTATGTTTTGACGCTACGGTCCCAAAAAAACTAGTTTCATCGAATTCTGAGATCGTTTGAAAAATGGCCCTTTTCTGGTCGATCCAATTTAACAGAAATTAACCAAACACATTTTCTTTTGCCACGCTCACATACTAGCTTCAAAAATTATGAAATTTGAAACCTAGCAATAGTTTGACATCCCTGATCCAACGAAAGTGGTTTCGTCGAATTCCGATGTCGTTTGCAAAATATCTATTTTCCAGGGCTATATATTATATATAGTGACCATTCTGAAAATTCATTTGGCTATAACTTTTGATTCCCGCTATGAAACTTCGATTTTTCACATTCATTAGAAAGGTATTCATAAACAGATTTAAATATTTTTGGTTTCACTAAAATCCGTTATATTTTGCACCCGGTGCAGTCAGTCAAAGATTGAATTCAAATTTTCAAACTGTCCTACTATTTCTACATCACCATTTTATTGAAATATTCTATTTCAATTGTTCAAATTCCTTTGAAATAACCAATTTAAAATTTTTAAATTGGCTCGTATTTTCCAGGTTGTTACAACCTATTATACAACATTTTCATTAATGTTATTTATTTATAATAGGTGATTATCATTCCCCTTTTTAAACCATTTTCTTTTACTGTTGTATTCCAGTATTCTTCATTCACTGTAATATATGTTCCTATTTTAATTAAGGAAAACACTTCTTGCACCTTATCAGTTAGATAGAAGGAATCAGTGATTTATTTTCATAACGTATTCCTATCTAAAATCATGGTAGCAAGTAATTTCTTTAATTTTCTTACATTATTTACTATGGCTTACTTGCAATCACGTTCTCAATAATAGGCCATTTAGGGAAATACATCACTTTCCCTTCGTATCACACTAACTCAGTTCATTACATCCCTTCCTTTATTATTTTCTGGGTTAGAAATTTAATTACCATCATTGCCATTTATTCACATCTTGTTATATACATATATTTATATATATGTACATACATATGCCTAGACCTCTCACATTAAGCCTACACTTGTGGATGATGGATTTGTCGGGCGGGTCCATGCAGACTTCTACCACAAGTCGACTTAACCTCGTGCCTTAGCACCATTTTTAGTTATGCACTTAGACCTCTCACATTAGATTTACCACTTGTGAATGATGGATATGCCTGGCGGGTCCAGGCAGACTTCTAAAATAAGTGCAATCTAACCTAGTGTCTAGGGCGTTACAGTTCCAAATTACTGTGTATTTAGGCATGTTCATATTTTAATAGTTACCACTTTTCCCATGTAAATTTTTGGCATATTCTACTCTTCTTATGTTTACTGTAATCCAATTTACATGTCGTCAAGTTATGCTTATATTTTGGCACATGTCCTTTTTAACATGTATTTAATTCTAATTTGTGACATGTAAGCATTTAATCGGGTAACTGTTTAGATCTAACAAGTTACATACTCAATAATATGCCACAAGTAAATCATGTAGTTACAATCACTGAATTGGCTATTCATATCCTAACAAGTTTATTTTCTCCAACATGTAAACATTCAATACTTTAGCCAACTCAACATTGGAATTTCCTGACATATTCATATTAACATTTCAACTCGTTATAAGAACAATTTATAACTGATTTGGCAATTTCACAATTGATAAAAAGGGGAATGCTAAACAATTATGTACCATTATCTAAAATAATATGGCTTAAATCCACTCACCTCGTAAGCTTTCCAAATCCTGGATCTGGTCCAGATCTAATCTTCCATGATTTCCCCCTAATTGGATTCAAAACCTAATAATTATGGATTTACTATTTTTACTAAAAGAGAAATGGAAAAGAAAGAGGAGGAAATTGAAAATTAGACCAGATCTAGGTATTACCTCACTTCGATAAGAGATCTAAAATTAACGTAGATCCGTTCTAGAAAAATATAAAAAGGGATTGCTGATGTAGAATCCTAGATCTCCAAGCTTGAATAACTCTAATAGGTTGAAGAAGAAGAAAAGGATAGAACAAACTACGTTGAGCAGCACTTCGTCATCGCCATTGAATTTGTGAATAAAACAATGGGTCTAAGGTCTTATTTTTAGGTGTAGCGGAGGAACCAGGACCCTTAGATCTAAATCTAAAACACCAAAGCCGACCACATTAGAAAAGAATGTTCCAGATCCGCAGGTGGGTTGACCCCACTATTGGTGGGTCGACCCCTAGGTCGACCCCCCTGTTGGTTGGTCGACCCCCAACAGGAAAAATTCCCGCTCAACTTCCCGCCTTGCGAATTTTGATTTTTGAACCGATCTTCGATTTTTCTGGATATATTTAGTTTATATATATATACATACAAGCTCCTTATATGTATACAAACTTCTAACGCTCATAACTTCTTATGGTGTCCGATTTACGCAAATCAGGTGTCTGTCTTGACCAAAATTTTGAGGCGGACGCAATGGCGCAGTCCGTTTTACTTAATTATGAATATTTAATTAAGTTATTCTTATTTTATTATCTTAAGTTAAAAATGCAGGGTGTTACATGATATCAGTTTTACTAGCCTGGTGGTATTAGTTTTTTGAGTGTTAGTTAAAATTTATTTGTCCAGTATCATTGTATCAGTTTTATTAGGATGGTAGTATCAGTTTTTCTTATTGTTTATTGAAATTTAATTTTTCATATTCTTGGTTTCATTTTTAAGTATCTGGTAGTATCAGAACTTCAACATTCTTAGCAACAAAATTGATATTATTTTATTAAACAACAACTTTGATTCAAAACAAATTTGTTTTTGTAGGTTCTAGAAATTTCAGATATACAGCCACATGAATCAAAATTATTGGATATAGCGGCTGAAATTTCTTCTAAATCAAGGAAAGCAAAAGAATGCCCAGTAACAAAAAAATGTCAAACAAAAGTGGATTCTATTGAGGATGATGTGAGTATAAGAGTGTTGAAGATTCATATTGACAAAATTGAAGCTGAAAACATGAAATTGAAAAAAAAATGAAAAATGAAAGATTTTTAAGAAGAGAAGTAGAGAAAAAGGTTTATATTTTGGAACAATAGTTGCATGGAAGAAATACAGATTTTGAACAGACGGAACTTTCAAAATCTGATTCGGAAGAGACAGTAAGTGATTCACCTTCTTAACATAATGAAGAAGAAAAAGGAAAAAACGACAATGAGAATGTAGAGAATGAAAATCAATGCAATATTCAAGTTGATAAAAAGAAATGTGAAGAAAAGGAAAATTTTGAAATTGCGGAAAAAACAATCCCAAATGCAGAAGACTCAAAAATCAGCAAAAATTTATCAGTTGAAGTTAGTCCACCAACTTCGACTTTGGTATCACACAAATTATTGAGGAAATACAAGCAACAAAATCGGGCCAACAAAAAGAAAAAAATGCCAACGGAAGACGAACCGCCTTCATATGTAGACATAATAAAAAAGAAAAAAAAGGAAAAAGACCAAAAGAAGAGATTCATTTGACTATCCAACAATTTCGAAGAAAAAGGAATGAAAACAAATGTTGAAGCAGGAAAAAATAACGAAGATCAGCATAGAGAAGAATCAGAAAATGAAAAAAAGCATGAGCAACAGCATGAAGGAAAATAAAGTGTGAAAACAGAGAAAAATCTAGAGCAAGAATCGATTTAAGTTGAAAAGGCACCATCTATTTTGGAACCGTCATGGGCAGAATTGAATTTTTCGCATTGTGAGAGTGTTAAATATCTGAATAAACAACAAGCCGTGGTTGAAGAAAAATTCTCCATTGCAAAAGCAAGAAATTTGTAAGTACACATTTTTTTTATCGATATTAATAGAGATTTGTTCAAAACTTAACTATAATTTTCATTTCTACAAAATATGGATGTTATGATAAATGATGACACAATTTTAGGTGGTTGCATCATGTTAGACCCAAATGTGGTTCTAACACCCAAATTGATTAGAAACAAGGTAAAATAAAACAGAAATAAAAAAGAACACACAAGATTTATAGTGGTTCGGCGAAGAAATGCCTACGTCCACTTAGTTTTCACTATATTCAGTAATTCAGTTACAAATGCAATGTAAGATTCACTCACAGCTCACTTTTGTTCACTCAAATGATTAAGACAAGAAATGAAAGATGATTTGGATTCTCCGGGAGTAATGGAGTTCGGATGATGGAGGAACTTGGATTCTCAAAAGTGCTGAAAAAAAGATCCTTCTCTTTGTCTCTAGATGGGGTATTTATAGGTGTGAATTTGCCTGAGATTCAATCCGGGTCGGAACACGTGTCATCCATTGCAATCTCTTCGGGTTCGGATGAGCTATCAAGCTGACAACACATCAAAGAGATGGACGTTAGGGGTAGGAATTAGTCATATTCGGTCCGGTTATCCAGGCGATTTTGTAGGAGAGTAACAGGGAACATGGGTTCGGATCGGAGACGCACAGACAAGGGGGTCGGATCGGGATATCCGATCCGAACCGGATTGGCTGGGACGCGACGTTCTCTTCTTCTCCAATCTGCTCCGCTCCGATCCATTTTCGTGGCAAACAGGTGGCTTTGCGATCCAATTGAGATTCAGTTGCCCTCCGATCCGATTAGACATGCCTTACCAATTTACTCAATAGGAGCTCCCCGATCCGAACAGGGGACTCTTCCCGACCCGAACCGAGGATTTGCTCTGACCCGATCCGAACAGCTGCTGCTATCTAATCTAGATCGTAGAGTCTTCTCCAATCCGAGCCGAAGTCTTCTAATAAAAAATGCCCTTCAATATTTGGTTTCTTGACTTTGTGTTGCCTAGTTCACAAAGTAGGCCAACACTTTGCCCCCTCAAAGGATGCTTCTGTCGTATACGAAGCATGCTTTGATGTCCTCTGTTCAATGCCTTTTTGAAATTGAATCATTGAGAATTCGTTCCTTTTCGCTTATGAAAATGCGTTGTTTCATGAAGTCACCTCTCTTATCGCTTATATATATGTTGCAAAATACACCACTTATTTTCTCCATTGCTGAGCAAGTCCGGAAATCCTTCGCGACGCATAGCGCTTCTCTCAGGTATGTTTTTCTTTATTCTTCTTTTTTGAATTCAATTGGTACGTCAAGTCATTGGGCTCGGTTCCATTCAGTTCGGACCCGACCCGTCCAAACTCGTCTTTCCTTTTACTTAACACTATGCTAGTGGGCCAAAGCGACTTGGTGGGCTTAAATTCCGATCCAAGCGAGAATATGAACGGCCATCGTATACCTATATAAATCTGCTCCCTGCCTTTTCCCCCCTTTCTTTTCCTTTTACTGCGCGTATCTGGTAGATTCTCCGTCAAAACCCTAGGCCCAAAAAGAAAAAGAAAAAAGAAAAAAGAAAGGAAAAAAAAGAAAGACTCTTATAATTCTCGTGCTGATCTCTATACTAAACACCTTGGTAGGTTTATATCTGCAATTAACTTTGTAAGAATTATTCCCAACTGGAAATTACGGTCAATTCAACCGATTTGCGCATAACTTTGATTTGGTTTCAACGTCCCAGTCCCCTCCCCTTCCTTCGCCATCGTCGTCGGTGGCTCAATTGCCACCTCGAGGCGTTAAGAGGATGGATTTAAGGCTCACTGTAGGGGGTTTAAAGAGAAATAAAAATTCAGTCTTGATTGGGGTCATTGGCATGGAATCGGGTTCAAATTTAGAGAAGAGGAGGAAGAAAAAGAGTGCAGGGGATCGGTTCGGGTGAAGGAGTGTAAAGATGAAGAAGAAAAAGAAAAATAGTTTGAGTGACCGGATCGGGTCGGAGTTGTGAAGCAAGGAAAAGAAGCGTATCTGGCTTGACCGGGTCGGATTAGAACAAGAGTGCAGGGGATCGGTTCGGGTGAATGCCTCGTGGTTCAGTGGTAGAACATCCGAACCGCTCCGAAAATCCTTCTCCGATCCAGTCTGGTTCTGCTTGAGAGGCGTGACTATCTTCTACTAGCCAAGACAAAATCTCCCTCCGATCCGATCCCGATGTGTGCCTCCGAACCGAACCGAAGTGATGAACTCTATACATAATAATTTGCTCAACCAACTTAATTAATGTTGAATCACAACTCTCAACTTAATGGACAGTCAGGATAATGCCTTGTGAACATAAACGAGAATCAAGGACAACTCTGACTATTACTTTCTCTTTAAAGCTTCGTCTTGCATTGCTGTACTTCTATTTTGTATTTCCCACATTTGTTGCACACACTTTAGTTCACACACATACACAAAAAAGGGGACACGGGATAATTCACTCTAATCCGTGCTATTGCTTCTTCAATAGTTCCATGACAATGAGGCCCAGACGCTCTTCTCGTTTAGCTGAAAGGAAAGAAGCTCCGGAAACTTCCAACAAAATCACTCTTGAGGATATATCTTCCTCGTCCGATCCAGAATGGGACAGTGAAGGTCCGGATTACGGGGTTGGTCATCGGGAAAGCGACGAAGCGTCTTCAGATACTGAAGTTTCCCTGGGCTTTGAGGAGGAAGGAGGGATCGGTGACAATCGAGCACCCGATGAATTTGACTCAGCCATTATATTGGAGTCACCTCCAGATTCCGTAGAATCGACAATTGACAACGACCGACTTATTAGAATTTGCTTGAAGTACGGAATAATGAAAAGAGACACTTTAGTGCCCTCACGTTCTGACCGTCCCCATAACCCTCCAGAAGGATATATGACAGTCACTCGTCTGATGTGCATGGTTGGCGCCATTCCTCCATTCTCGCCTTTCATCGTCGACTTCTTAAGACAAATGCGGATTGCCCCCATGCAGCTGCATCCCAATTCATACGCCTATCTGCATACCTTATTCATAGCATATCGTGAAATTCTAGGCGTGGAGCTTACGTTTGACGATGTTCATTTCTTCTATAATTTCAAACATCGGACTAGAGAAACCCCTTCTTTCTGTTACTTTGAGTCGGTCCCAAAGAGGAAGATAATCTCTACGCCGTTTAGCAGCAAAGCTGGAGATTCCAGACTAGAGTGGTTCTATATAAAGCAACAGTCTGGATGCGCCAGAAGATGGACAAAATCAAGTAAAGCATTGATTTTCTGAACCCGGACTCTATACACTTGAATCATCAACCTGACCTGTTTTCCTTTTTTGTTTACAGTCGACAATCCCAAACAGATATCAGACCAAGTGTTCTTTGATCGGATGCATCGTCTTCTTAATGGCGATAAAAAATTCTTGACAATTGACGAGGTCCTTAAAGATGAATACCTTCACTTTCATGGACTGCTATCTGTTTTTCGCAGCATTGGACATGGGACGGTTCCATACGCGTACATTCCTCCAGTGGAGGTGGTCCCAAAGATAGGAGAGGGCTCAGGAATTCCTACCGCTTCTCTTCACACTTCACCTTCTCCATCTTCTACGCAAGATGATGAATTGGCTAATCTGTCCAAAGAACATCGTGAAGGGTATAGTGCCCCCGAGGGAACTACTTCTCTAGATAAGTCAAAATCTTCCCAAGAGTCGCCACTTCACGCTTCCGAAGGGGATGTTCCTAGCGCCGACGAGCACATATTTCAGGGTTTGGGGGATCTCCCCTTACCCGAGACGATCTATACTTCAGAGGATTTCAGGAAGGATCCTTTAGTCTTCACTTCTTCCGAAGAAACTACTCCTGCTAAGGCCAAAGAGCCTGCCCGCACTATTCTAGCTTCAGACTCGGGTTGGTTGGGGGGATACACACCACTTAGGATGCACTTTACACCACTGTATTAACATTCATTGCACTTCTTTTCTGCATGAATTCGTTGGTTCTGAACTTCGTTTATTTATCGTGCAGGTACAATGTCTCGATCCTCTTATGATATAAGAAAGCTTCGTCGCAGCATGTTCAATCCTCCTCAGGATGCCGAGTATGACCGCCGGGATGACCGCGGCAGGGAGGAAAGAAGACCCTATGATCCTTATCGATCTCGATCCTCACGTTCCCGCTCACCAGTTCGACCGGAACAAGAAAAATACAAAAGCTATCAAGGTCGTAGGGAGGAGGATAGACCACAATCTAGGGATTCCACTTCCTCCCATGAAAAGCGGAGTAGAGAGAAGACACCTCCAAAGGAAACTGGGTCTAGAAGTAAGCAAAAAGTCCCTGCTACTAAGCGACCTCGGACAGACAAGGGTTCTACAGAATCTTCCTTAGGAAGGGACACTGAACTAACAATCCTCGCCCCTCCTCCACCAGATGCGGGAACCGCCGTAAGGCTGGCATACTTAAAGGAGCAATTTCCCGAGCACTACTTCGAGACTCTGACCTTTCTACCTTCCCTTGAACCTATTTCTTCTAATTGGGCAGAGGAGGCCAGAGCAAAGATTGATTTGGTGGAAAAACAATATACCGAAATGTTCAAGTATTCCCGCACTCTTTCTAGAATCATTCGCACGCTAATGACAAATGCTGACTCAATGCACAAAACTGCAGAGGAAGATGCTAAGGCCCTAAAAACCTTAGGAAAAAATTTAGAAGATACTCAAGCTCAACTAGCTATTGCTCAGAAGAACGCTTCTAACTTCAAACAACAGTTTGAGGACATGCAAAAGCGCTATCATGATTTGCTAGAATCCCACACTCAGGAACGTTCCGAGTTGAAGAAGCAAGCTGACGAAGCCAAATCAGAGGCTGCTAAGACACGTCTCGCTTATGCTGAGCTTGAGCAGAAGAACGCCGAGTTAGCGAAAAGGAGTGCTGAGTTAGAAAAGAAAAACGCCGACTTGGCTTCAAAATTGTTAGAGGCGGAAAACAGGGCTGCTCTGGCTGAAGGCAATGTGGAATGCGCTATTAAATCTGCGGAGGAAACTCGCAAGCAATTGTCTGATGCGGAGGCTGAAATTCAAGGTTTCGGCGAGCTAATGATTGAATTCTTCGCGCACATTATTCGTCGTCGAAACATTTCCTGGATCGAGGACTATCCATCCACTTTGGTTCATGTGTGGAATCAAATCGTCGAGTGGGAAAAAGAAGAGCTTAAGGTCGACTCCCTCGATGAAGATAAGCTGATGGAGAAATATTTGAGAGACGACGAACCGGAGCGCCTAGCTGAAGGGCGCCGTTTAATTGCTGAAGCCATGGAAGAAGAGAGGCGGAAGTCTAAACAGAAAACCATTCCTGAAGCTGGTTCCTCTTCTTCTGCTCCTGTAACTCCCGAAGTAGAAGGGTATGATCCCGAAAACCCGGGAATTCCCCGAACCACTTTGCTATCTCCTATTCCTGAAATAACTCCAGAGGTATAGTCACCCCCGCTGAAAAGTCTTCAGAAGGTATCCCTATCTTTTCTCCTCAATTTGTCAAGGCTACTACTACCTTTGGCTACATAACCGAACGTTCGATGAGAAATCCTTTACTCTCGCCTGAGTTGATAACCGATGTTTCTCATTTTGTAGGCGTTGAATCCTCCGCGAAGACAGATGTTGTTCAAGGAACTACCACTGGGACAAAGCCCGCTGATAGGGTCAAAGAAGGGGAAGGCAAGGCTGCTTCAATAGACCTGGGGGAAAGAAGTGAGCCAACTAAGGTCACTACTCCCCATGATGAAGAAATGATTGCAACTCTAAAAGGCGACGGAGGAGACGAGGGGCATGATGAGGAACCAGAGGTTACAATAACCGGGGAGTCAAAAAGCGCTGATGACGTTACCTTGGCGGCCATGAAGGCTGATCAAGACAAGCGCTTGCAATTAACGGCTGAAGAATTAGACCCTGAGGTTCTCAAGCCCCTCGCAGTGGTGGATGCAGGTTCAAGGTTAGTTGTTAAGCTCTCAACTAGATCTATTACCGAAGAACTTGCTAAAAAATCTTCTCTTGATTCCAGTGCCCCGCCCTCCGGGAAGAAGTCTGCTAGCTCCAGTACTACATCTTCAGGGAAAAAGAAATCAAAGCGGATCTTGACTGAAGCCGAGAAGGAAGCAAAAGATGCGGAAAAAGCTGCCAAAAAATCGAAGGCTCATCCCAAACCCAAATAGTGGGTTCCCCTGTATCTTTTTAGCATCTTTATAAACCAATAAGTGCTGCTACACCAACAGCTTCCGCACTTTCTTTTCCAGTTATTTCCCTGTACAAATTCATTCATTTGTAAATAAAAATAATTCACTTTTTGCAATGTTTATTTGTTAGCAGTTCTGTACTTATGTAAAAATGCATATCTATGGTTATGAAACAAAGTTGTGGAGAGGGGATTTATGTATATATATATGTGTCCCCAGTCAATCTCCATAGGTTATTCAGTGCTTAACCATGCAATCTGAACGCTCCCGATTTTCTAACGGGATAGCATTTCCTGTGTCATCAATATCTGTTGTTTTTCCTGGCATTTCTTTTATACTCTTTCTCATTCTCTTGAGAGTTAGAGTTTGAGTTCAGTTATTTGTTTATTCCCCGGTCGTTCAACGGGAAAAGATTTCTTTCTCGGCGCTCGGTCGGAGATGCCTTTATACTCTCTTTCTCTCTGGAAAGTTAGAGTTCGGAGTTGAACCTCTTTCTCAGCGCTCAGTCGGAGACGCTTTTATACTCTCTCTCTTTCTCCGGAGAGTTAGAGTTAAGAATAGAATTTCTTTTTCAGCGCTCAGTTTGAGACGCTTTTATACTCTCTCTCTTTCTCTGGAGAGTTAGAGTTAAGAATGTCGTTTTCTCATTCTTTTATGTCTTATTGCACAAATAATCATTGTGCTTCTTTTTATGCCCAAACTGTTTCAACCTTTTTAGGCTCTAAGTTATCCTGTATTTTATAATCACAACAGAACAACTAACGAATGTAAATGCATAAAAGTAAATAACACACAATATTTTTATAGTGGTTCAGCTAAGTCATAGCCTACATCCACTTTTTAGACCTTTATTCATATCATCAGATTTTCTCAAGGCAAGTCGTGCCTTATTACAGAATTTATAGGAAGAACAGCAAAAAGTATAGCATTTCTAATCCAAATATCGCATTAAGTGTTGGGCATTCCATGCTCGAGGGACTTCTTCGCCATCTACGGTCGTTAACTTGAATGTTCCTTTATCAAGTCTCCGTTGGATGACAAAGGGTCCTTCCCATTTTGGGCCGAGGTGAGGAAGAGATGGAAAAACCCTCTTTAGCACCAAATCCCCTGGTTCAAAAGTTCTGAGGCGAACCTTTTTGTCATAATAGCGTGCCATCTGACGTCGATGTCTTGCTGCACGCAAGTCTGCTTCATCCCTTTTCTCTTCGACCTCATCAAGAGACTCAAGTAGAAGTGCCCGATTCGTCATCGGGTCATAATACGTAACCCTGTGGGAAGGAACTTCCAGTTCAACTGGAATTACTGCTTCTAAGCCAAAGGAGAGAGAGAAAGGGGTATGACCGGTAGCCGTTTTAAACGTTGTTCGATATGCCCACAAGGCTAGGGGCAATTCATCAACCCATTTTGCCTTTGCACGCTCCAACCGTTTCTTGAGGATGGATTTTATGACTTTGTTTACCGCTTCTACTTGCCCATTTGATTGTGGGTAGGCGACTGCAGTATATCGCTTGTCTATCTTATATTTCTGGCAAAAATTTCTGAACTCAGAGCTATCAAACTGGGTTCCGTTGTCAGTTATAATCGTCCTTGGGATCCCGAACCGGCATATAATATTTCTGACCACAAAACTTATCACTTTTCTTGTTGTGATTTTGGTCAAATGTTCAGCTTCCACCCATTTCGTGAAATAATCCACGGCTACTATGGCATACTTAGCCCCTCCTTTAGCAATTGGTAAAACTCCAATGATATCGATTCCCCATGTGGCAAACGGCCAAGGACTCACCATCGATTTAAGCTGGGTTGACGGTGCCCTGGGGATTTTGGCGAATCTCTGGCACTTATCGCAGCGTCGTGAATAATCAGCTGCATCCTTGTTGATCGTAGGCCAGAAGTATCCGTACCGCAATATTTTCTTTGCTAAAGTTTGACCTCCTGTATGATCTCCACACTCACCTTCGTGCACTTCTCTCAGTACGCGCTTGATGTCGTCGTGTGCGATACATCGTAACAGGGGCATAGAAAATCCTTGTCTATAGAGAGTATCGTCTTGCATAACATATCTGGCAGCTTTGCGGACTACAGCTCTTTTCTCACTTTTCTTCGATGGGAGTGTCCCATTCTTAAGAAAACTCTTGATTGGAGTCATCCATGACTCCTTCTCTGGTTCCGCTTCAAGAACGAATTCAATTTCCATTGACTCAAAGCTTGGCGATTCCAATGTTTCAATTGGAATTACCTCGGTCCCTTCTGGATTGTCAGAACTAGCCAGTTTTGCCAGTCTATCCGCTTTCTGGTTTTCAATTCTGGGAATATGTGTTATGCTGTACCGATCTAAGCTATTCAATAGCTCTTTCACTTTCTTGAGGTAGGCGATAAGTCGAGGTCCTCGAGCCGCGAATTCCTCTCGCACTTGACAAACAACAATCTTAGAGTCACAAAATATGTCCATCACTTTTACTCCGAGGTCTTTAGCGAGTTTTAGCCCGGCAATCAGGGCTTCATACTCAGAGTCATTGTTTGTTGCCGAAAATTCTAACCGTAGGGCGTAATATAATGACCGTCCCTCGGGAGTGACTAAGACAATTCCAGCTCCGGACCTTCGGTCATTTTTAGCTCCATCTGTATATAATTTCCACGGATTCATCTCTAGCTTATCCTCGGATTTGACCACTCGGTCATTGATTATTTCTTCATCTGGAATGGTGAACTCCGCAATAAAGTCTGCTAGAGCTTGCCCCCTGATTGACTTTCGTGGTTGAAAATTCAAATCAAACTGGCTTAGTTCTATGTTCCATTTAATCAACCTTCCCGACGCTTCGGGTCTCTGCAACACCTGTCTTAACGGCTGATCGGTGTATATGGTTATGGGATGAGCTTGGAAGTAGTGACGAAGTTTTCGGGATGCAATCAGGAGGCTGTAAGCAAGCTTCTCGATCTTTGGGTAGTTGCGCTCTGCCGCTGCTAATTTTTTACTCACATAGTATACTGGCCTTTGTACTTTGTCTTCTTCTCGAACCAGAGCTGTGCTGACAGCGTGGGCCGAGACTGCTAGATAAACAAATAGTTCTTCGTGATCTACGGGCTTTGACAAGATTGGCGGTTTCTCTAACAGCTCCAACAGATTTTGGAAGGCCTCGACACAATCGGGAGTCCACTGGAAGTTCTTCTTTCCCCTTTTTATCAAATCAAAAAAGGGAACACATTTATCGGTGGCTTTAGAGATGAATCTACTCAACGCCGCTACCTTTCCTGCCAGACTTTGGACGTCTTTAATTCTTCTGGGTTCTTCGATATTTCTAATCGCCGCTATCTGGCTAGGGTTGATCTCAATTCCTCGGGAACTCACAATGAAGCCAAGGAACTTTCCCGACGCCACTCCAAATGAACATTTTAAAGGATTCAATTTCATACGGTATTTTCGCAAGATACCAAACATTTCCGCTAAGTCTTGCGTATGATTGGAAGACTGCTTTGATTTAACAAGCATATCGTCCACATAAACTTCCATAGTTTTTCCTATTTGATCATAAAACATTCTATTTACCAACCGCTGATAAGTAGCTCCAGCGTTTTTTAATCCGAACGGCATTACAACATAACAATATAATCCCAAATTCGTAATGAAACTTGTATGCTCTTGGTCTGGCACATGCATAGGAATTTGATTGTATCCAGAGTATGCATCCATGAAAGAGAGAAGTTCATGACCTGCTGTCGAATCTACAAGCTGGTCAATCCTGGGAAGTGGGAAACTATCCTTTGGGCAAGCCTTATTTAAATCTGAAAAGTCAATACAAGTTCGCCACTTTCCGTTTGGCTTCTTTACCAAGACAGGATTCGATATCTAGTCGGGATAAGTCGAATCTCGAATAAATCCATTTTGCTTCAATTTCTCTACTTCCTCTTTGAGGGCAGCCGACCTCTCTGGGCCCAGCGTGCGTCTCTTTTGCTTCACAGGCGGATGCTTCGGATTTACATTCAATTTGTGACTGATAATGGAAGGTGATATCCCACACATGTCAGCATGGGTCCAGGCGAACACATCTAAGTTTGCCTTCAAGAAGTCCGTCAGTTCTTCAGCACGGCGTGGATCCAATTGGGAACCGATCTTCAAAACTTTCGTCGGATCAGCTTTATCAACAGGAATTTCCACTGTCGTTTCATTAGGAGTTGCATTCCTAGTCTCTGGTTCCTCGTCTTTTCTAGGATCCAGGTCTTCAGGCGTTCCTTTGGGCAACTCCCTTGGGTTCAACCTCTCTAATTGCTATGCCGAGTCCCCCTGTGAGGGAGATGAGGCATTCTTACCCTCAGCATTAACTCCTTTCATCAACATCTTCAGTTCGGCCACATAGCAGGCCCGTCCAGAAACCTGATCCCCTCTTATTACTCCAGTCCCGGCTTCGGTTGGGAACTTTAGTAACAAGCACCAAGGGGCAATACAAACTCTAAATTCAGCGAGGGCAGGTCTCCCTAAAAATGCGTTATATGGCGAATCTACGTCCAGTACTACAAACTGAAGCATTCACACTCTTCTACGCTCTCCTTGCCCTAGGGTCACGGGCAACTCTATATATCCCATGGGAGCTGTCGTCGCTCCGTTGAAGCCTCTAATCCATCCTTCACAAGGTTTCAGATCTTCGGGCTCAAGCTTCATCTGATCAAATGACTTCTTGAACAAAATATTAACGGAACTTCCGTTGTCTACTAATACCTTATGGACCAAGGCCGGCCCAATGGTGGTAGTAATAACCAACGGATCATTGGTGGGAGATTGTATCCCAGTGTTGTCTCGGCTGCGAAACACCACGTCATCGAACATGGTTTTTTGTTGTTTTATAGGGGTGACATCTTCCAAATCGTCGCCTTCATTCACATCTAGATGCTTAGCAGCATTCACATATTGGTCCATTGACCTGAAACTTCGGATCGCCGGGTGTGGTCCACCTACTATGGAGTTGATGACAATCCCTTTACCTTTCTGCTGCGCGGTAGGCTTAGGAGCAGGTAGGATCTGTTTTGGAGCCTGCTCTCCTTGCCCCCTGTCCCTCGGGGCAACCTTGTACTCATCCAACTTTCCTTCACGCAGCAACTTTTCAATTACATCCCTCAAATGCCGACACTCATTGGTCGAATGTCCATGTGTTCCGTGAAACAAGCAAAATTTCCCTGTCGCCATTTCTTTCTCGGTCGAATCACGAGGTGGCGGCCTTTTGTACTGCAACACATTGTACGTATCCAGGTAAATATTTTCCAGGGTGTCATTCAATGGTGTATAGTCCTCGTAATTTTGGAATCGGGGCCTTTTGTTAGGGTCGCTTCCCCTATTCCTGTTTCTCCTGTTACCGTTCGAATTACGGTTGTTGTTGTTTCCCCCATTTCCAGTATTGCTGTTTCCACCCTTATTTCCTACATTTACTTCAACCTTGCCGGAACTTTCCCCAGACTGCTTCACGGCAATATTACTCTGCACATTCTCCTTTGAAGCTGTCTCAGACTTTCTCTTCCGGTTTGCCCGGGCCTCCTCTCGTCTTAGATAAATATCGGCTTTTTCGTAGAATATCGCCCTTGTGGAGGGTGTCTTCCCAGAAAGGTAGTCTCCAAACTCAGATTCAGGATCGACTCCTTCCTTCAATGCCATCAAAATAGTGGGCTCATGCGGGTCACTGACCTCAGTTACAGCTTGGTTAAAACGATCTAAATATGCCCTTAAAGACTCTCCTGGTGCCTGTTTGATCCTCGACAATTCAATAACACTCTTGGACTTGCGGGCATGTAGTCGAAACTGGTTCATGAAACGCTCACTTAGTTCTTTGTAATTAGAAATTCAACGAGGAGGAAGCCGGGTAAACCAAAACAATGCCACATCTTCCAGGTAGATTGGGAATGCTTTGCACTTTACTTCATCAGGGGCAGCAGCGGCGTTCATAAGCCACGAATACCGCATCAAATGCTGTCCCGGATCAGTCCTTCCGTTATACTTGTCCATCTGTGGCAAGTTAAAGCGTCGGGGAAACTGGAAGTCTAGGATATCGTCAGTGAACGGAGTATGGCTTCGCTCGATGCCATAGTCTTCATTTGTATAATTCCGGCTCTCGGACATAATTCGGCGAACCATCGCCTGCACATCGGCACTAGTTAGGGGCTGCTCAGGTTCCCTATCCCTAGTGTCCGAGTTCCTTCGGGGCTCTCGCTCAGGAGATGCCCTTCTTCTTCGAGCTGCCTCTACTCGATTCCTTTCCCTGTGTTCCCGGTCGATCTCGGGAAGAGGGGACTGGAGTCTTTGCCCCCGAGCGGGGCTATCGTTTCCTAATGCTCGTGCGATATCCTCGCGGGATCCCAAAGATCCAAACGTTAGCTGCTCCACGTTCTGAGGTCGTTCGAGTGGCCTTCGTTCACGGGGCCTCTCTTCCTCGGAAGATGAAGATTGATCTACGGGTGTGTGACGAACCGGTGATGGAGTTCTTTGCCGGCGGAGCTCATTGATTTCCCGACTCATGAGCCTCATATTTTCCTGCATCATGAGATTGGTGCGCTCATGAACTCTCATAGCTTCCCTCGTGCTCTCAAGCATATCAAGCAAGCGCGAGAAATCTCCTTGAGTGATGGGAGCAGATGGATTGACCTGGTCTCCAACCCTGGCAGCTGGAATTGGAGCATTCGCGGGGACTCGAGTAGATGTTCCAGCTTCACCAAGCATCGGGTCGGATCGGAGGTAGGAAGTCGGGTCGGATCGGAGCTGGGGTGCCTGGTCGGATCGGTGTGCAGCGAGCAACTCGGGTCGGTTCAGACTGGGGGAGTACACGGCGTCGGAGTCTCCTACCCGGATCGGATCGGAGCTCTCCCCTTGCTGTCGGTTCGGATTTCCTGCATTGATTCTCCCTGCTGCTGAACTCTGCCCCCGAGACCTTGTTACAACAGCATGTTGCTGACCTTCGCCAGCTCCATTTCCTTGAACAGACTGAACTTCTTTGCCTTTTCCTTTGGCCATTAGTCTTTGACAATTACTTCAACGAATGTAAAAAAGTGGAGAAACTTAAGGATTCACTTCTTTGAACTCAACGGTCCAAAAAGTAGAAAGAGATCCCGGAAAATAAAGAATTTAGATGAGGATTCTTAGTGAAAGCACCAAAATGTTAGACCCAAATGTGGTTCTAACACCCAAATTGATTAGAAACAAGGTAAAATAAAACAGAAATAAAAAAGAACACACAAGATTTATAGTGGTTCGGCGAAGAAATGCCTACGTCCACTTAGTTTTCACTATATTCAGTAATTCAGTTACAAATGCAATGTAAGATTCACTCACAGCTCACTTTTGTTCACTCAAATGATTAAGACAAGAAATGAAAGATGATTTGGATTCTCCGGGAGTAATGGAGTTCGGATGATGGAGGAACTTGGATTCTCAAAAGTGCTGAAAAAAAGATCCTTCTCTTTGTCTCTAGATGGGGTATTTATAGGTGTGAATTTGCCTGAGATTCAATCCGGGTCGGAACACGTGTCATCCATTGCAATCTCTTCGGGTTCGGATGAGCTATCAAGCTGACAACACATCAAAGAGATGGACGTTAGGGGTAGGAATTAGTCATATTCGGTCCGGTTATCCAGGCGATTTTGTAGGAGAGTAACAGGGAACATGGGTTCGGATCGGAGACGCACAGACAAGGGGGTCGGATCGGGATATCCGATCCGAACCGGATTGGCTGGGACGCGACGTTCTCTTCTTCTCCAATCTGCTCCGCTCCGATCCATTTTCGTGGCAAACAGGTGGCTTTGCGATCCAATTGAGATTCAGTTGCCCTCCGATCCGATTAGACATGCCTTACCAATTTACTCAATAGGAGCTCCCCGATCCGAACAGGGGACTCTTCCCGACCCGAACCGAGGATTTGCTCTGACCCGATCCGAACAGCTGCTGCTATCTAATCTAGATCGTAGAGTCTTCTCCAATCCGAGCCGAAGTCTTCTAATAAAAAATGCCCTTCAATATTTGGTTTCTTGACTTTGTGTTGCCTAGTTCACAAAGTAGGCCAACACATCATAAGGAAACAAATGCTTGTTCATGTTCTGCCAGTGGACTTCACGGAAGGACGGGTACCATATATATGTTGTTAAAATAAACTTTTCCAATATGTAAGTATACAAGTATGGTAGTATTTGTATTTTTGAGTCTTAGTTAAAATTTATTTTTGCAGTTTCATTGTATCTGTTTTAAGTGCCTGGTAGTATAATTTTTTTTAGTTCTAGTAAATATTTATTTTTGTAGTTTCTTGGTATCTGTTTTCATAGCCTGGTAATACCAGTTTTTTTAATTTCTAGTTAAAAATTATTTCTAGTAAATTTTAGCTGGCTCTTGATTTTTACTGACCTATACTTGATCCCATTCATACTACTATTTAGTTAGTGAGCATCTCTGTTTTTGATAGTGATCTTCTTATACACGCTTTGTGTGCATGTTTGATTGTACACGCGTTTATGTCAAGATGGTGTACATGTATATGTACACTCACGTTAATTAATCTGAACTTGTCCTGTCTGTGTGTTGTTGCACCTGTAATGCTGAAATCTAGTCTGGTCGTGATACTTTACCACCCTTTTTTAATATTGCATGCTTTTGCTGCACTCTGGTTCACACTTTAACCTGACCTAGTTGTTTCATCATGCAATTGAATTATAGGTGTCCATACTGTTGAATTGCTTGGTGCATTAATTTATCTAGGACTAGACCTATATCAGTTTTAAGATATCAGATTTCATAGACTGGTAGTATCAGTTTTTTTGATTTCTAGTTAAAAATTATTTTTCTAATATCGTGATATCCGATTTCATAGACTGGTGGTATCATTTTTTTTACTTTCTATTTAAAACATAATTTTCCAGTATCTTGATATCAGTTTTTATAGCCTGGTAGTATCAGTTTTTTCAATTTCTGGTTAAAAATAATTTTTCCAGTATCTTGATATCAGTTTTCATAGCCTGGTAATATCTGTACTTTTTTTATTTCTAGTTAAAAATAATTTTTCCAATATCTTGATATCAGTTTTCATAGCCTGGTAGTATCATATTTATTTCGCAATATCTTATACCTTCTTATATACATGTGCATGGGTATTACAGATTATCAATTGGTTTATAAGATATTGTGCTTAACTGAGAACAATCACGCAATTCCAACAATGGGAATGGTAATTAAATTTTTAGGTCACTTTTGTGCTATATTTTTTCTTAAATTAGTAAATAACAAAAACAATATTATTTATGACTAGAAAGCACTGGCTGACAAAACTGAATCACTTATAAAGACAGTAGCTCTTCTAGTTTTAGAAAAAGCTATGAAAAATGAGTGCACGGAGGTTATTTACTTTCCCTTGCATTGTCAAAGTTACTGGACGCTAGTGACTTTAACATATGCAAATATGCAGTCGGCACATTTCGACTCCAATCGGCCTAGAAGACCAAACCCGAACAATAATGAAAATTTGAAAGCTGCACTAACATTGTTATGAAATACTTCTAAAAAAACAAAACAATATAATTGTTATAACTTTTATATTTATAAATAAGAAGTCACTACTTGTATATGTTTGAAGCTACTGCTGCAATTATGGCACTAACATACATACACACACACACACATACACACATACAGAGAGCTATCGTTGAGGAACTACTGCCGCAGTTATGGCAAAAAAATAATGTTACAAATAAGCAGCTCAGCAAATCTAAAATGGTTCAAGAAGAGTACGCACAACAAGACTATGACATGTAATTCTTTGTCATATATTAATTTTCATACCCAGCATGCATGAGTATTTGTATAAGTAACAACATGATTTCCTTTGTATAGGCTTGATTGTGGGATATATGTTATGATATTTGTAGTATCAATGAACAGGAAAGAGATTCCTCTAAAGGTTGCCAAGAAGAACATGTTGAAATGTAGAGCGCAGCTAGTGTATGAAATTTTGGCAAACAAGGATTATTGTTGGGATTTAGGATACTTTTTGTCTAATATTTATTTGGAGGAAAATTGATTATAGTTGGTAGTTGAAATTGGTTGGTTGTTAGAAATGTAAATATGATGATATTAGTTTCAAAATTACTTGTTTTCAGCTGTTATATATAATGTCAAATGTTCAACATTTCTTGTGGGGAATTTTTTTTATATGATCATATGATACTAGTTCAAAATTGCTGGGCTGTTATAAATGAGTTTTATGTTGTCAAAATGTAATGTATCAATGGTTGTCTCTATGAAACTGATATCTCATTTTTCCAAATAGTTATACATTTTTTTTAAAAAAAAAACTGATACCAACATTAACACAAAACCGATACCAACTTAATACAATTTCAACAAAACATGGAAAAAGGTGAAAAACTGATACCATATTTGGTTCAAAACAGATACCCTAGTGTTGTTAAATATAATAATCCAAAACTGATAGCAGTATAAATGATAAACCGATACTAGAAAACTACTAACTATAAAAAAATTAAAACTAATATATGAGAGTAGTTAACATTATAGAGCAAATCATACCATGACTTCTACCACAATGTGATTTGTTATATGCTCGATCACGCACTCGGTCGTGTGCTCGGTTATGAGCTCGGTCATGATCTCGGTTATGTTCTCAGTCATGTGCTCGGTCACGTGCTCGGTTATGTGCTCGGTTATGGGCTCGGTTATTAGCACGGTTATTAGCTCGGTTATGGGCTCGGTTATGTTCACGGTCATGCGCTCGGTCAAGTGGGCCCGAGGAGACTTATAATAGTTTGGATTGGTCGGACTCGGACGAAAGTGGACCCAATTAATATAGTAAAGGTCTATTTATACTGGCTAATTAATAAACTACACCCAATTGAATAGATAAGTCCAATCTACGAAATAACGTCGAAATTTGCTAGGGAAATTAGAACAAGAGTCAATCTGTCGAGATCAAATATAAGATGTTTCTTTCCATTCCTCGTGAGCCACTTATTTCTCCGAAACAAGATATCAAAGTGATTTTCTTCCTTTTTCCCAATAAGTCGCTCGGTCAAGTGCTCGGTTATGTGCCCTGTCATGGGATCGGTTATGGGTTCGATGAAGTGCCCGGTCATGGGATCAGTTATAAGCTCGGTCATGGGCTCGGTTATGTTCACGGTCATGTGCTCGATCATGTGCTCGGTCAAGTGCTCGGTCATGTATCCGGTCATGGGATTGGTTATGGGCTTGGTCATGGGCTCGATTATGGGATCAATCATGTGCCCGATCATGGGCTCGATTATGGGATCGGTCAAGGGCTCGGTTATGTTCATGGTCATGTGCTCGGTCAAGTGCTTGGTTATGTGCCCAGTCATGGGCTTGGTTATGGGCTCAGTCATGGGCTCGGTTATAGGTTCAATCATGTGCCCGGTCATGCGCTCGGTTATAGGCTCGTTCATGGGCTCAGTGATGTTCACGGTCATGTGCTCGGTCAACTGCTCGTTCATGGGCCCGATCATGGGATCAGTTATGGACTCGGTCATGGGCTCGGTTATGGGTTCAATCAGGTGCCCGGTCATGCGCTCGGTTATAGGATCAGTCATGGGCTCGGTGACGTTCACGGTCATGTGCTCGGTCATATGCTCGGTCAAGTGGACGGTCATGTGCTCGGTTACGGGCTTAGTCATAGGCTAGGTTACGGGCTTGGTCATGGGCTCTGTTATGGGTTCGATCACGTGCCCCGTCATGCGCTCGGTTATAGGCTTAGTCGTGGGCTCGGTTATGTTCACGGTCATGTGTCGGGTCATGGGCTCGGTTATGGGCTTGGTCATAGGCTCAGTTATGGGTTCAATCATATGCCCAGTCATGGGCTCGGTTATGGGCTTGGTAAAGGGCTTGGTTATGTCCACGATCATGTGCTTGGTCAAGGGCTCGGTCAAGTGCTTGGTCATATGCTCGGTCATGGGCTTGGTTATGGGCTCAATTATGGGCTCGGTTATGATATCTTTATATTGTTATTAAAAAACTGATACTAGAATGCATGTAAAACTGATACCAGAATGCTACCAAGTTTGATATATTTGCATTGTTGTTTAAAAACTAATACTATAGTACAAAAAAAAAATGATACCAGAGTACTACTAAGATTTATATCTTGTAACAACCCGCATTCTACGCATCGGGGGATCGTAGAATATTTATTTATTTTCCATATGAAGTCGTATGGTCATGTTACTTTGGGAAACAATCATTAGAGTCATTTCCTATGATCATGATTTTTGTCGATTTTTAAATGACCATTTTGCCCCTAGTTGATCTTGTTTTGGCCATAACTTTTGACTGGAAAGGAATTTTGACCTGAAACGACTTCCATTAGATTCGTTTGATGGTTTACCTTTCCGTAAAGTGGTCATAATAGCCAAACGGACTTACCGTTTGGGAGATATGGCTGAAATAAGGTTTGGAAGGTGAAAAACTGCTTAACGGGGCCAAATAAGGTGATTAGTGAATGGGCCCATAACCCATTTCGGGATTAGGGTTATGGGGAGGCTGAAAAGAGTTAGAGATTCGTTCCATTTCAGTTTTCTAGCCTCCACTTAAAAATGGCCACCAATCTCTAAATCACCTCCAAATCATCTTTTAATCAAGGATTAAGCTTAGCAACATCAAATCAAGGGAGATCTTCACCAAATCAAGATTAGAGCTGCTGTTTAGCATTGGGATTCACACCAAATCAGAGATTTATTTCAGATCTAAGTTTTATTTGTGGCTAAGGTGAGTGATTTGCATAGTTCCTCACTAATTATGGCTAATTAAGGGTAATTAGTGTTAATTAGCGAATTTAAACATGATAAAATTCTGGAAAAATATTTATAAAATTCGAAATGATGTTTTAGACCTCTGATATGAATTTGGGTTAATTCGGTTAAGTTTTGCTAATCCTATCATTAGTTTCACCTAAACATGCATAAGGGGAAATATGGGGTTTTGGGTATGTTTGATCCATTTTAATCTATCATATTGATGTTTTGGTGTTTGAGGTCACTTCTACTTGTTGCTATGACTATATGGTATGTTTTGTGATTGATTGGAATAGGTAGAATGGTCGAAAACGCCGTCGAGTGGCTTAAAACTGCTTGCTGGAAAAGTGCAGAAAATTGGTCGATCCGGATCGGAACGGAGAAGAGGACCCGATCCGAACCACCTGCCACGCGAGTTCAGAAGCTCCGCTCCATCATCGTATAAAGAAACTCCGCTCCGCTCTGTAGTACTGTATGCCGACGTGACTTGGAGACTTCCGACCCGATCCGATCCGAAGAAGCTTGCCAGGAAGTGTAGACCCAATCCGATCCGGAGCAGAGGAGAAGGCTTGTGCTGGAGACCCGAACCGATCCTGTGAAGAATTAGCATTCCGATACGAACCGAACTGATGATTAGGGGGAGATCCGAACCGATCCGGTGATGACCAATAACCCGAGATGCAAAGGTAGTCCAAATGGAAGTTAGAGCTCAGGATCCAGTTGGGAATCAATGAGTTCACTTCATGGTTGGACTTTGCTGCGGGACGTGTGCTAAGGAGTTGTCGTACGTTCATAACTTCGATTCACCACTGAAAATGGATGATGGGCTACTTATCAGTGCAGTAGAGTCACTACGACTCGAGGAGCAAGGTGATGGTAGCAAGACTCCGTTATCAGTGCAGTGAAGCCATTTATGACTTCATGGTGCAAAGTGATGCGTAGTAAGACTATGAGCCAGTGCAGTGGGGTCATTGTGACTCCATGGGGCAGAGTGGACATAGTAAAGGATTAGTGAGGCTATGAGCCAGTGCAGTGGGGTCATTGTGACTCCATGGGGGCAAAGTGGACATAGTAAAAGATTAGTGGCTATGTATCAGTGCAGTGAAGCCATTTATGACTTCATTGGGCAAAGTGATCAAAACAAAGTATGTTGGGTGATCGAAGTGGTGAATATCGTATGCTTTACGCACTGAGTGAGAGAAGTGAGGATGGTTGCTATGTTTGATTGTTTGCCATCACTATGACATGCACACCCCCACCCCCGTTATCTTTACACCATTTGAAATGGCACCTTCGAGTGTTGTACAGTATGTAGTGCTAACTCTTTGGTTGCAGGTCCAGGTTCAGGTATGGTTTAGTCTACCTGTTATTGTTCTGTTTAGATGCTTATCGCTCATACCAGGCTTTATGTCTGACCCAGAGTTTTATGTCTCTTCTTATTACTCGGGGTGCTCACACGAGCAGACTAGAGACAGGTTAGCGGGTTATGCGCGAGTAGCTGATTCGGAGGCGAGCAGGAGGCTTCCACGTATGATATGTAGATATTCTCCCTGTGTCGTTGGTGGTCGCTACTTGGGCATTAGTAGTGTACCTCCTTTAACTTGCTTTGCTTTTTGAGACAGCTTGAAAAGTTGTAATAATGTTAACTTTGGATCATAAGCTGTACTTTGATTTTCCACTGCTATGTTAGTTGTTTTCAGCTTATGCACTGTCTCACCTGTTTTATGTCAAGTATGTTGTTATTATATTTTGTTCCATGCGCTGTGAGACATTCTACAGGTTCCTTGTTAGCTCATTTCCTTCTTCCCTTTTCTTCTGACGATCCATTCCGTGCTAACTGGACATGTGTATAGCGCACCTTTGGAGTAAATGTCGTTTGGTGCGGGTCGGGCCGTCACATTTGGTATCGGAGCTCTAGGTTGCGTAGTTAACATAGGGAAAGACACTAGGGAGAGATAGTACGTATATGAGAGCGCGTATTTGTGATTACTTTGGTTTTCAAAAGCTATCTATATGTATATACTATTAGTAGTATAAAGATGAAGTCGCACTGCACTAGCACCACTATGGGGTCGTTGATCGTTTTCTCTTTACAGATTGAACGATGAACCGATATGCTAGAGGTGCTGGTATGGGAGCCAATAATGGGAATGCTGCTGACATGAGGGCGATGTTTACTGACCTCATGATAGACATGCTTAGGGAGATGCAAGGGGAAATTCCCAATCCCGGAATTGGTGGTGGTCCAGTAGTGCAGGCGCCTAGGGTCGATTTCGCCAAGTTGTGCAAGGATTACACTAACCTTGGTGGGAAGCCGTTCCACGGAACGGAGTCGGCCACAGTTGTTCAGGATTGGTTGGATAGCTGTGATCGTATCTTTGATGACTTGGGTATCGAGGATGCGATGAAGAGAAGGTTAGCGTCTCGTCAGCTGCAAGGGCGAGCGATGAATTGGTGGAATGCCATTAGAACAGCTACTCCAAAAGATCAGGTTACTTGGGATCAGTTCAAGGCTCGCTTTAGCGAGAAGTTCATTCCAGCTGCCCAGAAGTCAGTGTTGTTTAAGAGATTCTTGGAACTCAAGCAAATGGTAGGGCAGTCTCTGACTATATTGCTGAGTTCGACGCTTTGTCGAAGTATGGACTATCTCTTATCGACACTCCTGAGAAAAAGAATGAGAAGTTCATTACTGGATTGGATGGATACTTGGGGGAAAGGCTTATCAACCACATCGATGAGACTTTTGAATCGATTGTAAGGAAATCTTTGAGATAAGAGAGTCTTTACCCTAAGTCAAAGACTGAGGCTGCATCTGCAGAAGGGCTGAAACCGCAAGAGGGCGGTGGGGGCAAGAATAACTCTCAGAGTAAGAGGAAGCAGAACCAATCTAAGGATGGCCAGAAAAAGAACAAGAAAGATGTTGAGTGCTTCAGCTGTGGTAAGAAGGGCCATTATGCTAAAGAATGTCAGGCCAAGCCAGCGGATAGGAACTGCTATAACTGTGGCCAAGTAGGACATCATAAGGATAAGTGTCCGCAACCTCTTAAGGAGAAGCAGATTGTGAAAGCATATGCTATTGATGCTGTTCCTTCTTCGTCGAATGCCCCAACTGCGGCGGAGAAAGGAAAGAGTGTTGTTATTCAAGGTATGCTTTCTATTTATGATGTACCAGTTCGAGTTTTGTTTGATACTGGGGCTTCCCGTTCCTTCATATCTAGTGACCTGGTAAATTGGTTTGGACTGGAACCCGAGATAGTCGATAGACCGTTGGTTGTGACAAACCCGATTGGTGGTTCAACTAACATTAGTATGATTTGCCGAAATTTGGTCTTATCGAGTCATGGATGTATGTTTGTTTGTGATTGCTTTGTTTTGGGCTTTACTGGGTATGGCATTATATTGGGGGTCGATTGGCTCCAAAGATACGGGGTGGTGGTAGACTGTGAGGGCTTTTTGGTGACAGTTAGGGTGGATGATGGGCGGAGGGTAGTGTTTGGTAGTCTACCTAGTGATGGGGTAATGACTAGTTTTATAAATTCCCTCGACATCCTGCATGATGAGTTGTCAGTTATGCCCGTGGTTGGCCAGTATCCGGACATCTTCGAGGAGGTGACCGGGCTTCCACCACACCGAGAGATTGAGTACCGTATTGATTTAATGAAAGATGCCAGACCTATAGTGATGCCACTTCGTCGTATGGCACCAAGGGAGCAGCGAGAGCTCAGGGTGCAAGTCAGCAATCTTTTTAAGAAGGGATTTATTAGAAGAAGTGTCTCCAAGTGGGGAGCACCAGTTGTATTTGCCACTAAGGCAGATGGTTCCCTTCGTTTGTGTGTGGACTATCGCGAGTTGAATAATGTAACGAGGAAGAATAAGTATCCTCTACCGCGGATAGATGATTTGTTTGATCAACTGGAAGGAGCAAGAGTGTTCTCCCAGTTGGACCTCGCGACAGGATTTCATCAGCTATGAGTAGCGGATGAGAGTGTTCCGAAAACGGCATTTAGGACGCCGTCTGGATTTTATGAGTGGTTGGTCACGCCATTTGGGTTGACCAATGCACCAACCTACTTTGTGGATCTTATGAATCGAGTATTCAGAGATCAGTTGAATAAGTTTGTTCTTGTGTTCGTAGACAACATCCTTGTTTACTCAAGGACAGAGGAGGAACACAAGGGACACTTGAGGATAGTGATGGAGGTGTTGAGAAAACACCAATTGAAAGCGAAATTCTCTAAGTGTCACTTTTGGAGGAGGGAAGTGAGATTCTTGGGTCATGTTGTTTCAGAGAATGGTATTGTCGTGGACCCTGCAAAAGTGGCTATGGTACAGGATTGGCCTACGCCCAAGAATGCAACGGATGTAAGAAATTTCTTGGGTTTAGCTGGATATTATCGTAAGTTTATCCAGGACTTCTCCAAGACAGCGGCACCGTTGACTCAGTTGACTAAGAAGAATCAGGCCTTCGTCTGGGACGGAGTGTGTGAGAATGCATTCAAGAGTCTAAAAGAAAATTTGACGTGTGCGCCAGTATTAGTCATTCCTAAAGGGAATGAAGAGATGACGGTATATACCGATGCTTGTGGTACCAGACTAGGTGTTGTGTTGATGCAAGGAGGTAGGGTTGTAGCTTATGCTAGTCGGCAGCTAAAGCCGCATGAGAAGAAGTATCCTACCCATGATTTGGAACTGGAAGCGATTGTGTTCGCATTAAAGATGTGGAGACACTATCTCTTGGGAGAAAGATTTGAGTTGTTTACCGATCATAAATCGTTAAAGTATCTCTTCTCCCAGAAAGATCTGAATCTCCGTCAGCAGAGATGGTTAGAGTTCTTGGCTTCGTATGACTTTGATATCGCATACACACCTAGGAAAGGTAATGCGGTAGCCGATGCCTTGAGTAGGAGACATGCCAGTTTAGGGGCTATGTTTCTTGAATGGAAGCAACTGGAGTATATCGCAGGGTTTGATTTCAGACCAAAGTGCGAATTGAATCCAGAAGTGCTAGCTAGTTTGGTGATCAGACCCATTTTGATAGAGCGGATTGGTTCCAGCCAAAGGGACGATCCTAATCTATTGGAAATCATCTCCAAGTTAGAGATGAACATCGACGGTAAGGAGATGAATTTGTATGGGCTTGATCGAGATGGATGACTTAGAAAGAATGGAAGACTAGTTGTACCCAACGTGAATGGTTTGAGAGATGAAGTGCTTAGAGAATGTCATCACTCAAAACTGACTATACATCCCGGTGGTAATAAGATGTATCGAGACATGAAGCAGACTTACTACTGGGAAGGGATGAAAAGAGACGTTGGGAAGTTCATATCCAAATGCATGAATTGCCAGATAGTTAAAGCCAAGCAAAAGAAGCCTAGTGGGTTGTTGCAACCATTAGAAATTCCCAAATGGAAATGGGAGCAAGTCTCGATGGATTTCATCGATGGTTTACCAAGGACTAGATCGAGACATGATAGCATTTGGGTAATTGTGGATCGATTGACTAGGAGTGCAAGATTTATACCAGTCAAATCGACCAGAACGGCAGCTAAGTTGGCAGAATTGTATATGAAGTGGGTAGTGAGATTTCAAGGAGTACCTAAAGGCATTATGAGTGACCGAGACCCGTTGTTCACTAGTGGGTTTTGGAAGAGCTTACAAGAGGCTCTAGGGTCAGAATTATATCTCAGTACCGCATATCATCCTCAGACCGACGGTCAGACAAAGAGAGTGAATCATATATTGGAAGATCACTTGAGAGCTTGTATATTGGATTTTGGTGGATCATGGGATGACCATTTGCATCTAGTAGAGTTTGCATATAATGATAGCTACCAATCCAGTATCGGTATGGCTCCATATGAAGCTTTGTACGGAAGACCGTGCAACTCACCATCATGTTGGATAGAGACTGGCGAGAAGTTTATGTCTGGACCAGATGTGGTGAGGGAAACATCAGATAAGATTAAGATCATTCAACGACGAATGAAGGCTGCCCAGGATAGGCAGAAGAGTTATGCTGATAAAAGGAGAAGAGACTTAAAATTCTCCGTTGGTGACTTGGTGTTTGTCAAGATTTCTCCGTTGAAGAGCATGATACGATTTGGCATGTAACAACCCGTATTTTTAAATAACATGTTATAACAAAACCAAGGCAGAATTAAATAATAAAATCTGAATCAAGGGAAACGGGCTGTGCCATTGCGTTCGTCTCGGAAAAATATGCGAAATAGAGTCCGAGTTTTCGAAAATCAGAGTCCGTATGACCAAGTTATGGCCCATCAAAGTTTTCAGAAAATTTTAAGTTCAAAAACAGTTCAAATTTGAATTCAGAATTCAAATTCAGCCAAGCAGAAAAGGCGGGAAAAATTCCCGCCACCCCCAAGTCGACTGGGGAGTCGACTTGGGATTCGACACACCCCAGGTGGTGTCGACTGCCCAGTCGTCACCCCTGTCGACTTGGGTGGTCGGCCAGCTTGGCCTGGGTGCACCTGACTTGTTCCTCAAGACATGTTTTGTTGGCTTGTGACGTGATTAGATGGCTCAGATCTAAACTAGGGTTAATCATATGGCCTAAACTAACCTAATCTTCTATAAAAAGACCCTAAGACCTAGCCTAAACCCTGATTAATCATTCCTACAACTAAACTATGCCAAAATGTTTCTTGATCATGGCCTCCATCTTCATAACATGGCCTCCATCCTCTTCATGAAAGTTTGAGTGTCCTAAGCTAGTAAAAGAGCCACCTTTCTTCATCAAAACAAGGATCTTTCTTCATACAAATCAAAGGAGCTTCTTGTTTCTCAAGACAACTTGGAGCTTGTATTCATTTGGGGTTTTTAGTGTTGCTAGTGTGGCTTCGTCTCAATCTTATTTTATTTTATAAGTCTTCATAGCATTGTAAGCCCTATACTACTCTTAGATTCTAACTATGAAGTTAAATATGACATGTTGCAAGTTTGAGTTTGGGCTTAAGTATGATTTGTGCTTTGATTCTATCATGTTATGCATAGATTTATCCTATGCATGTTTGTAAAGCTATCACCTTGACTTTGTGCATAGAAAGCTATGAGCTTTGATTTGAAATGTTGCATAAAGCAACATAGAAACTCTCATAACCCTTATGTTATCTTGCATATGATGTTATATGCGAATCACTAGCTATCATCCTATGTCATTTATGACCATGTTTCACCTATTTTGCTAAAGTTTGATATCATGCATGTTTTGAGGCTTATAATGTAATATGCAAGTTTATGAACACATTTGCCTCATATGCCACCATGTTTAACTTGTGGCCAAATCACCATATATGCTATTATGCATGCTTGTGGCCAAACCACCCTTATGCTATCATGCATGCTTGTGGCCAAATCACCCTTATGCTATTATGCATGCTTGTGGCCAAATCACCCTTATGCTATTATGCATGCTTGTGGCCAAATCACCCTTATGCCATCATGCATGCTTATGACCAAATCACCCTTATGCTATTATGCATGCTTATGGCCAAATCACCCTTATGCTATTATGCATGCTTGTGGCCAAATCGCCCTTATGCTATTTGATATGTTTGAGGCCAAGTCACCTTTTATGCTATCATACATGTTGAGGCCATATGCTAGTATGTTGAACCCCCTTCGACCTCAAATATCACCATGTTTAACTTGTGATAGACTTTGCCACCTTATGCCCACCTTGTCATATTGTTATGTTCCCTCTTTGATCTATTTGCGTTGATGCGAATTTACGTGCGATGAGAATACGTTATGGGTAGTTGGGCAAACTTAAATAACATGAAAGTATGACTTGAAAATATGACATGTGTTTATGCTTGAAAACATGAACGTGGACATGACATGTAGAAAACATGAAAGTGGCCAACTCGAGGTTTGGTTGAGTTTGTAGCATAAATCTACCCGGAACCGACCGACTTAACTAGTGGCTACAAACAATAGGACCCAATGTGAGTAGTTGGTCATATCGCACTTAAAACCCGAGGTTAGACTAGGTTGTGGTGTAAAGCTACCCGGACCCGCCCGATTTAACTAGTAACCACAACAAAGTCTAATGTGAGAGGTTGGGGTGCATTAAGTTAATTAATGCCACATGGTAGGGTTAAGTCATTGACTACTTGAATACTTAACCAATTAAACACGATGGGTTGGTAGGGTTAAGTCATGGACTACTTGAATACTTAACCAATTAAACACGATGTATTGATAGGGTTAAGTCATGAACTGCTTGGATACACTTGACCGACTCAATACATGGTTAGGATAGGGTTAACCACACTTAACCCGCTTGAAATCCTAGTTACGAGGTCCTTTTCAGCAGTAACCCACTTGGGAGTATCTGGATACCCTGGACTAGGCTAGAGTGGGGCACGATTACTGGACTGATTGTAAGAGACCAAAAAAGACGGCTGAATAGTGCACCAGTTAAGTTCAGGCGGACCATGGTCGTGCACATTAAGTCCGAAGTTGAACATGGGCACTGGTAGGTTTAGACTGTGCGTGCTTGAATTGTGTCTGTGGTTTACACCTTAGGGATGGATACACCCTAGGGTGGACCTTGCACAGTTAACTACATTCCATGATTAGGCCGTATGACACCGATACACGACGAGTTAGGCTTATAGGGAGCCGATCGATTAGACCGAGTTGTTGGACCTTGATTTAGGTCATCTCATGATGTTGGGCTAGCTTTGGGCTAAGGGATCATTTCTTGTTTATACTTGACATGGATTAGAATACTAGTACACCTGGTGCAACTTAACCTTGTATATGCGATGCCACACTTGATCTATCTTGTTAGCTTTTCACCATGCTAGTTATCACCCTATGTTTCATCTCTGTTTTACATGTCTAGTTAACTTTATTAGTTTTTATGCTAATAGTAGGTAGGACTTACCAGTCTTTTTGACTGACCCGTTTTCTTTCGCCTCTTTTCTTCTGTTCCCCCCCCCCAGGTTCTCAGGGTGGGAATACTAGCACCTAGCTCGGATCTTTAGCTGCTTTCCTGGATAGCTCATGTACGGTTTGGACTTGAGCATGCTATGGCGTCATTCTACTTTGGGGATAGTTACTTTATGTTTTTTTCTTCAGTTTTCAGTTTATGTTTCTAGACTTTGTTTTGTGGGAAAACAATGACCAAGTACTTTGATGTAACTTGACTATGGTTTTGAAATGTTAGTTTTTACCCGCTGCTCTATTTACTCTGCTTTTACTTATATGTTCTGTCTTGTGATAACTTCATGCATGTTTACCTCGTTTAACGCCCCTCCAAAGCCAGTGCACTTGCAAGAGTGACCCTGGCGGAGGTGGGGTGTTACATGGCAGGAGAGGCAAGTTGGCACCAAGATTTGTTGGCCCATTCCCAGTTCTCGAACAAGTTGGGAATTTGGTGTACAGAGTTGACTTACCAGAGAAGTTGGCGGGAGTTCACAACGTATTTCATGTTTCCCAGTTAAGGAAGTTCGTACACGACCCAGATTTGACTATTTCACCTGATCAGTTAGAGGACTTCGAAGTAGAACCCGAGGCAGTTGGGAACCGCAAGTCGATTCGTATTGTCGAGCACGATACGAAGCAACTTCGAAGGAAGGCGGTGAGGCTAGTCAAGGTTCAGTGGGGCGAGAACGAGAATGACTGTACTTGGGAGACAAAGGAGAGTATTAGAAAGATGTATCCAGAACTCTTTGCCTGGTAAGATTTACTTTGCAATTTAGTTATTCCGCATGCTAGGATAGACTTGTTTTGCATGTTTGATCCTTGTTTATGGTTGATAGGCATGCGGGACCCTTTGTGTGTTTTGGTTAATGAATTTCGGGGGTGAAATTTCTTAAAGGGGGGGGGGGGGGGGGAGAATGTAACAACCCGCATACTACGCATCGGAGGATCGTAGAATATTTATTTCTTTCCCATATGAAGTCGTATGGTCATGTAACTTTGGGAAACAATCATTAGAGACATTTCCTATGATCATGATTT
Source organism: Allium sativum (assembly GCA_030737875.1). Taxonomy (NCBI): domain Eukaryota; kingdom Viridiplantae; phylum Streptophyta; class Magnoliopsida; order Asparagales; family Amaryllidaceae; genus Allium; species Allium sativum. Next base: position 662,790,817 of record CM060913.1, read on the forward strand.
TTGTCGATTTTTAAATGACCATTTTGCCCCTAGTTGATCTTGTTTTGGCCATAACTTTTGACTGGAAAGGAATTTTGACCTGAAACCATTTCCATTAGATTCGTTTGATGGTTTACCTTTCCGTAAAGTGGTCATAATAGCCAAACGGACTTACCGTTTGGGAGATATGGCTGAAATAAAGTTTGGAAGGTGAAAAACTGCTTAACCGGGCCAAATAGGGTGATTAGTGAATGGGCCCATAACCCATTTCGGGATTAGGGTTATGGGGAGGCTGAAAAGAGTTAGAGATTCATTCCATTTCAGTTTTCTAGCCTCCACTTAAAAATGGCCTCCAATCTCTAAATCACCTCCAAATCATCTTCTAATCAAGGATTAAGCTTAGCAACATCAAATCAAGGGAGATCTTCACCAAATCAAGATTAGAGCTGCTGTTTAGCATTGGGATTCACACCAAATCAGAGATTTATTTCAGATCTAAGTTTTATTTGTGGCTAAGGTGAGTGATTTGCATAGTTCCTCACTAATTATGGCTAATTAAGGGTAATTAGTGTTAATTAGCGAATTTAAACATGATAAAATTCTGGAAAAATATTTATAAAATTCAAAATGATGTTTTAGACCTCTGATATGAATTTGGGTTAATTCGGTTAAGTTTTGCTAATCCTATCATTAGTTTCACCTAAACATGCTTAAGGGGAAATATGGGGTTTTGGGTATGTTTTATCCATTTTAACCTATCATATTGATGTTTTGGTGCTTGAGGTCACTTCTACTTGTTGCTATGACTATATGGTATGTTTTGTGATTGATTAGAATAGGTAGAATGGTCGAAAACGCCGTCGAGTGGCTTAAAACTGCTTGCTGGAAAAGTGCAGAAAATTGGCCGATCCGGATCGGAACGGAGAAGAGGACCCGATCTGAACCACCTCCCACGCGAGTTCAGAAGCTCCGCTCCATCATCGTATAAAGAAGCTCCGCTCCGTAGTACTGTATGGTGACGTGACTTGGAGACTCCGACCCGAACCGGGGTGCTATGAAGGAGACCGATCCGATCTGATCCCGCATCTTGTGAGGACTTCCGTTCCGATCCGAAGAAGCTTGCCAGGAAGTGTAGACCCGATCTGATCCGGAGCAGAGGAGAAGGCTTGTGCTAGAGACCCGAACCGATCCTGTGAAGAAGGAGCATTCCGATCCGAACCGAACTGATGATTAGGTGGAGATCCGAACCGATCCGGTGATGACCAATAACCCAAGATGCAAAGGTAGTCCAAATGGAAGTTAGAGCTCAGGATCTAGTTGGGAATCAATGAGTTCACTTCATGGTTGGACTTTGCTGCGGGACGTGTGCTGAGGAGTTGTCGACATTCATAACTTCGATTCACCACTGAAAATGGATTATGGGCTACTTATCAGTGCAGTAGAGTCACTACAACTCGAGGGGCAATGTGATGGTAGCAAGACTACGTTATCAGTGCAGTGAAGCCATTTATGACTTCATGGGGCAAAGTGATGCGTAGTAAGACTATGAGCCAGTGCAGTGGGGTCATTGTGACTCCATGGGGCAGAGTGGACATAGTAAAGGATTAGTGAGGCTATGAGCCAGTGCAGTGAGGTCATTGTGACTCCATGGGGCAAAGTGGACATAACAAAGGATTAGTGACTATGTATCAATGCAGTGAAGCCATTTATGACTTCATGGGGCAAAGTGATCATAACAAAGTATGTTGGGTGATCGAAGTGGTGAATATCGTATGCTTTACGCACTGAGTGAGAGAAGTGAGGATTGTTGCTATGTTTGATTGTTTGCCATCACTATGACAAGCCCACCCCCACCCCTGTTACCTTTACACCATTTGAAATGGCACCTTAGAGTGTTGTACAGTATGTAGTGCTAACTCTTTGGTTGCAGGTCCAGGTTCAGGTATGGTTTAGTCTACCTGTTATTGTTCTGTTTAGATGCTTATTGTTCATACCAAGCTTTATGTCTGACCCAGAGTTTTATGTCTCTTCTTATTACTCTGGGTGCTCACACGAGCAGACTAGAGGCAGGTTAGCTGGTGATGCGCGAGTAGCTAATTCAGAGGCGAGCAGGAGGCTTCCACGTATGATATGTAGATATTCTCCATGTGTCGTTGGTGGTCGCTACTTGGGCATTAGTAGTGTACCTCCTTATCTTGCTTTGCTTTTTGAGACAGTTTGAAAAGTTGTAATAATGTTAACTTTGGATCATAAGCTGTACTTGGATTTTCCACTGCTATGTTAGTTGTTTTCAGCTTATGCACTGTCTCACATGTTTTATGTCAAGTATGTTGTTATTATATTTTGTTCCATGCGCTCTGAGACATTCTACAGGTTCCTTGTTAGTTCATTTCCTTCTTCCCTTTTCTTCTGACGATCCGTTCCGTGCTAACTGGACATGTGTACATCGCACCTTTGGAGTAAATGTCGGTTGGTGCGGGTCGGGCCATCACATATCTTTACATTGTTATAAATAAAAAACTGATACTAAAATGCATATAAAGCTGATGCAAGTGTGATAACAGGACTTCTGCACGCAAGGCCTAATCGGTTACTCCAGCAATGATTCTGTATCTAGTAGGAATTAGTTAACCGAGCGGGTACCCATGACACGTAAAAGACTTTAGGATCCAAGGCCTAGTCAGGTACCTATAACATCTAAAAGACTTCCACACGCAAGGCATAATCGGGTACTCCAACAATGATTCTGCACCCAGTAGGAATTAGTTAACCAAGCGGGTACCCGTGGCACGTAAAAGACTTCAGCACGCAATACCTAATCGAGTACCTATGACAAGTAAAGGACTTCCACATGAAAGGCCTATTCTGGTACTACAACAACCATTCTACACCCAATAAGAATTAGTTAACCGAGCGGGTACCCGTGGCACGTAAAAGACTTCAGCACGCAATGCCTGATCGGGTACGATTACACATAAAAGACTTCAGCACGCAAGACTTAATCAATTACTCTAGCAACGATTCTACGCCTAGTAGGAATTAGTTAACCGACCGAGTACCCGCGACATGTAAAAGACTTCGGCATGCAATGCCTAATTGGGTACCTATGACATGTAAATGACTTCCGCACGAAAGGGCTAGTGGGTACTACAACAACGATTCTACACTCATAGGAATTAGTTAACCAAGTGGGTACCCGTGACACATAAAAGACATCAGCACGCAATGCCTAATCGGGTACCGATGACACATAAATGACTACCGTACGAAAGGACTAATCAGGTACTCCAGCAACGATTCTACATCCAGTAGGAATTAGTTAACCGAGCGGGTACCCGTGACACGTAAAAGACTTTAGCACGCAATGCCTAATCGGGTACCTATGACACATAAAAGACTTCAGCATGCAAGGCCTAATCGGGTGCTCCAGCAACGATTCCGTACCCAGTAGGAATTAGTTAACCGAGCAGGTACCCATGACACGTAAAAGACTTCTGCATGCAATGCCTAACCGGGTACCTATTACACGTAAAAAAATTCTGCATGCAAGGCCTAGTCGGTTACTCTAGCAACGATTCTGCACCCAGTAGGAATAAGTTAACCGAGCAGGTACTCATGACGCGTAAAAGAGTTCAGCACGCAATGCCTAATCGGGTACCTATGACAAGTAAAATACTTTAGCATGCATGGCCTAATTGGGTACTCCAGCAATGATTCTACAACCAGTAGGAATCAATTAACGGAACGGGTATCCGTGGCACGTAAAAGAATTCAGCACGTAATGCTAAATTAGGTACCTATGACACGTAAAAGACTTCTGCACGCAAGGCCTAATTGGGTACTGGAGCAACGATTCTACACCCAATACAAATTAATTAACCGAGCAGGTACCAGTGACACATAAAAGACTTCCGCATGCAAGGCCTAATCGGGTATCTATGACAGGTAAAAGACATCTGCACGCAAGGCCTAATTAGGTACTCCAGCAATGATTCTGCACCAAGTAGGAATTATTTAACCGAGCCGATACTTGTGACACGTAAAAGACTTCAGCATGCAATGCCTAATTGGGTATCTTTAATGCGTAAAAGACTTCCGCATGAAACGCCTAATCGGGTACTCCAGCAATAATTCTACACTTAGGAATTAGTTAACCGAGCGGGTACCCGTGACACGTAAAAGACTTCAGCATGCAGTAATTAATCGGGTACCTACGGAACATAAAACACTTCCACACGCAAGGCCTAACCAGGTATTCCAGCAACGATTCTACACCTTATAGGAATTAGTTAACCAAGCGGGTACCCGTGACACGTATAAGGCTTCAGCACACAATATCTAATCGGGTACCTGTGACACGTAAAAGACTTCCGCACGCATGGCCTAATCGGGTACTCCAGCAACAATACTACACCCAGTAGGAATTAGTTAACCGAGCGTGTACCTATGACACGTAAAAGACTTCAGCACGCAATGCCTAATCGGGTACCTATGACACATAAATGAGTTCTGCACGAAAGGCCTAATCGGCTACTCCAGCTACGATTCTACACCCAGTAGGAATAAGTTAATCGAGTGGGTAACCGTGACATGTAAAACACTTCAGCACGCAATGCCTAATCGGGTACATATAGCATGTAAAAGACTTCCGCATGCAAGGCCTAAAGGGTACTCCAGCAACGATTCTACACCCAGTAGGAATTAGTTAACGGAGCGGATACCCATGACACGTAAAAGACTTCAACACGCAATGCCTAATCACGTACCTATGACACGTAAAAGACTTCCGCATGCAAGGCCTAATCGGGTACTCCAGCAACGATACTACACCTAGTAGGATTTAGTTAACCGAGCGGGCACTAGTGATACGTAAAACACTTTAGCACACAATGCCTAATCGGGTATTTATGACACGTAAAAGACTTCGGCATGCAAGGCCTAATCTGTACTCCAGCAACGATTTTGTACCCAGTAGGAATTAGTTAACGGAGCAGGTATCCGTGACATGTAAAAGAATTCAGCATGGAATGCCTAACCGTGTACCTATGACGTGTAAAAGACTTCAGCACGCAATGCTTAATCGGGTACCTATGAGACTAAAAGACTTCAGCTCGCAAGGCATAATCAGGTACTCCAGCAATGATCATACACCCAATAGGAATTAGTTAACTGAGAGGGTACCCGTGACATGTAAAAGACATCAGCACGCAATGCCTAATCGGGTACTTATGACACGTAAAAGACTTCTGCATGTAAGGCCTAGTCGGGCATTCCAGCAATGATTCTGCACCTAATAGGAATTAGTTAACCGAACGGGTACCCGTGATACGTAAAAGACTTCAGCACGCAATGCCCAATCGGGTATCTATGACACGTAAAAGACTTCCACACGCAAGACCTAATCGGCCACTACAACAACAATTCTACACCCATTAGGAATTAGTTGACCGAGCGGGTACCCGTGACACATAAAAGACTTGAGCACACAATCGGGTACTTATGACACGTAATTGACTTCCACATGCAAAGCCTAATCGGGTACTCCAACATCGATTCTACACCCAGAACGAATTAGTTAACCGAGCGTTTACACGTGACACGTAAGACACTTCCGCACACAAGGCCTAATCGGGTACCTATTACACGTAAAAGACATTTGCACGCAAGGCCTAAATGGGTATCCAGCAACGATTCTGCACCTAATAGGAATTAGTTAACCGAGCGGATACCCGTGACACGTAAAAGACTTCAGCATGCAATGTCTAATCGGATACCTATGACATGTAAAAGACTTCCGCACGAAAGGCCTAATCGGGTACTCCAGCAAATATTCTACACCCAGTAGGAATTAGTTAACCGAGCGGGTACCGTGACATGGAAAAGACTTCAGCATGCAATGCCTAATCGGATACCTATGATTCGTAAAAGACTTCCAGATGAAAGGCCTAATCGGGTACTCCAGCAACAATACTACACCTAGTAGGAGTTAATTAATCGAGCGGGTACCCGTGACATGTAAAAGACTTCAACACGCAATACCTAAGCGGGTACCTATAACATGTAAATGAATTCCACACGAAAGGCCTAATCGGGTACTCCAGCAATGATTCTACACCCAGTAGAAATTAGTTAACCGAGTGGGTACCTGTGATACGTAAAAGACTTCAGCATGCCATGCCTAATTGGGTACCTATGGCGCGTAAAAGATTTCCGCCCGCAAGGCCTAATCGAGTACTCCAGCAACGGTTCTTCACCCAGTAGGAATTAGTTAACCGTGCGGGTACCCGTGACAAGTAAAAGACTTCAGCATGCAATGCCAAATCGGGTACTTATGACACCTAAAAGGCTTCCTAAGGCCTAATCGAGTACTCCAGTAATAATACTACACCCAGTAGGAATTAGTTAACCGAGCGGGTACCCTTGACATGTAAAAGACTTCAGCACGCAATGCCTAATTGGGTACCTGCGACATGTTAAAGACTTCCACACGAAAGGCCTAATCATGTACTCCAGCAACGATTCTACACAGAGTAGGCTTTGTTACAGACTCTGTTATAATCTTAGTTATGTGCCCAGTTATAATCTCGACTATGGTAAATATGCTTGGTAATGTACTTAGTTATGTTATCGGTTATGATCTCGATTATGATTTGGGTTATATGCTCAGTTACTGGTTTAGTTATGGGCTCAGTTATGGACTTTTTCTATATAAACATAATCTCAATAATAAAACTGATACTAGAAAGCTAGTAAAACCGATACCATGTTAATGTATACATAATTTCAGAAAGAAATCTGATACCATATTAATGTATACATAATTTCAGAAAGAAAACTGATGTTATTATATTTGCAAGAATGATATGCTATTTATAAAAACATAATTTACCAATGTGCTTCCAAAAGTAATACCTTGACTATGTTATTACAACATATAATAGCTCATGATTGAGAACACAACCGTACCCAGTAAGAATTCTTAAAACAAGTACATACCTATCACACGTAATACATGTCTTATAGAAAAACCTAATCAAGTGACTATTTCTTTAAAATTCGTATACCAACCTATTTTTATACCAAAAGGACGCCTTGATCATGTAAATAAACTCTCAGTCAAAAAATGATACTAGAACTTGTTCAAAGCTGATACTAGTTAACCTGATAAATATATATCATATTCACATAAACAAAATTTAACTATCAAAATTGATACCAGTTAGCTTGAAAAACTGATACCACATTTGTTTAAACATAGTCATAGTAACAAAACTGATACCATTGTGCTTCAAAAACTAATACCAGAAACTGTATAATACAACACTGAATGTATAGATGATACCAATACAATCAATAATTGATATCTACAAATCAAGCAGCATAAAACACACACAACATATACATATACATACATACATCTATATATATAAAGCATCAACTAAAACATGATAGTAAGCTAAAAATTCAATGAATACTCGCAACTAATCTCAAATCTATTACATTTCCAAATCTAAATGCATAAAGTGAAGGAAAAAACTATGAAATCTGTAATACAATTGTAAGAAAATATCAATTCTTCGAAGCTTGGCAGTTGCGCTTGTTGTGGCCATACCGCTTACACACACCACATTGATTTGGTTTATTTTGAAAAAATGCAAATCCGCCTTGTCGTTTGGTAGAAGGTCTACCAGCACCACTTTTGTCTTTAGGAGGCTCAATGACATCTTCATTGCAAGAATCAACAATGGGCTTATCATAGTTCAGAATTGGATTCATTGGATTAGCACAAGAAGATTGATAAGCGTCTACGATGAAATAGTGTTCAACAAAATCGTATACCTGAAGTTTAGATCAATTAATGCACTTGATAGCATCAGCACAAGGAAATCCGACAACTTTCCATTGATTGCAGGTAAAACTCTGATTTTGAAGATCAACAAGATGAGAAGATGGAGACTTGACTTCAAATATGAATTTCAAAGATTTATAAACAACCCAACCAAACCCTTCATCAATCAACCCTTTTAACCTATGCTCCATAGATAGACAAAGAATGGTGGTCCACTAATGACACTCCTCTCTCCTTTTGGCCATTTGTTCCATAATTTTAATCCTAATTCCATCTAAGCATGAAGTAATTGGCAATTCTGTTTCCTCTATAATCCAACTATGAAAACTTTCAGCTACATTTGAACAATACTCTCCATATCGTTTACTCTTAAAAAACAAATAAGCTCACTTATCAAATGGTTTATATGTTAAAAAGTTCATAGTTGCAGTACCTCCAACATCTAAAAATTTAGAATATGCAACTTCAAATTCATTTAAAATTGAATCTCTAGAACACAACATAAAAAATTCAATAATCGAAACATTTGTATTCTTTGACTTAACGGCTGAAAGCAAGTTTTTTTTTCCATATGAAGATAACAAAAACGATGAAAGGCATTAGGGAAAACTTCATGAATACCCAAAACTAACCCTTGATGACGATCTGATATAAAAACCAAATCACGTGTTGCCTCAAGCATTTTCTTTAAGTGACATAAAAAATATCTCCAATTATCCACATTTTCAGTGGAGACTACACCCATAGCTTAGGGGAAAAAGCCTGCAAATTAAATAACAATAATAGTTAAATAGACAATCAAAATAAAACATCAATACATGTAAATAATAACTGATACCGGTAGGTACCTAAAACTGATATCAGAAAACTGGAAATAATTAATGAAAATCAAAAATCACAAAAACTGATACTACCAGGCACATAAAATTGATACCTGAAAACTGTAAAATTAATTTTTAACAAGGCATCATGAAAACTGATACTATCAGGCTATGAAACCTAATAACAGGAAATTGGAAAAATAAATATTAACTAAAAGTTCAAAAAACTGATGCTACTAGGCATATACAACTAATACCTGAAAATTGGAAAATTAATTTTTAACAAGACATCATAAAAAATGATACTACTAGGCTATGAAAAGTGATACCAAGAAACTGAAAAAATAAATATTAACTAAAACTTAAAGTAACTGATACTACCAGGCTCATAAAACTGGTATATAAAAACAATAAATAATAAGATTTACATAGGCTGATACTACAAGATACCTAACACCAATATGTAAGAATAAAAAAACTTGAACAGATAAAATGAAAAAATATACCTTGATTACCATTCTTTGTAGTAGCTCCCATCAGTACACCCGGTCGTCCCATTAAGTGAGTAGGGTCTGAAAAAATCATGGCTCGGCAATACTCAAACCCACATATACAAGCAAAAAGGGCAATAAACACTCTTTCAAACTGGTTAGTACTGGGATTAACCTCTAAGGCAACATAACTACGTGGGTTATGATTTTGTAGTGCCTCCAAATACCATCTCAAGTCATCGTAAGACATTGCATCATTACCATACAATTCAGTCAAAGCAAGTTTTTTCGCAGAATAAGCAAATGGATAATTCAATTTAATGTTATATTCTCTACGAAAATCAGCTATGATCTCCTTTGGCTTCTTGCTTTGATGATCACGAATTTCATCTATAATAAACGATTTAATAAACGAGCTAGAAATATGCAGATTGCTCAAAATTTTAAGTCCACCACCAAAAGAATTCTCATTAACTAAATTCTGTTTGAAAAAACTAATAAGCTGTTTGGAATCACAAGCAGCGTGAACTTTAAATGGACATTCAGTAGAATACGAAGAAGAGAAAACAACTGTTCTCCTAGAAGAACTATTCTTTTAAAAAAAATAGTTCATATCATGTCTTAATTTGATACGCCATCAGTAATTCCCTAAACTCAATAGCACCTCCGAAACATAATCCTTTAAAATCAGAAATGGAAAGATTAGATCCTCTCTTCATCATGTCTTTTAAGTAACTTTTTCCATGTGCAACAATACTAGAACATAAAGATGCAGTAGACGAAACTTCAGATGCAGTTGAAAGAGAACTGTTATCAATATTTTGGAGCTGATAATCCTTCCGCTTAATAGTAAAAGAAAAGAAAGCACACTTTTTATGTAGTTGAAAGCAGACTATACTTTGAAGATCAAAATTAGTATCAACATATACTATTTTGTTCTCAAGCAATGGAATTAGGAGTAAGTTAAAACCAATGATGGCATAATTCATTCTTCAAATCATATAATGAATAATCTAGGGCCAACCGAGTACTGAAGGTAGTATTGTTGAACAAAAACAAAACCAGAAGACTATTATCATCACTGCAAAAAAAAAAAAAATCATATAAAAAAAGCAATCAGCAAATTATTACATAACTCATACACACAACAAAACAGATAGCCATAATAAGTTATTATATTAATTAATAAAACCGATACCACTTTTGATTCAAAACTGATATTGTATTGCTGTACACTTAACAAAATGGAACAAACCGATACCATCAATGACATAAAACTGATATTGTATTGCTGTACACTTAACAAAATGGAACAAACCGATATCATCAATGACATAAAACTGATATTGTATTGCTGTACACTTAAAAACAGAGAACAAAGTGATACCACCAATGACATAAAACTGATATTGTATTGTTGTACACTTAACAACAGAGAACAAACTGGTACCACCAGTGACAAAAAACTAATATCTAGATCGATACATAATATTTATGAACATACCACCAATACCACATGCTTGAAAAGAATGCAATATAGAGTTACTCCAACTTATACTGTTTGACAGAATAAAATTGATAAGCACATAGCATAACACATTACAGTAATGTAATCTAAAGGACCAAACAAAAATGAAAACAACCTAAAAATGAGGACAGTTTGATACATCTATGAACAAAGTCTAAAGGAGAGAAAAATAATTAGTATAAAACATATAACGTGCTCCTGCTGCAAATTGAATCCATTAATCAACCAATTCAAATCAATAGGAGAAAACTTGAAGAGAATCGATCACATAAATAAAATAAAAAAATTGAAGAAGATCGCGCAAAGGAAATTCAGAACAAGGAAAGCAAAAAATAATCGCGCAAAGGAAAATCAAACCTGAGAAATAATGTTAAACCTAGATTCGATTACACACGATTCAGATTTTCAGCGCAATCAAAATCCATGATGGAGAAGACAAAGATGAAATGCACACAAAATTAAATTTCCGCACGATGGAAAAAGCGAAATTAAGGTAATGATAATCTTTCTGAACGAGATACTTGCGTGCGCGAGATGATGTTAGAACTACTTAAATATTGTCTTGGAAAAAAAAATGTGATGTCCTTTTGGATAAAAAGACCAATAGTTTTGTCCTTCAGACTATTTTCCTGAATTAGATATGTATCATCATAAAAGTAAAAAAATAAAAAAGGTAAGGACATAATTTGGATATAGTACGAAGAATGAATTATGTTGATGCTTAAGCAACTAATCTTCTCCCATTTTATTTTGATCATGTCTAAAACCTACAATTGTTTCCCATTTCGTTTTTTAGATTGTAAAAAAAAAAAAGAAAAAAAAAAATTACCACATTAGAGTAAAGTCATTTACTCGAATAGAAAATTCTCCTTTGACTCCTTCCTTTGAAGCTGAGAACAAATGATATTATATCAAACCGATTCATGGACGGTTAGTTTTGGAACAGACCTGAGAACGAAATATAAAATGAAAGTTGATTAGTTTAAGCATTGCATTGGGATTCACATTAACGACAGCTGTCATGTTGTAGTTGATAAAAATGCCAAATACATTGAGCTTAGAACGCACATTAACATTTAAGAAATAATAAATACTAATACAAAAATGTTTTCCCATGATCATAAGACTGAAAATTAAGAAAATTCTACCAGGATTTTTTTATGTAAACATGAAAAAAAAAGTAATATACAAAAAAATTCAAGATGGAAAGCTAAATTCGTATAGCTCCATTTTTTACATATAGCTTTTTTTGGATGTTAAGTGAGATTGACTTTAAAATAACTTAGTTTTGTATTTAGTTGATACAATATTGTTGGCTCGCTTTTTGACCAAGCCATCCAGGATCATTCGTGAAAGGAAATCAGGAAACCAAGTCCTCCAGGAAAGTGGAAGAATGGATCGCACGCCATCGTCTCGCCCCGCTTGGATCGCACGCCATCGTCTCGCCCCGCTTGGATCGCACGCCATCGTCTCGCCCCGCTTGGATAGCACTCTATCGGCTCGCCCAGGGACGGATCGCTCTCATCTCGTCGACGAACGCCACCGCCAGGCGATCCGATCCCTTGTAACGAACCGAACCCACTGACCCGTTCAACCACGAGCTGGTCTTCAGCGATCCGAATCGCACGGATCTGACGACACCTGTTCGCAACGGCTACTTTGACTTTTTCTTCGATGGCTCCGGTGCGATCCGAAAATCTCGGGATTCGTGCCACGTGTCCACGATCCGTCCGACGAAATCAGCTATAAATAGCCCAGAGCTTGGCATTTTTCGGGATCTTTTTGGGAATAGTGAATGCTGAGTCCGCCATTGTTGTCAAACCACTGGAATATTGAGAGAAATCACTGTTGTACTAGCTTTTAAAGCATAATCAATAAGATATAAAGTGGACGTAGGCTCGTTAACGCCGAACCACTATAAATTCTGAGTGTTATTTTCTTTTTCCTTATTCCTCATTTAGAATTCTCTACAGTTTATAACAATTTGGGTGTTAGGTCCAAATTTCGATCTAACATTTTTGGTGCTTTCACTGAGAGCCTCAGCCTTAAAGTTTCGTCATTCATTTTCTTGAAGATTCCAGCAATTCGGATATCATGGCTGGAAAAAGATCTAAAGTTTCGCAGATCAACGAGACGATCGAGGAGAGTGTGCACGAACTGGGCAACGAAGAGGTTCTGGATCGCGGAGCGCAGGGGGCGATCCGATCCGATGAAAACGCCTCGTTCCGAGTCGATGAAGATGAGACGATCCGCGCTACGGAAGGGGTTGTTACTCGATCCCGAGGCAACGCCTCGCAGCCTCCACGCACCATGACCGCGAGTCGATCCCAGGGGGGCGCAGCGAACCGACCTCCACGAACCGCAGCTACCCAGACTGATGGTCAGAACACAACTCGACCTGGAAAAGAACCCATGACCCACTCCTATCGTCCTGGAACCTCTGCTCGACCCGGTCCGAGCACTATGCCCATAAGAGAGGGTGATGATGACCATTATGATCCTACTGCTCCTGTTACTGAGGGGGATCTTTCCCGTTTTGTCGAAATGTGGGATAGGTTATTTGATGAGTTAGCCGCCCAAAGGCAGGAAAATTCGATCCTACGGCAAAACCTGACGGCTATGGATAGAAGACTTGATGAGTTAACAAGGCAAAGAACATCGCCAGTTCGTCCACTCACTCCAGCATACTCCTCTTCATCTGAAGAATCGCCGAGACCTCCGCGGCGACCGTATGAAAGAGCCGAAAACATAGAACAGCTTCGGTTCGGGACCCTGCCCTCACAAGAAGAAGAAGAACTAGGGGCAAGGCCCACAAACCGTAATATGGACGGTCAAGCAGCGACCCTCAAGACTCGAGGCATGAACAGTCCTGTGCATGACAGACCACCTCAGCCTCGTCGCCGTACCCATACTCATGATAACGGGGGGCAGCGAGGCCCCGTCCAAGCCCCAGATTTTGTGGCTGCTCCACGAAGAGAGATCAGAGAGCCTCGTCGGGCCAGAGGCACTGATCATGAACCTCCTTTGACTAGTGCAAACGTTGCAGCCATGGTTCACCAGATTTTGGCCGACAGCCGTGGACAGCGGAACGAGGATTGGGGGATTGACCGTAGTCATACTCCTTTTACTGACGATATTTTGGATGCAACTTTTCCAAGGCGTTTCAACATGCCGCAGATGAACCGATATGCAGGAAGATCTGATCCTGTTCAACACCTGATGAGATACTCTTGGTCGATGACTGCTGCCGCCGCTTCTGATGCAGTTAAGTGTAAAGCGTTTCCCATATTCCTGGAAGACGTGGCTTTGCTATGGTTTACTCGCCTGCCGGCAAGATCGATTTCCAGCTTCAGGGAACTAAGCGAGAAGTTCGTAGAGCAATTCCGTATCTACGCACAGAAGACGAAAAGCGTGATCGATCTATTTCTTGTCAAACAGCGACCGGGCGAAAGTCTAAAGATGTACCTGGATCGTTTCAATTTGGCAGCCACTGAGGTCAAAGATCCTCATGAGCCGACCATTGTCGCAGCACTAATTGATGGAGTGGATAAGGATACTGAGTTCGGGAGGTACTTGGCAGGCAAACCACCCCACACCAGAGAATTATTCTATGAGAAAGCCAATGTACATCTACGCCGGGAAGAGGTGTACGCGAACCGAAAGCTTAAAACAAATGATAAGGAAGAAGTTCAGAGCAATGTCGCCATCAAACAGACTGGAGACAGCTCGGGGAAAGTTGAGGTTAACGTCGGAAATCAGAGCCAGGGTGGTCGCCGACCGGGTAACAACAATAACAATGCTAATGGCAACAGCCGGAAGAGGGGCCGAGGGAACGATTCCCAGAGAAGGACTCGTCCCAGGGCCTTTGAGAGTTATACACCCATAAATGATACTCTGGAAAATATCTTCATGGATGCGTATGAAGTCCTCCAGAATAAGAGGCCGCCTCCTAGAGAGTCGACGGAAAAAGAGCGTGAGACAGGGAAGTTTTGCCTCTTTCATCAAATTCACGGCCATTCGACGAATGAATGCCGTCACCTGAGGGACGTAGTTGAAAGGTTGCTTCGAGAAGGGAAGCTAGACGAATACAGAGTAACACCTAGGGACAGGGGGCAAGCAGTACAAGCCCCGAATCAGAATCAAAATCAACTTGCTGCTAGGCCAACTGCTCAGCAAAAGGGAAAGAATATTGTAATCAACACCGTGATCGGTGGACTCTACCTTGCTGGGCACAGTTCCAAAGCTTTAGATCAATATGTCAATGCAGCCAAACAACACCTCGAAATGGGGGAATGTAGCAACCCCGAGGACAGTGTTCCGGTGAAGCAGCAAAAGATGATGTCTGATGATGTTGTTTTCCGAGAGCGAGAAAGCATTGGGGTCCATGCTCCAACTGAAGATCCACTTGTAATCACAATACCCATTGGGCCAGCCACTGTTCATAAGGTACTGGTGGACAACGGGAGTTCCGTTAATATCCTTTTCAAAAAAGCCTTTGACCAGATGAATCTTGAGATAAAAGACTTGAAGCCCTGCCAAGGATGGATTCGTGGATTCAACGGAGCATCCACCGCACCTATGGGTTACGTAGAATTGCCAGTTACACTTGGGGAAGGAGAACGCCAGAGAGTGAGAATCCTTCCTTTTGTGGTTTTGGATGTCGAATCGCCATACAATGCCTTCTTGGGCCGGCCGGCCCTCGCAAAATTCAGAGCCTATATAGCGCCCTGGTGCTTTCTATTGAAATTCCCCACAGAAGCCGGCGTTGGTATCGTCAGAGGGGATCAAGTTGCTGCGCGAGCATGCTATGTTGCCGAATTAAAGTTGCTTCGCAACGGCGGGGATATCGAAACTAAATGCACTCCTCCCCCTTTGAGGGCGGAAACCTTATAGCAATCAAAGAAGATAATTGTTGGAGAGTTGCCTAGAGTGATGCCCGAGGATATAGATCCCAGAGAGGATCAAGAACCCGGGGGCAGAACGGCAACTCCCAACGAAGCAACTGTGGATGTGCCAATCGATGACAGTGATCCGGAGAAGGTCCTTAAAATTGGATCCCAGTTAAGTCCGACTCTTGCCGAAGAATTGACGGCTTTCTTAAAGAACAACTTGGATGTATTCGCTTGGACCCATGCGGACATGTGCGGGATATCCCCATCAATCATGAGCCATTCTTTGAGCATTAACCCCAAACATCCTCCAGTGAAGCAAAAAAGGCGAGTGCTGGGCCCAGAGAGGTCCGCTGCCTTGAAAGAAGAGGTTGGGAAGCTGAAGAGTAATGGATTTATCAGAGATTCAACTTACCCAGATTGGATCTCGAACCCAGTCCTGGTAAAGAAAGCCAACGGGAAGTGGCGAACGTGTATCGACTTCTCGGATTTAAACAAAGCTTGTCCCAAAGATAGTTTTCCATTACCTCGAATTGACCAGTTGGTAGATTCGACGGCAGGTCACGAGCTTCTCTCATTCATGGATGCTTATTCAGGATACAATCAGATTCCGATGCATGTTCCGGACCAAGAGCATACTAGCTTTATCACTGATCTGGGATTATATTGTTACGTAGTGATGCCCTTTGGCTTGAAGAATGCAGGCGCTACATACCAACGTTTGGTAAACAGAATGTTTTATAACCAAATCGGGAAAACGATGGAAGTATACGTCGACGATATGTTGGTTAAATCCAAGCAATCCTTTCAACACACTACTGACTTGGCAGAGATGTTCGGCATTCTTCGAAAGTATGGGATGAAACTCAATCCCACCAAATGTTCATTCGGTGTTGCCTCTGGAAAATTCTTAGGATTCATTGTCAGTTCGCGCGGTATCGAGATTAATCCAGACCAGATCACAGCAATCAGGAACATTCAGGAACCTAGGCAAATTAAGGACGTGCAAAGCCTTGCTGGAAAAGTGGCCGCGCTAAGCAGATTTATCTCCAGGGCTACGGATAAGTGCATCCCATTCTTCGAATTAATCAAGCGGGGAAAACGCCACTTTAAATGGACACCTGACTGCGTGGAAGCGTTTCAGAACTTGCTCAAACACTTGGAGAAACCTCCAATTCTATCTAAACCAATAGACCACGAGGATTTATTCGTGTATTTGGCAGTATCATCTCATGCAGTCAGCTCAGCATTGGTAAGGGAAGAGGAGAAGGTCCAAAGACCTGTGTATTACGTGAGTAAAAAATTAACAGCGGCAGAACGTAATTATCCACGGATAGAAAAACTGGCGTATAGTTTACTGATTGCCTCCAGAAAGCTTCGGCACTATTTTCAAGCACATCCTATTATCATATATACTGATCACCCACTCAAGCAAGTTCTACAGAGACCAGAGGCGTCTGGAAGATTACTCAAATGGAATATTGAGTTAAGTCAATTTGACTTGAACTTCCAGCCCAGACGATCAATTCGGGGGCAAGCGATAGCTGATTTCATAGCAGAATTCACAGTTCCTGAAGAAGACATAGCAAACGAAGAAGTGGAACCCTCAAAATTACTTTTCGACCCTGATGTCTGGAGATTATATACTGATGGTGCTAAAAATAACGAAAGATCCGGCGCCGGAATAGTGCTTGAAACCCCCGAGAAACGATTGATAACTTATGCCATCCGAATGGAGTTTCGGGCCACTAACAACGATTCTGAATATGAAGCCCTGATAGCCGGATTAAAGATTGCAAAGGTGCTAGAAGTCACGAAACTGAACATCTTCTGCGATTCCAAGTTAGTTGTGAACCAAGTTACTGGGAGATTCCAAGCTAAAAGTGCAAGATTGATTCTATACTTAAAGAAAGTGAAAGAGCTGCTGAATGAGTTTGATCGCTACAGCATATCTCATATTCCGCGGTCAGAAAATCAGCAGGCAGACAAGTTGGCAAAGATGGCTAGTTCTAACAATCCTGAAGTGATAGGGCTAGCCCCCGTTGAAGTACTTCGGTCTCCCAGCATTGATCAGATGGAAATCGACCTAGTACTAGAGACGGAACCAGAAAAGGAATCGTGGATGACCCCTATAAAGGATTTCCTAATGAATGGAGCGCTTCCGGCCAGGAAAAGCGAGAGGCGAAAAGTGATTCGTAAAGCCGCCCGATACGTACTGCAAGGCGGAGTCCTTTATAGACAAGGGTATTCAATGCCCCTCCTTCGGTGTATAGCCCACGATGACGTCAAACGTGTGCTGCAAGAAGTCCACGAAGGAGAATGTGGCGACCATACCGGGGGGCAAACCTTGGTAAAAAAGATATTACGGCATGGTTACTTCTGGCCTACCATAAACAAGGATGCAGTAAGATATGCACGACGATGTGATGCATGCTAGAGATTTTCAAAGATACCCAGAGCGCCTCCAAGCCAGTTAAAAACAATGATGAGCCCGTGGCCATTTGCTATGTGGGGAATTGATATCATTGGAAGTCTCCCCATAGCAAGGGGTGGAGCCAAGTTCGCCATTGTGGCTGTGGATTATTTCACTAAGTGGGTCGAGGCAGAACCACTAACTACAATCACAACTAAACGAGTAATCAACTTCATCGTGAGAAACATCATCTGTCGATTCGGGATTCCAAAAATTGTGATAACCGACAACGGAACTCAATTTGATAGTGCTGAATTCAGAAACTTCTGCCAGAAATACCACATCGAGAATCGATACACATCTGTGGCACACCCGCAATCGAACGGGCAAGTTGAAGCTGTAAATAAAGTAATTAAGTCCATTCTGAAAAGAAGAATGAAGCGGGCTAGAGCCATGTGGGCTGACGAATTGCCCTTGGCACTATGGGCCTACAGGACGACATATAAATCAGCAACAGGACATACCCCGTTCTCCCTTGCTTTTGGAACGGAAGCAGTCATCCCGATTGAGATAAAGGTACCTTCTCATCGGGTGACCTATTATGATCCAATGTCCAATAACGAATTGCTTCTTGAGTCCCTGGATATGATCGAAGAAAAGAGGGATGAAGCCGACCTGCGTGCTCTGAGATGCAAACAACAGGTCGCCCAATACTACAACAAAAAGGTCCGAGCCCGAACCTTGGAACCCGGAGACTTGGTTCTGAAACGTGTCTTTCCACCCCCAACTCATATGGGAGCGAAGTGGGAAGGACCGTATTCTATTCTCAGCAAGCTTGATAACGGAACCTTCAAGCTGGCAACTGTAGATGGAAAGGAGATCCCCAGAGTGTGGAATGCCCAACATCTACGGCCATATCTAACATGAGAAGTTTCAAATCTATTCTTTTGTTTTGAAAAAAAAAAAAAAAACTATGTACAGGGCATGACTTGCCTAGAACAGTCTGATTTCTTAAAGCAAGAGGTTATAAAGTGGACGTAGGTCACGATTCGATCGAACCACTATAAAAATACTGCGTGTCATTTACCTTTACTGCATCTTTATTTATTTGCCTATGAAAAATCAGTATGAATATTGCAGGTACCCAAAATCCAGTGCCGACAGTTCCTATCGTAAACTAATCAGAGGAACCCAAAGCCTTAGTACATGCTCTAGCTGCTTGTCCGACTGGTTTTAATCCTCGGAGCTTGGATTACAATGTAAACCTGAGACGAGTTTGAGGAGCAGGCATGGTCGCAGACGGCTGAGCTCGAACTCTAACTCTCCAGAGAGAGAGAGAGTATAAAAGCGTCTCCGATTGAGCGCTGAGAAAGAGCTCCTTTCCCGCTGAAGGATCGGGGAGCGAATGAATCGCTGAGCTCGAACTCTAACTCTCCAGAGAGAGAGAGAGAGTATAAAAGCGTCTCCGATTGAGCGCTGAGAAAGAGCTCCTTTCCCGCTGAAGGATCGGGGAGCGAATGAATCGCTGAGCTCGAACTCTAACTCTCCAGAGAGAGAGAGAGTATAAAAGCGTCTCCGATTGAGCGCTGAGAAAGAGCTCCTTTCCCGCTGAAGGATCGGGGAGCGAATGAATCGCTGAGCTCGAACTCTAACTCTCCAGAGAGAGAGAGAGTATAAAAGCGTCTCCGATTGAGCGCTGAGAAAGAGCTCCTTTCCCGCTGTAGGATCGGGGAGCGAATGAATCGCTGAGATCGGACTCTAACTCTCCAGAGAGAGAGAGAGTATAAAGGCGTCTCCGATTGAGCGCTGAGAAATAGCTCCTTCCCCGCTGAAGGATCGGGGAACGAACGAATCTCCAAGCATAAAACTCTAACAATTGATTAGGGGGCATCACGCACTCCTATGCGAACACTAAGCTTTGATATAACAAGTGTAACATAGCACGAACATTCTTCTTCCTGTTGATTGACTGACTTATAATTATTAATAGCTGGCTAACGACTAAATGTGGAAAGTTTCTATGAATACAGGTACACAATGATGTAAGAAGAAACAAATCCTTGTTTATGTACTGCAAATCAGCAAAGTGAAAACAAGTTAGAAACAAAAGTGAGGGCCAGTCTCACAATTACACTCCCTGGCCAGTGGGAAGCTTAAAAGGCAAAATATAAGTAAACGTCCTATTTGTGCTTTGATATCTTCTCTCGCTCCTGCCTCTCCAGCCTCTCCTTGTCGGCTTCAGATGGATCCCCCTTTTTCCTTTTCCGCTTGTCCACGAGGGGAGCACCTGACTCCTCTGAGGCTTCCTCTCCCCCATCTTTTCCCTTGCTTCTGCCGGAGAGGGAAGCAGGGAAGTCATCAGGGTTTGCAAAGTGAAGTTGCCGGCTGATGGACTTGGACTGGATTTTCATAATCATCCCAGTTTTGGGATCGAACTCTGCGAGAGGGACCACATCCAAAGCCTCATCCCCCGCCTTCCTCAAAGCCAACTCTTTCTCTTGTCTGGCTTTTCGGCTGGCCAGGGGTTCCTCATCATCATCATCATCGTCGGCCTTCTTGGTGCCGGTGATATCCTCTTCATCATCCACATGCCGACCATCCAAGTCTTTTAAAGCCTCGATAGTCTCAGCATCTTTGGGTACATCGGCGCTAGGCACCGAGATGCTTCCTTCAGCTGCAGCGGCCTCGACTCGCTCTGAAACATCAATTTCAGCACCCGGCAAGAAGATACTCTCCTCCGCCTCTCTCTCTTTTCCAACACCCTTGTCGGCGGGCTCGCCACCTGCATTATGAAAGACACACATTACTAATTCAGTGGGTTGTCCTGTTAGACGACGACAATTCGCAATTGCTTTAGCAAATTGTTGGGAATAGAGAAAGGTACCTTCAGCAGACACTCCCCCTTGATTAGATCCGGATGCTCCAACAGCCACGGGAGTTAAGCCTAAGGGGATCAGCGGATCGTCAGGATGATACTCCTCGACTTCGGAAGTTTTAGACTTGGCGGCGGAGCTGGAACCTTAGTCATTTTTGCTTTTTCCTTTAGCCATGGTTCTCTCCTTCTCCATTTCCGCCAGAATTAAGCGACGGCCCTCTGCCAGATCCTCAGGCTCATTGTCCCTTAGGATGCTTTTCATCAATTCATCTTCATCGATCTCTTCGACCCCTAGTCTATGTTTTTCGCCTTCCACGATGGCATCCCATAAGTTGGCCAAAGTAACATGATAATCCGGGATCCATGAGATATTGCGAGTTTTGAGAACCTGACCGAGGAAGTCAAAGATCATCTCCTCAAACCCCTCGATTTCTTTCTCTCTTTCAAGGAGTTTGTGGTTGGAGGCAGTGGCCATTTCAATGGCGCTATCAACGTTCTTTTCGGCAAGAGCTGCCCGCCTCTCCGCATCGGCCACCTGATCATTCAAAATCACTTTTTCCGCCTCTGCCAGAGCCAACTTTTCTTTTAAGCTCGCTCTTTCCGCCTCCCAAGCAGCCTTCTCCGTCGAAAAATGGCCTTGTGCCGTTACCAGTTCGATGTTGGCCATTCTGAGGTCTTCAACTTCCTTTTTTAAGGCCATTTTTTCCTGGCTATTGGAATCCAGTTCTAAATGAAATCGCTGCTTGGCGTTTTCTAATTCAGTTTTATAGTTTGCGGCGTCTCTCTGTGCCAGAGCGAGTTGGGCTTGAGCGTCTTCCAGATCCTTCTCTAATTTTGTCCTAGCCCTTTCATTATTTTCGAGTTTTGCTTTAGACCTGTGAGCTTCTATTTCGAGTGTCCGGATGACCTCCGAAAGATTAAGTGCGTGCTTTTTCATCGCCTCGTACTGCTTGGCCACGTGACGGATGTGCCCAATAACTTCTTTGTCCCAGTTTTTAGGAACTGGTTCCAAGGCAGGAACAAAGACCATCCTATCGAAGAACATTCCTGGAAATTGTTCCCGTAGCTTTTCCAGCCTACCTTGGATTTCAGGACCGTGAACGTAGTCCCGTGAACCGGAGGCAGCTAATTCTGGTTGGCTGGTGGGGACTATGTTGCTTCTCTCTTGCTCAGTGTCTTTGGATGAATCCCTGTCCCCGTCTTTGGATTCGTGACGCCTTTTGGACGACCGACTGTGGGAAGGCGCACTCTTTGGAGGAGTCAACTCTTTTGGAAGTGTCTTCCCCCCGATCGGAATTATTGGATGACTTGAAGGCCTGGTAGAGGTTGATTTAGGTGGGGATCGAGGTTGCGAAGAGCTCGGCTTGTGAGAAGGACCGCGAGGGCGCTCAGTACCCGAACGAAGACTGGGGGTGCCTTCGCGAAGAGAACGGTACGAATAAGTTTTCCTGCGTGACATCGCTCCTGCAAAAAAGAAAAGAAGAGCATATTATCACATTGAATAGCCACGACATAATAGTGCACGGTCAGGCAATGTGTGTGAGGTGTGCATCCCATATAATTCCCCCTAACAGACCCGGGCCTAGAGACAGGCTCGTCTGGCCCATTTCACGTCCCCTTGTTGAGTCAGCCGCCTCTTCGGGAGCAGAAAAGAAAGGCTCCTCGCCGAAGTCTTTTTCCGTGTATTCAATGTCGGGCAAAGGGATTTTATTCAGCTCATCGAATAATTGTTCTTCTGTCAATTCGTCATCACCGACAGTTTCCATTGGAGCAGAAGTAGGGATTTCTTTCGACGCATCGCCACGGGATTCATCTCCCCTGTATACATTCAAGTCTTCGTCGTCCTGGATGACTATCGGAGAAGGACTTTTGTGAAATTTGGTTGTCTCCACCGCTTGTGAAGTTCCCTCTCCTTCCGTCGGGGGCACATATTTATAAGGTTTGCCGCCGGTTCCAAGTCCAAATTTCCTATCCAAGAGGCGATGCTTGTGAAGGTTGTCATCCGTAATGCATTTTTTAATCCTTAAAAAGTCGGATCTGCTTTGCAAAAGAATGGATAACCGGTTGTTGTACAATGCGCCCTCTGTTTTCGGGAAGACATGATCTGTTTAAGACAAAGGAAAAAGCGGAAGAATGTTATTACTTAGACTCCCCCAAGCAAGATATTCAACTAGGCGATCAAAATTTACTTGATTTGAGCCATCTCCGTGAGCATCCATCCTGTCTTCTTATGTAAAACCAGTCAGACTTAGGATCCCCGATGTTGCTGTACCCGTCATACAGAACTTTCCTGTTCGCCACTGATTCAAAAAAGGAAAAGTTGGGAGTTGCAGAAGAACGGTGCTTGAAGAGAAAGAAGAACACCATGTCTCTGAATTTGAGTTCGGCATGCAAGATTTCCGCGTAAGCAACATATAAAGAATATAGAGACACGTAGGCGTTTGGATGAAGCTGCATCGGGGCAATGCCTAATCGTCTCAGAGTTTCAATGACAATTGGAGGGAACGGAGGGATAGCTCCTACTAGACACATTGTCCGACTGATCGACATATACCCTTCCGGTGCTAAATGAGGTCTGTCTTCGCTTCCAGGTGTTAAGACATCGTCCCAAGGAATGCCGTGTCTTAGGCAGATTCTCTTGAGTTTTATTTCGTCGAGCTTGGACGCTAAAGAGTCAGAGAATTTATCTATCCCGACTGCGCCTGGAATTTCGTCCGGAGCTCGCTCGTCAGAATCGGAGTTGTTGCTAGATGACGTGCTTTCTGTCGGATCCGATTCTGTGGCTTCATATTCGGACCCAGAATCTTCACCTTCTGGATTGATTGGAGGAATTTGAGGATTATGCTGTTCAGGAGTCTCAGATTCCGTTTCGGCTACAGATCTTGAGGAAGAGTGGTCGTTCGACATTGCTGCTAGGACGAGAAAATGTGAACGATAAGATTAACACTACCCGTCCCCCGTGTGTGCAAGTGCTACTGCGTGTGCTTGTGTGTGCGCATTATTAAAAACGATAATGAAACATGAAAGCAGTCGAGGTTATTAAAAGTCATTAGTCGTCATATGCAGTCAAATCATGAAGTCATTTAGTTCAGAGAGATCAACGTCAGGGCTCTATCCTAACTGTCCAGAGTTTTGTAGCGGCAAGGCGCTGATTAAAGACTGAAATTTCTTCGTATCACCAGCCGTGAGACGGGTCGCATAGCAGAGGGATCGCCCCCCTCCGACTCGCACGACAGGGGGATCGCCCCCACTTCGACTCGCATGGCAGAGGGATCGCACCCTTTCCCGATCGCAGAGCAGAGAGTTTGCCCCTCATCGAATCGCCGGGCGAAGGGAAGGCTCCCTCACGAACCGTTGCGACTACCGTGGTACGACCCTTGGTTGCCCTCTCAATCTGTATTCGTCTCGCCACTTGCTTCCGTCCTCAATCACTGGCCACGATCCGAGTCAGCCTTCTTTCTCCTTCTCCATCCTTCTTCTTCCTCATCTCCTTCCCATCCTCAAGTTCTGAGCTCCACGTTCAATGGCCATGGCGATTTGGTGATAACTTCGAAAAGTAGCGGATTTATATTGCTTCTCTCTGGAATCAACCGTAGAAATTCAGGAAAATAGTATGAGGGTGCTTCCTATAAAGTTACCTTTCTAAAAACTGAGAGAGTTCTTGGATTTTCGAAAGTTTTAAAGGGTTGGATTCGTTGTTCGACAGCTCGCGCGAGACGATTCAGCAGAGAGGAGAAAGAAGGAAAATGAAGAGGGGAGCGTCGGCTTATATAGGCAAAGAAGGTGACCGTTTGCCTCCCCTCCTTTGTCTTATTCGGTCCACGAACCGCCCCCCGAGCCACGATCCGAAGACGGAATCGCAAAAAAGCCCACGGACCACTTTGAAATGATGGCCCACAAAACTCAGAGCCCGATACGACTCGAAGGAAGATGCGCCCCGTATCGCACAAGACCCTAGGAACTCAGCACGCGACGAGCAGATGACCAAATCGGACCGTGTCGTCCTATGGCGATCCGATCCATCCATGTGTCAATTTGAACCAATGCGACTGTAAACTTGCATCCTTTCAGGAGAGAGTCAATAAGTATCTTCGAAGCATGTTTCATCATCAATAAAACATACTTCGAGGGGGCAGTGTTGGCTCGCTTTTTGACCAAGCCATCCAGGATCATTCGTGAAAGGAAATCAGGAAACCAAGTCCTCCAGGAAAGTGGAAGAATGGATCGCACGCCATCGTCTCGCCCCGCTTGGATCGCACGCCATCGTCTCGCCCCGCTTGGATCGCACGCCATCGTCTCGCCCCGCTTGGATCGCACTCTATCGACTCGCCCAGGGACAGATCGCTCTCATCTCGTCGACGAACGCCACCGCCAGGCGATCCGATCCCTTGTAACGAACCGAACCCACTGACCCGTTCAACCACGAGCTGGTCTTCAGCGATCCGAATCGCACGGATCTGACGACACCTGTTCGCAACGGCTAGTTTGACTTTTTCTTCGATGGCTCCGGTGCGATCCGAAAATCTCGGGATTCGTGCCACGTGTCCACGATCCGTCCGACGAAATCAGCTATAAATAGCCCAGAGCTTGGCATTTTTCGGGATCTTTTTGGGAATAGTGAATGCTGAGTCCGCCATTGTTGTCAAACCACTGGAATATTGAGAGAAACCACTGTTGTACTAGCTTTTAAAGCATAATCAATAAGATATAAAGTGGACGTAGGCTCGTTAACGCCGAACCACTATAAATTCTGAGTGTTATTTTCTTTTTCCTTATTCCTCATTTAGAATTCTCTACAGTTTATAACAATTTGGGTGTTAGGTCCAAATTTCGATCTAACAAATATAAAGCTATAATTTTCAGTTATAAAGCTAAATAGCTTTTCAAGTTTTTTATTTCTATATGTTTGTATTAACATCAATCGATTAAAATCATTTTTTTTCCAACATGGGAAGCTTTTTTATATTTTTTTAATTAACCTAGTAATGATGAGAAAGTAAAGTGAAGTTATGGTTAATAAAATATAATTTGGTCCTTGTCCTTGATCTAAGTATTAATTATCCTTCGTTTTTTTTTAATATGTCCTTAAAACTAAATACCGCTTGAGCATTATAGCCTCCACTGTGGCTCTGAAGGCTAGAAATGCAAATTTTTACCGTATTTGAATTAAATATCAACCTAACTTCACAATTGCAATGAATCGTAATAATAACTCTACAAATGACATTTTAACATCTTCAAATCACATAAGATAATCCTAAGTGTTGCACAAATAATATATGAAACAGATCACAGTTATGCTATCGATAATTTTTACACTGTCGCTATGGCAGAACAAAATATTTGCTGCAATCTAGTGAAAATATACGACTCAGATTCATTTCTAATAAAGGCTAGTTTTCAAGGCTACTTAGTACCTTTGGATCAGACATGCATACATCAAATCATGCGCATTAACCTCTCTTTTATCCCTTGACGTTCATTAATTTAAAGTACAACGTATGGTGATTTTAAGCAACATATAAAGAGAACATCATTGAGCCAAATTGAATATATAAAAGACTTCGATTTTAAGCAATATACAAACTAAAAGCGGCCAAGGAGAAGATATAGCAGGATTATCAAATGCAGTTGAGAATATCGTGAACATGTGATTTTAATAAATGTACTACTGGAAAAAAGAAATTAATGGTCGGAAAATAATACTAACATGAAGACAACTCTCATTAAAATTCTATACATTAAGTTGTTATTTGAGGTGTAGTCTAGCTCAAACATCACTCGTTATTACAGCGGTTTGCATTTAATGGAAAGTTATGCCATACAACACAAAGGATAACATAACAGAAGAACTTGAGCAACTACCTTGCTGCAACCAAAAAAGAAATCATAATCAGCATTTACATTTAAGTAGTAAGTAACATAATTGTACACAAACTAAAATAAATATATGCTTTTGCACTACTCTAGCACTAGCTGCTGCAGAAAGGATAGCAGCGGTTGTAGAAAAGTTGATGGTATTAGCCCCATCTCCTCCTGTTCCAACGACATCTACTGTATTTGAGAATCCCTCGACCTGTACACAATGTTTTATCACTGCTCTATCCATTCCCACAATCTGCAAAACATTTTTTTTTTAAAAAAAAAAACTGATATTTACATCATGTGATATATATCTGATTAGCACTCTATGAATTAAAAAGCATGTGGGCTTAGTACTATTGTAAGAACTATTACACTTATTTTATAACATGTTTAATCCCAAACAGTATAAAAAAAAAACTAACACTGGAGAGTTGGGAAGTACTGCTTTCATTTCTGATTTATCAGTATAGAATGGTGTGAGAACTAAAAAATGACATATGCTAGAGAAAATCACTGCATCAATTCAAAATCATATATTCCAAGGGCGATCTCAATGGTATATCACATTTACTTAAACGTATTAATGTCTAGTCCATACAAATATTAGTTATGCAGTCCATTATTTAGAAAACTATGAGTACTTATAATTAAATAGCAAAAAAAATTACACCATGAGTAAATGCTCAATGCTCCTCTTCCATTCATAGACACTCATGTTCAAATCTTAGATGCTCGGCCCCTCAATTACCTGCTCTGGTGGAAGCACAACTGCCTCTTCTTCCGTATCGGTTCTAATAGTAGTCAATCGCTCATCATATGTAGCTTTGTATTTGACCTACGAATGCAAAAGTTATCATATTAATTTACATCAAAAATAAACAACTTATATATATATAAATGCTGCGCTTGAACTTGTATTAGTTGCAAATCGTACGGTCATTCATTTGAACATATCAGTGCATTAAGTTTGCACTGCCTGAAGGCAGTGCAAACTTGCGCTGCCTGAAGATAGCATTTGTACTGCCACTTGCACGGCCTGTGCAAACTTGCACTGCCTTTCAAGGCAGTGCAGACTTGCATTGTCTAAAGGCACTGCGTTTGCACTGCCTGGTAGTGCAAACTTTCAAACATGTTGTGCAAGTTTGCACTGCTTGGCAGTGCAAACGCATTGCCTAGCAGTGCAAACGCACTGCCTGTGCAAGTTTACATTGCAAAGGCAGTGCAAATTTGCACTGCCTTTCAAGGCAGTGCAAACTTGCACTGCCTGAAATCCGGTGTGTTTGCACTGCCTAGCAGTGCGCTTGCATTGCTTGGTAGTGCAAACTTGCACTGCCTGCAAGTTTGCAGTGCAAAGGCAGTGCGAACTTGCACTGCATGAAGGCAGTGCAAACGCTCCCACACAGTTACAATTCTACAACGTAACAAGTTTAAAAAAATGAAGGTGGATAAACCAATAAAGATAACCAAAAACTTTACCATAGTTGTAAGCGAAATGTGCGATCATCAAGGTACATGGTCTTCAACAAGGAGTCAATTCCAATTGTTACCTGAAAGTAGAACCAAATGCATAAGGAAACCACACAAACTAGAACATATACATGGAGAAATATTGCACCAGCTTATGCTCAACCCCTTGCCTAGTTCACATATAGGTGGAAAATCAATAAAGGAATGCAATATAAGAGAAACACCGTGGGAATTTAACTTTTTATCCATTCTAGTTCATTCTTAGTAACACATGTTAGGATTTCATTATACTTTATCAATATCCAATTGTGAAACCCTAGATCCAAATATGTAACCATATTGATTTAATTGAGAACAAATCAGAAAATAAATAGCTTGATTAGCGGAAGCGTACCTGAATCTGTATTTAATCAGTGCAATACTTGAATCCGTAGTCGATTGTTAAACGAGAAGATGAATTAGGTTTGGTCTTCCAAATTGACACAAACCCTAGATCTGAAATCAGCTCTCCGTAGAAGAGGTTAGAGAGTTGCTAAGGCTTGTGTAATTCGGGGACCATAACCCTTTATTTATAGAGTTGGCATTTTGTAATTCGGCCCTTCAACAAATTATAAAATACCCCGGTATCTACACATTAGGCCCATGATAACTTAAACTTTAAGCCTATTAATTCTAATCTAAAGTTAGATCACTTTAATTAGGCTTTACACCAAAATAGCACAACACAATTTATTTTACATATGTGACCCAATTATCGAAATATTCCAACAATCTCCCCCCGGGTCACATATGAAATAACCTTAAAATGTGTTTAACTTTATGAGCTCCAAAATTTGCTATTTATAACATATGGTGTATCTGAAACAATCTCGTCCATTAATTGGGTTGACAAAGGATCAGAGCGGCATTCGTTACATTTATCATAACTAAACCCATCAATGGTCACATATATCAATACAATCAAACGACATAGATCAATCATGGATGCGTAGCATGGAAATGACATGAAATGTGATCTATACATGTCTATTTCCAACTGGTCATTCTTTAGTGAGATCAAATGTTTAATATTTAAACAACCTGAGTGCAAAGAAAAATTCATTACTTTATTTCTGATCAGGAAAAGAACTTGATATGCATATATCTGTAACTGAAGTATAGAGCAATGAGTCATATGACAATACCGAATACAAACTCCCCCTGAACCAAAATATCCTTACATAAAAGTTACACCAATTGAGCTACATACTCATGAAAGACCTTAGGTGATAACCTTTTGGTAAGCGGATCCGCCATAATGGAGTTTGTCTAAGTGTGCTCTATGAATTACAATATATTTTGCACTCTTCCCTTATTGGAAAATAATATATTCTTTACTGTCACAATATTACTTGGTCTTTCAATTCTTTATCTATAACTGGAGTCTTGTGACAAAATTTCATTATTATTTTCCATATTTGGATGTCTTATAATTAACCAAAGAAGATATTTTCAAAATGGCGAAAACTATAAGTGCCTAAATGACATTTTTCCCTTATATAGTTTCACCCATAAAATATATTATCATTGCTAGAAGTGGATCTTTTACAATAATGACATCCAAAATATCCGGATCGTAATTCTTTATGATCTCCACCCGATCCGATCTTTTATCTATGAGCATATAATCTTTTATTTTGTCTTTTAAAGATATATCATATATATCATAACCATTTTGGCTACTAAATCATTGATCCACTTTTAATATCAGTAAAGTATCTGCCAAATAATACACGCATATCCATATGTGTATATACATTAGTATATGCATTAGAATTCACACTGCAAATGCATGAGAAATCTTTTGCATTTCTTTAGTTTCAAGGATGGTAGCATTTATCTGTTTGGTAAAAGAAAGAAACTGAATCGCAGTTTACATACCAAATCTTTTAAGCATTTATCTTCCTAATTCTTTTGTAATAATCCAAATATCACCCCCATGAACAATAATGGTGTATTTGAATCCCAAATACAAAAGACTAATCCATAAATGAGTTTCTTAAGTAGTTTCACCAATGTCTCCATTGAGAAACATAACTTTAATCTCCATCAGATATTGCTCAAAAGTACAAAATGTAGTAAGCTCCAAAGCGATCGATTCAGAATCGTTTACTAAGTCCAAAATAAAACATTCTTAAAAGAAAATAAAATTCCTTTTAATAATAGTGCTTTCGATAAAGTGTCTTATAAAATTCAATATTACCCACTTGATCCCTTTTGGTTTTGAATAGTTATTCATAACCAATGATCTTATCACTTAAGTTAGAGGGAAATTTCAAACTTTATTATCCATATTGATTTATACTATATGTTCATTTCTTAAATCCACATTTTAAATTAGTACCTTACATGGATTGATGTAAGTCCGTAGCATCATCTTTATCAATCCATTATTTATCTTTATGAAGAAATACTACACAATAATCTGAGATAGCATTTCTTCCCATTTACGTGGATTTCCTTAGTGATCTTGTATCTTTGAGGTTGTTGAGTTTGTTTTCTTGAAGCAATATCCTTAGCTTAAAGAAAAATTATCTTCAACATCGTCTTATTATGGTTCTTAATTTACTTCTTCTTAATAAAAGAAAACAAATCTTAAACTTTAAACGAAGAAGCAACCGTAGTTGAATCAAAGATAATGATTATCTTTAAAAACAATGGTGTTACTTTATTTCTCCCCCCAAACTCAACATCCTCAAAAAAAAAAAAAAAAAAAAAAAAAAAAAAAACACTATTGCATTTCCCGCTTTAAAAGTTTTCCTTAGTGTGGGTTCATAAAAAAAAATTTATAAACTTTAAATCGCTTAGAATATCAATAAAGTATTTTCTATTTTTATGATATCTCAATCCATAACTCCTTAGTAAACTGAAACAAATAATTATATTAATCACCAAAACAAGATTTGAGATATCATTACAAGCTATTTAGCATAAGTAGCCATAACTTATATATCAGACATTAAGAGCTTCAATTACATAAAAATTTGAATTTATTCGTAAATCAACACTATTATTACTTGATGAATATGTTCATATTAGAAATATAAAAACCGAAATCTGTCTAAATGACAGCATAAAAAATATCGAATAAATTCAAGCAGTTTGACTTAAATCTCAATAATAACTTTATATGTCTGTATATCCCAATAAAGAAATAACTATAAATATATCCTTATGTTATTTCTTTTCTTTGAGATCTTTAGTGACTTCTTAATCCTTATTCATACATTTATTTACAATGTATATCAAATGAGTACTTTTCAATCATAAAAACTTCAATCTCTATTTTAATTACCAAAGCCTAAATTAGCCCAATAAAATAACATATTATTCATAAAATAATTTTAATCTTTAAATGAATATACTGAAGATAGCACCAAAAATAACGATAACTTGAGCGTCTTCAGCTTTTGAAGTTTCTTTTTTTTTTTTTTTTTTTGTCGTATAGTACTCATTTATATTTCTTTTACTTTGACTTTATGTAATCAAGCACCACAAAGAGTGCTTGATTTCCCTTATTGTTTTCACAAAAAAAAACATTTCCATTCTCAGTAGATAACTTATACAAAATTAGTTATCGTTATCTATAGCACATCCTTGAAATTTTTTGAAGTATTTACTTAATGATCATTTAACTCTTGCCTTTGAATTCTATCACCTTTCAATATTCTTCATAACATTATAAGAATATTTAACCGTAGTAGGGTTGGTTGTAACCCTCTTAGTTACAAGAGTTAAATCTATAAAGTCAAGAACAAATAACATGCTCTCATACAAATCCTTATATTTATCCCAAAACAAGATGGAAATATTCTTTAAATTGACAGATAATTCAGTTAAATTAGCTGAAAATGAACAAAAATAAAATGAAGATTAACCGTATATGCTCATAGCCAAATATCAATCATAGTAAATTCAAATAATTGGTAAGTCTCTTCTCAAGATACCTAGTACACATTAATATCAAGTCTTTGGACAGTAATATTAACTGTAAGTGGTACTCTTGTTGTAATGATCAAACACTGACAATAAATTCAAGTCAAATAACAACCTTCCTTTGGGCCGATTAATTATTCACTCGAAAAACCTTATAATTGTCACGTATTTATCATCACACATGTGTAAGTGATTCAGCCAAACATTAGCCTTCCTTTGGGCCGACTAATATTCACATGAATAACTACACACAAATATTAAACATTTTCATGAACCACCAAAATATAGAGGTCACTTTGGTGACATATTATTTTAAAGTTAATTCACTACTAATGTAAAATATTTACAGCTGTAAAGAGACGCCAAAATTATATTTGAATTTATCCTTAATATATGTACAATATATTTTGAGTGTTATAAAAACTACTCTAAAAAAAAAAATCTTCAGTTCTAATGACACTTGAAGATCTTAGAATTACAACAGTGACACGATATGCTTTAACCATAGTTGTAATAGTTCTTTTCTTTAGATCCGTAGTTATATTCATGACATTCCTTAAATAGTTATGATATAAGATGTCATGAATATATCACATAATAATTGTCATAAATGAATATCAGAATTAAGTGTCACATAAAAGTACATATAAATATCATAATGGATGTCGCACTGAATAATATGAACGAATTAGTAGCTATTGTGTATATATAAACCATAATACAACCATGCATGATACGTGTCACTTCATCTAATTTAAACTCAAGTTGCATTCTACATAAACAAATCGCATAGGAAATAATGTAGAATAAACATAATACTTTGGTATTATGATGCACTTAAAATCTTTATATATGCATGTGAACTGAAATACATCCCGCATTTTGTTTAATTTTCCTGAAACCGTACTGTAGTTTGACTATAATAAATTAACCTACTGATCATGCTAAAACGTAGTCAAAATGGTCAAAGATTCAAAGGGAATAATCTAAAATAGCATGCTAAGTTACTAAAACATTATAGCTCTTATAGCCTAAAATGTACAAACTGTATGACGCATGCACATCAGCATATGTATATATATATATAAAATACATCATTGTCTGTGCATGATAATTTACTAAAACAATAGACATGCCATGCGATGATTCAAAGGAAAATAATAGCACCGTCTTTGTATAACTCAACATCTCAAAATGTGACCAAAGTTAACTAATCTTTTAGCAGCTAAAAGAAAGTTGAATATAAAAAAAAAACCATGGGATAAAATCTGTACCATCACGTGTACTAAGTTACTAACAATGGTAACGTGAATTCTCTATCACATATATTCATCAGGTTGTACTCATTTGAAAAGCCAACTATGAAAGAAAAAAAATGTTTATTGTAATATCACGGCATGCCTAACCATATTTAAATCATATTATTGCATGCGCCATCTAAGGGAATATATACATATCATGCGTCGTTTCTTTTCTGAAAACTTGAATTCATCATTTAACATGGATCTTTAATTATATGAATCTGAATCCATGAATAGCAAGCAGAATTAAAAAAAAAAAGTTTTTTTTTTTTAAAAAAAAACTTATCATCTATTACTAAATATATTCTAAGATCACGAAGCTAAAATTTCTCAATCAATTCAATAATGGATGGCTCTGATACCACTTGTTAGGATTTCATTATACTTTATCAATATCCAATTGTGAAACCCTAGATCCAAATATGTAACCATATTGATTTAATTGAGAACAAATCAGAAAATAAATAGCTTGATTAGCGGAAGCGTACCTGAATCTGTATTTAATCAGTGCAATACCTGAATCCGTAGTCGGTTGTTAACGAGAAGATGAATTAGGTTTGGTCTTCCAAATTGACACAAACCCTAGATCTGGAATCAGCTCTCCGTAGAAGAGGTTAGAGAGTTGCTAAGGCTTGTGTAATTCGGGGACCATAACCCTTTATTTATAGAGTTGGCATTTTGTAATTCGGCCCTTCAACAAATTATAAAATGCCCCGGTATCTACACATTAGGCCCATGATAACTTAAACTTTAAGCCTATTAATTCTAATCTAAAGTTAGATCACTTTAATTAGGCTTTACACCAAAATAGCACAACACAATTTATTTTACATATGTGACCCAATTATCGAAATATTCCAACAACACATTCGACCATTCTCGAGAACGGTTGACAAGTGAGTTTACTGTTATACATTTCCTTAACCACTCGTCTTCCATCCTCACTC
Organism: Allium sativum; assembly: GCA_030737875.1. Lineage (NCBI taxonomy): Eukaryota > Viridiplantae > Streptophyta > Magnoliopsida > Asparagales > Amaryllidaceae > Allium > Allium sativum. The sequence continues at coordinate 662,825,217 of CM060913.1, forward strand.
AATACACACAAATTACTTCCCACCCATCATAAATAACTCATTAGGATCATATAATTATAAAAATTAAGAATAATAACAAATAGGATGTAAAGATGAAATTTCACCTAACTTCACATTAAAAAGGTAAACACGCAATAATTTCCGTAACTGTTGTATGCTATAAATCATGAATGATAGGAGCCAAGTTACTGTGTGGCTGAAATTGGTAACCTATTGTCTAGCCACTTGCCTTCATTCACAGTTGTCCCTAAAGAAGATGCAATAGCAGGCATCTCATCTTAACAGCAAATCGACAATCACCATGAATTATGATCAGTAACTTGCAATCAGTTGTAATGAATAAAATTCAAAAAAATGTATTATAGTTAACAACATGTTATCGATCGTAACAATTAACAGTTGTCAGTTTGATACTCGCTGAAACAGGAAATTGGATAATTGTAAGTGTATTATTAGACATAGATATTAGCACTCAAACTCTACTCGTAACAATATTAATTCAATTTCTACAACAAAACCAGTATTGACTACATATAAATAGTAATAGTATAACCAACTAAAATTTAGGACACATGAACCAAATTGTTTGAGTTTTACACAAACATTAAATTGTAACTTGATCAATTTCTATTTCATTGATGTAATAACTTAATATGCACTGTAACTCAATCGCAGAAATAAACACATGGGTACAGTAAACGATTTGTCAAATTTCAGAAAAGAGACAAGAACGTGAAAACAGTAGATTAAGTATCTTTCAAGAATTCTGGGGAAAAGCGGTTTAGGATGGGCAAGTAAAATTGTAGTGTAAATTGGGAAAGAACGAACCATGTTGAAGAATTCTGGGTAAAGAAGAAAGAGTACCAATGCAAGAGAAATGAAGGCAGATTGGCTACGGACATAGATTTCTCCATATTTCCAGTATTTTACATGGACGGCGATTTGGAATTTAGTTAGGTTCCGTTTGTTTTTCTCATTTTGTTCTGAATCTGACTTCTGATTAATTAATCAGAACTTTACATGTTGTTTGTTTTTTTTGTTAATGCTCTGAATAGATTAAGCATTCAGACATTTTCATTCAGAACTTTTCTCCTTCTTATTTCTAGTTCTGAATGCTGAATATATTAATTTTGTTCTGAATGCTTAATTAAACAAACAATTATGTGATTATTCAGAATTCAGCAATCAGATTTCAGCAATCAGACTTAAGAATTCAGTAATCAGAATTCAGATCTTACATTTTAAACAAACAAAGCCTTAGGCTTGGGGAAGAAATAACGAAATTAAGGAAAGTGAAAGCACGTGTAATCCTCATTTTTTGGGGAAGAAGCGATTCGGCCGATGAAAATGAAAAGGAATAGTTGTTTTAGGCGGTGAAACGAAAATTTGGCGGTGACACGAAAACTTTAAGCGGCGATTAGCCACACTTGCCTCGCACCCTAGGGCTGCACACAACCCATATCCAACCCGACCCAACCCACCAACCCGACCCAACCCACATAAACCCAACCCAACTCATCCTAGTTCGGGTCGGATATGGGTTACAATTTGTAACCCATACTATATACGGATCGGGTTTGATATTTTGTTCAACCCAACCTTATTTTAACCCAACCCAACCCTATATTAAAAAACTAATTTAATATCAATCCACTTAAAATTAGAATAATATAATTCTAGAATAATGTTTATCTATTCTATAGTAAATATACAAAAAACATATATAATGTCAATCCAAACTAGATAGAATTTGACAAATATATTTTAAAGAGCACTTTAATGTATCTTAAAATTAAATACCTTGTTCTACTATGTAGTAAATTAATTTCATACGATGTGTTTTACAATAATATTTTAATAATATATGTCTTAATGAATCATTTATTTTAAATGAATCATGCTAGCAAAAATATGATATATTATGCTGAATATTTTAATATTATTTTTACAAAAATTCTTTCATGTTCTCATTTTTTATTATAATAAAACAACCCAACCCAACCCTACTAAACCCAACCCAACCCATACTTCAACCCAACCCATATCCAACCTCATATAGGGCCGGATACGGGTTGAACTACCTTAAACTCATACCTATACGGGTCGGATGTAGTATTTGGTCCAACCCGACCCAACCCATACTTTGTGCAGCCCTATCGCACCCTGTAATTCCATTAAATTTTTTTGTTCACTTTAAAATAAGAAAACAAATAAAATATACTGTGATGGGGCGCTGTCCCGTGGACCCCGCGACCTAACCGGCTAGATCGACCGCCGTCCTGGACGTCCTGCCGTTTAAGTCGACTAATGTATTAAATTATCATATTTAACTCTATAATATTTTATAGTTAGATTTAGACATAGAATTAAATTCTTTCACAAATCCTTAGCTAATTTGCTATGGATTAGCCACAGCTTCAACTATTCCTATTTTCCTCCATATTTTATAACCAAATATAGCCACTGTCTTATATTCCATCGCAAATCCGCAGCTAATTTGCGATAGATTAGCCACGGAATTGTTCCCTCCAACTATTCATATTTTCCTCCATATTTTATTGCAAAATTTAGGTACAATTTTAAATTCAGTTGCAAACCCATCACAAAATTGCGATGGATTAGCAATGAAAATCTTATACTACCTTTTATTGAATTTGATGCCAAATTCTGCTATGGCTTAGCAGTCCATAGCAAATCCATAGCGATTTATTGATGGATTTGCCATGGAGTTGATTTTCGTCACTATTACTTGTTACTCTCAGGCTTTTATTCTACAATTTAAAGCCGTGGCTTATCCCAAGAAAATTCGTTGCAATTCAGTGATGGAAAATTCCATCACAAAAAATAGCGTCACTAAATTCTATAATTATGGCAATGATACAATATTTTTAATTACCGGAAATTAATATTGGAGTGAAGTACATAGATATTTGATCTTTTAATTTTAGGTTAGGCCATTTCTGTGATTCTGTTAATTGAGCATAGTATATGACATATCCATATAAAGGTGGATGTTCCACAAAATATTAAATAGTTGTATAAATCTTTTAACTTAACATATATTGATCATATGAAGTTCGAGAGGTGCCATTTTTTCCAATTGCTGTCAACTTTTTATGCTTTTATAAAGTGGCCATTGTTGTGTTTATTTATATTAGCAATATTATTATAAAGATCTGTTAACTTTAGCACTAACCATATTATTTTTGTAACAACCCGGATTTTCAGAACCAATTTAAATTTTTTATTTAGGAAATTTAAAAGTATTATGAAACGAAATTGGAACGAATAAATTTATTTTAATTATAAAACGAGCCTGAAATGGCGTGGTAGTTTGAAAATTCGATTTCTAATTTCAAATGAATGTACATGATTCAAAATAAATCGGATTTCGGTAAAACTAGAAACATTAGAATCTGTTTAGTAATATATTTCTAATGAATGCAAGAAACCAAGATTTCAATTTATAAATAGTAAGTTATGGCCAGTTTAAAATTCAAAATAGTCACTGTAGAATTTATATGTATTTTAATATAATATATAACCCTTAAAAATAGCCATTTTGCAAACGACCTTTGTTTTCGACGAAACCACTTTTGTTGGATCTGGAGTGTCAAATTATTGTTAAGTTCCAACTTTCATAATTTTTGGAATCAATATGTGAGTGTGGTGAATTTAAATGTGTTTGGTAAATTTAGTTTGAATTTACTCGATTGGAAATTGACCATTTTTCAAACGAACTCCAAATTTGATGAAATTAGTTTTGTTAGGACCGTATCGTCAAAACATAGTTAGATTTAATTTTCTATAATTTTTGGAGTTAGTATGTGGCCCCAGTAAATTAAAATGTACGTTGAAATCAATTTTGAACGTTATATTAGTTTATATTTTAATTTTGATAAAAACTGATCGAAACAAGCGAATTGGCTTACGGGACATATCCATGGTGTCCGGAATGGGGGTATCTAGCTAGTGGCGATAGTCATTGGGTTTGATTTGGAGTTTGGATCAATTAACAAGTTATTTATGAATTAATTAATAATATATATATATATATAATACCCTAGTCAAACGCTATACTTCTATAACCCGTGGTCAACCCTCATCTCATCCCCGTCGTTCATTTAAAAACATGAAATAAAAAAAAAGATAACCCATCGCAGAAACCGCTCCCCTTCCCACCGTCGCTCCCCACCCCCAGCAGCGCCGCCACCCACCGCGCATCCGCCCCACTGCCCAGCCACCGCGTCGCACCCCCCTCCTTCCTCCTCTCTCCAATTAAAACCCTAACCCCCTTACAGCCCCAAATCAGCCCAGCGCCGCCACAATGGGACACGCCGCCACCACTGCACCATCTCTGCCTCCCCCAGTCGACTGATGCTGCCCCTCAGTACCCTCCTCCGGCGGTGGACCCTCCTCCAACAAAGATTGAATTTTTACAAGAAAAAAGGTGAGTTTTTTTACTTTAATTAATTTAATTTGAATACATAGTTTAAAAACATTTTTTAAGAATATAAAAAATTGAGTTTTATTTTCATATTTTAATATTAATACTATTGTTTAAAAAATGAACTTTAAAATGGAAAAAGCATTGATTTTAAAATAGAAATAGCAACATAAAAATGTGATTTTTTTTATAGATTACTTAGAGATGTAGACAACATAGAAATATAAATATGATTTTTATTATATGAATAGCACCATAAAATATGATTTTTATTCAATAAAAGTATGATTTTTATTATATGAATAACATCATAAAAATATGATTTTTATTATATAGAAATATATATGGTGTTGTTAAAAATATGATTACAATGGAATCAAGGTGAAGACACTACGCATTGGAAAAAATCCAATTCTAAACCGTTAAATTAAAGATTGATTGAGTGGAAACCAAAGCTGAGAACTCCTTCTCACTCAATTTATTTTACAGTTAAATATATACTAGGATGCAGACTGGGCTTAGTAGACCCCGACACTATATATTTTATAAACCATGTTGTTTGATTTGGATTGTATTGTGGAAATTTGGGGGTTGATTGTAAAATTGGTTGTGGATTGATTGTGAATTGATTGGAATTGGTTTGTGTATGGCGTGAGCCAGTATTAGGCGAGGGATAAGGCTAGACCTTATTCCGGTTTTAATATCGTGCCATTATGCTGTCGAAATTTTCTAAAATGTGAGAAAAATTAACAGCTAGTTAAAAATATTATTTTTAACATATATATGAGATATGTAAAACGGATATGTTATGGAATAAATACTAGTTCACTAAAAATATTATTTTTAGTTTATAACTGCGATGAATAAATTTATTTAGGCATTATATAGAATTTTATAAGCAAAGCTATAAAATTCTATATATTTATTGGATAGTTAAAAATAAGTTTACATATCCATTTACAAGTCGAACGACTTGTTTATGTTCACCTATTTTTGTGATATCGATTGTGACAATAATTTTTACACATCGCCCAAGTGCAAAAATAATAATAATTATTTGATGGTTAAAACCCCACATGGGCATTGGGATGATATTTGACGTACACTAATCCCAATTGTTTAGTTGAATGTCAATCGATTGGTTGACAGACTGTTGTAAGCATTAATTATTTATATTTGATGCTTATGCAGTTGAGTAGTGCACTCTGGATGATGAATAATTGTTTATCATTGTTGTTATATACATGTGCTGTATGGAAATCCATAGAAGTAAAATCTATGGTAATTGATTGGGTTTCATTCCAATTTGGAAAATAACGAATATTTTAAAATAATATTCTGCAATCGATTAAAATATGATTTTGATGTCTGATTTGGGATGGACACAAAAATATTGAAATGTGTGAAGCCGTGTTGATTAGATTTGCGACATTTTAACACGAACGATATTTATATCGATTTAATTCATTTTATAATGAATATCGAAAAGGAAACGATTTCAAAATCAGATATTTTGAAAATATTATCGTTTAAATATTATAAGGATAAAGAATATTCAGTTTTGATTTAAAATTGAAATGAAAGTGGGAATCGTTTTGAAGCAAATTTATAAAATACGTTTGAAATGGAAATCGATGAAATATATATTATATATATTTAATGGCCTGAATAGAACGTGCCGTGCCGCGACCGTTTGCGAATTTCGACAATTGACTTCGAGTTGACATTACGGGAGATCAGACCGTCGGATTCTCCTAAGACCGGAACTATTGGGTTCGTATCGAAAAGATCTTTCCAACGAACATATGAGATTTTTATGTAGACAAATTAGAAATAAAAATATGATTTTTATGTAGACAACATAGAAATAAAAATATGATTTTTATGTAGACAACACAGAGATAAAAATACGATTTTTATGTAGACAACTTAGGAATAAAAATATGATTTTTACGTAGACAACATAGAAATCTCTATGTAATCTATAAAAAAATCACATTTTTATGTTGCTATTTCTATTTTAAAATCAATGCTTTTTCCATTTTAAATTTCATATTTTTAACAATACTATTAATATTAAAACATGAAAATAAAATTCAATGTATTATATTCTTAAAAACTGATTTTAAACTATGTATTCAAATTAAATTAATTAAACTAAAAAAACTCACTTTTTTCTTGTAAAAATTCAATCTTTGTTGGAGGAGGGTCCACCCCCGAAGGAGGGTGCTGAGGGGCGGCGGTCGACTGGGGGAGGCAGAGATGGTGTAGTGGTGGCGGCGGGTCCCACTGTGGCGGCCCTGGGATGATTTGGGCCTGTAAGGGGGTTAGGGTTTTAATTGGAGAGATGAGGAAGGAGGGGGGTGCAACGCGGCGGCTGGGCAGTAAGGCGGAGGCGCGGGGGGTGGTAGCACTGCTGGGGATGGGGAGAGACGGTGGGAAGGAGGAGCGATTTCTGTGATGCGTTTTTTTTTCGTGTTTTGAAATGAACGATGGGGGCTGAGATGAGGGTTGACCACGAGTTAGAGAAATATAGGGTTTGACTAGGGTATTATATATATATATATATATATATATATTATTAATTAATTCATAATTAACTTGTTAATTGATGTGAACTCCAAATCAAACCTAACGACTGTCGTCCCTAGCCAAATACCCCCATTCCGGACATAATGGGATACGTCCGGTAAGCCAATTCAACTGTTTCGATCAATTTTTATCAAAAGTAAAATATAAATTAATATAATGTTTAAAATTTCAACGTACATTTTAATTTACTGGGCCCACATATTGATTCCAAAAATTACAGAAAAATAAATCTAGCAATGTTTTGTTGATACGGTCCTAACAAAACTAATTTCGTCGAATTTGAAGATCGTTTGAAAGATGGTCAATTTCCAGTCGATTAAATTCAAACTGAATTTACCAAACACATTTAAATTCACCACACTCACATATTGATTTCAAAAATTATGAAAGTTGGAACTTAAACATAATTTAAAAATCTGGATCCAACAAAAGTAGTTTCATCGAAAACGGAGGTCATTTGCAAAATGGCTATTTTTAAGGGCTATATATTATATTAAAAAATATATAAATTCTACAGCGACTATTCTGAATTTTAAACTGGCCATAACTGTAACACCCCACGTCCATTAGTGTCACTCACAAAGGGAATGCACTAAGTTCTGTGGAGCATTTAGGGTAAAAGATGCAGATAAATTACAAGACAGACAGAAATTAAACAGCGGAAAATAAAACTTTGCTTTATTGATAAAATAGTTTGTACAATGGTTTCTTTACAATATCAGAATTTCATATGTCTTACAAAATAAAGAAGCATAAAAACAACTTTTATATTCCCCGATTTTAGCAAGAGCCAGCCATAGCATCTGGAAAGAGAATCCAAGCAAACTTCGACAAATCTTCAAGCTGGGAAAGAGTGGCAGTCCAACTTAACCTGAGCTAAACTATTCCCTCCTTTACTACCTGGGGGGGTGGGGGACGGAAGAAAAGAAGACGAAAGAAAAACAGAGTCAGACATAAAGCCTGAGTAAGTTCAGTAACTTCTAGCATGTGAACATGGAAAAACAAAACGACATGAATTAACTGAATACAAGATTACACCATGACGATAGGGTCAACAAGATTAAACAAGGTAATCACAAGATATGCTAAGATAAGATAAACTGGATACGCTCTAATACTTTCGCCGCTTCGCTCTAATACTTCGCCGCTTCGCTATTTCCTTGTTATACTGATTTCTATATCTCTGCACCACCTAACTAGTGTCCCAACTAGTAACGATAACGTGATCCCAATCCCTGTATTTTCCATTGCCTTCGAGCATCCATTTATTATTTATTACCTAGATCTAATCTAGGGTTTTCTATCCAGTGCTTTCTAGATTCAACTAGAGTTTACGCTATCTGCTGAATGCGTCTCGGATTCAGGATTTATGCCACCTAGTCCAACTAGGGATTATGCTGCCTGTCAAATGATGCCCCCAAGTCTAGGACACACTACCTAGAGTGGTATATGTTCCTATACTTCCCCACACACGTATCGCGAATCGTTTATCGCTTGTCTAGATGCACATGTCCTGTAATGTGCGGTCCGAGTCCTGTGACAGGGCAAATCAAGGAATACATAAATCGGTCGGGAGCTTTTAGATATCTGCCGATGCAGATGCTAAGGTCTGTTTTTATTCCAGTGGCTATGGTCCCACTTGACCCCTCCCTCAACTAATGAAAGGCACACCTTGTAAAATGAGAACTATACGCCGGCCCCCGGTGCCCCTCTATCCTATGGCCATCCTCACCCATAACTAGATAGCAAGTATATGGTCTTTTGGAGTTCTCCGCCTTTCCGCTTCACGTATCTCGATTGACTCAAGATAGATGGTAGACGACGAGTCGCTATCACAGGGCTACCGTTTGCTCGCCGAATCACGCCGGTCCATCCTAGTCTTTAGGTTGCCATGTATTGCAACCAAGGCATACCCCTGGTTCGTCTACGCAGACCTTAACCTCTGTGGGCCCAGGCGGATCATCTGCAGCCTCACAGAGGGATACCAAGAGTACCCTCACGTCCCCTCGAAGCCTCGGGCTTCGTAACCCAATTTGTTGGAGCCTTCTTTTTAATCAGACGGACGTTCGCTCCTCGTGTTATACTAAGAATTACTACTTAGTTTTGTCAACTAAGGTTTACCACTTAGTTTCCAGAATCGTTGTTTTCTTAACTAAGGTTTACTACTTAGCTCCTTTTAACTAAGGTTTACTACTTAGTTCTCTTTCCCGTCAATTTGGACTGGTTAAGTGTCATTAGTCAATTCAAGCTGACTTAACCCTCTTCATTTATCCAGTTAAGATGGTTAAGTGTCATCAGCAATTCACGTTGACTTAACCCTACCACAAACCAAGTTATATTGGTTAAATGTTTCTTATTACTTAACCCTACCCCTTCATCCTGTATTGGTTAAGTGTTCCTTTTTAACTTAACCTTACCCGTCTGTTTTAACTAACATGTTATTAATGGTTAAGTATTATCCCTTCGTGTTTTGGACTTAACCTCATTCCTTTATCACAACCTGATGGTTAAGTGTTCAGGTTTACTTAGCCCTACGTTCTAGCCCAGCTAACATATCAAAATTGGCTAAGTGTATTAGATTTTACTTAACCCCAACCTCTAGTCTAGTTAACTTATTAATTTGGCTAAGTGTATTAACTTTACTTAACCCCTACAAGTCTCGTTTTGCTACCTTGAGTTTGGTTAAGTGTCTCTATGGACTTAGCCCTCCCATTCTAGCTTAACAGTGTTAAGTTGGTTAAGTGTTCCTATGGACTTAACTCTCTCATTCTAGCTTAACTGTATGAACCTAACCCCACCTACCAGTCTTGTTATCATGTTGAGTTGGTTAAGTGTCTTAGTTAACTTAACCCTAGCATTCTTGTTCTAGCTTTAACTAAATAAATTAAAGCCACGACCACTCACATTAGACAGATATTGTTGCGATTACTGGATGTGCCGGTTGGTTCCGGGCAGGTTTACATCGCAACTCAGTCTAACCTCGGGTTAGGCCTATTCGTGTTTTCTAGTTCAAGGGGTTTTGATTAATTTTCAAATCAGGTTTTGAAAGTAATCATCCCGTCCATCGGATCAGTTAGGGATAGCCAGAGAGAGCAGGAAACTTGTATTTTCCAAACTCAAGCCTAGACACTATCCTCTCTGTCACCCTAGAACTTTCTGGTGTATTATTAAAAGTGATATCGTTAATAAACCTTTAATTTGTCTAAATTTACATTTCCTCATTCAGGCCAAATTCTATAAGTAAATTATTCCTAATTTACTTATTTCCTAATTACTCTTTTAATGTGAATTGTCAACATTTATTCTTATGGCCCATTCTCCCCTCTATATCATATTTATGCCCTTTTGGTATGTAAACTATACCAAATTAAGTGTCACTAACCATGATTTTGCTAAACCTGACAGTTATTCCTAGTTATGGCCAATTTCACATTTATGTCAATATACTTACCGTGCCAAATTAGCTAATCCAATTCCGATTCAACATTCTAATTCACGTCAAACTAGACTTATTACTCTAGTTCACTATTCATGTAAATGCTAGATTTACACGTCAATACTAGATTCAAATTACACATCTTATAATTCATGTCAAATTTATCCAATTTGCATTTCTATGAACATGCCATAATACATGTTCCCAATTTATGCTAATTTCCAAGTTAAATTACGTTTTTAGTAAATTTCATATTTTGCCCAAACCGCATTCCCACCGTTCGTATAATCGTGATTCGTTCTGGATTATAAATAAAGCTAGGTTCGTAGAAAATAGGGAATGAACCAAAGATGCTATGCAAAAGATAGACATACTAACTGGCATAAAAATGGTTGAATAACGATGTCGATTCAAGAACATGGGTAGACCTAACTTAATAGGTAAATTCCCAAGGTCTAAAACCAAGAATAGACAGAATAAAGACATAGGTTCAAGAACATGGGTAGACCTAACTTAATAGGTAAATTCCCAAGGTCTAAAACCAAAGAAAACAAAGAACAGACAGAATAGATAATCGGGTTTAGACCCAATTTCACAGTCACAAAACTTAAACAACACTTTCCTAGTCATGAACCATAGGTGCTAAATCACAGTTGTCCCATTTATGTCATAGACAATAGTTTATGCTTCCTAATCAAAGGTATAGGCTTGTGTTCATAGTCATGGAAATAATTCTCATAGTCACAGTCATGTCCATAGTCATAGGCAATGTTCATAGTCATAGGCAATGTTCATAGTCAAAGAGGCATATGGTTCTAAGGTCCATAGTTTCATAGTCACGGTCTTATTTGTCCTTGAATCATGACAGTTCTTAATTAGGTCCAAAGAGATAGGCACAGATTCGAATAGAAAGATTTGGCATATTCTTTTATTCCTTTAATTTCATGTCACGAACAGAGAAAAATGTTCAAATCTAAAAAGTAACTGACTTACAGAGATTAGATCAGAACAGAAAGATGGCGTTGCTAAGATTCGTAGAAAAACAGTCGTTTGAACCTCCTCTTGAATCCTAGCTTGACTTGAACCTCTTCTTGAAAGTCTTTTAGCAGCATCTCCACGTCTTGATTTATTATATATATATTTCTATTTATTATTTAATTTAAGAGGAGGAGAAGAAGCCATGTTTGTCAATAATCTTTGCAGCATAAGGGTAGAAAAGAATTGTGAATAGAGAAGAAGACTAGGGCCGTTTATATAGTGTTAGGCGGACGAACCTGGTCAGAATGGCGTCCAGATACATCAGAACGAACAGGGTGCAGAAGGCTGGAAAAACAGGGGGGTCGACCCCCAGGTCGACTACCCAGTCGACCTGGGTGACCCAGGTCGACTACCCAGTCGACCTGGGTGCCTTGGGCAGGAAAATTCCCGCCCAGCCCATTCTGGGTCCGATTTGAATTTTGAACCTGACCTGTTTTGAAATTTGAACTTCGCTGAATCTTCCGGAGGTCATATCTTCCTCATATGGACTCCGATTTACGCAAACTCGGACTCGTTTTCATGCAGAATTCCGAGACGAACGCAATGGCGCAACCCGTTTCCCTTGATTTTGATTTTATCTTTTAATTCTGCCCTGATTTGCGAATCCTAGTGTTATAGAATTACGGGGTGTTACAATAACTTACTATTTATAAAGTGAAATCTCTGTTTCTTACATTCATTAGAAAGATATTATTAAACAGATTCTAACGTTTCTAGTTTTACTGAAATCCGATTTATTTTGAATCATGTACATTCATTTGAAATTAGAAATCGAATTTTAAAACTACCACGCAATTTCAAGCTCATTTTATAACTAAAATAAATTATTCGTTCCAACTTCGATTTAAATAAATTTTTAGTTGTTATTATATAAAATAAATCATTTTAAATATTCAAAATACTTTAAAATTGCCTAAATAAAAAATTTTAATTGGTTCTGAAAATCCGGGTTGTTACAATTTTTATTCTTGCGATCAATGGTATAAACACAAGTCTACGCAATTTTTATCCCGTAAATGAAACGACCCAACCTTCCCATATGGGAAAGCCCAGATTGAGTTGAGAACATGACAAATCAGAACACAAACAGAAGAACATTTCATTGTTTAGTACAACAATTTACATCAGAGTACAAGAATATTCCAGAGTATGATTAATTATACAACAGAAAATAATATCAGAGATTTAAAATTACATAGCAGCGGAAAAATAAGACATAAGCATAATGCATTTCGGAAAAGCTTTCCGAATATAGCTTCAGCTGTAATCCAAGATCCCGTTAAATAGAAATCTGCAAAACCAACACTACTGACTACCCGTATGGAAAATATGGGCAGCCAGAGTTTAGGAAGGAACATTAAACTCCAGGTTAGTCATGATACTGGCATGAGAACTCAAAACAGTTATTAATTTGATTTTAAAGTTAGGTAAATCAAGGTACCATACTGTATAACACGGAACGGATTTACCCCTATGAATACCGGTGCATAAATAAACAGCACAATGCCAATTTAAGAAAAATAGAGCTATTATAAGACTCAGGTCCCATCACACAATGAAACACATGCCGGAGGATGGAGTTTTACCTTATAATAGCCAAAAATGCTTGGTACGCGAAATTTCCCTTTTATTATTACTATAAGTGCATAGTGTAGAAATCAATTTCGAAAGTAAATGTATCAATCATAGATGGCATGAGTGCCCCATCTCACTATGTTGCCATATATAGGTTTACAATTAAAACCGCAATGCTCGTATTGGAAAGTTGGGTTTCCATCATGATGGCTCCTGATTCGAAAGATCTATCGCGTAGTGCAATACTCCACGGCTTACGACGCAGGCATGCGAGAACACCGTAATGCACATCCGCACTTTTTGGAAATCAAGTATCACTGCGTCTTACGTCCCGGCGAGAGAAAACACCACTTACTCTATCCCTATATGGGAATCGGGGGAAATGCCCTATCCCTCATCTTGGTCGATTGAATCCAAACTAATATCGAAAGCATACTGATCTGACCATCAGTTCACCATCATACCGGGGTGTGAGGCTCGCGAAGTCGCGCTACATGAAGCTATGCCAAATAAAGTTGTGCTTTGATCATCACCCACAAGAACAAAAGCCTTGATCAATGCATCTTAGCATGCCACATTGTCAATCGCTATCATACCATTGATTTCTGCCAATATATATAACCTCTGAGCGCATACGTCTCAGAGAAGGGTGTTAAGCAAGAGAATAAATTCTCCGCCATCAATATATATATATATATATATATTTAGCAGAGATCAACAAATACAACATAAAGGAATACAACATCAGACATACCATCCATTTACATATCCATTCCGGGTCTGAACGAAACCGAAGGTACCATATTCCTCATCCCGCATGTCCAATACAGAAGAGAGGCCCTCGCATATCCGAACAATCAACAAGTACGTCCGGGCGGCCACCACTGTAGTCCCTTCAAGGTAGGTACTCCAATCATGGGCATCAGTAGCAACTCATCCATTCGATGTGAAGATCATCGGTCTTGCGCCATCTTCAATCTCTTCGACTGTTAGTCGTCGTATTCATTATTCAGAATGGGTTAAACGCGATTTTTCCGAATAACTCGCGTAATTTATAATCAAGTGCTATAAACACACATCCAACACCTCATTCCAATTATGAATATTCTTTTAATAAAATATCCACAATTTTAGGGAAAGGTTCCCTTTAATTTTATCAAAGATAGATCCTTTTGAATTTATTCTTTTTAATCTCAAAAATCATTACTTAATGACTATTCGAATTTAAGAAATAAATCTTATCTTTAATTGGGTTAAAGAACTAATGTCTTTTAGAAACATTGTTCATAATAAACCCAAAATCATCTTCCATTAAAATGGAATTTACAAGGAAGTCATAATAGTATATAATCGATATAAATTCTCTTATCAGACTAATAATATAAATGGAATTACGGAAAAGCCTTTTAAATTTCATATATAATAACAGCCTTCATTCACAGAAGCTGATCTCGATTATTATCGAATCGAATTTGATTAAATTCCAATTTAATATATTAAATTGGAAAACTTTACTTTGGAAAAATCCCATTTAAATCTAATAAAAGAGTTATAAATTCCAAATTATCTCTTCACTGTTGATTGGGTTAAAGAACAAATGTTATTTAAAACATTGTTCACGATAAACCCAAAATCCAATTTCAATTCAATTCCAATCAAATATTAATTAACTGGAAAAATTCTCTAAATCTTAATTAAAAGATTTATTCTTTTCTAAACTGGGTTTAAAAACAGTGTTATTAAAGACATCGTCCACGACAAACCCAAAATCCAATTTAACATTAAATATGAGGTTCTGAATAAAAATATATTGGCTTATATTCAATATCAAATTCTGAAACCAACAAATATCATATTGGGAATAACGATATATATCTATCTTCCAAACTCCCCACAATATTCGTATAATAATGGAATCCAACATCAAAAATATTCCGATGATAATTTCCATTCATATTCATTCAAATGTATATATAAATATATATTGGGAAATTCTGGTCATTTTATAACCATTTTCAAATCTAATTTATTTATTTCTAAAAATAATTAAATTATTATACTAGTAAATAACTAGTTCATTTTGATAAAAATATATTTATCTTTAGAAAATTGGAATTTTTCATCAAAAATCTTTCCAAACCATTTATTATGATTTTACATAATTTTTTCATATTTTTAATAATTTTAATATCGCATGTATAGTCGGTTTCCAATAACGGTCGCCGAACTGCATCCATACTGACCTTTTCTGAAATTGATTTTGACATATTTCCAAATCTAACCGTTAGATTTTGAAATCTCTTACATTCATTGGAAAAATCTTTTCGATACGAACCCAACGGTTCCGGTTTTAGGAGGATCCGACGATCGGGTTTCCAGTAATGTCGAATAGAAGTTATTGGTCGAAATTTAGGAACGGTCGCTGTGCGGCGCGTTCTATCCAGGCCATTATATATAATATATATTATATATATTTTGTCGATTTCCATTTAAATCGTATTTTATAAATCGTTTATAATTTCATTTTAAAATGATTTCAACTTTATTTTCACTCTTATATCAAAATTGAATATTCTTATCCAAACAATGAATATTTTGATGAATCATACATACATTAAAAATATAACTTTTAATGTTACAACAATTTTTATTCAAACGATGAATATTTTTCACCATTTCTTATATACAATGAAAATGTAAATTTTATTGTTAAATCTTTTTATTTCAATCAATGAATATTTTTCATTATTTCTAAATTCAATAAAAATGTGAATTTTTATTGTTTAAGTTTTCTATTTCAATCAATGGTCATTTTTCATTATTCCTACATGTACAATAAAAATGTAAATTTTATCATTAATATATTTTATTTCAAACAAATGATCATTTTCATATTTTTTACATATAAATGATTTACATTTAATAAACAAATCTCTTTAATAAATAAAACATACAATAAAAATATAATTTTTATTGTCTAATCTTTTTATTGAACCATGATTATTTTTACTGATTTTATAATACAAACCAAATGTAATTTCCATTGTTTAAAACCTTTTATTTTAAAATGTTGAATACTTTCAATCATTTCTACATACATAATGAAATGTATATTCTTATTGTTAACATATTCTATTTCAACCAATGAATATTTCGTTTATTTATACATACAACAAAATGTGATTTTTATTGTATAAAACATTTTCTTTTCAAAACAATGAAAATTTTATTGGTTCATACATTCAAAAAAAAACTATTTTTATTGTTTAAATATTTTCATTTCAACACATGAATATTCTATTCGACGTATAAATATTTTATATCCTTTACGGAATATTATTTTAAAATATTCTTTATTTTTTCAAATTGGATGAGGCCCAATCAATTACCATATAATGTTATTTATATGGATTTCATACATCGCATGTATACAACAATAGTGATAAACAATCATTAAAAATTTATACAACATCTAGAGTGCAATTTACAACTACGTGAGTATTAAAACAAATAAATAACGCTCATCACAGACTGTCAATCCATTGATTGACATACATCTAAATATTGGATCAGTGTATGTCAAATATCATCCCAATACCCGTGTGAGGATTTCAAACAACAACAGTTTATTATTTGTGCAGTTGGGCGATGTGTGAAATTTATCGTCCCAATCATATCAGATAAATGGGTGTACATAAACAAATCGTCCGATTTGTAAATGAATATTTATTGATTCATGTATACAATAAAAATATGATTTTTATTGTATAAACATATTTATTAAACATGAACATATTTGTTAAAAATGGACATTTTTCTATACATGAGCATTTTTCTAAACATGAACATTTTCCTATACATGAACATTTTTATTACACACGAACATTTTATTAAACATTGCTGGTATGACAATTTTTTTAATCAAACCTACATACAAACTAAAAGTGTATATTTTTATTGTTAACATATTTTAATGATTTGAACATACAATAAAGGTGTGCTTTTTATTGTAAGAAATCCTTATCTTCTAAACACAAATATTTTTTTTTCTTTACTAACATGACAAATTTGGCAAATTTTATCAACAAAACATATATTAATAAGTAATTCTTTTATTCTGCATTATCATGATTAAGATGATATTTTCTCAACAAAACATATATTAATAAATAATTCTTTTATTCTAAACTAATATGATAAAGGTAACATTTTTGTTAAGTAAACATATGATTTACATATAATTATCTTATTCTAAACTAATACGTTAAAAGGACATTTTTGTCAACATTTAATCTTTTAAATGATTCATCCTATACATTAAAATGTAATTTTGATGTTAAACATATTTTATCAACATTAAATCTTTTAAATGATTCATCCTGTACATTAAAATGTAATCATAATATTAAACATATTCAATCAATATTTAATCATTTAATTGATTCATCCTATACATTAAAATGTAATTTTAATGTTAAACACATTTTATCAACATTTAATCATTTAATTGATAAAATAAAAATTTATCAACATATAAGAATGTTAACACATTTGTAACGATCCGGGTTTTTCAGCCGTTGAATTCTGAATATTTATTTTTGTTTTAAATATTTTATTTGAATTATATCTAGGAATTTATAAGGAATTTATTTAATAAAACGATATTTAAACGTATAATTTATAATATAATTTAAAACAAGCTCGAAATAGTTGCGGTAATTCGTAATTTACGATTTAAACTTCAACTGAATATATATAATCCAACATAAGTCGGATTTCTTTGAAACAAGAAACGTTCGGATCTATTTGATTATATTTTTCTAATGGAAGAGAAAAATCGGGTTTTCATATTGTATATTTTGTTTTACGTCCAAATCAAATTTTCAGAAAGTCGCTGTGGAGTCGTATATAAGCCATAATGGTTATTCAAATGTATTTAAATATCAGTGTTGAATTTAGACAACCCCTTGGAGACGTAGTTATAATTTAATTTTTGGAATTTTACTGCAATTTTTATTTTGGAAAATAAGCTACTTTTTATTTGGAGTATTTTACGCCCTATATCAATATTTTGGGGTTTCATAATATAAGTTAAACTACCGATATTATTATATTTTTGGGATCGTGGTACCTCGCTGGACACGACCGTACTCTTATTTCTGTGCGGAGCAGTTCGGACATGAAAGAAAACCTTATGTACGATTAGTCAAGCATTTTTGCTATCCACCATATATTGTATACAATAAATAAAAGAAATTAAGAAGCCAATCCGCATTCATCTACATAAGTAAATTTGTATCCCTCAACATCCTGGAAGGGTTCACTTCAAGTATTTCTGCATAAACAAATTAGCATACAATATATGAAAACTCTACTATCACAATTCCTATCATATGCACCTCGCATGCTATCCTATCCGTCGAACCAACAGAGAACTGAAAGGGAACATGCTAATAAAATAAAATAAAATAAAATAAAGGCTACCTCACCTAGTAAACATTTCAGTTCCGTGTCATCTAAACTTTTCACTACGTGCTCTCCACGTTTTCACACCATGCGTCGCAAGCAATTCTCAATACCATGGTCTGCAAGCCATTATACAGTTCCGTGTGTGCCAAGCAATACTTGCCGTGCCTGCCAAACTATCATCCACTTTAAATACTATTCTTCTCCTCAATTCTTTTTTCTGAGATCTGAAACGAAAATAAAAACAGAAAAAAAGAATGGGCATACGCAAAAACATGCATCCTATTGTTCCCCAAACCTGCTCCTTTTGCGTGTCATTCTATCTGAAACACCCCACCTCCGTTTAGGGTCACTCTCAAAGGGAATGCCCTAATTTTGGTGGAGGTTTATAAGTTCAAGTCACAGATATACAAGACAGATATAGGAACACATATTTATAACCAGCGGAAGAACAACAAACTTTTATTTCATAAAGTCAAATACGTGTTACAACAACATCCTTTCCAAAAACATAACATAACACTTTCATAATCTGTCTTGAGTACATTATTTAAAGAAGCATAAATAAAACATAGATAAACTGCAAAAGCCCCATAGTGGATTGTCCAAAGCCATAGTTCAAAACAGGAAAGTCCAAGCAATACATTTCTCTTCTTCAAGCTGGATGTTGAGGTTGGTCAAGCTGTTGTGTTCCCTCCCTGAGGACCTGGGGGGGGGGGGGGGAAACGGAAGAAAGAAGACGAAAGAAAAATAGAGTCAGACATAAAGCCTGAGTAAGTCTAGTACTATTTTGTCTATGAATAAAGAACTGGGTATGATAAGTAAAACAAGAAGTGGGCAAGCACAATAAACTTGGTTAAGTTGTCTAGGGTCGAATATACTATCATACCCCATGTTAATCTCTGAACCCATATACTAGTTTCCAATTTGCACCCCATAATCAGGGTGATGTGATCCATTCTATGATGATCGGCTCCTACTCGCATAGTCACATGTGTCTTACGGCCCCCGTTGTCTGTAGTTACCTATGCTGGCCCCACCATGGGGTGTATCAAGTCCCATAGTGGCAACCCGACACAACCTTAGAGTGCACAGGTATGCTACTGGTGTCCAGTGCCTTATTTTTCTGCGCCGGAGTGTGTGCACGCCCGCACTCCGTTAGAACCTACACTGCTACACCACCGCCGTCGCTTTGACCTCTTACAATCAGCCCAGTAATCGTGCCCCACCCTGCCTAGTTTCAGGGTATCCTGATACACCTTTTAGGGTTACTGCTGAAAAGGGTCCCCTGTTACTAGGTTTTCTATCTCTAGCCAACATGCTAAGTTGGTTAAGTGTTTTCTAACCTAACCCCCACCAGTCCGTTTAGCATGTTCCATTTTGATTAAGTCTTTAGTTTACTTAATCCTAACAATCCTGACTCAGCCTTAATTGTCTTATTAAGGCCCTGACCTCTCACATTAGACAGGTATTGTTGTGGCTGCCTGTTGCCGGTTGGTTCCGGGCAGTCTTACGCCACAACTCAGTCTAACCTCGGGTCCTTGCTGGGCTCCATGTTTAACCTCCCACATTGGATAGGTATTGTTGTGACTACTGGACAGCCGGGCGGTTCCGGGCAGGTTTACATCACAACTCAATCCAACCTCGGGTTAAACACATCGTATGTTCTACATTTACATATTTTGTCATTCCTCTTTATTTCTTATTTGTAAATATTTGCGGCCCATTATTAAGTTAATGGTGTAAAGGTTACACCAACCATGGGCCCAACCCATACTTCAATTTGGGCCCTTCTATTTTATATTTTCATTCATTAATTAATTTTAACCCAACGTTATTTTCCCCCGTTTTACACGTCCGTTTATATATATATATTGGGCTTAGCCTTTTAAAGCCCAATTTAGCCATGCGAACAGGGGAGGCTTATGGCGTGATTACATACACAAAGAGGGGAAGGTGAGCGTATGAACTTGCAATACGACGTTGGAAATACAAAATAGAAATTGGTGTACTTGCATAGTGGTAACATAGGTGACATGAATCAAAGCATGTGAACTTGCATAGGTTTAACTACAACATGAACCTATATTCTTATTTAGGCATAATGTCAAGCATAAGCATGTCATAAATATTTCTAGCATAAGCATAACATAATGTCAAACATAAGCATGGCATAAATACTTTTAGCATAAACATGACATAATATCAAACATAAGCATGGCATAAGTAAAGTTAAATTTGTCCATGGCATAAACATAAATAAGTCATGTTCATAAGGTTTCTACATGTTTACAAAGGGGATACTTTGTTACTAACACAAAATCACATAACGATAGTATAAATATACTTATGCATAAATATTCCTAATCATGGTGTTTGCTTTAAACTTGCAATAAGGGATTTTTGAGTCTAACCTAGCCATGTCTCACATATGTCATCATATAATTCTTGTAAACAAGATAGACTTAATCATGGATTTCAATTATGCCAAATATCATTCATAGCCTAGCCATATTCATAAGTTTGCAAAAGCATGACTTAATACATGGATTATGGTGTCAAAATTCCAACATAGTTTCATATGAGCTATAACAACCAAACTTGTTTCAATTACTTGCAAAATGATTTATGCACAAAAATATACATCATGATGACATAATAACAAAGCCCCAAACTTGCATGAATTTCAATCAACTACATACATGTAGCTTCAACATAGATTACATAATTTGCGCAATATTCCAAACGTATACTTGCATAGAACTACCGCATGTAGTTCTTTATAATGAATAACATAATTCATAAATATCCAAACGTATATAATATTTCAAATTGATAAGAACGCACAAATATGAATAACTTTATTATCCCAATTCAAGCATACAAATCAATGCAGTTGTTTATTCATACCAAAGTAATACTCTACTTACAATGGTTGCGGCGAATTCTCTAATTAAGAGATATGATTCCTTTGTTGAATTGATTGGCTTTAGGTTGCTTGAATTGCTTTAGGCTTTAGAACTTTCTTCCTAATCCTCTCTCTAGTTGGCGGCTATTCTTAGTCGTTCCTCAACAACATGGCGGCTATGTTCTTAATTTTGAATGAATAGATTAGGGTTTAGTCTAGGGTTGTTTATATAGAGGTTAGGAATTGATTAGGACCATTGATGTTGCTAGGTTAGATCGTAGCCATTCATTAGATAGAGAGGCCAATTAGAACTTGCCACCTAGCCCTAGTGACAAAGCAGACCACAGAAATTCGACCAAACACAGACCTGGCCAGCCAGGTTGGCTGGGCTCGACCAGGTCGACACCCCTGTCGACAGGGCTGTCGACAGCCCTGTCGACATGGGTAGCCCAGGTCGATAGCCCAGTCGACCTGGGTGGCCTTGGCGGGTGTTTATCCGCCCTGGCCCATTGGGCCCTATTTTCGAATTATTTTATTCTGTTTGAATTTTAAATTTAATTCAAAACTTCCGAAGGCCATATCTTCTTCATACGGACTCCGTTTTTCGAAAACTCGGACTCTATTTCGCGTATTTTTCCGAGACGAACGCAATGGCGTATCCCGTTTCCCTTGGTTCTTTGATTTCAAATTAATTATACTTTAATTTATGAATTTCACAGTTATAGAATTCGCGGGGTGTTACATTCTCCCCCACTTAAAAGGATTTCGTCCCCGAAATCTTCAAGTTAGGAGGAATGTATATCCTAACATTCAATCATCCATCTACTCATCCATCAAACACGAGCATCCATTGTCCTTAAAAGACTTCTAATGCTTCATGATCATATGCGAAGTGTGTGTGTACATGTACTTATCTAATGCAAAATCAGGCGGTCTATTGATTCAGTTGACCTCCTTAATGCAACTTATGTAAGTGCCATGAATCCATTATGTATGCAAATTTTCCTATTCATGATTCTACATGAGTGCTCAATTATTCAATACAAATGCAACATCCACATGACAATACATTAAAGTTCAACCATATACGAATACAAACATATATGCATATGCAATATGAAGTGACTGAGCCGATCTAAAACCTAGATTGTGTGTGTATATGCAACCACGAGCAACCACTAGCAATCACTTGCAACCACTTGCAACCATCATCCATAACATGTTTCAACTACATGTTTTCATCCAAAAAGATTCTACCTAAAAGATAAGGTCGAGGAAAGATACCTAAAAAGATAGATAAAAGCGCAACTTAAGGAAAAGGAAAGATCAAGGATGTACCCTCGAACAGAAAAGGGTAGGCTGTACGGATTCTAGCTTCAGTTTCCCAAGTCGCGTCTCCCTCGGCGTCGCTCCACTGGACTTTGACGAGCTTGACTTCGCGGTTGCGTAGCTTCTTCACTTCCGTTCCTAAGATGCGGGTTGGAACTTTTCTTATGGTTGCTTCGCGTTCCACTTCGGCCTCTTCGAGGATATTTGGCTCTACCACCTCGGCTGACTCATGTAGACATTTTCGGAGATGTGAAACGTGAAAAACGTTGTGGACTCCAGCCAACTTCTCGGGTAGCTCTAATCTATAGGCCATTTTCCCAATTTTCTCGATGATAGGGAATGGACCTACGAACCTTGGTGCCAGTTTTCCTGTGGTTCCAAAACGAACAACGTTCCTTAAAGGTGATACCTTGAGAAAAACTCTGTCTCCAACTTCAAATTCAAGGTCGGTCCTCCTCTTGTCGGCATAGGACTTTTGTCTGTCTTGGGCCGTCTTCATCCTTCTTCGTATTAAGTCTACTTTCTCTGAAGTCTCTCGGATCATGTCTGGTCCAAGTATGAGCTTATCCGTGGACTCCCACCAACAAGTGGGCGATCGGCACGGTCTTCCATATAAAGCTTCAAAGGGCGCCATTCCGATGGTTGCTTGATAGCTGTTGTTGTAGGCGAATTCTACCAAAGGAAGGTGGTCTTCCCATGTCCCTCCGAAGTCAAGGACGCATAGTCTTAGAAGGTCTTCCAAAACTCTGTTTACTCTCTCCGTTTGGCCGTCGGTTTGGGGATGATAGGCTGTGCTCAAGCATAACTGCGTTCCTACTGCTTCTTGCAGACTCCGCCAAAACTCGCTGGTGAAGATGGGGTCTCGGTCACTAACAATGCTAGATGGTATTCCATGGAGTCGAACGATTTCCTTAAGGTAAAGTGATGCTAGGGATGAGGCAGTTCTTTTACTTTTGACAGGTAAAAAGTGGGCGCTTTTAGTAAGCCTATCCACTATTACCCAAATGCTAGTGTTGCCTCTCCTAGACCTAGGCAGCCCATCGATGAAGTCCATTGAGATGCTATCCCACTTCCACTGCGGCACCTCCAGAGGATGTAGTAGTCCGCCAGGCTTTTTCTGTTCCGCCTTAACCTGTTGGCACACCATACACTTAGAAACGAACTCTGCCACGTCCTTTTTCATGCCGTTCCAGAAGAAAGTCCTTTTTATGTCTTTGTACATTTTATCTCCGCCTGGGTGTATCGTCATCTTGGAGTGATGTGCTTCCTCGAGAACCTTCTTTATTAAATCTTTTGTCTGTGGGACGCATAGTCTTCCGTCTCGCCTTAGCAAACCCTTATCGTCGATGGAATATCTGTTGAGGTGACTTGAAGTCTCACCCCTAATTAGCCTATCAATTGTTTCCACAAGCTGAGGGTCTTCGCGTTGTGCTGTCCCTACTGAATCCACTAAAGTTGGGCGCACTTCGAGAGATGCTAGCAAGCCTGGTACGAAATCGGAGGAAGGCCTAAAGTCGAAGCTGGCTATAAACTCTAGGCTTTGTCTTTCAACAAACAACGGGCTTAGGGTCAATTTCTTTCGGCTCAACGCGTCTGCCACTACGTTGCCTTTGCCCGGAGTGTAGGAGATTTCGAAATCGTACGAGGCAAGAAACTCCATCCATCTTTGTTGCCTCAAGTTAAGATCCTTCTGCGAGAAAAGATATTTCAACGATTTATGGTCAGTGTAAAGTTCGAACTTCTCACCTAGGAGATAGTGTCGCCAAGACTTGAGTGCAAAGACGATGGCGGCTAACTCAAGATCGTGGGTTGGGTAGTTCTTTTCGTGCATTTTCAACTGCCTCCCGCCATAAGCTACTACCCTTCCTTCTTGCATTAAGACGGCGCCTAGCCCTGTCCCACATGCATCCGTATAAACAGTAAACATCTTGCTCCCATCTGGCAGCGTCAAAACTGGGGCTGTTGTGAGAGCCCTTTTCAGTCGTTGGAAAGCAAACTCGCAATCCAAGTCCCAATTGAACACTAGATTCTTCTTGGTCAATTTCGTGAGCGGAGCTGAGATTTTCGCAAAATCCCTTATAAACTTTCGATAGAAACCTGCTAGTCCTAGAAAGCTTCGGACCTCAGTTGCATTCCTTGGTGTCTTCCAGTCCTGTACCGCCACTACCTTAGCAGGGTCCACTGCTAACCCTTGTTTGGATACTATGTGCCCAGTGAACCTCACTTCTTCCCTCCAAAAGTGGCAATTGGAGAATTTGGCTTTTAGTTGATGGACTCGCAAAGTTTCCATGATTGCCCTTAAGTGTTGAGCATGTTCCTCTTCACTCTTTGAGAAGATAAGGATATCATCTACGAAGACCACTACAAATTTGTTGAGGACATCTCTAAATACCCTACTCATTAGGTCCACGAAGTATGCAGGTGCATTTGTCAAGTCGAAAGGCATGACAAGCCATTCAAAGAAACCGTCTGGGGTTCTGAACGCCGTTTTATCGATGCTATCTTCAGCCACCCTTAGCTGATGAAAACCGGTTGCTAAGTCGAGTTGGGAGAAAACAGACGCTCCTACAAGCTGGTCAAACAAATCGTCAATTCTAGGGAGAGGGTGCCTATTCTTTTTCGTTAGCTTGTTGAGCTCCCTATAGTCAACACATAGACGGAGTGAACCATCCGCCTTTGTAGCGAACACCACTGGAGCGTCCCATTCTGAAATGCTCCTCCTAATGAACCCCTTTTCTAGAAGCTCTTTAATCTGCTTACTGAGCTCTTTCCTTTCTCGTGGAGCCATATGTCTAACGGGCAACGCAACGGGCTTTGCATTATCTACTAGATATATGCGGAAGTCTATTTCCCGCTTTGGAGGCAAGCCCTTCACCTCTTCGAAGACATCCGGATATTCCCGGACCACTCTAACTGATTGCAAATTTTCAACAGAGGCATCTAGCGATTCAAGATAACTAAGCATAACCGCATACGAGGGATTACAAGAAATTTCCAAAGTATTACCGAGCTGGGTTAGGAGCCTAACAACCCTTTTCTCACAATCAAGGATGGCCCCATTACTGGATAGCCAATCCATACCCAAAATCAAACCATACCCCGAAAAGCCCAAAACAAAGGCACTACATAGAAATTCTACACTTAGGATAGAAATTTTTAATCCCACACAGATCATAGACAAATGAGCTGGGCCCCCAATTGGGTTTGAAACAATTAAGGGGTCCTCTACCATACTAGTTTTTAGGTGTAGAGATTCTACTAAAGCAGACGAGATAAAGGAGTGTGATGCGCCAGAATCAAATAGAGTTCGAACGGGGTGATCATACAGATAAACTATACTTTCTACAGAAGTATTTATACCTCGCTGTTGCAGAGGTGGCGCTTCTAGCACATGAACCTGTGCCCCTGGGGTGGATCTAGCCCTCTGCCCCTGTCCTCGTTTCTTTGGGCAGTCCTTAGCCCTATGGCCTGTCTCACCGCAAGAAAAGCACCCACCATTCTCCTTGGCCTTCTTTTTCCGGCAGTCCTTTACTAAGTGCCCCACTTTGCCACAGAAATTGCACTTCCTCTTCTCTTTGTTGCCTTTCCCGCCCTTCTTAAAGTCTGTCTTCTTAGGCTGCAAACCCTCTTTCTTCCCTTGAGAGCTTTCTGCCTTTGTCTCCTTTTTGCCCTTATCCTCTTCATTCAGCAATGCCATTTGCACCAATCTTTCATACGTGGCTCCCATGGGTATATGGGTCATGGCCAAACTGTGTAATGGCTCATTCAACCCTTTGACGAACCGGAGAGCCTTCTTGTGCGGGGTGTTGACTAGGTCAAGCCCAAACCTAGCCAGCTCATCGAACTGATTCACATACTCTCTGACTGTCTTGTCCCCTTGCTTACGAAATAAGAATTTTTCCAACTGCAAACTTCTTTCCGCATCTGAGAGAAATTTAGTCTCAAACCTTGCCCTAAAGTCCTCCCATGTCTCCACTGGTCTTTCAGCATTAGTGACTTCCCACCAGTAGGAAGCCTCGCCCTTCAATAGCCACACTGCCAATTGTACTTTTTGTCTATCCTCTACCTCAAAGATAATGAATAGGTCCTCAGTTTCTTTCAGCCAATTTCTAGCTGCCACGAAGGACTCTGTTCCATGGAAATCCCTTCCTCCCATAGCTTTAAAATCTTTACATATCTTAGCAAACGTGTTTCCCCGAGGGGGAGGTGGAGGAAAAGGTGCTGCTGCAGCTGGATGATTTCCGGCTGCTGGGGGAGGAGGAATGGTAGGACCTGGCTGAGTGGCTCTTGCTTCTAAGAACCGTCTAAACCAACCAGGTATTGGCACCCCTTCTGGCAAGTTAAGATCTTCGGACATGCTGAAACAAAAAGGATAGATTCAAAACGAAGGATAAGAGATAGTACCTATGGCTTTGGGGAGTGGACTTTGCCTTTTTAAAATAAAATAATATTTTTCTTTTAAAAATGCTTCTTTAAATTTCCTTTTTGAAAATAATTTTTCAAAACTTTTTATCTTATCTGGTAAACCTATGCTCTGATACCAAGTGAAACACCCCACCTCCGTTTAGGGTCACTCTCAAAGGGAATGCCCTAATTTTGGTGGAGGTTTATAAGTTCAAGTCACAGATATACAAGACAGATATAGGAACACATATTTATAACCAGCGGAAGAACAACAAACTTTTATTTCATAAAGTCAAATACGTGTTACAACAACATCCTTTCCAAAAACATAACATAACACTTTCATAATCTGTCTTGAGTACATTATTTAAAGAAGCATAAATAAAACATAGATAAACTGCAAAAGCCCCATAGTGGATTGTCCAAAGCCATAGTTCAAAACAGGAAAGTCCAAGCAATACATTTCTCTTCTTCAAGCTGGATGTTGAGGTTGGTCAAGCTGCTGTGTTCCCTCCCTGAGGACCTGGGGGGGGAGGGGGGAAACGGAAGAAAGAAGACGAAAGAAAAATAGAGTCAGACATAAAGCCTGAGTAAGTCTAGTACTATTTTGTCTATGAATAAAGAACTGGGTATGATAAGTAAAACAAGAAGTGGGCAAGCACAATAAACTTGGTTAAGTTGTCTAGGGTCGAATATACTATCGTACCCCATGTTAATCTCTGAACCCATATACTAGTTTCCAATTAGCACCCCATAATCAGGGTGATGTGATCCATTCTATGATGATCGGCTCCTACTCGCATAGTCACATGTGTCTTACGGCCCCCGATGTCTGTAGTTACCTATGCTGGCCCCACCATGGGGTGTATCAAGTCCCATAGTGGCAACCCGACACAACCTTAGAGTGCACAGGTATGCTACTGGTGTCCAGTGCCTTATTTTTCTGCGCCGGAGTGTGTGCACGCCCGCACTCCGTTAGAACCTACACTGCTACACCACCGCTGTCGCTTTGACCTCTTACAATCAGCCCAGTAATCGTGCCCCACCCTGCCTAGTTTCAGGGTATCCTGATACACCTTTTAGGGTTACTGCTGAAAAGGGTCCCCCGTTACTAGGTTTTCTATCTCTAGCCAACATGCTAAGTTGGTTAAGTGTTTTCTAACCTAACCCCCACCAGTCCGTTTAGCATGTTCCATTTTGATTAAGTCTTTAGTTTACTTAATCCTAACAATCCTGACTCAGCCTTAATTGTCTTATTAAGGCCCTGACCTCTCACATTAGACAGGTATTGTTGTGGCTGCCTGTTGCCGGTTGGTTCCGGGCAGTCTTACGCCACAACTCAGTCTAACCTCGGGTCCTTGCTGGGCTCCATGTTTAACCTCCCACATTGGATAGGTATTGTTGTGACTACTGGACAGCCGGGCGGTTCCGGGCAGGTTTACATCACAACTCAATCCAACCTCGGGTTAAACACATCGTATGTTCTACATTTACATATTTTGTCATTCCTCTTTATTTCTTATTTGTAAATATTTGCGGCCCATTATTAAGTTAATGGTGTAAAGGTTACACCAACCATGGGCCCAACCCATACTTGAATTTGGGCCCTTCTATTTTATATTTTCATTCATTAATTAATTTTAACCCAACGTTATTTTCCCCCGTTTTACACGTCCGTTTATATATATATTGGGCTTAGCCTTTTAAAGCCCAATTTAGCCATGCGAAAAGGGGAGGCTTATGGCGTGATTACATACACAAAGAGGGGAAGGTGAGCGTATGAACTTGCAATACGACGTTGGAAATACAAAATAGAAATTGGTGTACTTGCATAGTGGTAACATAGGTGACATGAATCAAAGCATGTGAACTTGCATAGGTTTAACTACAACACGAACCTATATTCTTATTTAGGCATAATGTCAAGCATAAGCATGTCATAAATATTTCTAGCATAAGCATAGCATAATGTCAAACATAAGCATGGCATAAATACTTTTAGCATAAACATGACATAATATCAAACATAAGCATGGCATAAGTAAAGTTAAATTTGTCCATGGCATAAACATAAATAAGTCATGTTCATAAGGTTTCTACATGTTTACAAAGGGGATACTTTGTTACTAACACAAAATCACATAACGATAGTATAAATATACTTATGCATAAATATTCCTAATCATGGTGTTTGCTTTAAACTTGCAATAAGGGATTTTTGAGTCTAACCTAGCCATGTCTCACATATGTCATCATATAATTCTTGTAAACAAGATAGACTTAATCATGGATTTCAATTATGCCAAATATCATTCATAGCCTAGCCATATTCATAAGTTTGCAAAAGCATGACTTAATACATGGATTATGGTGTCAAAATTCCAACATAGTTTCATATGAGCTATAACAACCAAACTTGTTTCAATTACTTGCAAAATGATTTATGCACAAAAATATACATCATGATGACATAATAACAAAGCCCCAAACTTGCATGAATTTCAATCAACTACATACATGTAGCTTCAACATAGATTACATAATTTGCGCAATATTCCAAACGTATACTTGCATAGAACTACCGCATGTAGTTCTTTATAATGAATAACATAATTCATAAATATCCAAACGTATATAATATTTCAAATTGATAAGAACGCACAAATATGAATAACTTTATTATCCCAATTCAAGCATACAAATCAATGCAGTTGTTTATTCATACCAAAGTAATACTCTACTTATAATGGTTGCGGCGAATTCTCTAATTAAGAGATATGATTCCTTTGTTGAATTGATTGGCTTTAGGTTGCTTGAATTGCTTTAGGCTTTAGAACTTTCTTCCTAATCCTCTCTCTAGTTGGCGGCTATTCTTAGTCGTTCCTCAGCAACATGGCGGCTATGTTCTTAATTTTGAATGAATAGATTAGGGTTTAGTCTAGGGTTGTTTATATAGAGGTTAGGAATTGATTAGGACCATTGATGTTGCTAGGTTAGATCGTAGCCATTCATTAGATAGAGAGGCCAATTAGAACTTGCCACCTAGCCCTAGTGACAAAGCAGACCACAGAAATTCGACCAAACACAGACCTGGCCAGCCAGGTTGGCTGGGCTCGACCAGGTCGACACCCCTATCGACAGGGCTGTCGACAGCCCTGTCGACATGGGTAGCCCAGGTCGACAGCCCAGTCGACCTGGGTGGCCTTGGCGGGTGTTTATCCGCCCTGGCCCATTGGGCCCTATTTTCGAATTATTTTATTCTGTTTGAATTTTAAATTTAATTCAAAACTTCCGAAGGCTATATCTTCTTCATACGGACTCCGTTTTTCGAAAACTCGGACTCTATTTCGCGTATTTTTCCGAGACGAACGCAATGGCGTATCCCGTTTCCCTTGGTTCTTTGATTTCAAATTAATTATACTTTAATTTATGAATTTCACAGTTATAGAATTCGCGGGGTGTTACACTATCATGAATACTTCTCCCTTCTAAGTCACCCAGCTTCTCACGGCACATGCATTTCCAAGGCTTCACCAAATGAAACTACCCTGTTTTCTTTCCCACCACACCATCAAACCTCCTCATGACAAACCCTGGTGACCGCGACCCCTCACTAATGTCACCACCACGTTTTCCGATCCCCAAAGCCAACGCCTTGACCAAGCTTCGCCCATGTCGACCAAAAGTCCAGCCAAAACATTGTTGATCCAGTTTTTTTGTACGATTCATTTCTCTAGAACGGTGGTGTAGTTGGATGTGTATCGAGGGTTGATGAAGGGGGAAGAAGGCGCTATAAGTGGAGGGGAAGTAGGAGGTAGGGGTCAGACCGAACTCTGATGAACAGGTGGTGGTAGCTGCTTATGTTTTGAGTGAGGAAAACGCGTGTAGTATACTAGCAGGTACGGTTTGAATGTAATGGAGTAAGGAGTGACAACGAAAAAGGTTTCAAAGTTGGGTAGAATTTAACGGTGGATTTTTCGAAGTTAACTATGTAGTGACGAGGGACTTGATTGGCTAAGGTGTTGATTTTTGCATATGTGATGTTGTTGTTGGTGAAGGGTGATGACGGGTCTGTGTTCATGGGGTTCAATAAGGAGAAAGGCTAGAGGGGTAATAACGATGATAGGGTAATCAATGATAAAGTAATACTGAAGTATTGGTACAAAGGATGGAGGGAGTTACGGCTGAATTGTTTGATGTTGCGTATAAAACTGGAACCGGGGAGGAAAAGGAGGAGCAGGCGTGAAACAAGGTTAACGCAATAATACATGATTAAGAAATTAAATTTTTATTTTAATTAATTAATCAAATTATTTACTAAAATGTGTATAAAAACTCGTATGAATTATAGCTTTGTCATGCGTGATCATAATCCGACGAAACTAGTCACTTTGGGATCACAATGACAAGGTCTACATTATAGGATGGAAATGGCGGAGAACGAAGTTATTGGAATTTTGTGGCGAAAATTAAACGTCTATTCGGTTTAAACGAAATCAAAGCAGAACCGTCAACTGTAAAACAAGGTGAGTAAACTCACTAACTCTGACTCGTTATATTTTTATATAAACGAGTTTTAAATTTATCTATAAAAATTTTATACTGTGTGATGGTTGTTTGGCTGAATGGTTGATAAATTGGTTGAATTGGTTGATATAGTTATATCATTGATCATTTAATAATTCTGTTTACAATGATATCTCATATTTAGGTGAAATTAATGTTGACTAACATCTGTGGATGCAAGGGAAACAGGTTGGAGGTATCCAATTGGATCCCTCAACATTTATATTATTGTTTGTTATTTACTATGATATATACTGTGATTGATTATGCTGTGTTGAACCCCTGACCCTAGAATTTTGGTATTTAAAATACTGTAAAATATTTTCGAATAGGAAATGGAATTTGAGAGCATTAAAGGGAAATATATTTTTCCAAAAATTGAAGTATAATTTTGAATGGAGTTAAAAAGGTAAAAACTTGTTTATTGAAAACAAGATGTAAATATTAAACGGGTTTATAAATTAAGTGAATTATTTATCGTTGGATAAATTGAAATATAAATTCAAATTTGAATTTATATGAGACGGTGGAAATCAGTTTTGAAACCAATATCTGAAATGAGATTTGGACTTAACAAATTATAAAGGAAATTATAAGTGAGATTTATAAATTTGCAAACCTAAACAGCGATTTTAACGCTGTTGTTATAATAAATGTTTTGTAAATCTAAACAGCGATTTTAATGCTACTGTTATAATAAATGTTCTAAAATTCTAGACAGCGATTGTGACGCTGTTGTTAAGCATAATGTTTTATAAATCAAATAGTTGGAGACAGCGATTATAATGCTACCGTTATAATCAATGTTTTTCCGTAAAAGAAGTGTGTTCTTAGATTGAATCTGAAAGTCGTGTAAGTAATGTTTGTTTGAAGTTGTGAGCTTTGACTATTTCAAAGTTGAGAATGTTGTTCAATTAAGGTCTGAGAGGAAACTATATCTCAACTTGACTGACTTCAGGATTGATGGAGGAATGGTTAAGGTTCGATAGTGAAGATGGGTTAGCAAGACGGGTAGTTAATAAGTGATTATTGGTTTGAGCTATAATAACGATGTTTTGAAACATCGCGTTAATTTAAAGGATTTTGGAATGTTTTCTAACTAGAATAAGATATATTTTCTCGAATAAAGAAATTAGGATATTGGAAATGTTTTCCAATAATCAAGAGAGAAAAATAGAGCTTTGAAAGGATACAAAAGATGAGATAACAGAAATTGGAAATAATAATTTAATAAGAAATTAAATTAAAAGGGGCCAGTGTTGTTTGATGCTTGATCGGTAGGATTTCCAATTGGAAATAGGACCGTTGATTGTATGGATGCTTTCTTTGATAGTTAAATCACCGACTATTAAAGTTTTGATTTATTTTATACCTCCGTTGTCAATATGGAGAGACCGGTATCAGATTTAATATCTGAAAACCACTCCGTATTCGTACAAGCGTTATGAATCAACTTATGTTGAAGAGATTATGAAGATGGAGTAAAGTGCAAGGGCTGTTCAGTTAACCCTAGGTGGAAATTGCCCAAGATGAATTAATAGAACGGTGCCTTCGGTTTGTCCAGACCCAGGACAACTTGTATGGACGAGTGTCTGACAGATTATTTTCAAAGGGATTACGTACATTGATTCCTTCAAATGTGCGAAGTTGGTGGAAAAGAAGGGAAACTTCTTTAGCCTAACAATCTGAGTATTTTTGTGGGAATCAATTAGTGATTTCCGATGGATCTGACGATGTGGCATTCAAAGTGAATGGTGGCCAGATGTTCTGGAAGATAATTCGAACCTCAAGCCTCACAACCGGAAATTAACAAAAATCGGGCAGGCAGCGTGGCTATGTCTGTCGCTCCCATTAGGATGTATAATCACCTATCTAGAGATATTACATTTGCTTCTTTAATCTATCGATGCTGTCTCTTTCGGGGAACGGTTGTTGATCCCAACCGTTGGTGATATACATTCGATACACTCAAGCGAAATGAGTGGTCGGTCATGTGTGGGCCTGGTTGCAAGATGTTCTTGTTGAACCTCAGTGTATCCCCTCTAGAGTACACTGATCGGAAGGTGGTTCCATACCTTGTCATAGTCGGAATCCAATCTCCAATAAGCGCCCTGCGGTTTTTGATTTTATATTATATATGGAGCGTGAGATGCAAGCATTCCACTAGATTTTTATTTATTTGATTTAGACACTATTATAATACCACTAGATTTTGATATCAAAATGTCTTGGGTTATTGTAAGGTAAAAACCATCAGTGTTTATGTGTGGATCGGTCTTACGATTATCATTTATTTCGAAAGGATTTGAAAGTTAAACAAATGGTTGGAGTTTACTCACACCAGTCCCATGACTGACCCAGAGTTCATTTTGTTTTGTTTTACCTAAACTCTTGGGTGCCCAAATTGTTACGGGAAGTCAAGTAGTCGGGATTTTACAGATTCACTGGGAGGAGATCGAAGCAGGAGGCTTCAATAGATCGCTATAAACTATTATATTCTCCGCTGTGTACTAGGTTGTATCTGGAAACAAGTGCTTATAACTACTCCAGGAATAGTTGTTATACTCTGATGATGGTATGTATATACATTTACTGATTTGTATTTCAAAAAGTTATGTTATATAATATATTTTATTCGTTCCGCTGTGAGTTTGTGATCTTCGTTTTCTTCTATTCTAATATTTCTTTCTTTCTATTTCTCATCCTCTAATTTCTTTCTTCTAATGATTCATATTTCTGTGCAATTTGGGTTGGACGTGTGGTGTAATTAGTCAACTCAAAGAATACGGAAATTCGGGACATTACATTTGGTATCAGAGCTGAAGGTTGAGTAGTAACCTTGGCTCTGTTGCGTGACTCAATAGAGATGGGGTTAGTAATGCCCTAGATTGAGTTGAGTGTATATATATGAGAGCGTACTTGTAGATTTGTTATAAAATTGTTTTATATTGTGTTGACTGGTTTATGAATTCTGGTCGATACAGGATGTACAACTGTATTGATAGGTGTTTCTAAACTCTCGAACAAAGCTATTCGATATGGTATTGTTTTGAAATGGGTAAATGAAATAATTTTGCCCAAAAATTATTTTGATATAAAAGGAATAATTTCTGAATTATTACATATGAATGTGCTGATTTTTATTACAATCAAACGAAGTAGATTTGGTGATTTATAATTGAATATGATTTGTATATGGATAATATATTCAAATGAGAAAATTTGAAATTGGATCAAAACCAGAATATGGAATTTGAATCCCGGAAGTTAAAGAATATTTCTGAAGTGTTTTGAAACTACTCAAGAAATATTTTAAAAGGATTTGAATTTTTTTTTGTTTTAAATGGATTTTGAAACTTTTAAAGCACTATAATCACTTCAGTCGCTAGAAAATAATTCAGATGATAATGGCCACATCATTTGTATCTATTTTCGAGTTTCTAAGTGATGAATTGCTACCAAAGGAAGATTTTTACCAAGATTGGGTTGAGAAACAAGTTGCTTTGAGAATTCAAAAGTTTGAATTATTATGGTTGTATATATGTATAAATATGTATGATTTCAAACTAATTTGAAATAAAACTCTGAAAATTGAATTCTGTAATTAAAATTTAACTTGTATAAGTTGAATAGATTGAAATGGTAGAAATATATCAAATGACTGAAATAATCTCGAATGAAATTAAAGAGAAATGTTGGGATTGGAATTATTGAAATGACTTCGACTTATGAATACGCAAGTTAAATATATATTGGATGTTGTTAGTTGAAACTGAATTGTGATAAATTTGGATTCAAGTAATAAGTGGATTGACTTAAATAGAAATCAGACTGGAATTGATAAAATGGTAGTGAACTAATCAGAAGTTGATTAGAGTGTTAAAAATTGGAAGTTGGATTAATTTGAAACCAATTGGAAATGGATATATGTATGTTGAGCAGATATTGAATGGAAGCAAATGCAGGAGATAGAATTTGTGTCCGACAAAAAGGTACAAGTTTACAATATTATTTGGATTTGATGATTTTATGAGCCTATGAGGTAAGCCGCTTGGCTTTTTGATTTCCTTTTGGGTTGGAGAAGGCCAAGAAAGGCGAGTTGTGGTTGTACCGATTGAGCCATGCAAAGAGATGCTGCCGGAAATTTTTCGAAAATTTAAAGAGTTAGAAAATTTCAAGAAATTTTTGATAATTTAAAAATCGAGTTGTTAATTTTAATAGGAAAACCAGAATTGATTAATAGAATTTCAAGTGGAATAATGAAATCAATAAATGGATTTAAATCAACTGTGATGAATGTATATATGCAGAAGAGCATATGGATTGAAGACGAGAAAGTGATGATGGATTGTCCAAAATGGTGGACAGATCATTTGGAAAGAATTATGAATGGTCGAGTATTGGTACGAGAATTCGAAGGTTGGGTAAGAACTAGGTTATGAAGATATGGAATATAAGATTTTAACTAAGTAGGTTATGAGGAGATAGAGTTATAGCATTTTTATTGCTTAGCAATTTCAAGGACGAAATAATTTTAAGGGGGAAGGAATGTAACGACCCAGGTTTTTCAGACGTTGAATTCTGAATATTTAAATTTGTTTTAAATATTTTATTTGAATTATATCTAGGAATTTATTTAATAAAACGATATTTAAACGTATAATTTATAATATAATTTAAAACGAGCTCGAAATAGTCGTGGTAGTTCGTAATTTACGATTTAAACTTCAACTGAATATATAGAATCCAAAATAAGTCGGATTTCTTTGAAATAAGAAACATTCGGATCTATTTGATTATATTTTTCTAATGGAAGAGAAAAATCGGGTTTTCATATTTTAGATTTTGTTTTACGTCCAAATCAAATTTTCAGAAAGTCGCTGTGGAGTCGTATATAAGCCATAACGGTTATTTAAATGTATTTAAATATTGGTGTTGAATTTGGACAAGCCCTTTGAGACGTAGTTATAATTTAATTTTTAGAATTTTACTGTAATTTTTATTTTGGAAAATAAGCTACTTTTTATTTGGAGTATTTTACACCCTATATCAATATTTTGGGGTTTCATAATATAAGTTAAACTACCGATATTATTATATTTTTGGGATCGTGGTACCTCGCTGGACACGACCGTACTCTTATTTCTGTCCAGAGCAATTCGGACATGAACGAAAACCTTATGTACGATTAGTCAAGCATTTTGGCTATCCACCATATATTGTATACAATAAATAAAAGAAATTAAGAAGCCAATCCGCATTCATCTACATAAGTAAATTTGTAACCCTCAAAATCCTGGAAGGGTTCACTTCAAGTATTTCCGCATAAACAAATTAGCATACAACATATGAAAACTCTACTGTCACAATTCCTACCATATGCACCTCGCATGCTATCCTATCCGTTCGAACCAACAGAAAACTGAAAGGGAACACGCTAATTAAATAAAATAAAATAAATGCTATCTCACATAGTGAACATTTCAGTTCCGTGTCATCCAAACTTTTCACTACGTGCTCTCCAAGTTTTCACACCGTGCATCGCAAGCAATTCTCAATACCGTGATCTGCAAGCCATTATACAGTTCCGTGTGTGCCAAGCAATACTTGCCGTGTCTGCCAAAGTATCCTCCACTTTAAATACTGTTCTTCTCCTCAATTCTGTTTTCTGAGTTCCGAAATGAAAAAAAAGAATGGGCATATGCAAAAACATGCATCCTAGTGTTCCCCAAACCTGCTGCTTTTGCGTGTCATTCTATCATGAATACTTCTCCCTTCTAAGTCACCCAGCTCCTCACGGCACATGCATTTCCAAGGCTTCACCAAATGAAACTACCCCGTTCTCTTTTCCACCGCACCACCAAACCTCCTCATGACAAACCCTGGTGACCGCGACCCCTCACTAATGTCACCACCACGTTTTCCAATCCCCAAAGCCAACGCCTTGACCAAGCTTTGCCCATGTCGAACAAAAGTCCAACCAAAACGTTGTTGATCCAGTTTTTTTGTACGATTCATTTTTTAGAACCGTGGTGTAGTTGGATGTGTATCGAGGGTTGATAAAGGGGGGAAGAAGAGGCTATAAGTGGAGGGGAAGTAGGAGGTAGGGGTCAGACCGAACTCTGATGAACAGGTGGTGGTAGCTGCTTATGTTTTGAGTGAGGAAAACGCGTGTAGTATACTAGCAGGTACAGTTTGAATGTAATGGAGTAAGGAGTGACAGCGAAAAAGGTTTCAAAGTTGGGTAGATTTTAAAGGTGGATTTTTCGAAGTTGACTATGTAGTGACTAGGGGCTTGATTGGCTAAGGTGTTGATTTTTGTATCTGTGATGTTGTTGTTGGTGAAGGGTGATGACAGGTCTGTGTTCATGTGGTTCAAGGAGGAGAAAGGCTAGAGGGGTAATAACGATGATAGGGTAATCAATGATAAAGTAATATTGAAGTATTGGTACAAAGGATGGAGGGAGTTACGGCTGAATTGTTTGATGTTGCGTACAAATCTGGAACCGGGGAAGAAAAGGAGGAGCTGGCATGACACAAGGTTATTGCGATAATACTTGATTAAGAAATTAAAATTTTATTTTAATTAATTAATCAAATTATTTACTAAAATGTGTATAAAAACTCGTATGAATTATAGCTTTGTCATGCGTGATCAGAATCCGACGAAACTAGTCACTTTGGGATTGCAATGACGAGGTCTACATTGTAGGATGGAAATGGCGGAGAATGAAGTTATTGGAATTTTGTGGAAAAATTAAACGTCTATTCGGTTTAAACAAAATCAAAGCAGAACCGTCAACTGCAAAACAAGGTGAGTAAACTCACTAACTCTGACTTGTTATATTTGTATATAAACGAGTTTTAAATTTATCTATAAAAAATTTATACTGTGTGATGGTTGTTTGGCTGAATGGTTGATAAATTGGTTGAATTGGTTGATATAGTTATATCACTGATCGTTTAATAATTCTGTTTACTATGATATCTCATATTTAGGTGAAATTAATGTTGACTAGCATCTGTGGATGCAGGGAAACAGGTTGGAGGTATCCAACTGGATCCCTCAACATTTATATTATTGTTTGTTATTTACTATGATATATACTGTGATTGATTATGCTGTGTTGAATCCTTTGACCCTAGAATTTTGGTATTTAAAATACCGTAAAATATTTTCGAATAGGAAATGGAATTTGAGAGTATTAAAGGGAAATATATTTTTCCAAAAATTGAAGTATAATTTTGAATGGAGTTAAAAATTAAAAACTTGTTTATTGAAAACAAGAAGTAAATATTAAACGGGTTTATAAATTAAGTGAATTATTTATCGTTGGATAAATTGAAATATTAATTCAAATTTGAATTTATATGAGAAGGTGGAAATCAGTTTTGAAACTAATATCTGAAATGAGATTTGGACTTAGCAAATTATAAAGGAAATTATAAGTGAAATTTATAAAAGTTTTGCAAACCTAAACCGCGATTTTAAAGCTGCTGTTATAATAAATGTTTTGTAAATCTAAACAGCGATTTTAACGCTACTGTTATAATAAATGTTCTAAAATTCTAGACAGCGATTGTAACGCTGTT
Organism: Allium sativum; assembly: GCA_030737875.1. Taxonomy (NCBI): domain Eukaryota; kingdom Viridiplantae; phylum Streptophyta; class Magnoliopsida; order Asparagales; family Amaryllidaceae; genus Allium; species Allium sativum. The sequence continues at coordinate 662,864,571 of CM060913.1, forward strand.
GTTAAGAATAATGTTTTATAAATCAAATATTTGGAGACACAGTGTTTTTTCGTAAAAGAAGTGTGTTCTTAGATTGAATCCGAAAGTCGCGTAAGTAATGTTTGTTTGAAGTTGTGAGCTTTGACTATTTCAAAGTTGAGAATGTTGTTCAATTAAGGTCTAAGAGGTAACTATATCCCGACTTGATTGACTTCAGGATTGATGGAGGAATGGTTAAGGTTCGATAGTGAAGATGGGTTAGCAAGATGGGTAGTAATAAGTGATTACTAGTTTGAGCTATAATAACGATGTTTTGTAACATCGTGTTAATTTAAAGGATTTTGGAATGTTTTCTAACTGGAATAAGATATATTTTCTCGAATAAAGAAATTAGGATATTGGAAATGTTTTCGAACAATCAAGAGAGAAAAATAGAGCTTTGAAAGGATACGAAAGATGAGATAACAGGAATTGGAAATAATATTTTAATAAGAAATTAAATTAAAAGGGGCCAGTGTTGTTTGATGCTTGATCGGTAGGATTTCCAATTGGAAATAGGACCGTTGATTGTATGGATGCTTTCTTTGATAGTTAAATCACCGACTATCAGAGTTTTGATTTATTTTATACCTCCGTTGTCAATATGGAGAGACCGGGATCGGATTTAATATCTGAAAACCACTCCGTATTGGTACAAGTGTTATGAATCAACTTATGTTGAAGAGATTACGAAGACGGAGTAAAGTGCAAGGGCTGTTCTGTTAACCCTAGGTAGAAATTGCCCAAGATGAATTAATAGAACGGTGCCTTCGGTTTGTCCAGACCCAGGACAACTTGAATGGACGAGTGTCTGGCAGAGTATTTTCAAAGGGATTACGTACATTGATTCCTTCAAACATGAGAAGTTGGTGGCAAAGAAGGGAAACTTCTTTAGCCTACCAATCTGAGTATTTTTGTGGGAATCAATTAGTGATTTCCGATGGATCTGATGATGTGGCATTCAAAGTGAATGGTGGCCAGATGTTCTGGAAGATAATTCGAACCTCAAGCCTCACAACCGGAAATTGACAAAAATGAGGCAGGCAACATGGCTATGTCGGTCGCTCCCATTAGGATGTATAATCACCTATCTAGAGATATTACATTTGCTTCTTTAATCTATCGATGTTGTCCCTTTCAGGAAACGGATGCTGATCCCAACCGTTGGTGATATACATTCGATACACTCAAGCGAAATGAGTGATCGGTCATATGTGGGCCGGGTTGCAAGATGTTCTAGTTGAACCCTCAGTGTATCCCCTCTAGAGTACACTGATCGGAAGGTGGTTCCATACCTTGTCATAGTCGGAATCCAATCTCCAATAAGCGCCCTGCGGTTTTTGATTTAATATTATATATGGAGCATGAGATGCATGTGTTCCACTAGATTTTTATTTATTTGATTTAGACACTGCTATAATACCAACAGATTTTGATATCAAAATGTCTTGGGTTATCGTATGGTAAAAACCATCCGTGTTTATGTGTGGATCGGTCTTACGATTATCATTTATTTCGAAAGGATTTGAAAGTTAAACAAATGGTTGGAGTTTACTCACACCAGTCCCATGCCTGACCCAGAGTTTATTTTGTTTTGTTTTACCTAAACTCTTGGGTGCCCAAATTTGTACAGACAGTCAAGTAGTTAGGATTTTACAGATTCACTTAGAGGAGATCGAAGCAGGAGGCTTCACCAGATCGCTATAAACTATTATATTCTCCGCTGTGTACTAGGTTGTATCTGGAAACAGGTGCTTATAACTGCTCCAGGAATAACTGTTATGCTCTGATGATGGTATGTACATACATTTACTGATTTGTATTTCAAAAAGTTATGTTATATAATATATTTTATTCGTTCCGCTGTGAGTTTGTGATCTTCGTTTTCTTCTATTCTAATATTTCTTTCTTTCTATTTCTCATCCTCTAATTACTTTCTTCTAATGATTCGTATTTCTGTGTAATTTGGATTGGACGTGTGGTGTAATTAGTTAACTCAAAGAATATGGAAATTCGGGACATTACAACATTCTTATTCAAACCTGAATATTTTTAAAGAATTAAACATACTATAAAAATGTAATTCTTTTTTTTCAATCATTTAATTCCAAGAAATGAATATTTTTCATTATTTCATATATACAATAAAAATGTGAATTTTATTGTTTAAACATTTTATTTTAATTTCATGATAGTTTATATATATTATTTTATATAAATAATTTTTATGTACAAAAATATCCAACAATAACAATCCAAATCACAATCCAAAAAGACAATCATGGTTCGTACAATCAGTGGTGTCGGGTGCTGCTAAGCACCATCTACATCCTAGTGTAAATTTAACTGTAAAATAATCAGAGTGAAAGGAGTTCTCACCGTGGTCGGTTTTTGAAATCGTTAAATAACGATTATTTTAATAAAATAAAATTAGTGTTTAATTTATTCAAAATCCAAATGGACTCTGTTTCAAATCTGATCTTCTCTATGTTATAGTGTTCGAATTTAAAGTCCCAACGAGCCCTTGTTTGCTGAATTCTGACATCATTTGAATAAGATATGCTATTTAAAACGTTAACAACATAAATTAATTCCATAAATTAATTAATTAATTAGTAAATTAATTCTTTACACTAATCATCATTTAATATTTTTATCCATCTTCTTCTCTGTTCTATATAACATACAAACCCAACTTCGCTGAAATTCCATCGTTGCGCACCCAACACTAGATGATCAGAACAAGATCCGAACCCCCCACGACTTCGACCTTCGAACCACCTCCCTCCCGCAGGAAACCTACCCATCTCGATCGCGATTCATGCCCCCAAACTATCCTCGAACTATGACAGTTTCATGATGAAATACGGCCTCACTAGTTTGACACAATTCATCATCACCGTATCAAACAAACGAGCTCGCATACCGATTTTGTCTTGCTTTTGAAAAATCTTCAAATGAGTTTATGGATCGAAAGATTATAAGGATTTAATTTGGAAAAAAATCGGCTGTTCGTTTTTTCTTATGGCGACGCAGAACGTTTTAAATGGAGATAAGGGTTTTGTACAGTAATACTGTGTATTAATACACATATTTTTATTTTATTTTATTTATTTAATTCTATTTAATTTCAAAATAACTCCTGTATCGTTCCGGGCTCCAAATCAAACCCAACGAGTGTCGCCCCTAACTAATAACCCCCATCCTGGACACAATGGAATATGTTTCGTAAGCCAATTCAATCATTTTGAACAATTTTTATCAAAAACAAAATATAAATCAATATATATTGAATTTAAACGTACAATTTAATTTACCGGGGTCACATACTGACTCTAAAAATTATAGAAAAATTATATCTAGCTATGTTTTGATGATGCGGTCCGAACAGAACTAATTTCGTCGAATTTGGAGACCATTTGAAAAATGGCCATTTTCTGGTCCATCCAATTTGACTGAAATTGATAAAACACGTTTTCTTTTGCCACACTTACATATTAATTCCAAAAATTATGAAAATTGGAATCTAGCAATAATTCGACAATCCAGATCCAACCTGGGTGGTTTCGTCGAAAACGGAGGTCATCTACAAAATGGCTATTTTTATATTATAATATATATATAAATTCCATAGCGACTATTATGAATATTTAACTGGCCATAACATTTTATTCCCGCTATGAAATTTCAATTTTTCAGATCCATTAGAAAGATATAGTTAAATAGATTCTAATATTTTTAGTTTCACTAAAATCCAAATTATTTTGAATCCTGTACATTCAGTTAAAGTTTGAAATCGAATTTTCAAACTATAGCGCCATTTCTAACTCCTTTTATATTTAAATTAGAAATTTTCGTTCTAACTTCGATTTAAATAAAATTTTAATTGTTATTATTTAAAATAAATTATTTTAAATATTAAAAATCCATTAAAATTGTTAAAATAAAAATTTTAAATTTGTTCTGAAAATTCGGGTTTGTTACAATAAAAGAGTTCAATAGGAAAGCATTATTAGCGGTTGAAAATTGGAAATATCTATGAAAGCTAGAATATTCGTATATGCTTAACATGTTAGCTCCCCACAATTGCTCAAACATCCACAAAAGTTTAAGCTTTCTTTAACGATGAAGGGAACTACATCATGGTTGGTAATCCTTCTTTATGAAGTAGAACGGATGCACTGGCCTCCATACCAACTATTGCAACAACAAAGGAAAGGAAAAAGGTAAATTATTCAATGGATTAACATTAAACTTGGATTAGCATTGCAAATACATACCGGTTAAAACAACAGTAAATAATGTTAATAAATATGATTTTAGTGGGAAAGAATAATAATTATACCATACAATGGGACACATATAAATCCACTTGTAGGACAAAGGAAAATAAACCACTATAATTATATAAATATAGAATTCCATAAAGGAATGTCATCATGTATTTTCGGTGGCCAATATTCCATATTAAAGAATCATTTTGCAGAGCGAACCCGTGCTTCGCACACGGACTATGATGGAATTTTTTTTCAATTATCAATGTATCTTTTTTCCTTGTAAAGTTATCGCTATGGTTCTAGTTATGCTGAACATGTCATTTAATTCAAATTTTTTTTTTTGGAAACTGTTTGAGAAAAAATTCCAAAATTTATAAAATTTAAATTGCTATATGGCATGCCTTTTAAAGAGCAGGAAAGCGGTAAAAATTGAATTTTTTTGGTGATATAATGACCAATATCTATTTTAAGGTTATTTGTTTTTTCAAATCTGATAATTTTTGTAGCAAAATACAAAGACACAAAATTTAACCTAGTAATGAAATTTTATTATATTCAATAAAAAAATTCCAACATTTTACAATATCTCATTTCCTTATCTCGAAGTTTAATTTTACTTCTGATGTTCAAGTTTAAATTATTGTTCTTAACTTCTAGCCTAATTTCCTATAGAACAAAATGCGGTTATTCATGGACATGCAATATTCGTGGACATGCAACCATTATGAATGATAAAGACCCATCTTAATGTAGTCATTTAAGCAATGTGAAGATACTGATAACTCTATATTTAATTTGCCAGAGGTCTACAAGAAACGAATTTCTATGTTTATCATTTAAACATCACATTAAGTAACCTTTCCTTAAATCTATTACCTAAACACTCAAAAACAATATAAATTATATTAATAGCAACAATAACAGTTATTTTGTTAAAAGAAACTCATACACATCTGTATATACATGATGCCATAACGAAAATGGCATTTGAAAATAAGCCTGTGACAAAATTTATAGACTTCTGCTTCTACCCTTTGTCCTTTTAATAATGACAATTCCAACCGTCTCCATGTGATAATAGAAAATAAAGGTAGATGTAATCATGTAAAAAAAGAGAGTAGCATATAGAGAAACATGAAGCGGTTATAACTATGATTTGATACATCCTCCACGAACTGGGATATATAAATAATGTATCAAAATTTAAAGTGTACATGCATATCCCAAAAAAAGAATGAGTAATTTTAAGAAAAACATCCATTAGTGAGATTAAAAGTTATCTGCAGCAAGGGAACTCATTTGTATGTATTAGGTTAAAGTAAAAATATAGAGTTATTATATTATTATGTTAATAGGAAATAGGTATTGTACTACGGTGAATGACTGAAAGGGTTAACAAATATTGCATTACAAATAAATCATATCCAGGTCCTTGGATCTGAAGATATTCACACTCCATGTGTCGTTGTAGCTTTAATCAATTGTGTGAACTATGTAAATCAACATCCTGCAACCTTCAGTATACAATGACTACATAAATTACATGTATAAATTAAAGCCTCTATATTTAAAGTCAATGACTACATAAAGCTACGCATGTGATAGAACTGTTATAGCATAAAATAAGAGTTCTACAATGTCCTATATAATTGCTGTAAATAATGAAAGTCATCGAAAACTCGCATTAATCCATGATCATTTTCACAACTTCACATCCATAAAAAAAAGTATGACTGATGGAGCCTAAATTATACATTAATGTATAACTGAATTCGAAGGAGAAACATTATAGTATAGACTTATTTTGAACAGGTTAAGCAACTTTTCGAAGTTGATTGTATAAAGGTGTATAATATGGATCCAAAATTGTATGCCATTGGAAATTGGTGGATAATTTAGCAAAGAAATTTGATATGCATATATGCAAATAACTTACAAAGTGATAGAGTTTTCCTAATCTTTAAAAAGTGGATTGAATAATAAATCAAACCACATGTAATATAAATTATGCTAAATGTATGCCTTTATTATGAAAGCTGGAATAGTTATATAGTGACTGAGTAATTAGCCGACAACTGAAATCATATGCATGTCAATGCAAAGAGTAAAATATGTTAAGGTGTGGCTAATCAGTGCAAAGTCCTGGTTTTGTGATTGATAATTTACACGACCGTTGCTTCTAAGAATAAACTGCACAAAATCATGTGCTATTTATTTTAGACGATGGGATAAATGTTTACCTTCTACAAAAAGAGGGAAATTACATAAACTGAAGTTTTAAACTTCTCATCTGATTTAAAGCCATCATATAGCTACAATTTCAAAAATGAAATACAAAAAGGGAAACGACAATCTCTTGAGTTATCGTATGACCCAATTAAGCCTGCATTCATATGGATAACATGATGTCTTAGTCAATGACCTTGAATTCCACTTGACAATGATCATTGCAAAATTAAAGTTGAATATGAACTTCATAAAGCAAAGGCACATAATTGTGAAACAATGGCAGATGTTGGTTTCCAGACATGGAAGGTATGCGGGAAACCAATAATTATAAATAGGGATTAAATATTATAGGAAAGCATTATTAGCGGTTGGAAAAAGGAAATACCTATGAAATCTTGAATATAGGTACATGCTTCACATGTTGTCTCTCCCCACAATTGCTCAAATATCCACAAAAGTTGAAGCTTTAACAATGAAAGGAACTGCATTATGGTTGGTAATCCTTCTTTCTGAAGTAGAACAGATGCTCTGGCCTCCAAACTAACTATTGCAACGATAAAACAGGAAAGGAAAAAAGGTTAATTATTTAATGCATAATGTCAACATTGCGAATACATATTGATTGACACAACAGTAAATAATTATAATAAATATAATTTTAGAGGGAAAGAATAATACTTGTAACATATAATGGGACACATACAATACCTCAGTTGTATATGTTCCTCGTTCACTGTGACATAGCCTTTTGATCATCTTCTTAGCACTTTAAAGAGTGCTAGGGAAATATGAATGCATTGAATGGTTGCCCTATGAATATGGTGGAGAAATGAACACAAAACATGATTTAGTCATAAGAATAATATTGATTTAAGACAGGAAAACATTGATCTAAAACCAGAAAATATTGATTTCTATTTGATGATGTTTCTAATAAATAAAATGAATAAAAACTTATTGTAAACCTTTATACGGAGAAATGCCTGAACATATTACTTGATCCATGGATTGCTAGCTTGTTATGCCTAACTTCCTTTCTCTTGGATCCAACTTTTTCCACCACTTAAAAATCACTTCAACCACATTTTGTTATCATATAAGTAAAATAAGAGTTTCGTCCCAAATTTCAGGAATGATATGAGCATCGTTAACAGTAGTGAGAATAAATATGTTAACAGAAAACGCATATCAATTAGAAGATAGGTGGAAGCTTCAACATTGTAGTAAAAATTAGAATCAACTTCACCCAGGAGAAGTAAACTATATAACGTCCATAGACAATAAGCTAAAAAATAAAATAATATGTAAATGGTCTTTCATATTTCCATATTTTCTTGTAGAGGAAGTAGAGATTTAAATAATGACTCTAAGTCATCATGATTCAGAAGTTGGTACATAATTTTTCATATCTAGGCATGCACTAATTTGCAAGTAAAAAAGATAAAAGTAAACTAACAAAATAAGTATAAACATGATCCAAAAGATAAACTTACAAAACATAATCTCATATGAAACAAACTATAAATGGACGTTGGATTCCCTAAATTAAGAGTATTAAATTTTGGGTTTTCTAACTTAATAACGTGTAAAAGCAACTCAAAGGAATACAACAAAATAATATTGGTTAGATCAGCCATCCATTTATTTTTATTATTATATAATAACAAAATTTAAAGTCTCTAAGTCCTCAGAATGAAATTGATGCAGTGTTCGAATTTATAACAAAATATATAGAAATCTAAGATATAAACATGTTGTATATAACAGTGTTGTATACACAATTATATGATTTTTGTTTGATGATAACAACCAAATATATTTTTATTATAAACAGAATAAAATGGACAAGTTTGTTTGACAACAATAAAATGATATTTTATTTCAATCAAACTTGTTTATTACAGACATCAGTACATTTCATATATACACAGCCCCTCACTGCAACACTCATACATTCATTCAGTTTACATTTCAGTATACAGTTTTGTATTGACATATTCATACAGACATTTACTGACACATATATTTTTTCTCTATCATCTTCGGTCTTTTATCTTCTGTCTTGTATCTTCAGTCAGTCCAGTCTTCATACCTGTCATATACATGAACACACACACAGTACACTGCAATAGAAATAATACTGAACACATGCGAATATAATTTTTAATTTTAAAATTTTATTTGCCTCAGTTTTCTGGTGTGTTTCTCATCATTTTTCTAACTTGATCTGATTTGTAAAATCATCAATCTGTGTCTAGACAGTTTGTGATATTCACAGTGATACACTGTAAATACCACAAGGTAGACAATATGTATACACGGTGCAGGGACAGAAGAATATTCTGGATGGCTGCATATACACACATGCATATATACACACGTGTGCACTGCCTCGCCAATCCAGTGTGCAACTGAGGAGGAGCCACGTGGACCATCTCGACTCAGTGCAGCATGGTCAACACAAGTCAACAAAGTCAAACCAGAATAGTCAAGAATAAACAGTGCATGCTCATGTACAAGGCAGCCCAAGTGTCGAGCCAAGAAATTCAAAAAAAAATAAAGAGAAAAGTCATGGCTCAAATGAACAAGTGCTAACATGGTTTTGCAAATCAAGACAGGGTACATAAAGAGGCATGGCACAAATATTTATGGCAGCAAGAAGACCATGACAGCTAAATCAAATACATGTGAGACAATGAAGCAAGAGTTCATGTGCACACATTTCGACACAACACAGAAAAATAGTGAATGAATACAAGGCAGGAGCAAAAATCTACATGGAGCAGAATGTGTTTTTGGCAACAGCAAGGTTGCTCAATCAATTACATGGGTGGCGCACACAGCAACAATACATGGTTCAAGAGGCTAATTCACACAGCAAATATACATGGACAACAATGATACAGCAAAACTCATTGGTGCAACAGCCTTGAAGTGCAGTGTACACAACAGCAAGCTAGTGGTCGAGCTCATGGTACGACAAGCATTAAAACAGTGATGTGGAATGTCAATATGGTCAGATTCAAGTAGCAGGGTGCAGATCATATACAACAGTGCAAAGCATACTGGATATGCATGTAGCAAGATGATTCAAGACTGGTTCAACAACAACACAATCAAGATAAAAGAAAGCAAACAGGTTCAAAAGTGTTTTCAAGTGCATGGTTGGTCGAGGCTACAAATGGTTTGATTTAAATAACAAATGCAATTTCAGTTTTTTTTTTTTTTTTTTTTTTTTTTTGGCAATTCCTAAATGACTTCATGAGATCACAGTAGAGATACATGGCAAGAGCATCATCTCATATTTGACCAAAACAGATTTGCTCAAAAAAATCCGCAAGTAACATTTTAAGCAAGAGATCAATCATTATTTCCAAAAATGTGATAAATGTTTTATCACTGGGTATCACGCATTTCATCAAAGCAATCAATGTCAAAAGAGGAAAGCAGACAAAGCATTTCAAAGCTGAAATTTTTTAAAAGGGGAAAGCCAACAGAGATTTTTTTTTTAAATTCAATCTCACTCTGATAAATCAAAAATCACGCAAAGGATTTCAGGGGACCACAAATTATTTCATTCAAGGTGGAATTCAATCGAGGAATTTAAAAAAAAAAATCACTTTCAAACAGGGGCCAGCAAAAAGGGGAAATAAGCAATTTCCGATTCAAGGAATTAATTAACATTTTTATCACGGCAAAGTGAGGAAATTAATGGCAACAAATCAAATTAAAATCGTGCAAATCAAAAGGGGAAAGCTACAGCGAATCAGATCAAGGTATAAGCGAAATCAGAGTTGATTAAGGATTTCAAATCCTATCTTATCACACCATTTCATCATCGGCAAATATAGAAGATCGAATCCCACAAAATCAGATCGAATCATTCAAGAAATCAGAGCGCAAGTTAAGGATATGAAATCCTATATGACACCACATCATCACAGGCAGTTTAAGGCATCGAAACCACACAACAACTTGCAAGAAATTTCAAGCAGATACTAAAAATCAAAATTACTCACAGTTTCGATCAGACCAGAGAACAACCCTCAAATCAGAGAGCAATAGATTGAAGAAACAAGGCGCAAGAGAATTGAAGCAATAACAATCATCATCTTGCTCAGAAACCGATTGATTTGGGGGGAATTGCAAAACCCTAGCCGCCATTTTTGAGTTTCAGAACAAAAAGGAGATCGGGCAAAAGCAAAGGAAAGGGGCCGACATAATGGGCTTAAAACCTAGCCATGTGTTAAAAGGGGATGACCCCTTTAATATAAACTCCTTTTTATTTTTATTTTAAAAACTAGGGTTTATATTTTTTTTTTCTTTTAAATTGTGTTGTAAAATCATTTCTGAACAGTTCTAGGTCTGTAAAATCTAGGGGGATTTAGTCAAGGAGTTGACTGTCAGTTTCAGAGTCTGTAAATCTGAGTTACAGGTTACGGGTTTGTAATCTGGGGAAAATCTGATTCAGGGGTTTGAATCAGTCTAGGATTTTGAGCGTAGGGTTAGAATAGGAGCAGGGGTTTGCGAGTGTACATGGTCTTGTATGCGGGAACTGTTCTATCACCTAGTAGAAACCTTAGAAATGCAGCAGTAGGCAGGGTTTTGCCGAAGCTGGGTATATCTGTGTGTGATTTATTTTTTGCATTTCAGTTTCTGCTATTTTCTGCGATCAGTTTATTATTATATATCTCGTTAAGTTTTTAATTCAGTTAAAAACTGTGAAAAACCCTATTCACCCCCCCTCTAGGGTTATTCTAGATCCAACAAGTGGTATCAGAGCAGGTATTCTTTAACTCTAGAGAAATGGTGAATTCTTGTTGTCAGTCGAAAGAGAGTCAGTCCAGTTCATCTCCAACTATTTTCACTGGAATAGATTTTTTAAACTGGAAATCCAGAATGGAATTTTATTTAAAATCTGTTAATATTAAATGTTGGGATGTTGTTATCAATGGGTACGATATGGTAGATAAAGTTTTTAATTCTCGTGCTACACATATTCTTTATTCTCATCTTGATGATAATCAATACAGTCTGATTTCCCATTGTTTAACTGCGCAGGAAATTTGGACAGCTCTTAATACGAAGTATGGTCAAATTGACAACTCCAGCTCAAAACCCCAGATTGTCAATTCAGACTCAGAATTCTGTTTAACAGGATTTACAAATGAGAATTCAGATGGATCAGATAATGGAGAATCAACGGTTACTGAAATTGAAAATTTCTCATACGAAGATTTGGTTTATATGTGTGTTGATTTAACTAAATCTGTTGATAAACTCAAATCTAAAAACAATACTCTAAAATCTAGGAATTCTGAGTTGAACAGCAAAATTGATGATTTGGAATCACGGCTTGAATATTTTAAAAACCTTTCAGATTCAGATTGTAAAAATTGTTTGAAATCGAAAACCAATCTTGTTCATCTCAATAAAAATATTCAAAAGTTTGAAGATGAAATTTTGGTTTTAAAAGCAAACAAGATTGAGTTATCAAATTTGAACAATCATCTGCAAAAGGAATTTGAAATTTTTAAAACTAATATTCATTCCAAACTTGAAATTGCAGAAAAGGAAAATCTGTTGAAATCAAATTCTATTTTGAAAGAACTTGAAAACGAGATTGAAAATTTCAAGAAATTTGAGTCTGAAAGTCGAAAACATTTTGAGGCTGAGATTGTTGAATCCCAAACCAAAATAAAGTTAATCAAAGATGAAAATTTGGTTTTGAAATCTGAGTTTAAAAGATGTGAGATCACTAAAAATCGTTGTTCAGATTTATTGAAAGAAAATGGTAATCTTAAAACTGAAATTCAACAACTTGAAACAATCTTGTCTAATTTTTCAAACGGTGAAAAATCTTTGAATATGTTGTTGAAAAACCAATTTTCTGTTCAAAATAAACATGGACTTGGGTTTGAGAAAAATAATGTTTTTGAAAGACGAATTACAAATGATTTGAAAAATTCTTCAAACAATCTTGAAAAGAATCAATTTGAAAATTTGAACTCTTATAATTTCAAAGGTTTTTTGAGTCAAAATCAAAATGAGAAATTGTTTTATAATAATCCTTCTAAACAATCCTGGATTCCAAAAGGAAATAAACCAAACTTCGTGAAATTCAAACAGATTTGGGTTGCTAAAGGTACAAAGGTTTATTCTGATGGATTGTTATATAAACAGGTTTGGGTACCAAAACGAACAAATACAACTGTGAGTGGTTTTACTGCCTTTGTTAGACCACTCAATCCTCTAAACAGTTAGCTACCAAAGGAGGCTGAGGAACAACTGTGCTGAAAAGAGAAACTGATTCAAACTACTTCACATCATTGAATCATCTACTGTTCCTTAGCAAAGTCTGACGAGTTAGAAATCCACAACGTTTTCTGTGAATCAGGTATGATTTCTGACCTCAACCTTGTAAATATTTTTTTATTTTCTTTTCTACTTCTTCTACCCCTTTCTATTTTATTCTCTTCTATTTGTCTTTATTTGATTTGTCACTGCCATATCTTTGTTTATTCTGTGTTCCATTAACTTCCAATTGCAAAACTCATATTTATTTGGAAATTCATTTTATTTGTAAAAAAAAAAAAAAAAAAAAAAAACTCTCGTGTTTGTAATTATTTCCAGATCTTGAATTTATTTGTGTAAATATCTGCAATTGTTTTGAAGTTTTTTTTTTTTCTTTCTGATTTATGAATTCATAACAGTGTTGATGTATTCTTGTCAAATCTTGAACACTGTTAATTAGAATTCTAAATTTTGAAGATCTGAAAATTTGATGAAGTTTCACACACCACTGCTGTTTTGAGTTTCTTCTAATTCATTTTAGAAAAGCTTGAAATATTACAGCACACCAATATTTATCAGTTGTGATAATTTCATTATTTTTCGGATTGGCTTGGATATTTTGAATTCTATTGAATCTGTGATACATCTTGGAATTCATCTTATATTCATGATCATTTTACTTGGAATTTGTTTGTTTGAAATCAACTGAAATTCATGATATTTTGAATTTCACACACTTCTTAAAATTAAAATTATCAATATTGTGTGACTGATTCATTATATCTCAAACTTTGACATCGATTAAATTGATTTCAAATAAACTATTGTTTAATTGTGTAGATCATGAATATCTCTCATTTCTGATGTAAATGATCTGAAATAACTCTTCTGTTTGTCAGAAATATCTGTGTAAATTCTTTGAGAATTGGGATTTGAATTGGTATTTCATGAATATTTGACTTGAATACTAGTTTGTTTAAAATCATTTGAATCTATTGACTTATTGAATCACACACATATTCTGAATCTAAAGTTTACAAACCGTGTGATTGATTCATTGAATCCGGATATCTTCACAATTCGTTCAAATGATTTAAAATAAACTATATTTAATCCTGAATCATGAACAATTCTTTGATTGTTTGAAATATCTTTGGAACATCTCCTTGACAAGTCTGCTTTGAAAATGATTTTTCTGTGCTGCTCTGATACTGTTTTTTGAAAAATGTTTGTTTTTGGAATCATGCTGCTCTGATTATAAGAAATTGATTTGTAAATATATTTTTTAGGACTGCTTGATTTGGTATCAAAGGTTTATCGTGCTTTGATAAATAAAATTTGTGTGCATGAGTTGCTTGCTTTGTAATTAAGTATTTTCTGTTGACTGAGGTACCATTTGTTTGCCACCGGGGTGTCGTTAAAATCCTCGAGAAAGCGAGAACATTTGGTATCAGAAGAGCCTTATATTTATCTCATCCATCTGTTCTGAATTTTTACTTTGTAGAGACACCATGTGGTATCAGTTTAGAAGTGCTGCATATATATTTTTTTTGCTGTATATATTTTTTTTCTCTTGTCGTGTATAGATCAGCATATTCCTCTTGTAATTGATTTTCATTTTTTTTAAAATTATTTATTGATTATTCTTTCAGAAATTGAAATCAATATCCAAATTAAACTGTATTTATAATTCATCAAAATTATAACCAGATCTAGAAATTGTGATGAATTGTGACTGCAGTATATTTCACAACAAGAGGAGAATTTTATTTAGATTTTCATGATGGTTAAATATTTAGTATAATATCTTTGGACTGGCAATTATTTCATGACCATCTTCATTACTTATCATCCTTCTGACATCCATCATGTTTTATATTAATGTGGAGAGTCTAATTTTTTATAAAATTGTTTTTTAAATAAACAGTGAAAATATTTGTGATGGAGTTGTGGTTATATTATTATTCAGAATTAGTGATAATTGAAAATTTGCAATAATCCCGGTACAGTTGGTCATATTTCATAATATAATTAATTTAGAAATTTATTTCACAGTCCATATCTTTACCTACCACTCTTTCTATCATCCATATTGATTTTATATATCAAGGAGTTTTTCTTTTTGAAACAGAAAAAGATAATAATATAATAAGTATTTCTCTAACCTCATTTAAAAATCCAAGCTCTGGTTATGCATGGTTACGAGATTACTTATATTTAAGCTGCAACTGATCTCATTTAAAAATCCAAGATCTGGTTATGCGTGGTCAGTGTGCTCTTAAATTAAAAAGAAAAAGAAAAGAAAATAATTTGGATAAAATAAAGATTTATATGAAATTTTCCTTGGTGTATATAAAAAACTAGCCTATCAATCCATATTCTAATTTGTGAAATGTATTGAAATCTTATGAAGTATTATGATTTGTTGATTGATAGCTATTGGGATTTGAGATTATTTATTTTTGTCACTTAAATTGAATTATTAATTATAGTCCAAATCCATCATTTTTTTAAAAAAAAAAATAATAAAAAAAAATATCCTTTGAAAATAATTGGAAATGAATTGTTTATAAAACTCTCTCCATTTTTACCCATCGTAAATCCGTCATTCTCTAAAATGTGAAATACGTCATCAGTTCTTAGTTTACTATGATTTTTGTTTGACTGATTGAGATTTATGATGACTGTTCTTCCTCTTCAGCTGAAATTATATTTTTAGTCAATTTTCATCTGTATTTTAAAATCTGTATCCTTTTGATGATAACAAAAGGGGGAGAATGGATTAGATTTTGATTTATGAGTGAATATTTTATAAATATTTTTAATTTTGAAAATTTAATTATTCATACATTTCACTCATGCATAGTTATAGGGGGAGTTTCTGTTGTAGGGGGAGCATTTAAATAGGGGGAGTTCAAATATCCACGAACAAACACATTTATTATATTCAAAATCTTTTATTTGTTATAGGGGGAGTTTCTGTTGTAGGGGAGCATTTAAATAGGGGGAGTTCAAATATCCACGAACAAACACATTTATTATATTCAAAATCTTTTATTTGTTTGTCATCATCAAAAGGGGGAGATTGTTGTATATAACAGTGTTGTATACACAATTATATGATTTTTGTTTGATGATAACAACCAAATATATTTTTATTATAAACAGAATAAAATGGACAAGTTTGTTTGACAACAATAAAATGATATTTTATTTCAATCAAACTTGTTTATTACAGACATCAGTACATTTCATATATACACAGCCCCTCACTGCAACACTCATACATTCATTCAGTTTACATTTCAGTATACAGTTTTGTATTGACATATTCATACAGACATTTACTGACACATATATTTTTTCTCTATCATCTTCGGTCTTTTATCTTCTGTCTTGTATCTTCAGTCAGTCCAGTCTTCATACCTGTCATATACATGAACACACACACAGTACACTGCAATAGAAATAATACTGAACACATGCGAATATAATTTTTAATTTTAAAATTTTATTTGCCTCAGTTTTCTGGTGTGTTTCTCATCATTTTTCTAACTTGATCTGATTTGTAAAATCATCAATCTGTGTCTAGACAGTTTGTGATATTCACAGTGATACACTGTAAATACCACAAGGTAGACAATATGTATACACGGTGCAGGGACAGAAGAATATTCTGGATGGCTGCATATACACACGTGCATATATACACACGTGTGCACTGCCTCGCCAATCCAGTGTGCAACTGAGGAGGAGCCACGTGGACCATCTCGACTCAGTGCAGCATGGTCAACACAAGTCAACAAAGTCAAACCAGAATAGTCAAGAATAAACAGTGCATGCTCATGTACAAGGCAGCCCAAGTGTCGAGCCAAGAAATTCAAAAAAAAATAAAGAGCAAAGTCATGGCTCAAATGAACAAGTGCTAACATGGTTTTGCAAATCAAGACAGGGTACATAAAGAGGCATGGCACAAATATTTATGGCAGCAAGAAGACCATGACAGCTAAATCAAATACATGTGAGACAATGAAGCAAGAGTTCATGTGCACACATTTCGACACAACACAGAAAAATAGTGAATGAATACAAGGCAGGAGCAAAAATCTACATGGAGCAGAATGTGTTTTTGGCAACAGCAAGGTTGCTCAATCAATTACATGGGTGGCGCACACAGCAACAATACATGGTTCAAGAGGCTAATTCACACAGCAAATATACATGGACAACAATGATACAGCAAAACTCATTGGTGCAACAGCCTTGAAGTGCAGTGTACACAACAGCAAGCTAGTGGTCGAGCTCATGGTACGACAAGCATTAAAACAGTGATGTGGAATGTCAATATGGTCAGATTCAAGTAGCAGGGTGCAGATCATATACAACAGTGCAAAGCATACTGGATATGCATGTAGCAAGATGATTCAAGACTGGTTCAACAACAACACAATCAAGATAAAAGAAAGCAAACAGGTTCAAAAGTGTTTTCAAGTGCATGGTTGGTCGAGGCTACAAATGGTTTGATTTAAATAACAAATGCAATTTCAGTTTTTTTTTTTTTTTTTTTTTTTTTGGCAATTCCTAAATGACTTCATGAGATCACAGTAGAGATACATGGCAAGAGCATCATCTCATATTTGACCAAAACAGATTTGCTCAAAAAAATCCGCAAGTAACATTTTAAGCAAGAGATCAATCATTATTTCCAAAAATGTGATAAATGTTTTATCACTGGGTATCACGCATTTCATCAAAGCAATCAATGTCAAAAGAGGAAAGCAGACAAAGCATTTCAAAGCTGAAATTTTTTAAAAGGGGAAAGCCAACAGAGATTTTTTTTTAAATTCAATCTCACTCTGATAAATCAAAAATCACGCAAAGGATTTCAGGGGACCACAAATTATTTCATTCAAGGTGAAATTCAATCGAGGAATTTAAAAAAAAAAAAATCACTTTCAAACAGGGGCCAGCAAAAAGGGGAAATAAGCAATTTCCGATTCAAGGAATTAATTCACATTTTTATCACGGCAAAGTGAGGAAATTAATGGCAACAAATCAAATTAAAATCGTGCAAATCAAAAGGGGAAAGCTACAGCGAATCAGATCAAGGTATAAGCGAAATCAGAGTTGATTAAGGATTTCAAATCCTATCTTATCACACCATTTCATCATCGGCAAATATAGAAGATCGAATCCCACAAAATCAGATCGAATCATTCAAGAAATCAGAGCGCAAGTTAAGGATATGAAATCCTATATGACACCACATCATCACAGGCAGTTTAAGGCATCGAAACCACACAACAACTTGCAAGAAATTTCAAGCAGATACTAAAAATCAAAATTACTCACAGTTTCGATCAGACCAGAGAACAACCCTCAAATCAGAGAGCAATAGATTGAAGAAACAAGGCGCAAGAGAATTGAAGCAATAACAATCATCATCTTGCTCAGAAACCGATTGATTTGGGGGGAATTGCAAAACCCTAGCCGCCATTTTTGAGTTTCAGAACAAAAAGGAGATCGGGCAAAAGCAAAGGAAAGGGGCCGACATAATGGGCTTAAAACCTAGCCATGTGTTAAAAGGGGATGACCCCTTTAATATAAACTCCTTTTTATTTTTATTTTAAAAACTAGGGTTTATATTTTTTTTTTCTTTTAAATTGTGTTGTAAAATCATTTCTGAACAGTTCTAGGTCTGTAAAATCTAGGGGGATTTAGTCAAGGAGTTGACTGTCAGTTTCAGAGTCTGTAAATCTGAGTTACAGGTTACGGATTTGTAATCTGGGGAAAATCTGATTCAGGGGTTTGAATCAGTCTAGGATTTTGAGCGTAGGGTTAGAATAGGAGCAGGGGTTTGCGAGTGTACATGGTCTTGTATGCGGGAACTGTTCTATCACCTAGTAGAAACCTTAGAAATGCAGCAGTAGGCAGGGTTTTGCCGAAGCTGGGTATATCTGTGTGTGATTTATTTTTTGCATTTCAGTTTCTGCTATTTTCTGCGATCAGTTTATTATTATATATCTCGTTAAGTTTTTAATTCAGTTAAAAACTGTGAAAAACCCTATTCACCCCCCCTCTAGGGTTATTCTAGATCCAACAAAACACAAATCATTATCAAAATTCAAAATTAATTATTATACAGAATAACGCATATAGATATATTGAGGTATTAGTGAAATTTCTACCACTATATGATACCAGCACTTTCCGTGGGAGCATGGCGATGGACGAAGAGTAAAGAGGGGCAAGTACCAAGGTTTGGATGAAGAATAGCTAATGGAAAGTCCTAAACGCGACAGTTAGCTAGGGCACAATGTAGTTGGCCTCTATGAATTAATTTGATCAACATAATCCAAGTTTAATTGGAGTTAGGAGGATGAACTTGCTTCTTCCAAGATTTGGCTATGATAGCAGCTTGAAAATCACGGGATAAAAATGATTCAAGGTTAAAGAAAAACACTGTAGTTCAGCAGAGAAGAAAAAAGGGCATGGAGAGCAAGAATTGGGGAATATGAAAAATGCGACCATTAAGCGTGAATTGTGTATGGCAGCAAATTGAAAATCATGGAATTACATTGATCCAAGGTTGAATAAAAATGATTTAGATCATTGATTTGGAGAGATGGAAAAAAGGAGAATGGGGAACAAAAATAGCGGAATAAGGGAAATGTGGTTGGCGAGTTGACG
Organism: Allium sativum; assembly: GCA_030737875.1. Lineage (NCBI taxonomy): Eukaryota > Viridiplantae > Streptophyta > Magnoliopsida > Asparagales > Amaryllidaceae > Allium > Allium sativum. Next base: position 662,884,079 of record CM060913.1, read on the forward strand.
ATTCACGAATAAAAATGACAAACGGATACCAAAGCAAAGCGATTTGTTTCATTCTTAGGCTTTTGCTTTTCGAGATCTTTGACTTTTAGATTGATGTGGCATAGCTTACAGTTAGCTATTGTGAACTCAGTAATTATAGTATAGATAAAGTGGATTTAGAGCACTTTAGTTAGAGGGAAGAGTTGCATGTATTATAAACTACTAGATTGATATTGATCCCTTTGTATAGAATGAGATGTTAAAGGTTGCTAAAAGCAAAATTAATCTTTTTAATTAAGATAATAAAGTATTCGGATTGAGTAGAACATGGAAATACACCAACATTTGGCACTACCTAAAATGCATACGAAATTAACGTAAAAGACAATCCTAAATAAAAAAATAAATAAAAGGAAATAAGCGTAACATCATTTCGAATTAAGTAAACTTAGAGAGGAAATGTATTTATATTATTTGAATGCAAATTAAAACCAAAATAGAACTTAGTAAATGGAAGCTAATTAGCAAAGAATAGTGCAAACAAATAAAAATTTATTTTTTACTTTTTATTTTATAATAAAACATTTAGGTGAAGAAATGGAGAAGCAAGTAAAAAATATAAATCTTCAGAATCTATTTTTCTAACTAACTAACTCATCATTTCCATTATTCCAGTCTAAAACATGTTTAAAATTAATACAACTAAAAAAATCATCTACAAATATGCAAAATTCTATTTTTAATAATTCTGTAATGGAAAACTTAACATATTCACATTACTCAGAATATATAACATAAATTTGAAGTAAAAATTAAATATACATATACGAGAGGAGGTTAAGGGGACTTAATGAGAAACAAAAACATAAATAAATTATTCTTAAGTTTCCATTCAAATTTATGTGTAAATACTTTTGGGGTTTATATTTCATATATAAGAGTTGCATAGAGAAGAAATTACTAATCCAATGTTGATATTCTTTGTGTAAGAATGAAAATACATTAATATTCTACAAATTGAATATTATATGTAGCAGAATAATAAATAATATTGGAGGTGTATGAGTTCAATTTTAAGGGAATACAATTTATTTAAACGATTAAATGAGTGGAGATACATAAATGAAATGATAAACTTTACATAATATATAAAGAGATAAAATAACGATTCTACAAAAAATTTCTATGAAGTTAGTGAATATAACATTTTGAAAGGGGAAATGATGAATTGAAAAGAAAATCACAACTCATTTTCTATAATATTTATCAAATATAAATATTAAATTTTAGTACAGTGAAGGAGTTTAAGAGACCTTCATTGATTTTAGCATTTTATCTTCTCTAACTCCATCGTGATATTTTATTTTAAAATATTTTTACAAATTTTGTAAATTGTAACATTAGTCAAACTTTTTAGTCAAGTTATGCCTAACATTTTACATTCAAATTGTTGCCTTTCCTCAGTAACTCACTAGTTCCATCATTCCATTTTAAGATTTTGCAAATAATTTTGTAAAGACTCGTCTTCTCGATCCTTGAAAATCGACACCGAAACGTACTTGGTATTCACGTACCGAAATCTCAAGTGCCGAGAAGGCGGATTGTCGGGGTAATAACACATTAGAAGTGTGATATCCCAGAATTTTTAAATTTAATTTTAGGATTTTTCTGAATATATTTTGAATTTAATAAGGTTTAAATATAAATTCTAATTCATTTTATTAATTTGAATAAATAATTTTATTTTATAAATATGAATTTTTGTAATATAAACTTATTTTGAAGGTTATACTTAATATTTGTTAAGTCATGATATTTACAATTTGAAGATATAAACCTTTATAAAATTTTAACTATTGATTACAAGTAATATTGTTTTATACATTTTATATGAGTTTTAAAGGTTATATTAAATAAGAATAAGTAATATGATTTTGTTGTTCATAAGTTAAACATATAAGTAATAGATTTGTATTGTAAAATTTAATTTTGGTGTTAATGTAATGGTCACACATATTGGTATTTCTAAATAACTACACAAATAGATGTTATAATAGTGTTACTAAAAATTTATATTTTTATTTATAAATAAATGCACCATTTTTGTCAACCATGCAATTAAGGGATTTTTTTTATGGTAGCATGTGTTAACCCATAAAATATATTCCAAAAAATAATGAGCATGTTTTGGTTGATTTATGATTTTAGGTCTTTAGGCCCTTTGGGTCGTCATGTCCTCTCTAACTCGATGAGCTCTTTAACTTATATGAGTGCTCTAGGTTGTTATGACATCTTAGATCATTCAGATAATATGTGATGTTCAGGAAGTTTTGGCCCCTTTGAGCATCTTAAGTCGTTGGGTTATCTTGGTTCGCTCTGATGCTAGCTCATAAGGTTCTTGGGTCGCCAGTTCCTCAAATCGTCAGCTCGCTAAAAGTTTTAGCCCCTTCTAAACATGCTTGGGCTGCCCCGCTTTGTCCACGCTTGCGACGCCACAACCTAGCCCGCTCCACGTCCTTTAGCTCGCACCACCTTCAGCTAGAACAAGTTGGGTCGCTCCGCCTCGTTTAGCATGTCCCGCCTTGCTTTTGACCGTATAACGTGCCTACTAGCCCGCCTACGATCTAAACCAAGAGCACAATATTTACATAACTGCCACCTGGTCTGAACTCCACGTATAAATACCCCCCTCATTTCCTCATTATGTGGGGGGGGGGGGAGGGCTTTTGGACCACAAAGTGCTACTGAAACTCTTCCACAACTATCCCAAGAAATTCTAAACATTTATTCTCTAAAATCAAGTGAAGATCCTTGGTGAATCCGAATAAAATCTATAAGTGAGAGAGTGATAAATTTGTTGTACGAGTGAAGTTAATCATGTAGCCAACATATTGATAATGGAATCTCATACGAAAGTGGACGTAGATCCTCAATGGATCGAACCACTATAAAAACTCTGTGTTATTACTTTTATGCTTTTTTGGATGTTCATGATTGTGGCTTCAGTTTGTTCTTCCTTACCAAATTGGTGAAGTGTTTTGACACATCTTTGGTGATGAATCAAATTTCAAGATCTACATTTGGCGCCCACTGTGGGGTTGCGTTCACATCTCCTAGCTCCTCTCACACATTCACAAAGTTAAACGCCTCGCCTTTAAGATTCTAAGTCGAATCCTTCTTCAAAATTATGGCCAAATCTGAGAAGACCACTAGAAAAACTGCAGTAAAGCCGATAATGTTGCTAATGAACAAATACCACTCGCAAATAGCTTCGAAGTTGGCGAAAATTCAGAAAGCGGAGCCGGTGTGACTAGAAATGAATTAAAAGTTGCTATTGCCAACGTCAACAACTGAATGGATGTCTCTATTAAAATGATGATGGAGAAACTTGATGCCATCCTTAACGCTCGATCAAACCCAGTCCCTCCGAAGACGCATGTAGATCTCAAAGGGAATGATAAGTCGCCCGCTTCCGATTATAACCGCAACGACAATGTGGAAGATGATTATGATGGGGCAAGTGACAAAGATGAAGCTAATATCGAAGAATTGAGATCAAAAGCTAAGGATCATTCCAAAGTGAATGCTCGAAAGGTCACTAACCCTATCGCAAGGGCACCCCTTAGACGAGAAGGCCAAGCGCCTAAGTTCTCTAGTCGAGACCGTATTCCTAGACGAACGATTGGTAAAGAGCTCAGTTTCACAGAGCGTCTTAGCACCAAAGAATACATCTTGGATATGATAGAACAAGCCATGAAAAAGAATGAAGCAAATAAAGACGATGAAAGGGAATGGGACTTCGCTCCCGATAGGACTTCATTCACCGAGAGAATCCTCGATGTAGAATGTCCGGAGAAGTTCAATCCACCAACTCTGGCTCCGTATAACGACCTTGTTGACCCGAACTCCTTTTGTTTAAGTACAAGTGGCCTATGCATGCAGCTAAGGCAACAAATGAGATGAGATGCACGTATTTCCCTCTTTACTTAGTAGGAGCCACATCACTCTGGTTCACGAAGCTGCCTCCCAAATCTATCAATCGGTTCTTCGATCTGACCAAAAAGTTCAAAGAGCAGTTCCGCTTGTACGCTACCAAGGCCAGGGACGCAATAACACTATCGGCCATGAAACAGAAGTCAGGAGAAACTATCAAAGCCTTCCTTAGTCGATTCAATATTGCCCTATCTGAAGTAAGGAACTCGGAGCTGCGCATAGTCCTCATGGGTCTTCTTGATGCTATAGACAAAACGAGCGAATTCAGAAGATGGATAAAGATGAAAGAACCGACTATGCTCGACAAGTTCTATAAAAAAAAGCAGAGGAGTACATGAGGATAGACAACAATCCTATGCCCCTTCAGACCATTAATAGTAACCCACTTCTTGAGGCTCCTACAAGTGCAACTATGCAATCCAACCAAAAGAGTATTCAGGGGAAAAAGCGAATCAGTGCCGGAAACGATAACATGGTTAACAAGAAGTCTCACTTTTTCAATTCGTCAGAACTGACACCATTGAATGACACTCCCGAAAACATCTATCTTACGACCAAGAATTCAAAGGAGTATGCGAAGCCAAACCCAATGAGGATAAGCAATAAGGTAGCAAACTCAGGGAAGTTCTGCAGATTTCACAACCAACATGGTCACAACACCAACGACTACCGAAACCTAAAGAACCTCATTGAGGAATTGATCAGGAAAACAGGTTGCAACAATATGTAAATAATCCACAAGCTTTGAATCCTTCTGCAATTCCTCAGGGGCAAGGGAGTCGAAGATCGGTCTGGTCCGAGCAACATAGCTTCTATTCAAGCCAATCCAAGGCTGATTATCATCTAATAGTTGTTGAGGGTGCTCCAACTTGGGTGGCTCGGAATAAGCAATCAACATTGCTATATCTATACCTTATGCTCTACTTCTTGGTTTAGTTCATGCTTTTCTTCACATTTTACTTTCTGTCATATTCAAAACTTATTGTAAAACAGTCTGTAATAATCTACATGCGATACACTGAACGTAAGCTCTGCGACTAAGAGCATATATGTTTGAATGAGTTTCTTGCTTGCAGAGTCATATGTCAAGTCGAAACTTTCATAAAAAGTTGATTTCATATTGCGAGTCAGCTTTCGAGCTCTTGCTTCTGTATCATAGAGACCCCGACAATGCTGGTTCAAGAGCAGAATGCTGTGAATTCCCAACTTGCGCGAATGCAAAAAAAAAAATATTGGAAAACACTGCTTTGAAAAATGAATGGGAAGGTCGCAAAGATTCAAACAATGAGCAAGCGCCATGACAAGTAGACGTAAAAGTGGAAACTTTTATCAAAGGGTACCTCCCTTAGTGAGAGGTCAAGAGCTTCAGCTCCTAAACCAGAATAACTTGCTGAGTCAAGCATATGGTAAAGCGACTGATAGCCACCCCACGATGCGATAAAACAGCCTATAAATCCCTCGCGTAGCATCTAAAATGTCAAATGTGAAGAATTAAAAAATCCACTAGCATAACATCTAGAATCTCAGATGTGAAAAGTGTCTAACCATTCGCGTAGCATCTGAAATATCATATGTGAAGAATAAAAAAATCCACTTGCGTAGCATCTAGAATCGCAGATGTGAAAAGTGTCTAACGATTCGCGTAGCATCTGAAATGTCAGATGTGAAGAATGAAAAAATCCACTTGCGTAGCATCTAGAATCTTAGATGTGAAAAGTGTCTAACCACTCGCGTAGCATCTGAAATGTCAGATGTGAAGAATGAAAAAATCCACTTGCGTAGCATCTAGAATCTCAGATGTGAAAAGTGTCTAACCATTCGCGTAGCATTTGAAATGTCAGATGTGAAGAACGAAAAAATCCACTTGCATAGCATCTAGAATTTCAAATGTGAAAAGTGTCAAACCATTCGCCTAGCATCTGAAATGTCAGATGTAAAGAACGAAAAAATCCACTTGCGCAGCATCTAGAATCTCAGGTGTGAAAAGTGTCTAACCATTCGCGTAACATTTGAAATGTCAGATGTGAAGAACGAAAAAATCCACTTGCGTGGCATCTAGAATCTCAGATGTGAAAAATGTCTAACCATTCACGTAGCATCTGAAATGTCAGATGTGAAGAATGAAAAAACCCAGTTGCATAGCATCTAGAATCTCAGATGTGAAAAGTGTCTAACCATTCGCGTAGCATCTGAAATGTCAGATGTGAAGAATGAAAAATCAACTTGTGCAGCGTCTAGATTCTCAGATGTGAAAAGTGTCTTACCATTCGCGTAGCATCTAAAAAGTCAGATGTGAAGAATGAAAAAATCCACTTGCATAGCATCTAGAATCTCATATGTGAAAAGTGTCTTACCGTTCGCGTAGCATCTGAAATGTCAGATGTGAAGAATGAAAAAATCCACTTGCGTAGCATCTAGAATCTCAGATGTGAAAAGTGTCTAACCATTCACGTAGCATCTGAAATGTCAGATGTGGAGAATGAAAGAATCCACTTGCGTAGCGTCTAGAATCTCAGATGTGAAAAGTGTTTAACCATTCGCGTAACATCTGAAATGTCAGATGTGAAGAATAAAAAGAAAAAAAATCCACTTGCGTAGCATCTAGAATCTCAGATGCAAAAAGTGTTAAACACGCCCGTATAAGTCACTAGAGTGGTAGCATTTGGGATTTACAGTCAACCTAAGTTGACAGGTCGACTTTAAGCTTTAACACAAATTTGAAGCGGAATGCTATGACTATGCAAATAATATTTGATGAGTTTTGAACTGTCAAATAAGATGGTCCTTGTCTAGCATTTTAGTCAACGCAGATCAAAGTTCGCTATAGTTCCTCTCTAACTAATCCGTTGTCAACATGGACAATTGATAACGAGTATAAGTCCAAAATCGAGCAAAGGTTTGTCTTAATTGCAAAATAGGAAGCACGAGACGTTCGAATTCAAAATCAAAAGATTGCCACAGCAACTAAGTCTTCAATCTTAGCTTAAAGGATTAAGGTGCGTTAGACAAAGTACAATTTCGTCACTACATCACAAATCCAAAACAGAGACATTGGACGCAAAATACCATAAGTGTGTTGTAACAACCCGTATTTTCAATAACCTGTTATAACGTAAATCGAGGCAGAATTTAATTTATAAAACTGAATCAAGGGAAACGGGCTATGCCATTGCGTTCGTCTCGGAAAAATACGCGAAATAGAGTCCGAGTTTTCGAAAATCGGAGTCCGTATGACCCGATTAAGGCCCAACGAAGTTTTCAGAAAATTCAAAGTAAAAACAGATTTCAAATTCAAGTTTGAATTTGGAAATTAGGGTTAGATTGGGCCAGGCGGGAAAATTCCCGCCAGAGCACCCAAGTCGACAGCACTGTCGACTTGGGAGTCGACTTGGTTGGACCCAAGTCGACAGCCCTGTCGACTTGGCTGTCGACTTGGTCCAGCCGGGCCGTTTTGCCTGGTGCACCATTTTGGGGTCTTGGTTAGGTTTTTGTGCCAGATTCGGTTTTGAGGGCTGAGATTGGAACTAGGGTTTAATCCTAAGGCTAAAACTAATCCTAATCTCTATAAATAAGCCCCTAACCTAACTCTAAATCATCATTATTCATTCAAGTAACTAAACTATGGCAAAATCATTCCTCTCATGGCCTCCACTCTCTTCATAAAATTCCTAAATAAATTTCTATGAGAGATTTTCCATGCATACAAGTGTTTTCAAGCTTGTATGAGCATCATTAGCTTGCGTTCAAGTCAAGTTTCCATATTTGCATCATAAAGCAAGGGTTTTTATCATTTTGGCTCAAGGGTTTTTCTATTGGAGCTTGCATTTTGGGTTTAATTGATTGCATAAGGGCTTTGTCATATTTTTGTGTCTTCATAAGCATTGTAAGCCCTTTTCTACTTTCATATTTAAACTCTAAAGTTAAATGAATGACGCAAGTTTGGTTGATCATTATGATATGCAAGTTTACCATGTCATGTTATGCAAGTTTGATATGTTATGATATGCAAGTTTGCCATGCTAGGTTATGCAAGTTTATCATGTTATGCTATGCAAGTTTGCCATGTTATAATATGCAAGTTTATCATGTTATGTTATGCAAGTTTGCCATGTTATGATATGCAAGTTTATCATGTTATGTTATGCAAGTTTGATATGCAAGTTTGCCATATGATATGCAAGTTATGTTATGCAAGTTTGGGATGATCATTTTGTTCATGTTATCATGTTATGCAAGCTTATCTTGGGTTTATGAGCCTAAAGCTTCAAGCTTTATGCTAAAGGTTGCATTTTGGCAACATGTAAGTTATCATATCCCTTATGATAACTTGCATGTGAGGCTAAATGCGAACTTATGGCAACTTCTACATGTCATTTATCACCATGTATCATCTATATGCTAAGTTTGGTTTTATGCATGCTTTTGAGGCCTAAAAATGTAATATGCAAGTATATGAACATATGTACATTTCCTATGCCACCATGTTAAACTTGTGGCTTCAACACCTTTATGTCATGATTACGCCAAGTTCCCTCTTTCTATCCTTTATGCGCTATTGCGATATGTAAGCGATGGGATTGCGTTTGGGGTTGGGTAAATTTAAAAGACATAAAAACATAAGATTGGGAATTTACCTATTAAGTTAGGTCTACCCAAATGCTTGAAAACTTGTAATGTGTTTTGGAAACATGATGGACATGACACTTAGAAAATATAAGTGTGACCAACTCGAGGTTGGGTTGAGTTTGTAGCGTAAAACTACCCGGAACCGACCGGCTTAACTAGTTGCTACAAACAATAGGACCCAATGTGAGAAGTTGGTCATGTTGTACCTTGAACCCGAGGTTAGACCAAGTTGTGGTGTAAAGCTACCCGGACCCGCCCGGCTTAACTAGTAACCACAACAAGGTCTAATGTGAGAGGTTAAGGCACATTAAATTAATCAATGCCTCATGATTAGGGTTAAGTCATGGTCCACTTAATACTTAACCAATTTGGGCTTGGTAGAATAATCAGGGTTAAGTCGTGAACTCATCGTTACACTTAACCAAGTTAATCCATGATTAGAAAAAGGGTTAAACCGTACTTAACCCACTAGAAAATCCTAGCAATGGGGGTCCACTCCAGCAGTAGTCCCAAGTTTGTATCATTAAGACCCTAGGGACTAGGCTAGGGTGGGGGCACAATTACTGGACTTGAGGTAAGTGACCAAAAACGACGGCAGAGTGGTACGCTGGTGTAGTTCCGGGCGGACTATGGTCGTGCACATAGTCCGAAGCCGGGGAAAGCATGCACGGGTACCAGTAGTTCGAGACTGTGCACTTATGTTTATGGTGTCCAGGGGTTGACACTCTAAGGCTTGATACACCCGACGGGAGACCCTGCACAGTCTGACTACAATTATGTTTGGGCCGCATTGACACCAACACGTGACGAGTTAGGCTTATAGGGAGCCGATCGACTAGACCGTTTGGTTGGACCGCGTATTAGGGTCACTTCATGTTATTGGGCCAAAGCTTGGGCCAAGGGATCAATACTTGTTTATTCAAGTCATGTTAGTTTGCTAGTACACCTGTGGTGCAAAAACCTTAAACCTGATTATGCGATGACACCTTTATCTACCTTGTTAGTTAATCATCATGCTAGTATGTTGTTATCCTTATGTTCATCCCTGCTTCTCATGCCAGTTAACTTTATCAGTTTACATTGATTGTAGTAGGGCTTACTCAGTCTTTTTGACTAACCTGCTTTCCTTTCGCCTCTTTTCTTCCGTTTCCCCCCCAGGTTCTCAGGGTGGGAATATTGGAGCTTAGCTTGGATTTCTGATCGCTTGCTTGTGGGATTTTAGCTCATGTACGGTTGGACATGAAGCTAGCTATGGTTATCACTTATTTTGGGGATAGTACTTATGTATTTCAGTTTTTCAGTTGATGTTGTTTTTTCTAGACTTGTTTATTTGGAAAGTTGACATTATGTTGTACCAGACTTGTTTTGAAATAGTTTGAAATCTTCCGATGTTTTACTTATCTTATTTACTCTGTTTACATATATACATATGTTCTTGTTCTGCCTTGATATATCATTATGCATGTTTACCTGATTCAAACGCCCCTCCAAAGTCAGAGTGCTTGCAAGAGACACCCTGGCGGAGGCGGGGTGTTACATTTGGTATCAGAGCATATGGTTTACGAGAAGGAACAAAAAGGTTTTTAAAACTTTTGGAAAACTATTTTCAAAACCAAGTATAAAGTATTTTCCAAAGAAAAGTCTAGTTTATTTTAAAGGCTATTCCCCAAAAAGCCATTAGCAAAATTCCTTCGTTTTTCTCCATTCTGAATCTATCTTTTTCTTCGTTTCAGTATGGCCAATAACTTTGCCATTCCGGAGGGAGTACACGTACCTGTTTGGTATAGGAGACTTTTGGAGGCTAGGGCGACCGAAGCCGGCCCCACAGATGTTCCTCCTCCTCCTCCGGTGGTTAATGTTTCTACTCCTCCTCCCATAGCTGATGTTTCTCCTTCCACTCAGCATCCTCAAACTGACTTCGCAAAGATTTTCCAAGACTTTAAGGCGATGGGTTGTAAGAATTTCATTGGAACCGAGACTTATGTAGAGGCAAGAAATTGGTTGAAAGAAACCGAAGATCTTTTTTGCCTTCTTTGATATAGATGACCGTAGGAAGGTTTTATTAGCAGTATGGTTGCTAAAGGAAGAAGCTGCACGTTGGTGGGTGGTCACCACCGCTACTAGGCCAATTGAGACTTGGGATGACTTTCGGGGAAAGTTTGGACTAAGATTCCTATCACTGAAGCAAGGGGACATGACTATTAGGGAATACATAGATAAGTTTAATCAACTGGCTCGGGTCGGTTTAGACTTGGTTAACACAGCTCAGAAAAAGGCCCTATACTTTGCTCTAGGATTAAACGAGCCATTACATGGTCTGGCCATATCTCATATACCCTTGGGGGCAACTTTCGAGAGTTTGGTGAATATGGCCCTACTCAATGAAGAGAATAGGAGTGACAAGAAGGAGATCAAGATGAATGATACTCAAGACAAGAAGACTGATTCCCAGTGGAAAGGAAATCAGGGTAATCCAAGCGGTCAGAGCAGTCAAGGCAATAAGAACAAGAACAAGAGTCAAGGCAACAAGGGGAACAACAACAAGGGAAATAACGACAATAGGAAGTGCCATTATTGCGGTTCAGTTGGGCATCTTATTAAGGATTGTAACAAGAGGAAAAGGAAGAGTGGTGAATGCTATCGTTGTGGTGAGTTTGGACATTTCAGCAAAGATTGCCCGAAGAAGCAAGGGCAAGGCCAGACTCAGCGTGCTGGACCTTTAGGAGGGCAAGTTCATGCTCTCAATGCCGCTCCAGTTCCCGATCGAGGTAGTATTTCTGTTGAGAGCCTTGTATATATTTCTGATTTTCCAGTTCGTACCTTGTTTGATTCTGGTGCATCGCATAGCTTTATTTCATCTGGTTTAGTTGAAAGTTTGCACCTAAGTACTAGTCTAGTTAATGATCCCGTGTGTGTTTCAAATCCAATTGGGGTTTCCGCCCATTTGTCTATTATCTACGTGGATTTGAAAATCTCTATCTTTAGTGTAGAGTTCTCGTGTGATGCTTATATTCTCGGTTTCATGGGGTATGGGTTGATTTTTGGGCATGGATGGGTTGTCCAGTTTTGGAGCCATCCTTGATTTTTGAGCATAGGGTTGTGAGGCTCATGACTCGCCTCGGTAATACCCTAAAAATTTCTTGTAACCCTATGGGTCCCGTCATGTTGTGTTATCTTGAACCCCTCAACTCGTCTATCGATAGTTTGCAATCGGTGAGGGTGGTCCGAGAATATCCTGATATCTTGGGTGAAGTGAAGGGGGTTACCCCTAAAAGAGAGGTGGATTTCCGCATTTATCTGGTTGATAATGCCAAGATAGTTTCGTGGCCGGTTAGGCACGTGGCCCCGCAAGATGAGAGTTAAGAAAGCAAGTCAAGGAGTTGCTTGAGAAGAACTTCATTAGACGAAGTATATCTGAATGAGGAGCGCCTGTGGTATTTGCTACCAAGGCAGATGGTTCTCTCCGACTTTGTGTTGACTATCGAGAGTTGAATAAGCTGACTAGGAAGAACAAACACCCGTTACCGAGGATTGATGATTTCTTTGACCAGCTTATCGGTGCTTCTGTTTTCTCTCAGCTTGATCTTGCTACTGGATTCCATCAGCTCAGGGTAGCTGAAGATAGTATAGACAAGACTGCGTTCAGAACGCCAGATGGATTCTTCGAATGGCTGGTCATGCCATTCGGTTTGACTAATGCACCCGCCTACTTCGTGGACTTGATGAGTAGGGTGTCTAGGGAGTTCCTGAACGAGTTTGTGGTAGTCTTTGTAGACGATATCCTGACTTTCTTAAAGAACAAGGAAGAACATGCTAGACATCTCAAGGAGGTGATGGATACGCTTAGAGCGCATCAGTTGAAAGCCAAGTCCTCCAAATGTCATTTTGGAGAAAAGAAGTTAGATTTCTTGGGCACATAGTTTCTAAGCAAGGCTTAGTGGTGGATTCTGCTAAAGTGGTCGCGGTTCAAAACCGAAAAGCTCCGACGAGGACAATTAAAGTGAGAAGTTCTCTCAGTTAGTTAGCGTCCCTTGAGCTTAGACCTACCCTTCTGGATCAAGTAGGGACTTCGCAGAAAGAAGACCCGCAGTTAGTCGAGATCATGGACAAGTTGATTCAAGGCGAGATGGTAAGTCACCTCGCTATAGATGACAAGGGATGGCTAAGACGCGATGAGAGAAAGAAGGTTCTTGAAGATGCACATCACCCGAGGAGGTGGCCGAGTTTGTCCCAAGGTGCATGTTGTGCCAACAGATTAAGGCCGAGTCAAAAAAAGCCCGGTGGGCTATTACATCCATTGGAGGTCCCCGCAATGGAAGTAGTAAAGCGTCACGAAGAATTTCGTGGATGGACTGCCTAGGTCAAGGAAAGAGAATAAGGGCATGTGGGTCATAGCAGGTAGACTCACGAAGAGTGCTCATTTCACTCCGGTAAAGAGCGAAAGGACTGCATCATAACTAGCGACAGTTTACTTTCAAGAAATAAAGCGGTTGCACGAGGTTCCCTAAAGTATAGTTAGTAACCATGACTCAATTTTCACTAGCCAGTTTTGGGATAGTCTACGGGAAGTCATGGGCAAGCACGGAATCTAAGTACGGCCTATCATTCACAGGCGGATGGTTCATTTCGTTCAAGCATGAGTTATAGAAAATCACGTTAGTAAGAGCAATTGGTAAACGTGGATTGGTATCTTCAAAAAAAGTTCTGCTGCGTGGAATACTTTATAGTAATTAAACGAGATCCAGGATTCACTGGTGAATTTTGGAGAGCTTGCATGAAACCATGAGGTCATAGTTATGTTTAAGCCAAGAATGATAGAAGAGTAAGTAAAAGACGGTCAAAGCACAGTGGAGTTAAGCTCAAGGAAATGTGACTTAGAAGACTGAAGGCTAGATACGCGCATCATATCTCTTTCTAAGAGTATATCCTTGATCCTTGTTTTCCGGTGAAACTTACTTGCATGTTATCTTTTACATATATCCTCTGGTCCCGTTCTCGATCCCATTTCTGCTGTAAACTCCATAAGGGGGTGTGACTCATCGGTTAGTAATGCATGTCAGGGTTTGAAGCGGTCCGTTAAGTTGACTAAACCTTTTGGGCTTTTATAGAATATGGGTTGGGTTAGGAAGGGATTTCTTGAAATCCAAAAGGAGTATATCTTGCTTATCTTCCCGACCTCTTTGTAGCATATCTTTCTTTTGCTATCCATGTTTGTCTTGTTTATCTTGTTATCATGTTAATCTTGTCATGAGAACCTTAGTTAGAAACCCTTTGGATGAAACATGTGTTTGAAACATGTTATGCTTGATGTTTGCAAGTGGTTGCAAGTGTTTGCAAGTGGTTACTCGTGGATGCATTATACACGTTAGGCACTAGATCGGCTCACACACTCCTCATATTGCATATGCATGAGTGTTTATGCTTATTCATGGATGAAAATTTTTGTGTTATCACATGAATGTTGCATATGGATGTATGTTATGTGCACACATATAGATGTTATACATTATGTTAGGAGTTGCATACATATGGATTCATTTCACTAACATAATTTGCATTGATGATATTTGCATTAGATAAGTACATATACACACACCTTTGCATATGTTCATACAACATTTAGAATCTTGTAAGGACAATGATTGCTCGTGGATGATGTTTTGAGTAGATGGATGTTGGATGGTAGGATATGTTCTTCCTAACTTAGAGATTTCGGCGACGAAATCCTTTAAGGAGGGGAGAATGTAACAACCCGTATTTTCAATAACCTGTTATAACGTAAATCGAGGCAGAATTTAATTTATAAAACTGAATCAAGGGAAACGGGCTATGCCATTGCGTTCGTCTCGGAAAAATACGCGAAATAGAGTCCGAGTTTTCAAAAATCGGAGTCCGTATGACCCGATTAAGGCCCAACGAAGTTTTCAGAAAATTCAAAGTAAAAACAGATTTCAAATTCAAGTTTGAATTTGGAAATTAGGGTTAGATTGGGCCAGGCGGGAAAATTCCCGCCAGAGCACCCAAGTCGACAGCCCTGTCGACTTGGTTGGACCCAAGTCGACAGCCCTGTCGACTTGGCTGTCGACTTGGTCCAGCCGGGCAGTTTTGCCTAGTGCACCATTTTGGGGTCTTGGTTAGGTTTCTGGGCCAGATTCGGTTTTGAGGGCTGAGATTGGAACTAGGGTTTAATCCTAAGGCTAAAACTAATCCTAATCTCTATAAATAAGCCCCTAACCTAACCCTAAATCATCATTATTCATTCAAGTAACTAAACTATGGCAAAATCATTCCTCTCATGGCCTCCACTCTCTTCATAAAATTCCTAAATAATTTTCTATGAGAGATTTTCCATGCATACAAGTGTTTTCAAGCTTGTATGAGCATCATTAGCTTGCATTCAAGTCAAGTTTCCATATTTGCATCATAAAGCAAGGGTTTTGATCATTTTGGCTCAAGGGTTTTTCTATTGGAGCTTGCATTTTGGGTTTAATTGATTGCATAAGGGCTTTGTCATATTTTTGTGTCTTCATAAGCATTGTAAGCCCTTTTCTACTTTCATATTTAAACTCTAAAGTTAAATGAATGATGCAAGTTTGGTTGATCATTATGATATGCAAGTTTACCATGTCATGTTATGCAAGTTTGATATGTTATGATATGCAAGTTTGCCATGCTAGGTTATGCAAGTTTATCATGTTATGCTATGCAAGTTTGCCATGTTATGATATGCAAGTTTATCATGTTATGTTATGCAAGTTTTCCATGTTATGATATGCAAGTTTATCATGTTACGTTATGCAAGTTTGATATGCAAGTTTGCCATATGATATGCAAGTTATGTTATGCAAGTTTGGGATGATCACTTTCTTCATGTTATCATGTTATGCAAGCTTATCTTGGGTTTATGAGCCTAAAGCTTCAAGCTTTATGCTAAAGGTTGCATTTTGGCAACATGTAAGTTATCATATCCCTTATGATAACTTGCGTGTGAGGCTAAATGCGAACTTATGGCAACTTCTACATGTCATTTATCACCATGTATCATCTATATGCTAAGTTTGGCTTTATGCATGCTTTTGAGGCCTAAAAATGTAATATGCAAGTATATGAACATATGTACATTTCCTATGCCACCATGTTAAACTTGTGGCTTCAACACCTTTATGTCATGATTACGCCAAGTTCCCTCTTTCTATCCTTTATGCGCTATTGCGATATGTAAGCGATGGGATTGCGTTTGGGGTTGGGTAAATTTAAAAGACATAAAAACATAAGATTGGGAATTTACCTATTAAGTTAGGTCTACCCAAATGCTTGAAAACTTGTAATGTGTTTTGGAAACATGATGGACATGACACTTAGAAAATATAAGTGTGACCAACTCGAGGTTGGGTTGAGTTTGTAGCGTAAAACTACCCGGAACCGACCGGCTTAACTAGTTGCTACAAACAATAGGACCCAATGTGAGAAGTTGGTCATGTTGTACCTTGAACCCGAGGTTAGACCAAGTTGTGGTGTAAAGCTACCCGGACCCGCCCGGCTTAACTAGTAACCACAACAAGGTCTAATGTGAGAGGTTAAGGCACATTAAATTAATTAATGCCTCATGATTAGGGTTAAGTCATGGTCCACTTAATACTTAACCAATTTGGGCTTGGTAGATTAATCAGGGTTAAGTCGTGAACTCATCGTTACACTTAACCAAGTTAATCCATGATTAGAAAAAGGGTTAAACCGTACTTTACCCACTAGAAAATCCTAGCAATGGGGGTCCACTCCAGCAGTAATCCCAAGTTCGTATCATTAAGACCCTAGGGACTAGGCTAGGGTGGGGGGCACAATTACCGGACTTGAGGTAAGTGACCAAAAACGACGGCAGAGTGGTACGCCGGTGTAGTTCCGGGCGGACTATGGTCGTGCACATAGTCCGAAGCCGGGGAAAGCATGCACGGGTACCAGTAGATCGAGACTATGCACTTATGTTTATGGTGTCCAGGGGTTGACACCCTAGGGCTTGATACACCCGACAGGAGACCCTGCACAGTCTGACTACAATTATGTTTGGGCCGCATTGACACCAACACGTGACGAGTTAGGCTTATAGGGAGCCGATCGACTAGACCGTTTGTTGGACCGCACATTAGGGTCACTTCATGTTATTGGGCCAAAGCTTGGGCCAAAGGATCAATACTTGTTTATTCAAGTCATGTTAGTTTGCTAGTACACCTGTGGTGCAAAAACCTTAAACCTGATTATGCGATGACACCTTTATCTACCTTGTTAGTTAATCATCATGCTAGTATGTTGTTATCCTTATGTTCATCCCTGCTTCTCATGCCAGTTAACTTTATCAGTTTACATTGATTGTAGTAGGGCTTACTCAGTCTTTTTGACTGACCTGTTTTCCTTTCGCCTCTTTTCTTCCGTTCCCCCCCCCCCCCAGGTTCTCAGGGTGGGAATATTGGAGCTTAGCTTGGATTTCTGATCGCTTGCTTGTGGGATTTTAGCTCATGTACGGTTGGACATGAAGCTAGCTATGGTTATCACTTATTTTGGGGATAGTACTTATGTATTTCAGTTTTTCAGTTGATGTTGTTTTTTTTAGACTTGTTTATTTGGAAAGTTGACATTATGTTGTACCAGACTTGTTTTGAAATAGTTTGAAATCTTCCGTTGTTTTACTTATCTTATTTACTCTGTTTACATATATACATATGTTCTTGTTCTGCCTTGATATATCATTATGCATGTTTACCTGATTCAAACGCCCCTCCAAAGTCAGAGTGCTTGCAAGAGACACCCTGGCGGAGGCGGGGTGTTACATGTGTTAAGCGAGTACCGACACTCTCATATACAACTGGTCTATAGCGTGACACATAAAAGATAAATATCAAAAGACCAGCGAGAGAACTACTTTTTTTCACCAATAAATCATTCCCCACCTTGAGCAGGAGGAAAGGTACCAGTCATCTCTGCCTTGCCTCCAAGACTTGAAAGTTCAGCAATGATCTCATCCTGAGACCTAAGATCTTGAATAAGCGTGGCTTTGTCCTTCTCCAAAGTGGTGATGAGTTTGATATTCTCACTGTTCAGCCTATGGAGCTCGCAAGCAAAGGTGTTTCAGGCTCCTAATTTGTGCACGTGATATTGACCAATTTCCTCAAGGCGCTTTTCCATCCAAGTCCTAATAGCATCAAGTTGCATCAGCGAGTGATTCTTTAGAATGTCCAAGTCTTCAGAGACTGTTTGCTTGTCGAACGGATATATATCCCAGTCAAACTGATCAAACTTCACTCCTTGAAGACACAAGCCTTCAAAGTGATAAGCAAGCTCAGAGATGTGAGGCTTGGAAGCATAACTAGGCCTATCTATGATTGCTTTTAGCTCGGCCAAGCTGGAGGCAACAGGGGTAGTTTCAATTTCTGACATGGGAAGTTTTTCCAACCTACGGTGCTTGCGAGTCATGTCCTCACTAGAGGTCCCTTCAGCTCTTTTAGACATCCTGTGCAAATATCAGTGTTAAGAGGTGAATGACAAACTAGAAAGTAGCTTATTCAAGGTGTTTTAGATCGTTCCTACCAACCTTTAAATTTTGGTTCGTTTTGGATGGTATCAGACTCTTGGTCGTTTTTTGCAACTAAGAAGCTTTAGGTCGCTATAATAGTCCAATTCCACATAAAGTCTTTCTACTTCACGTTTTTGGGCCGTAAATGACCTAAGACTTCAAGGGTTTAACGATCTGAAGATGAGGACAGAAATGACGACCTAAGGTCTTAAATTATTACGACCTAGAGTAGGATTGCGGTCTAAAACCTGAAAGTGGTTGCGATGACCTAATTTAAAGCAAGCCATTACAAAACAACGACCTGGGATGTACAACCAGTGGGGGCCCTTCAACTTTGAAAAGAACGGCAAGGCATGATATTGCAAATTAAAGACATCAATGAACTATGGAATTAAGCAAGATTATTATCTTAGTGTACATAATTCTTAGCAGTTAGAGCCACATCCAAATTGTGAGAATTTGTACATGAAATTTAAGCTAAAAACAATCACAAACATGCAAGCTCAAGGTTGCTACATGCGTCAACATTGTCATCAAACGCACGATTGAAATTGTACCAAACAATAATCTCACGAAGTCTAAGAATATCAAATTCAACTTAAAATGTACATATATACTCAGTAAGTAAAAGCCTTGAATTGCACCTGGTTCTTGACGATGAGGAGCTTCGAATTTGATTATTACACTAAGGGATTATTTGGACTTCAATTGCTT
Source organism: Allium sativum (assembly GCA_030737875.1). NCBI lineage: Eukaryota > Viridiplantae > Streptophyta > Magnoliopsida > Asparagales > Amaryllidaceae > Allium > Allium sativum. The sequence continues at coordinate 662,902,956 of CM060913.1, forward strand.
TGATGATGATGATGAATCGATAGGTTTAGCTGATAGTGGCTGCCATTAATGATGGTTTTTAGCTTAAGTGAGGGTTTTAAGAGAATGATGACTTGAAGAGGAGATAAAGGGGGGTTAACAAATAAGCCAAGTTCACGGGGCCCCACAACGGTCTTATCCCAAGTAGAATACCAATGGACTCTTATAAATGCGTGACCCAGAAGCCGTGACGATTTAAGACCATATCACGACCTAAGAAGCCGAATGACCTGGGAATAAAATATTCTAAGGACTCGCGCGATCTGAAGACCCAAATGACTTAAAATCTTAAATTACATGTTAATCTTACCTAATTTGAAGCCCGTATTATTTTTAATACGAAGTTAGAGGGGCAAACGTTAACCCAAAAAATATATTTCAGAAAATAATGAGCATGTTTTGGTTGATTTATGATTTTAGGTTGTTGGTCCCTTTGGGTCGTTATGTCCTCTTTAACTCGATGAGCTCTTCAACTCATACGAGTGCTCTAGGTCGTTATGACATCTTAGATCGTTCGGATAATATGTGATGTTCAGGAAGTTTTGGCTCCTTTGAGCATCTTAAGTCGTTGGGATATCTTGGTTCGCTCTGATGCTAGCTCGCAAGGTACTTGGGTCGCCAATTCCCCAAATCGCCAGCTCGCTAAAAGTTTTAGCCCGTTCTAAGCATGCTTTGGTCGCCCCGCTTTGTCCAAGCTCGCGGCGCCACAACCTAGCCCGCTCCGCGTCCTTTAGCTCGCACCACCTTCAGCTAGACCAAATTGGGTCGCTCCGCCTCGTTTAGCACATCCCGTCTTTCTTTGGACCATATAACGTCCCCTCTAGCCCGCCTACGATCTAAAACGAGAGAACAGTAATTACATAACTGCCACCTAGTCTAAACTCCACCTATAAATACCCCCCTCATTTCTTCATTATGGGGGGATGGGGGTTTGGTCTACGAAGTGCTGCTGAAACTTTTCTACAACTATCCCAAGCAATTCTAAACACTTATTCTCCAAAATCAAGTGAAGATCCTTGGTGAATCCGAGTAAAATCTATAAGTGAGAGAGTGATAAATTTGTTGTAAGAGTGAATTTAATCTTGTAACCAACATATTGATAATGGAATCTCTTATGAAAGTGGACATAGATCCTCATTGGATCGAACAACTATAAAAATTTCATGTTATTGCTTTTATGCTTTTATGGATGTTTATGATTGTAGCTTCACTTTGTTCTTCCTTACCAAGTTGGTGAAGTGTTTTGACACATCTTTGGTGTTGAATCAAATTTCAAGATCTACAACATGTGTCTTCTTAGGTGTAAAATTGCATGGAGGTGAGTTTAAGGGAGAGCCATGTGTCTTCAAACCAATTTACCCAACTACCCTTAAGCTTGTTTATAAAAGAGACCACATGCACCATCTTTCCTCACGCAGCAAATTTTTCTTATTAGTTCCACCGCGTTTTTCTTCTTTGTTGCCTTAATTAGCTCCACTTTCTCTCCTCCTCAATAGTTCTGCATCCACCCTGCTCTCGCTGCAAACCCCCAAGCCACCGTAAACTTCCCCTCTCCATATTTCAGCATCTCATCCTCCTCACGTAAGCGTATTTTCCTCTTCTTCCCCATAAAAGATCTATTGGCCTTCATTGAATAAAAAAAAACCAAACTCATGCCCCTCTCCCTTAACAGCTCCTCCATCATGACTGTCCTTAACCACCCTTGTCGCCACTCAGACACCACCGTCCCTCAACTACCCACCGCAACTCCCGCACTTTGACTGTCCACCACCCCTCGACCAGAAAATCAGCAGCCCTATCTCGTATCTACGCCAACCATCATCCTTGGCCACACCCTTTCCTCCACTTCAAACAGTCCGCAACCACCCAGTATCCACTGTCCCCTCCGACCCAGTCCGTAACTCTACACCCTCTCCTCTTCTTTCCATTTAAATTAGCACGCATCACCTCTTAAGCCTCATACAAAACAAGTTTTACCATCTTTTCTCTCTCCTAAAGCAACTCATGTTTCCATTTCTGTCCATCACAGTCCAGTGGCGACATAAACAGCTTGTGTTGATAAAGAATTGGTTAGACAAGGAGACGGTGCATGTGTGTACGATTATGTGTCCATGAAAAATTGTTCGTTATCGTTGCAGACTCTATTCGCAGTTGAGAACGAACATTAATGGTTAAATCGGAAATCATGAAGGTGAGATTTTCTAATTAAAATTTATTTTAAATTATTTACTATGGTTAATTTAAATTAGTCATTAAATTTAATATTTGGTTCATGGACATAAATTGTTTTGAGTGGTTGTTATTGGTTGTACAATGAATGTTCATGCAGTTAGAAAAAACACTATTAACATTGAGTGTTTTTGACAGTAACGCTCTGCGCCCAGTTAATTAATTATCTTAATTGTTGTGGTTGTGATGGATGATTTGTGCTTGTTTATTTGGTATATTCTGATTGCATGAATTCAAGCATAAACCGTAGCTGTGTGATTATATGGTTAACTGATTTAAACTATCCTTCCATATAAATGAGAATTTATTTATTAAAATAAGGTTGTAAAATTTGTTTTAAAGTTGAATTTAAAATTATTTGGAAATTAAATTGAGTAAAAACGCTAATGTGTTGTTAAATTGGGTTCTGAAGATTAGATCAGAACAAGATCTGAAATATGAATTTAAAATGATTTCATTATTATTGGTAATGCGGGAAAATATATTATTTTGGAAAGAAAAAAGAATGAAATAATGATTTGTAAATTAAAGTATGAAATTTAAGTTTCATTTAAAAAGGAATGGACGATTTCTATTTTTGAATGATAATAACAACATATACCAGAACATTCCAGGATGAAAGAGAGGATAGTGTCTAGGCTTGGGTTTGGAAATATAGTTTCCTGCTCTCTCTGGCTATCCCTAACTGATCCAAAGGACGGGATGGCCAATTCAAAATATAATTTGAAATTGAAACTATTTAAATTTAGAAGTAAGTTGAAATATTAAAATATGGTTTCGGGAAAAGAGATTTTGAGTTCGGTTTTATTCTAAGTTATGGAAATGGAAATTTATTCCTGGAAAAGGAAGAGAGCGATTTTTATTTAAACGTTATATAATGTAGATCGAACGCATCACGCAGCGACAGTTCGTTAATATCGATTTCAAGTTTCAAATGGTTATAACTTGAACATTTTGAATTGAATTTACGTGAAACGAAAAATATCTGATTTCTATTAAGAATAGTTTTTGAATAAAATATTAATTTTCGGATTCCATTGTATGCTTTCAAGTTATGGTTAAAATAAAATTTGAAAAAGTCACTATACGTGCAGTTCGACGACCGAAAGGAGAAATCGAATAAAATGGGCTTATAAAAATCATTTAAAAATCTAGAAAAATATGATAAATCATATTTTTATTATTTAAATATGATTTATGTTAAAATATGTGAATTTGGAATGATTCTGGATCTATTTGGTTAAATAACCATTTCACAGCACTTTTTAGTAACGCTTTCAACGTTGTTAAACCATTTCTTTGAAATTAATTCGTTTTGGGATATTTTAAACCAGGAATTATTGCTAAATTATGGAAATAAGGCTATTAAATATTTTTGAAAGATTTTAAAAGAGTTTAAAATATAGGGTATGAGGTTTATTTAAATTGTAAGTAAGATGTGGAAGGTTGAATTAAAAAGGAAACAAGTTGGGATAAAATTGGTTGTCGAATATTCGATATGGAATCCCAAGATTGGACAAATACTACGAGAAACAGCAAATCATATTTATATCCTGATTCTGATGGTATTTGCCCAAATTTGTGTACCGATATCAAATATAAGTCGACTAAATTCTGTTCAAACTTATATTTGAAATATCGATCATTTGATTTATCATAAATGAAGATTTAAATCCAAATTATGGTTTGGTTGTTTTGAACACCTAAGGAAAGGGATAACGATGAGTAAATGGATTTTAATATAAGGTTGGAAACGAATATTGAATTTCAAGAAAAGGTTTAAGACGATAACAGGGTTTAATGGAATCAATCCAACCTTAATTGAAAGTAAAATGATAATGTTTGGGAAGGAGATTTGAACTGGAAATCGGTATAGACCATAGCTACTAATTTTAAAGTACACTAATTATTTGGAAAGTCTGGGATCGGATGTATGTCTGAAAACCATTCCACGTAATAATACGATGTTATAAAGCAACGTAAGACTTAGAAATTGACAAGTGAAGCCTGGGAATTTTTGAATCATTTGGGTTGAATGCCAATGTCTCGGATTGGTTTGTACAACCAAACGTGGTTCTAGTGGCATAATATCTTAATGTATTTGGAGATTTTTGGATGATGTTTCGTTCAAACGCAGAACAAACATATAGGGATTGTGGGTTTGACATTGCAATTAACCGCATAACACTGTTTTATCAATATATATTTGTTTGGTGGCGAAGAATTATTCTCTTGCTTAACACCCTTTTCTAAGACGTATGAGCTTAGAGGTTATATATTGGAAATCAGTGATGCGTTGTTAATGGATAATGTGGCATACTTAAGATATGTGGTGAGCTATGGATGATCAAAGCATGTCTTATTTAAGCATAGCTATGTGTATCATGACTTCGGCAAGCCTCACAACCCGGTGAATGGCTAAAATAGGAAAGATGCAGCAAGGCTAAGGGTATTCATTTCCATCTAGATAAAAGGTGTACTCTGGTATGGAGCCCAGATATTAACCAATGTGGATAACTTCCTTTTTATATGGATGTTAATATTGCAAGGCTTAGGTTTTAAAAGGTTGGTAACGACCGGGAAGTGATATACTCAGGCGTGCTCTAAGTTACCCAGTTAAGGGGTAACCCGACCTCGTGTTGGTAGAGAATCCATTTGATTCTCGGGGCGTCCCTCTAGAGTCGTGCCCATCGGTTCGGTAAGGAAGTTCCTTTGTTTGGTTATTTAGTGGAAATCCAATTTCCACTACGAGCCTGTACGATTTTAGTTGTATAGCCTGCTATAGCAGGATTACGTCAGTATAATGGGATGGGGCATTATGCTAGCTATGATTAATACATTTATTTGCGAAATTGTTTTCAAACTATGGACTATTAGTAGTAAAAGAGGATTTTTCAGGTATCAAGCATTTTTTACTATCATAAGGAGAAACCTTGCCCATGTGTGCGTTTGCATTGTGTGTGTGCCGTGAGTCCTTATGTTAGTTTCATTTTCAAAACTCATTACGAATTTTGATGCACGGGTATTCACATGGAGTAAACCATTTCCGCGTTAGCGGCGTGGTCCGGTGAATTTCCCAACTTTAAAATGAAGCCTAAATAAGAACTATTTTTTCGAATCTCACATCGGTCCCACGACCGATCTAGAGTTTATTGTTTCCCACACCTAAACTCTGGGTGCCCATATTTTGGCATGGGCAATCAGAATTTAGTTTACATGTTTAGATTTTAGAGCTGGATAGAGATTGGAATCTAGAGTTATGATTTGGATGTTTCTTATTCCGCTGGAGAATTATTTCCGCTAAGCATATGGTACTCCGGTATTCCTTGTAATCTCTGATGCAATATATGAAATGAATGAAAAAGTTTTGTTATATTTTGTGCAAACATGTAAGTACCCATAAAAATCCATCTTTGTAAATGATTTAAGTTGGTTTAAATACCAACGAGAACTGGTCAGAAAGCTGGGTCGTTACAAAAGTGGTATCAGAGCTTTGGTTTAAACAAAGCTATGGGGTACGAATATCTCAACAAAAGATAGGACTCGTCAGAGTAACAATATCTCATTAGAGATAGGGCTAGGAATACCCTAGAATGAGATTCCGGAATATTGCGTTTGAGAGAGAATCTTTTCCTTATGAAATCAATAAGTTATAGGAATCCGTGAACTTAAAATTTAAGTATTAGATTTGTTTGGTATGAATGAAATTGAATGAATAACCTAAGTATAAAAATCCTTTAAAAAGGTAATTAAGGAAATGTTGGATTTACACTAAACCTTAAGTAAAGTTCATTAACCATTTTTGGTTAAGAATGATTTCTGGTTTGGTTTGATAGGAATAAGGATAACTCGATTAAGGCCCCTAACAATTTTACATGATTTTTGATTTGGAAATCCCTTAACAAATTTTGGATACTTTTGAAAAGAGAAATTTAGGTATAAACCCTTAATTTAAATCATTTTGGTTAAGCTAAACAAATGATGCATTTTATGATGATTTCTAAGCTTTAAGTTTTAATTTTAGGGTAGTAAATGCCTAAGTGTACGACAATATCTTGCTTCGTTTCGTCCTAGGGGTAACGGTAATAGATAATCCAATCATATATATTTCTAGTAACTCGAGTAACCATGGGATAATTGAGATTCCATCAGATTCCACCCATATTGAGGATCAGACCGAGTACCCTAATAGTGACCATAAATCCAACCGCACAGTAGAATGACGCTGTGATGATATATGAGTATGTCCCGAGACCCATGATTATTGGCTAGATGACAAGGGCTAAGGTGACAACCTATTTTAGGATTACGATTTCGAAGTGATAGATAATACTTTAGAGGCATTATGGCAGCAGATCCTAGGAGAAAGGGATTAGCGATGGTTTGGACAGATCCCAGTAGTAGAGGACTCTAACTTACGTATGGATCCCGCGATAGTTGAGGAGATAGACATGATGATACTTGTGTTTAAACATCCGGGTTACGTGATGACCTAGCCCTGAGATAGGTAATAAGGCTAATGATATTATTCAGCTAGAGTATACAGAATTTATAGTAGAGGACGACCCAGTTCCTGAGGGAGGGGACGATGATGTCATGGAGGAATTAGAACAACCCATAGATGAGGATAATATAGAGGAGTTTGATTTAAATTCGTATAGATTTTAAAACCAACTGTTTATCCTTTTCGGGTACGAAAAGTCTTGGAGGGCATTGAATGTGCTATCCTGAAATTTTTAAATTTAATTTTGGGATTTTTTGAATATATTTTGAATTTAATAAGGTATAAATATAAATATTAATTCTTTTTATTGGTTTGAATAAATGATTTTATTTTATAAATATGAATTTTTGTAATATAAACTTATTTTAAAGGTTATACTTAATATTTGTTAAGTAAAGATATTTACAATTTGAAGATATAAACCTTTATGAAATTCTAACTATTTATTACAAGTAATATTGTTTTTTACATTTTATATGAGTTTTAAAGGTTATATTTAATATGAATAAGTAATATGATTTTGTTGTTTATAAGTTAAACATATAAATAATATGATTTGTATTGTAGTATTTTAATTTTGATGTTAATTTAATGGTTACACATATTAGTATTCCTAAATAACTACACAAATAGATGTTATAATAGTGTTACTAATAATTAGATTTTTATTTATAAATAAACGCACTATTTTCGTCATCCATGCAATTAAGGGATTTTTTTATGATAGCCTGTGTCTTCTTAGGTGTAAAATTGCATGGAGGTGAGTTTAAGGGAGAGCCATGTGTCTTTTAACCAATTTACCCAACTACCCTTAAGCTTGTTTATAAAAAAGACCATGCGCACCAACTTTCCTCACACAACAAATTCTTTCTTATCAGTTCCACCGTGTTATTCTTCTTCCTAGCCTTAATTTGCTCCACTTTCTCTCCTCCTCAACAGTTCCGCATCCACCCTACTCTTGCTCAAACCCCCAAGCCACCGTAAACTTTCCCACTCCATATTTCAGTGTCTCATCCTCCTCACGTAAGTGTATTTTCCTCTTCTTCCCCATTAAAGAGCTGTTGGCCTTCATTGAATTAAAAAAAACCAAACTCACGGCCCCTCTCCCTTAACATCTCCTCCATCACGACTTTCCTTCACCACCCTTGTCGCCACTCATGCACCACCGTCCCTCCACTACCCACCTCCAATTCAGCACTTTGACAGTCCACCACCCCTCGACCAGAAAATCAATAGCCCTATCCCGTACCTGCGACAACCATCATCCTTGGCCACACCCTTTCCTCCACTTCAAACAGTCCGCAACCACCCAGTAGCCACTGTCCCCTCTGCCCCAGTCCATAACTCTATACCCTCTCCTCTTCTTTTCGTTTAAATCGGCACGCATCACCTCTTAAGCCTCACGCAAAACAAGTTTTACAATCTTTTCTCTCTCCTAAAGCCACTCAGGTTTTACAATTCCGTCCATCACATTCCAGTGGTGACATAAACAGCTTGTGTTGATAAAGAATTGGTTATACAAGGAGACGTTGCGTTTGTGTACGATTACGTGTCCATGAAAAATTGTTCGTGATCGTTGCACGCTCTATTCGCAGTTGAAAACGAACATTAACATTTAAATCGGAAAGCATGAAGGTGAGATTTTCTAATTTAAATTTATTTTAAATTAGATATTATGATTAATTTTAATTAGTCCTTAAATTGAATATTTGGTTCATGGTCATAAAATGTTATGAGTGGTTGTTATGGGTTGTACAATGAATGTTCATGCAGTTAGAAAAAACACCATAAACATTGAGCGTTATTGACAGTAACGCTCTGCGCACAGTTAATTAATTATCTTAACTGTTGTGTTTGTGATGGATGATTTGTGCTCGTTTGTTTGATATATTCTGACTGCATGAATTCACACATACACCGTAGCTGTGTGCTTATATGGTTAACCGATTTAAACTCTCCTTCCATATAAATGGGAATTTATTTATTAAAATAAGGTTGTAAAATTTGAATTTAAAATTATCTGGAAATTTAATTGAGTAAATAACGCCAATGTGTTATTGAATTGGGTTCTGAAGATTATATCAGAACAAGATTTGAAATATGAATTTAATTTGATTTCATTATTATTGGTAATGCGGGAAAACATATTATTTTGGAAAGAAAAAAAGAATGAAATAATGATTTGTAAATTAAAATACGATATTTTAATTTATAAAGGAATGGACGATTTATATTTTTTTAAAACCAGTATCGAATATTGATAACATCTTTTTCAATGATAAAAATAACATATACCAGAATATTCCAAGATGACATAGAGGACAATGTCTAGGCTTGGGTTTGGAAATATAGTTTCCTTCTCTCCCTAGCTATCCCTAACAAATCCGATGGACGGGATGGCCAATTCAAAATAAAATTTGAAATTAAAACTGTTTAAATTTAGAAGTAAGTTGATAGATCAAATTAGGGTTTCGAAAAAAGAGATTTTTAGTACGGTTTTATTCTAAGTTATGGAAATGGAAATTTATTCTGGGTAAAGGAAGGGAACGATTTTTATTTAAACGTTATATAATGTAGATCGAACGCGTTAGTCACGATAGTTCGTTAATATCGATTTCAAATTTCAAATGGTTATAACTTGATCATTTTGAATCAAATTTACATGAAATGAAAAACATCGTAATTCTATTAATAATAGTTTTTGAATAAAAGATAAATTTTCGGATTCCATCGTATGGTTTTCAAGTTATAAAATAAAATTTGAAAAAGTCGCTATATGCGCAGTTCGATGACCGAAAGGAGAAATCGAATAAAATGGGCTTATAAAAATCCAGAAAAATATGATAAATAATATTTTTATTATTTAAAAATTATATAAGTTAAAATATGTGGATTTGGAATGATTCTTGATCTATTTGGTTAAATAACCATTTCGCAGCACTTTTTAATAATGCTTTCAACGTTGTTAAACCATTTCTTTGAAATTAATTGGTTTTGGGATATTTTAAACCATGAACTATTGTTAAATTATGGAAATAGGTCTGTTAAATATTTTTGAAAGATTTTAAAAGAGTTTAAAATGTAGGGTATGAGGTTTATTTAAATTGTAAGTAAGATGTGGGAAGGTTGAATTAAAAAGGAAAAAAGTTGGGACAAAATTGGTCGTCGAATATTCGACATGGAATCCCAAGATTGGACGAATACTATAAGAAATAGCAAACCATATTCATATCCTGATTCTGATGGTATTTGCCCATGTTTGTGTATTGATATTAAATATAAGTCAATTTAATTCTGTTTAAACTTATATTTGAAATATCGATCATTTGATTTATCATAAATGATGATTTAAATCCAAATTTAGGTTTGGTTGCTTTGAACACCTAAGAATAGGGATAACGATGAGTAAATGGATTTTAATATAAGGTTGGAAACGAATATTGAATTTCAAGAAAAGGTTTAAGACGATAACGGGGCTTGAGGGAATGAATCCAACCTTAATTGGAAGTAAAATGATTATGTTTTGGAAAGAGATTTGAATCGGAAATCGGTATAGACCATAGCTGCTAATTTTAAAGTAAGCTTATTATTTGGAAAGTCCAGGATCGGATGTATGTCCATAAACCATTCCAAGTAATAATACGACCTTGTAAAGCAATGTAGACTTGGAAAGTGACGAGTGAAGCCTGGGAATTTTTGAATCATTTGGGTTTGTCTCAGATTGGTTCGTACAACCAAACGAGGTTATAAGTGGCATAATATCTGAATGTATTTGGAGATTTTTGGATGATGTTTCGTTCAGACCCAGAACAAACATATATGGATTGTGTGTCTGACATTGTAATTGACTGCGTAGCACTATTTTATCAATATATATTTGTTTGGTGGCGAAGAATTATTCTCTTACTTAACACCCTTCTCTAAGACGTACTAGCTTAGAGGTTACATATTGGAAATCATTGATGCGTTGTTAATGGATAATGTGGCATACATAAGATGTGTGGTGAGTTATAGATGATCAAAGCATGGCTTATTTATACGTAGCTTTTTGTATCGTGACCTCGGCAAGCCTCACAACCTAGTAAATGGCTAAAACAGGAAAGATGCAGCTAGGTTAATGGTAGTCATTTCCTTCTAGATAAAAGGTGTACTATGGTATGGAGCTCAGGCATTAACCTATGTGGATAACTTCCATTTTATATGAATGTTGATGTTGCAAGGCCTCGGTTTTAAAGGTTGGTAATGACCAGTAAGTGATATACTCAGGCGTGCTCTAAGTTACCCATTTAAGGGGTAGCCCGGCCTCGTGTTGGTAGAGAATCCGTTTGATTCATGGGGCATCCCTTTAGAGGCGTACCCATCGTTCGGTAAGGAAGTCCCTTTGCCTGGTCATTTGATGGAAATCCAATTTCCACTACGTGCCCATATGATTTTAGTTATATAACCTGCTATCGCCGGATTACGTCAATATATTGGGATGGGGCATTATGTTGGCTATGATTAATACATTTGCGAAATTGTTCTCATACTATGCAACATTAGTAGTAAAAGAGGATTTTCACATATCAAGCATTTTTGACTATCATTAGGAGGAACCTCGCCCATGTGTGCGCTTGCATTGTGTGTGCCGCAAGTCCTTACGTTAGTTTCATTTCGAAAGTCATTACGAATTTTGATGCATGGATATTCACATGGAGTAAACCAGTTCCGCGTTAGCGGCGCAGTCCGTTGAATTTCCCAACTTTAAAATGAAGCCTAAATAAGAACTATGTTTTCGAATATCACACCAGTCCCACGACTGACCTAGAGTTTATTGCTTCCTACACCTAAACTCTGGGTGCTCATATTTTTGCACGGGCAGTCAGGAGTTTAGTTTGTAGGTTTAGATTTAGAGCTGGATAGAGATTGGAAGCTAGAGTTATGATTTGGATGTTTCATATTCCACTGGAGATTTATTTCTGCTGAGCATATGGTACTCTAATATTCCATGTAATCTCTGATGTAATCAATGAAATGAATGAAAAAGTTCTATTATATTTTGTGCAAATATGTAAGTACCCATAACAATCAATTTGTGTGAACGGTTTAAGTTGGTTTAAATACCGGCGAGAACCAGTCAGAAAGATGGGACGTTACAAAAGTAGTATCAGAGCTTTGGTTTAAAAAAAGCTATGGGGTACGACATATTTGAACAAAAGATAACATTCATCAAAGTTACCATATCTCATTAGAGATAGGGTTAGGAATATCCTACAATGAGATTTCGTAATATTGCGTTTGAGACGGTGTCTTTTCCTTATGAAATCAATAAGCTATGTGAATTTGTGAACTTAAAATTTAAGTATTAGATTTGTTTGGTATGAATAAAATTGAATGAATAACTTAAGTATAAAAATCCTTTAAAAGGTAATTAAGTAAATGTTGGATTTGCACTAAAACTTAAGTAAAGTTCATTAACCATTTTGTTTAAGAATGATTTCTGGTCTGGTTTGATAGGAATAAGGATAACCCGATTAAGGCCCATAAACATTTTGTATGATTTTTGATTTGGAAATCTCTTAACAAATTTTGGAAACTTTTGGTAAGAGAAATTTGGGTACAAACCCTTAATTTAAATCATTTTGGTTAAGTTAAACAAATGATGCATTTTATGATGATTTCTAAGCTTTAAGTTTTAATTTTAGGGTAGTAAACGGCTAAGTGTACGACAATATCTTGCTTAGTTTCATCCTAGGGGTAGCGGTAATAGAGAATTCAATCATATATATTTCCAGTAACTCGAGTAACCATGGGATAATTGAGATTCCATCAGATTCCACCCTGATTAAGGATCAGACCGAGTACCTTAATAGTGATCATAGATCCAACCGCACAGTAGAATGAACTTGTGATGATATATGAGTATGTCCCATGACATGTGATTATTGATTAGATGATAAGGGCTAAGGTGACAACCTATTTTGGGATTATGATCTCCAAGTGATAGATAATACCTTAGAGGCATTATGGCAGCAGATCCTAAGAGAAAGGGACTAGCGATGGTTAGGACATATCCCAGCAGTAGAGGACTCTAAAATTGGTATGGATCCCGCGATAGTTAAGGAGTTAGACGTGATGATACCTATGTTTAAACTTCCGGGGTAATGTGATGACCTAGACCTGAGATAGGTAATGAGGCTAATGATATTATTCAGTTAGAGTATCCAGGATTTATAGTAGAGGAAGACCCAGTACCCGAGGGAGGAGACGATGAGGTTGATGATGTCATGGAGGAATTATAACAGCCCATAGATGAGGATGATATAGAGGAGTTTGATTTATATTCGTATAGATTTTAAAACCAACTGTTTATCCTTTTCGAGGACGAGAAGTCTTAAGGGGGGATGAATGTGATATCCCAAAAATTTTAAATTTAATTTTTGGATTTTTTTTGAATATATTTTTAATTTAATAAGGTTTAAATATAAATATTAATTCTTTTTATTGGTTTGAATTAATAATTTTATTTTATAAATATGAATTTTTGTAACATAAACTTATTTTAAAGGTTTTACTTTATATTTGTTAAGTAATGATATTTACAATTTGAAGATATAAACCTTTATAAAATTTAAACTATTCATTGCAAGTAATATTGTGTCATACAATTTATATGATTTTTAAAGGTTACATTTAATATGAACAAGTAATATGATTTTTTTGTTTATAAGTTAAACATATGAGTAATATGATTTGTATTGTAATATCTTAATTTTGATGTTAATGTAATGGTTACACATAATGGTATTCCTAAATAACTACAAAAATAGATGTTATAATAGTGTTACTCAAAATTAGATTTTTATTTATAAATAAATGCACCAATTAAGGGATTTTTTTATGATAGCATGTGTCTTCTTGGGTGTAAAATTGCATGGAGGTGAGTTTAAGGGAGAGCCATGTGTCTTCAAACCAATTTACCCAGCTACCCATAAGCTTGTTTATAAAAGAGACCATACACACCATCTTTCCTCGTGCAGCAAATTCTTTCTTATCAGTTCCACCGTGTTTTTTTTCTTCCTCGCCTTAATTTGCTCAACTTCTCTCCTCCTCAACAGTTCCGCATCCACCCTGCTCTCGCCCCAAACCCCCAAGCCACCGTAAACTTCCCCACTCCATATTTCAGCGTCTCATCCTCCTCACATAAGCGTATTTTCCTCTTCTTCCCCATAAAAGAGTTGTTGGCCTTCATTGAATAAAAAAAACCCAAACTCACGGCCCCACTCCCATAACAGCACCTCCATCACGACTGTCCTTCACCACCCTTGTCGTCACTGAGGCAACACCATCCCTCCACTACCCACCGCCACTCTGGCAATTTGACAGTCCACCACCCCTCGACCAGAAAAAGCCCTATCCCATACCCGTGGCAACCATCATCCTTGGCCACACCTTTTCCTCCACTTAAAACAGTCTGCAACCACCTAGTAGCCGCTGTCCCCTCCGCCACAGTCCATAGCTCTACTCCCTCTCCACTTCTTTCCATTTAAATCAGCATGCATCACCTCTTAAGCCTCACGCAAAACAAGTTTTACCATATTTTCTCTCTCCTAAAGCCACTCAGGGTTTCCATTTCCATCCATCATAGTCCAGTGGCGACTTAAACAGCTTGTGTTGATAAAGAATTGGTTATACAAGGAGACGATGCATGTGTATACGATTATGTGTCCGTGAAAAATTGTTCGTGATCGTTGCAGGTTCTGTTCACAGTTGAGAACGAACATTAACGGTTAAATCGGAAAGCACGAAGGTGAGGTTTTCTAATTTACATTTATTTTAAATTAGTTATTACGGTTAATTTAAATTAGTCATTAAATTTAATATTTGGTTCATGGTTATAAATTGTTATGAGTGGTTGTTATTGGTTGTACAATGAATGTTCATGCAGCTAGAAAAAACACTGTAAACACTGAGTGTTATTAACAGTAATGCTCTGTGTTTACGGTTAATTAATTATCTTAATTGTTGTGGTTGTGATGGATGATTTGTGCTTGTTTATTTGGTATATTCTCATTGCATGAATTCACACATACACCGTAGCTGTGTGAATACACGTTTAACCGATTTAAACTCTCCTTCCATATGAATGAGAATTTATTTATTAAAATAAGGTTGTAAAATTTGTTTTAAAATTGAATTTAAAATTATTTGGAAATTAAATTGAGTAAAGAACGCTAATGTGTTATTGGATTGGGTTCTGAAGATTAGATCAGAACAGGATTTGAAATATGAATTTAAATTGATTTCATTATTATTGGTAATGCGGGAAAATATGTTATTTTGGAAAGAAAAAAGAATGAAATAATGATTTGTAAATTAAAGTATGAAATTTTAATTTCTTTTAAGAAGGAATGGACGATTCATATTTTTAATTTCAGTATCGAATATTGATAACTTCTTTTTCAATGATAATAATAACATATACCAGATTGTTCCAGGATGACAGAGAGGATAGTGTCTAGGCTTGGGTTTAGAAATATAGATTCCTGCTCCCCCTGGCTATCCCTAACTGATCCGTAGGACGAGATGGCCAATTCAAAATAAAATTTGAAATTGAAACAATTTAAATTTAGAAGTAAGTTGAAATATTAAAATATGGTTTCGGGAAAAGAGATTTTGAGTACAGTTTATTCTAAATTATGGAAATGGAAATTTATTCTAGGAAAAGGAAGGGAAGGATTTTTATTTAAACATTAAATAATGCAGATCGAACGTGTCACGCAGCGATAGTTCGTTAATATCGATTTCAAATTTCAAATGGTTATAACTTAAACATTTTGAATCGAATTTACGTGAAATGAAAAAAATCCGATTTCTATTAATAATAGTTTTTGAAGAAAGGAAAATTTTTCGGATTCCATCGTATGGTTTTCAAGTTATGGTTAAAATAAAATTTAAAAAAGTCGCTATACGCGCAGTTCGACGACCAAAAGGAGAAATCGAATAAAATGGGCTTAAAAAAATCATTTAAAAATCCAGGAAAATAAGATAAATCATATTTTTATTATTTAAAAGTGATTTGAGTTAAAATATGTGAATTTGGAATGATTCTGGATCAATTTAGTTAAATAACCATTTTGCAGCATTTTCTAGTAATGCTTTCAACGTTGTTAAACCATTTCTTTGAAATTAATTGGTTTTGAGATATTTTAAACCATGAACTATTGTTAAATTATGGAAACAAGTCTGTTAAATATTTTTGAAAGATTTTAAAAGATTTTAAAATGTAGGGTATGAGGTCTATTTAAATTGTAAGTAAGATGTGGGAAGGTTGAATTAAAAAGGAAAAGAGTTAGGACAAAATTGGTCGTCGAATATTCGATATAGAATCCCAAGATTGGACGAATACTATCAGAAATAGCAAACCGTATTCATATCCTGATTCTGTTGGTATTTGCCCAAGTTTGTGTATCGTTATCACATATAAGTCGATTAAATTCTGTTTAAACTTATATTTGGAATATCGATCATTTGATTTATCGTAATTAAAGATTTAAATCCAAATTAAGGTTTGGTGGTTTTGAACACCTAAGTAAAGGGATAACAATGAGTAAATTGATTTTAATATAAGGTTGGAAACGAATATTAAATTTCAAGAAAAGGTTTAAGACGATAATGGTGTTTAAGGGAATGGATCCAACCTTAATTGAAAGTGAAATGATAATGTTTAGCAAGGAGATTTGAACTGGAAATCGGTATAGACCATAGCTATTGATCTTAAAGTACAATTATTATTTGGAAAGCCTGGGATCGGATGTATGCCCAAAAACCATTCCAAGTAATAATATGATGTTATAAAGAAATGCAAGACTTGAAAATTGACTAGTGAAGCCTGGGAATTTTTGAATCATTTGGGTTAATTGCCGATGTCTCGAATTGGTCCGTACAACCAAACGAGGTTATAAGTGGCATAATATCTAAATGTATTTGATGATTTTTGGATGATGTTTCGTTCAGACCAGAACAAACATATATGGATTGTGTGTCTGACAATGTAATTAACTGCGTAGCACTATTTTATCAATATATATCTGTTTGGTGGTGGAGAATTATTCTCTTGCTTAATGCCCTTCTCTAAGACGTACGAGCTTTGAGGTTATATAGTGGAAATCAGTGATGCGTTGTTAATGGATAATGTGGCATACTTAAGATATGTGGTAAGCTATGGATGATCAAAGCATGGCTTATTTAAGCGTAGATATGTGTATCGTGACCTCGGCAAGCCTTACAACCCGGTAAATGGCTAAAACAGGAAAGATGCAGCAAGGTTAAGGGTAGTCATTTCCTTTTAGATAAAAGATGTACTATGGTATGGATCCCAGGTATTAACCTACGTGGATAACTTCTATTTTATATGGATGTTGATGTTGCGAGGCCTCGGTTTTAAAGTTTGGTAACGACCGGGAAGTGACATACTCAGGCGTGCTCTAAGTCACCCAGTTAAAGGGTAACCCGACCTCGTGTTGGCAGAGAATCCGTTTGATTCTCGGGGCGTCCCTCTAGAGGCGTATTCGTCGGTTCAGTAAGTAAGTTCCTTTGTCTGGTCATTTGTTGGGAATCCAATTTCCTCTATATGCCGATACGATTTTAGTTGTATAGCCTGCTACCATAGGATTACGTCAGTATAATCGGATCGGGCATTATGCTGGCTATGATTAATACATTTATTTGTGAAATTGTTTTCACACTATGCACGATTAATAGTAAAAGAGGATTTTCATGTATCAAGCAATTTTGACTATCATAAGGAGAAACCTCGCCCATGTGTGCATTTGCATTGTGTGTGTGTGCCGCGAGACCATATGTCAGTTTCATTTTCAAAAGTCATTACGAATTTTGATGCACGGGTATTCACATGGAGTAAACCAGTTCCGTGTTATCGACGTGGACCGGTGAATTTCCCAACTTTAAAATGAAGCCTAAATAAGAACTATGTTTTCGAATCTCACACTATCCCACGAATGACCTAGAATTTATTGTTTCCCACACCTAAACTCTGGGTGCCCATATTTTTGCATGGGCGATCAGAAGTTTAGTTTGCAGGTTTAGATTTTAGAGCTGGGTAGAGATTGGAAGCTAGAGTTATGATTTGGATGTTTCTTATTCCACTGGAGAGTTACATCCGCTGGGCATATGTTACTCTGATATTCCTTGTAATCTCTGATGTAATCGATGAAATGAATGAAAAAGTTCTATTATATTTTGTGCAAATATGTAAATACCCGTAACAGTCCATCTTTGTGAATGGTTTAAGTTGGTTTAATACAGGCGAGAACCAGTCAGAAAGCTGGGTCGTTACAAGAATAGAAACAAAACATATTTCATTTTACTTCAAACATAATTTACATCAAATTTACATAAAATCACACTAGTTGATTGATTGAATTTGTATACAAGTCCAGTTTCAAATACCTACATGGTGCTATTAGAATACAAAACACACAACGGAAATAACTAAAGGCTTCAATAGTTAATCGAAAATGCTCCAATTTCAACTCCAAGCACCAACCCAAAAAGTGGTTCATAGTCCATACTATTGCTCCAAGTACTCTTACTGCTAACCTTACTACTAGGCTGCCTGGTTGAAAAATAAGGGCATCTAGAGTTTATAGGGAAAACAATAAACTCTTAGTTAGTCATGAGACCAGTATGAGAAACTTAAAATAGTTGTTTTTTAGAACAAAAGGATATCTCACAAGACCACACCGCAAATAAACACGGAACGAGTTTTCACTTTATGATAACCAAAACCTTTTATATATCAAAACAGTTGATATTATTCTTAATGACATTGTTTCAAAACATTTATAAGTAAATTAGAATCTCAGCCTGGTAAAAATTACTGCTATAGCTACCATTTCCTTGCAGCTTATACAACTAAAATCATACGGGTTCATATTGGAGATTGGATTGCCAAAAATATCAAGGCAAAGGATCTTCCTTAATTCGATGGATACACGTTTGAGGGATGTCCCGAGAATCAACTAATGATTCTCTGCATACACAAGACTGAATTATCCCTTAACCGGATAATAACTGACCAAATATGTCATTCCTTGCTGGTAACCGACCTTTATCGAGCATGCTCTTTCCATCATCCACCTAAGTAAAACTATTAGGGGCCCATACCATGGTATATCCTTCAATCTAGAAGGGAACGCTCATACCCTGATGGTAGCGAACCATATAGCCTTGCTGCATTCATCATGTTTCAGTCATTTACGGTGTGTAAGGCTTGAAAAAATATTACACAAAACTACGCTTTATACGAAGCCACACTTGACCATCTGGAGCTAATTTCTCTTAGCTTGTCACATTGTCATTTCATAACATATAACTGATGTCCACAAACATATTACCTTCGAGCTCTTTGGTGTCGCAAAGAAGGGTGTTAAGCTAAAAGAACAAGTGTCTTCTCCGCCACCAAACAATGATACGTTCAGTAAAGATCAATTGCTATGCCGTAAAATGAAATGTCAGACAAAGATCCTTATAAGGTTGTTCTAGGACTGAACAAAACCAAAGACACTTTATTTCTTGACCATTATTTGGTGTGAAAGCCCTTGCAATCCTTAAGTTCTTTATATACATCCGGACTTACCGCTTAATAGAGTAATCTTTATACTGGAGCAACCCAGTGAAGAGAAGATCAACATGCAGTTCTTTTGATGTGAAGATCTCTGGTTTTCGATCATCGTCTTTATTTTGCATCACTTCGTCATATCATTATTCAAAATGATTTTGGATAGGAATAACCCAAATCCGATCCCGGACTCAACGAATAATCATCATTGTTTAAAAACAATATGGATATATAGGATTTTAATTAAGTCTCTCTCGTCTTAATTTTGGTAAATTATCCCTTTCATATGAAATCATTTTACTTCGATTTATCTGTATTACTTAAACATATTATTAGAGTCTAAATCCTTTAAAATTCAATTTTAGCGTATCATGGCTTTCCTTTCGATCTGCTCTATTTGTCGCCCATATAAGTAATGTTAACCAGGTAAGTTCATGGCATTGATTGTTGCATCCCTTATCTTAATTATACAGTCGACTACCACTCTAGATCCTAGAGATTGGACAAATGTACAAGAGTTTTCCACATGCTCAATTTAGTTAAGTTTATCTTCTTCTTAATTTGGTTAAATATTTCAAACTTCCAAATTTATATTAAACCACTTTATTATCTACTGGAAATATTCACAAAATATTTAGATAGTGAATATTAAGTTAAAATCAGTTATATAACCACCCGAACTTCCCCGGTCTCCGAAGAGAAGAGAAAGAACGGATTGTCTGAGAACACGTCAAATCAGAACACAAACAGAAGAACATTTCATTGCTTATTACAATAATTTCAATCAGAGTACAAGATAATAACAGAGTATGAAAAAATAATATACATTTGATAAATATCAGAGATTTAGAATTACAATGCAGCGGAAAAATAATACATAACACAACAGAAAGAAATACACGGATACAGAGCTTTCCGAATATCCCTTCAGCTATAAACCAAGGTCTTGTGAATATAATATCTGCAAAACCCAACTACTAGCTGCATGTGTGGAAAATATGGGCACCCAGAGTTTAGGTTAAAATAATAAACTCCAGGTCAGTCATGTGACTGGTGTGAGAACTAAAACAGTTATTAACTTGGTTTTAAAGTTAGGTAAATCAAGGTACCACGCCGTATAACATGGAACGGGTTTTGACCCCAAGAATACCAGTGCATGAACAAACAACGCAATGCTAAAGAAGAAAAATGAAGCTATTATAAGAATCAGGTCCCATCACTCAATGCAACGCAAGCGGAGGATAGAGTTTCAACTTATAATAGCCAAATAGTGCTTGTATGCGAAATTTAATCTTTTATTATTACTATAAGCGAAAACAACAACTTCAAATATAAATGTATCAATCATAGACGACATGAGCGCCACATCCCACTACGTCGCCATACTAGTTCTACAATTAAAACCGCATGATGTCGTATTCGAAATTGGATTCCATTTGTGAACCAAGGCATGGGATCGTCCTTACCAACTTCGAGACAATCTAGCCTACCATGTCTCAGGCAAGTACTCAGTCAAGCCTTGGAGCGTCAGGGCTGGTCCACACAGAGTTGATTAAAATGCCTGAGCAATATGTTTCCCCACCCTATGGGGCGTAATTGAGCCAGATGTCTCAATATCCGTCGGCTCCATAGTAACCGATATATCCGAGGCGCCTCACTTTCCATCATCCACATAAGTAAAATGTCAAGGCTTGCAAAACCCTGACAATACCCCTAGGTAGAAAGAAACGCATGTCCTGCCTAAGGTCCTCTCTTGTTTATAGTTCACACCGGGGTGTGAGGCTTGCGAATTAACTCTATACACAAAGCTATGCTATATTAAAGCCGTGATTTGAACATCAACCACATAACTCTGCTTTTCAACAGAAGCCTTGATCATTTGCATCTCAACATGTCGCACAGGAAATTCACGCTATACAACTGATGTCTATCAATCACACAGAATGAAATCCGATGTCAGACACACATCCATTTACAAGTTCGTTCTGGGTCTGAATGAAACCGAAGGCACCTTATTCCTTGTCCCATATGTCCAATACAGGAGGAAGGTCCTCGCATATCCGGTCGATCTCCAAGTACATCTGGACGATCACCACTTATTACCTTATCTTGGGTGTACAAGCCAGTTAAGACATCAGTAATCATCTAAACGATGTGAAGACCTCAGGTCTTCAACCACCGTCTTCATCGTTGACTTATCATCGATTCAGTTATTCAGAATGGGATAAACCCGGTCTTTCCGAATAACTCGCGTATATAATAAACAAGTGCTACACAAACACAACATACGCCTCATTCCAATTCCGAATATATTTTTATTCACATATTTTTATACTTTGGGAAGGTTCCCATTAATTTTATCAAAGATAAATTCTTTATATTTATTCTTTACTATTCCTTTTGATATCAATTCAAATCAAATTAAGATTTATCCAAACTAGTCTAGATTAGAGAACCTTACCGAAGTAATCATTTGTTTAATTTCCCAATCCCAACCTATTCATCCTATGGAGCAAAACTGGTAATACTCCATGTCTAACACCGCTATGTTATCGGTAAATTTAATTACCGTTTCATGTTCAAATCTAATTAAAGATTTAACTATCGCTTGGAGTAAAACTAGTTTTCCATTCTCGATCATTTCCCGAATTTGATAATTTAAATTATCAGATTCACATTTCAATCTACTTAAAGATTCATTAAAACTCTAGTTTAGTTTTAATCTCCAGAAATCATTACATAATGATTTTTCAAAGTTAAGAAATTAATCTTGTCTTTAACTGGGTTAAAGAACAAATGTCATTTAAAACATAGCTCACGATAAACCCAAAATCACGTTCCATTAACAATGGAAGCTTCATGGAAAACCAATATATATATATATATATATATATATATATATATAATCGATATAAACTTCCATATCGAACCGATAATATAAGTGGAATAATGGGAAAGCCTTTTAAATTCCATATATAGTAACAGTCTTCCTCCACAGAAGTTCACTTCGATTATTATCAAATCGAATTCCATTCCGATCCAATTTATTTTGTTAAATTGGAAAACTTTACTTTGGAAAACTCCATTAAATCGTAATTAAAATATTTATAAATTCCAAATCACATTTCACTATTAATCGGGTTAATGAACGAATGTCATTAAAAACACAGTTCACAATAAATCCAATTCACATACCATTTTTATTTCAATTACTAAATATAACTGGAAACTCCAATAATCTTAATTAAAAGATTTATTCTTTTCACACGGGTGTTAGGAACAGTGTTAATGAAGACACCATTCACGACAAACCCAAAATCTCATTCTTTTATTCAATTCCAGTTAAATATTAATTAATTGGAAAACTTCACTAAATCTTAATTAAAAGATTTGTTCTTTTCTCAATTGGGTTTAAGAACAATGTTATTGAAGACACCGTTCACGACAAACCTAAATTCCAATTTGATATCAAATACAAGGCTCTAAATAGAAATTATATCGATTTATATTCAATATAGAATTCTGTAACCTAGCCGCGGAATCCAATATCGAAATATTCCGAAGATTATTTCCATTCCAATCCATTCCAATTTATTCATTAGAAATTTCTGTTTATATTTTCACAAATCCAATTTATTTTATTTAAAAAATAATTGGATTTAATTTTAGTTAATAACTAGTTCATTTCGGAAAAAAATATTTTTATCTTTTCAAATATGGAATTCTTCATCACAATTCTTTCAAAATAATTTATTATGATTTTACACAAATTATTAATATTTTTAATAATTTTATCAAGGCACGTACAGTCGATTTCCATAAACGGTCATCGAACTGCACTTACAGCGATCTTTTCTAACTTTGATTTGGACAAAATTCCAAATCCAACTATTAGATTTCAAATCTCTTATATTCGGTTGAAAGCTCTTTTCGATGCGAACCCAACAGTTCCAGTTTTAGGAGATTCCAACGGTCGGATCTCACATAATATCAATTTGAAATCAATGGTCGAAATTCGCGAACTACCGCGACGCGTTCTATTTAGGACATTAAATATATATATAATATACATTATATATATTTCGTCGATTTCCATATAAAACGTATTTTATCAATTCATTTTAAAATGATTCGAACCTCATTTTCAATTTTAAATCAAAATTGAATTTTCCTTATCATTATAATATATAAATGATAATATTTTTAAAATATCAGATTTTGAAATCATTTCCTTTTTCGATATTCATTTTAAAAATGAATAAAATTGACATAAATATCGTTCACGTCGAAATGGCATTAATCTAATCAACACGGCTTCATATATTCCAATATTTTCATGTCCATCCCAAATCGGACATCAAAATCATATTTTGATCCATTATTGAATATTATTTTAAAATATTCGTTAATTTTAAATATTCGTTCTTTCCGAATTGCAATCAGACACATTCAATTACCATATAATTTTATTTATATGGATTTCATACACACATGTACACAACCATAATCAAACATAGTCTACCATCACCCAGAATGCATTACATAACAGCATAAGCGTTAAATACAAATAATTAATAATTAAATAGCCTGTGAACCAATCGATTGACATACAACTAAACATTGGGATTAGTGTATGTCCAATATCATCCTAATACCCATGTGTAGTTTTTAAACAACAAACACTAATTATTATTTGTGCATTTGAGCAATGTGTAAAATATTATCGTCCCAATCAATGTCAGTTAAATGGGTGTACATAAACAAATCGTCTGATTTGTTAATGAATATTTATTTCAACTCATTTATATTTTATTCAGTTCATATATACAATAAAAATGATATTTTTATTGTTCAAATATTTTATTCCATACATGAATATTTTATTCATTTCATATATACAATAAAAATGATATTTTATTGTTCAATTATTTTATTCCATACATGAGTATTTTATTTAGTTCATATATACAATAAAAATGATATTTTTATAGTTCAAATATTTATTCCATACCATAAAATCAACAATCACAATACAGTCCATTCAATTCAAACAAACAATCAAGGTTTGTACAATCAATAGTGTTAGGAGCTGCTAAGTACCGTGTGCATCCTAGTATATATTTTACTGGAAAATAAATAGAGTGAGAAGGAGTTCTTACTTTGGTTTCCACTCCATCATTCTTTAATTCCGATTTCTGTTCAGTTCGGATTAAAACCCGCCTGAAATTCTAACTAGCTCCAAATCACTTCTAGTCAGTTCCAGGTTGTAGAATTTTCTGATACGAGTCCAATGCAAGTTATTTCACGATATTCTGACGCTGTTTGAAAAAGATACGACAGCTGTAACACCCCATATTTTCTGTGAATATTAAAGTAACGAATTAAAGAATATTTAATTTTAAAAGTGGGAATTAAGGGAAACGAGTTACGCCATTGCATTTGTCTCGGAATTCTTCTTGGGAAAAAGTCCGAGTTCGTGTAAATTAGACAACGTATGAAGAAGTTATAAGCCATAGAAGTTTGTATA
Source organism: Allium sativum (assembly GCA_030737875.1). Classification (NCBI taxonomy): domain Eukaryota; kingdom Viridiplantae; phylum Streptophyta; class Magnoliopsida; order Asparagales; family Amaryllidaceae; genus Allium; species Allium sativum. Next base: position 662,927,856 of record CM060913.1, read on the forward strand.
CGCGCAAGGAAGTATATATATACACAAAGACATCTCTAGAACCAAAACAAGTCAAAGACGAGTGAGCGGGAAAGATCCCGCTCAAATGGTGTCGAATCCACTTAAGGGGGGTCGTCACAGGTGTCGACCGCCCTTAAGGGGAGTAGACATAGGTGTAGACGCCTTCCGATATCCAATTCCTGTGACGATTCCTGTAGTTCTGAGCTGACGTGGCCTTCTTTGGTTGGCCCGATGACGAATTCTGATGTATTAGGGCTTATGTGTCGTACTGTGATTGGCTGAGTGAAACGTATCCTTGGTTTGGATGGCTTTGATTACTGCTAAACTGATCTAAAGGCTAGAATTAATCCTGGGCTTCTATATAATCAACTCAAACCCTAAACCTAAAACACATAAACACATTCTAAGAAGCCGTCATGCTGTCTCTCTCTGAACTAGCGTAGCCTCCGTATTCTTAAAACTAGAATATCTTCTTCCACTGGGAATCAATTAAAAGAACATCAATAGTCTACATCAAAGGAATAGCTTAACAAATTCAGAAATCAGATTCCAGAATACAAGAACTGTTCTTTTTCTACAAGTTCAGTTATATTTCAGATTTAAATATATAAAAGTCATGACTTGAAATAAATCGAATCTAGAGCTATGCCTAATTGTGATTCTGATTCATGTTATTCCTTGTGACAAATCTGAAATTAACTATGCCTATGAGACTATTGTGATTTGTTCAATTGAAGCTATTATATTGTATATTAATTTGATGATGCTTTTATGTTATGTTATGTACATGTTCATAAGTTAAGTCATGTTCATATATGCTTATATGTTTAGATCTACATGCTTTCTTTTATGTTATGTTATGTACATGTTCATAAACTAAGTCATGTTCATATATGTTTATATGTTTAGATCTACATGCTTGCTTTTATGTTATGTTATGTACATGTTCATAAACTAAGTCATGTTCATATATGATTATATGTTTTGATCTACATGCTTACATGTTTAGATCCAATTTAATACATATGTTTAAGATCTATGTAAATTCTTGTTTATATGCTTAAGATCTATATTAATTGGATCTAACTAAAGTACGAGTTCATATTGATATGCTTGATTAAGCTTATATTGTTCACGAAAAATTTGTATTACACATGCGTAGTTAGATTCATATTATTTTGTGCTGTGGAATGCTACATGTTCCTTTGTTTTCCCTTTTGTTTATGAGTTAGTCTAATTTGCGAGCCTAACGTTCTATGTAAATTATGCGAACGAATAACGGGGGAAACGTTGGGGTAAAACATTAAATTACATACTAATGGCATAGATTGGCTCATAATCATGTAAATGATTAATAGCATGAAATGGTATAATTTGTATACCATTAATCATGAACATAATTTAAATAGTAAATGTGACATGACAACACTTGTGGATAATTTACATATAAACTTGACATAAATGAAGAATATGTAAATTAAATAAAGGATGGACATGTCTGACCTGAGGTTAGATTGAGTTGTGGTGTAAAACTGCTCGGAACCGCCCGACACATCTAGTAACCGCAACAACACCTATCTAATGTGAGAGATTAGTGCATCATGCCCAAGAAAAACCCGAGGTTAGATTGAGTTGTGGTGTAAAACTGCCTGGAACCGCCCGACACATCCAGTAACCGCAACAACATAGATCTAATTTGAGAGGTTGGTGCATTAATAAATCAATTAAGGCTAATGAACAGGGCATGCTTTGAATGGTAGGGTTAAGTTAACTAAGGCAACACTTAACCACTACAACATGTTAATTAAACAAACGGCAGGGTTAAGTTAACTAAGGCAACACTTAACCAGATCAACATGTTAATTAAACAAATGGTAGGGTTCAGTTAACTAAGGCAACACTCACAACACCAAAACGACCAATTTGAAATGGTAATAAGATGTTGCTAAAAATTTAAGCAACACTTTTTAGGTGTTGCAGATTAGTATGTTGCAGATTTTTGAAACACCTATATTATGTTTCAGATTGACGAATTGAAACACTTAGCAGGAGTTTCAATTTGATAATCTGCAACACTCATTAAGTGTTTCAAGTTGATAATCTGCAACACTTAACGAGTGCTTCAAGTTCATAGTCTACAACACTCATTGAGTGTTTCAAGTTGATAATCTACAACACTTGATGAGTGTTTCAAGTTGATAATCTGCAACACTCGTCGAGTGTTTCAAATTGATAATCTACAACACTAAATGGGTGTTTCAAGATGATAATCGGCAACACTTGAGAATGCTTGTTTAAAACTAATAATTTATGACACCACTGATGTGCTACGTGTTCGAAATTTGAAAGTTTTTTTGAAATATACAATAAACGGTTTCAGTAACATAAATAGATTCAACGATTCATCAATTAAAAGCTAAAAAAACATGAAAAGAAATTATATAACTAACATATAAACTAGTATGAGATGTCTACTCTAAAAAATACTAGCGACAATTGCCTAGCTCCAAATTAACTATTATTAGAAACATTCTCTAGGGCGTGAAATAACGTACATAGATAATGCTAGCAGAAAATTAATTTTTCGTTCAAACAGACTAATTGAAAGGAAATTCAACCAAAAGAAACATCTAATTTGTTATTCCTTTTATCGTACAAATTTATTACTCCCTTTTTCCATATTATCCGCTTTCAAATTAGAAGCAATATGATGAAATATCAAATAAAGTTATGAACCGAAACCACAGTAGAAGAAATCATCATCCATATCTACATAGCTGAAGCAATCAAATTTTACTGGAAGTTACCTATGTTACCTTAGGTTTTTAGATTAGATCGATGAGAAAGCCACATGTAAGAAGGCTGAGCCTAACAAAGGATGCTCAGTTAAATGATGGTTGCCCGACATTGAAGACATAATTTGAAGCCGAGACTCAAATAGATCTAGAGAAACGTTTAATTAGGGCTTTGGGAACGGTAATCCTATAGTATTGATATTTGCGGCCATCGACAAATTTTTTGGGAACAGTACAGCGGTAGATAAATTATGTTAGGCATGTCATGTGTGTGCCTCAGACCTATTACGTTCAAAGGGGAAAAATATTTTCTTAAATAAATTAAAAAATTCGAAAACACCTAACCATGAATTGAAACCCTTTAAAAGTGTATTAAGCCTAGCAACACTATAATGGGGTTTCAAATTAAAAAAACTAAGTGTTTCTAATTTGACCTTTTGGTGTAGTGACTTAACTGATATAACATGATGTATGGTAGGGTTAAGTAACACAAGAAGGCAACACTTAACCAATATATAACATGATGTATAGTAGGGTTAAGTAACACAAGAAGGCAACATTTAACCAATATATATAACATTATGTATGATAGGGTTAAGTAACACAAGAGGGCAACACTTAACCAATATAACGTGATGAATGAGTGGGGTTAAGTTAATAGAAAACACTTAACCAATACAACATGATGTGTGGGTGGGTTAAGTTAACACGAATGGACAACACTTAACCAATATTACATGAACGAAGCGGATAGGGTTAAGGCAAGCTTAACCAATAATACGTATTGACTTGATTAGTGGGAGGGTTAAATACATCTCCTGTAGGTGGGTAATATTAGTATATATAGGCCCACAAACTTAATCGTTAAATAAACATGCTTGAATCAGTGGGAGGGTTAAGTACATCTCGTGTAGGTGGGTAATATTTGCATATATAAGTCAACAAACTTAACCGGTAGGAGACCCTAGTAAAGGGGACCCATTTCAGCAGTAAACCACATAGATGTATCATGGTACCCTGAACTAGGTAGGGTGGGGAACCATTACTAGGCTGATTTTAAGCGGTCAAAATAGCGGCAGGGGGTACGTCAGTGTAGGTTCCAATGGTTTACGGACGTCCACGTACTCCGGAGTGGGAAAAAGCAGGCACTGGGTACCAGTCATTACACACTGTGCATCTTGAATCGTGTCGGGTTGCTATCATAAGGATTGATACACCTTATGGTGGGACCAGCACAGGGTATCTACATGCATGAGAGGGCGGATTGACACAAACACATGGAACATTAATACAAGTAGGGAGCCGATCGATAGGGTAGTAAGGGTACATCTAATATCTTCGTGGCAATTAGGCTAACTGAGGTAAGATCCTCCTATTAGATGTACACCTGAAGGCTACCACAATTGTGGGGATTGGGATCACGTTGTAATATTATCATTTTATACAGATTACTAGTTGGGACACTAGTTAGGTGGTGCAGTGATATAGAAATCAGAATAACAAGGTAGTAGCGAAGCAGAGAAAGAGTATAAGTGCATTCAGTTTACCTTGCCTTATCATGTCTTAATTTATCTTGTTTATGGTATTGTCCTATTTTAAGTCCATTCATGTCATGATCCTTTATCTTGTTTACATGCTGAAAAATCACTGGATTTACCAGACTTATGTCTGACCTGTTTTCTTTCATCTTCTTTTCTTCCGTTTCCCACCCCCTCCAGGCAGTCAGGGAGGGAATAGCTCAGCTTAGTTTGGATTGTTTCTCTTTCCAAGCTCGAAGATAGTCGACATATTGCTTTGGACTCACTTTTCCACTACTATGGCTGGCTCATGCTTTATTGGGGAACATCATTGTCATTTTATGCTTCTTTATTTTATTAAAAAAGACAAATACTTTGTTGTACTGGGTATTGGTGTTTTGGTGTTTGAAAACAATCTTTGTACAAGCTGTTTTACCAAGCTGTTGTTTTATCAATGAAGTAAAGTTTTATTTATTTTCCGCTGCTTTATTTATATGTCTTGTAATTTATCTGCATCTTTTACCTATAACGCTTCACTGAAGTTAATGCATTTCCTTGTGAGTGACATTAATGGAGGTGGGGTGTTTCACTTGGTATTAGAGCTGAAGGTTACCGGATCAGATAAAAGATTTGAAATATTATTTTCAAGATGGTTTTAAAAGAGGCATTTTCTAAAGAAAAATCTTGTTTTAAAGGCATGTTCCCCAAAGCCATATGCACTATCTTTTGATCATCTGTTTGAATCCTTGTTTTCCTTCTTACTGAGTCTCCAGAGCTCCCGGCTTTCTGGGAGGTAACCTTATCGTGACATGGTTCCGTAGGCTTGATGGGACTACGAAACCTGTCAAAGGGCGAAGAAGTGCCCAACTTCTATCTATAGCCACAGTAGTTTCACCTGCGGCTAATTTTCTTTCAAGCTTTGTAGGATTTTCCGTGCGATGGAGGCAGCTTTCAAGAGACTTGCGAACAAGTTACACAAAGATGGAAAAGATGAGAATGAGGGAGTCTGGCTAAGGAGCACAACCCAAGGATGAGAAACTCATGGATATGGACTTGGTTCTCAAAGGAGAAAAGAATAGGAAAATCTAAGACAAGAGGAAGTGTCGTTATTATGGTATAACGGGTCATATAATTAAGGACAAGGGCAAGAACAAAGGACAGAATTTTCAAGAGGGCAAGTGCATGCTCTCACCGCCAGCGTACCTGAGAGACTGGTAGTAGAGTTTCTGTTGAAAAGTCTAGGTTTTCTTTTTGATCATCCTGTTAGTACTCTTTTTTATTTTAGCGCTTCACATTCGTTTATATCTGCTTCCATTGTTGAGTCTCTACACCTTAGATCTTGTATAGTAGAGGATCCCATTATTGTCTTAAATCCAATTGGTGGTTCGGCTCATTTATCTTTGGTTTGTAAGAATTTCATAATAGCTATATTAAGTATTGAGTTTAGGTGTAATGCTTATGTTTTTGGTTCCATGGGCTATGGGTTGATTCTAGGCATGGATTGGTTAGCTAGTAATTGTGAAAGGAGGGTAGTTAGACTTTTAACTTGCCTCAGGAATACCCTCGAGATTTCGTGCGATCCTAAGGGATCAGTTTGGCTTAGCTACCTAGAATCACTTGATGCATCTATCGACGATTTGCGATCCGTTAGAATAGTCCATGAGTACGCAGATGTTTTTAATCAAATTAGGGGTTTTCCCCTAAAACGTGAGATAGACTTCCGCATATATCTAGTTGACAATGCAAAGCCAGTTGCATTTCCTATACGAAACATGACTCCAAGAGAAAGGAGGGACTCGGTAAACAAGTAAAAGAGTTATTTGAGAAAGGGTTCATAAGGCAAAGTATTTCGGAATGGGCGCTTCAGTTGTTTTCGCTACAAAGGCGGATGGTTCACTTCGCTTGTGCATAGATGATATTTTGATTTCCTCTAGAAGCGAGGAAGAGCATGCTCTAGATCTTAGAGAAGTCTTAGAGACCCTATGAGCACATCAACTCAAAGCTAAGTTCTCCAAATGTCATTATTGAGGAAACATGTGAGGTTCTTAAGACACGTGGTCTCTAAGGAAGGGATAGCAGTGGATCCTAAAAAGGTGGTGGCAATCCAAGATTGGAAGATTCCTAAGAACACAACGGAAGTAAGAAGTTTTCTAGGACTAGCTGGCTAATATAGGAAGTTCATTAAGGACTTTGCGAAGGTATTAGCCCCACTTACAAGATTGACGAAGAAGAATCTAACCTTTGCTCGGGATATTGGTTGTGATGTCGCTTTCCAATGATCGAAGAGGGCTCTTACAATGGCCCCAGTTTTGACTTTTACCTTACGGTTGTAAAAGGTTTACGGTATACAGGATGCATGTGGCATGTGGCTAGCGCCATTTTGATATAAGAAGGAAGGGTAAGGTCATAGCGGATGCCTTAAGAAGGAAAATTTTGACTTCAAGTCCTCTTTATGTGGAAAGGAAAAGTTCAGAATACATATCAACCTTTGATTTTAAAACCTTCAGTTAAGTTAGTTAGCATTGCTAAAAGAGCGGCCTACACTCTTGGATCGGATAGGAGCGACGTGACATGAAGACCCTCAGATTGGTGTCATGATGGGTAAGCTAAGTAGAGGTGAGACCTCTAATCATCTTAGTATATACACTTGGTAACAAGGTTAGCATTTGTTTATTTTCAAGAGATAGTTCTTCTACATGGAATACCCTCTAATGAATTTTGGAAGAAGCCATGAGTACGTAGTTATGTATGAGCACCGCTTATCATCCTCTGACAGAAAGGTTGAATAGGATTTTGGAAGACCTTTTGAGGAAATGTTAGCATGACACAGTAGGAGTTGTAGTGCCGAGTATACTAGAAGAAGAAGAAGAGGTGGAACGAGAGGCGATAGTGAAATGAGTTCCAACTCATATTCTAGAAACATAAATTAAGAAGCTACACAATCGTGAAGTTAAGACTGTCAGAGCGCTATGGAGTGAAGCTCAAGAAGATGCGACTTAGAAGACTGAAGACTATATACGCGCATCATACCCTTTTTGAGGGTATATCCTTGATCTCTCTTTTTCTGTAAAGTTTATTTGCATGCTAGTCTTTATCTTTTAAGTATATCCTATCGATCCTATCCTCCATCCTTATGTAGAAGCTAATGGATGTAAACACATGTTTGAGACATGTTATGTTTGGTGGATGCAAGTGGATGTAAGTGTTTGATAGTGGTTGCTTATGGATGCATATACGCACACGTTTGGCACTAGATTGGCTCCGTCACTTTCATATTGCATATGCATATAGGTATTGGTATATGGATTGGAACTTAATGTGTTATCATATAGATGTTGCATTTGTATGAATGATTGAGCACCCATATAGAAGTTACAAAGTACGATTAGGAATAATTGCATACATGATGGACTCATGGCACTAACATGATTTACATTAAGGAGGTCAACTGAATCAATAGACCGCCTGATTTTGCATTAGATAAGGACATGTACACACACCATGCATATAATCATTAAAGCATTAGAAATATTCTTAAGGACAATGAATTCCTTTGATTGATGGTTGAACAGATGGATGTTGGATGTTAGGATACATTCTTCTTAACTTAGAGATTTCGGAGACGAAATCCTTTAAGGAGGGGAGAATGTAACACCCCGTATTTTCTGTGAATACTGAAGTAACTAATTAAAGAATAATTAATTTTAAAAGTGGAAATTAAGGGAAATGGGTTACGCCATTGCGTTCGTCTCGAAATTTTGCTTGGGATAGAGTCCGAGTTTGTGTAAATCGGACAACGTATGAAGAATTATAAGCCGTAGAGGTTTGTATATATGCAAGGAAGTGTATACACACACACACACAAACACACACACAAAATCATCTCCAGAACCAAAATAAGTCAAAGATGAGTGAGCTGGAAAGATCCCACTCAAATGGTGTCGACCCCTCTTAAGGGGGTAGACATTGGTGTCGACTACCCTTAAGGGGGGTAGACATAGGTGTCGACCCCCCCTTATGGGGGCTAGACCCCTTCCGAGATAGAATTCATGTGATGATTTCTTTAGTTCTGAGCCGATGTGGCCTTCTCTGATTGGCCCGATGACGAATTCTGATGTATTAGGGCTTATGGGTCGTACTGTGATTGGCTGAGTGGCACATCTCCTTGGTTTGGATGGCTCTGATTACTCCTAGACTGATCTAAAGGCTAGAATTAATCCTGGACTTCTATATAATCAACTCAAACCCTAAACCTAAAACACATAAACACATTCTATGAAGCCGTCATGATGTCTCTCTCTGAACTAGCGTAACCTCCATCTTCTTAAAACTAGAATATCTTCTTCAACTAGGAATCAGTTAGAAGAACATCAATAGTCTACATCAAAGGAATAGCTTAACTAATTCAGAAATTAGATTCCAGAATACAAGAACTGTTTTTTTTTTCCTGTAAGTTCAGTTATATTTCAGATCTAAATATATAAAAGTCATGACTTGAAATAAATCGAATCTAGAGCTGTGCCTAAATGTGATTCTGATTCAAGTTTATCCTTGTGACAAATCTGAAATTAACTATGCCTATGAGACTATTGTGATTTGTACGATTGAACGTATCATATTGTATATTAATTTGATGATGCTTTTATGTTATGTTATGTACATGTTTTAAGGTAAGTCATATTCATATATTCTTATATGTTTAGATCTACATGCTTGCTTTTATGTTATGTTACGTACGTGTTCATAAACTATGTCATGTTCATATATGCTTATATGTTTAGATCTACTTGCTTGCTTTTATGTTACGTTTTGTACATGTTCATAAATTAGTCATGTTCATATATGCTTATATGTTTAGATCTACATGCTTACATGTTTAGATCCAAGTTAATACATATGTTTAAGATCTATGTAAATTCCTGTTCATATGCTTAAGATCTATGTTAATTGGGTCTAACTCAAGTACAAGTTGTAGTGTCCCGAAATTCCGGTACAATTTGAGCTGACCAAATAACACAAGTCCATTGCATTGGAAACCAGAAAACTAATAGAAAGAAAATAGAGGGTGAGAATAGATAAGATATAAACTTAGAATAGAAGAAGAAGACAACATTAGAGAAACACGAATCTCACAGCGGAATGAATAACATATAATATAAATAAAATAACTTTGAAATATAAATCTGTACTTGAATATACATCATTATCAAAGTACAACACTTACAACACAGCAGAGATAAACAATAGCTATATGATCCTGAAGCCTCCTGCTCCAGCTCTACAAGTATCTGTAAATCCCGACTACTTGACTGCCCGTACAAAATTGGGCACCCAAGATTTTAGGGAAAACAAAACAAAATAAACTCCAGGTCAGTCATGGGACCGGTATGAGTAAAATAGTTTAAAACAGTCTGAACCATTAAATGATATCTCATAAGACCACGTCGTATAACGGAACGAGTTTTTCCATTATGAGAATCCAAATAATCTTTATATCAAAACTCATTTATATTATAATAATGTCTATCAACCACAATATAATAATCATCTAGCAGAAACGCTTTCATCTCACGTTCTACATACATAGTATATAATCAAAACCGCGAATGCTTATTTGGATAATAGATTTCCAACTATGACAAGGTGTGGAACCACCTTCCGATAGTGTACCTTTAGAGAGGAATACACTTGGTTCAACAAGAACATCTTGCAACCCGGCCACACATGACTGACCACTCATTTCGCTTGAGTGTATCGAATGTATATCACCAACGGTTGGGATCATCAACTATTTCCCGAATGGGACAACATCGACAATAGATTTTTAGAAGTAAATGAAACTCTAGATCAGGTGATTATTTACCCTAATAGGTGCGACCTATATAGCCATGCTGCCTACCCGATTTTTGTCATTTCCCAGTTGTAAGGCTAGAGGCCACGCTTATCACTTGCAGATTACACAATTATTCACTTTGAATGTCACATCGTCATACCTATCAAATCACAAATTGGTTTTCCCAAAAATACAACAGGTATACAGCTAAGAGAAATGAATTCCTCCGCCACCAAACATGAATACGTTTGAAGAGATCAACTTACGCGATTTATTAGATATACTCTGTCAGACCTTCTTCCATACAAGTTGTCCTGGGACTGGACAAACCGAAGGCACTATTCAGTACATCCATCTTATGCAATATTTACCTAAGATTTATACAACAGCCCTTGCACTTTACTCTGTCTTCAATTCTCTTTGGCATATATGATTCGCAATGCTTGTGCCAATACGGAATGGTTCTTCGGATAATAATCCAACCGGTCTCTCCATATTAACAACGTTAAAATGGTCAAAAACTTCGATATTCGGTGAATTAGCTATCAAAGAAAAACACGTGTGCAAACAACGATATTATTTCCAAATGGAAATTTTATTGATCAATCATCATTTAACATTTAACATTTAAATTTTTTTCTCTTTAGTTCATTAATTTATTTATCTCCTGTTTCCATATATTCTAAATTATTATTTTCTATTGTCAGAAAACATTTCTGATTCTTATTTGGAAAACATTTCCAAAACTCCTTCACTGGATTTAAACTGATGTTTAAATCAAACATCGTCAAGGAAGTCAATCAAGTTGGGGTATAATTACCTCTCAGACCTTAACTGAACAATGTTCTAACTTCGAAATATTCAAAGTTTGTCTTTTAAATCTTTAACAAACTTCCTTACGTAACTCTCTTTCGAATAAATCTCTATCCGATAACTCTTTCCTTCGAATAAACTATATTCGATAATCTCTCTTCTTCGAATAACCTATATTCGAATAACTCTATTTAATTAACACTATTCGATTAACTCTAATCTATTTACTCTTATCAGTTAGCTCTACTTGATTAACTCAATTCTATTAACTCTATGTGATTAACTCTATTGGATTAACTCTATTTGATTAACCCTACTAGATTAACTCTATTTGAGTAACCCTACTGGATTAACTCTATTTGATTAACCCTACTGGATTAATGATATTTGATGAACCCTACTGGATTAACTCTATTCAATTAGCTCTAACTAATTTACTCTTATCAATTAACTCCTTTCGAATAAACTATATTCGATTAACTCCTTTTGAATAAACTATATTCGATTAACTCCTTTTGAATAATTAATATTCGATTGACTCCTTTCGAATAACTAATACTCGATAACTCCTTTCGAATAACTAATATTTGATAACTCCTTTCTCTATTCGAATAAACTATATTCGATTAATTCCCTTCGAATAACTTATATTCGATTATCGCACTTCGAATAACTATATTCAATAACTCCTTTCTTCGAACAACTATATTCGATTAACTCCTTTCTTCGAATAACTATATTCGATTAACTCCTTTCGAATAAACTATATTCGATTACTCTTCACGAATAAGCTATATTCGATTTAACTCCATTTCGAATAAGTGATATTCGATAACTCTTCTCGAATAAGCTATATTCGATTTAACTCCTCTTCGAATAAGTGATATTCGATAACTCTTCTCGAATAAGCTATATTCGACTTATCTCCACTTCGAATAAGTGATATTCGATAACTCTACTTCGAATAGACTATAACTCGGTTATCTTAACTCGATAATATTAACTCGATTACTTAACTCGATAATCTTAACTTGATAACTTAACTCGATTACTAAACTCGATTACTTAACTTGAAAATCTTAACTCAATTATCTTAACTCGATTACTTAACTCGAAAATCTTAACTCGATTACTTAACTCGAAAATCTTAACTCGATTATCTTAACTCGATTACTTAATTCGATTAACTCTAATTGATTAACCCTAACTGGTTAACTCTAACTCTAATCAAGTAATTCTAACTCTAATTGAGTAATTCTAACTCTAATCGATTAATTCTAATTCTAAATCGATTAACTCTAACTCTAAATCGAATAAGTCTAACTCTAATCGATTTACTCCTCTAACTCATTTTGATTAACACATTTTGATTAACACATTTTGATTAACTCCTTTGGTTAACTCTACATCCATATTCAGTTTCAAATATCGATGTTGAAATCGATTCTTACTTCTTTATATAAGTCTTGACTTATATTTTCTATTTATCCACTGATAAATATTTTTCTTAATTTATAAAAAATTATTTATAAATTAATCTTCCCAATTTATCTATTAAAATAGATTTCTATTTAATTCCACTTTAAATAATTCTTTTCCATTTATCTGTTAAAAACAGATTTCCATCTTTGATTCATTTTCTAAAAATTTCTTTGATTTAATTCTATTTATTTTCCAAATAAATATTCCTTTGACTTAATCCTATTTATTTAGCAAATAAATATTTCCTTTACATTTCTATTTATTTTCTAAATATTTCTTCCTCTTATACTTCTATTTATCCTATAAATAAATATTTCCATTTAATCTATTTGTAAATGTTTTACAAATATTTCCTTCTAACTTCTATTTGTAAATGTTTTACAAATATTCCTTTTTCTACTCTATTTGTAAATGTTTTACAAATATTTCTCTTTCTATTTTATTTGTTTTACAAATATTATCTCTTATATTTTATTTGTAAATGTTTTACAAATAATTCCCTTTATATTTGTTTTACAAATATATTTTCTTTATATTTGTTTTACATATATATTCTCTTTTATATTTGTTTTACAAATAATCCCTTTTATATTTGTTTTACAAATATATTCTTTTTAACCCTTTTGATTTTATAATTATTTCCTTGTATAAAATCCTTTTTCCTTTTATATATACAATCCCTTGATTTTATTTAAATAAATTATTTTCAAAATATACTTTGAAAATCCCCTTTTTACATCCCACTATTTTCTTACGGTATTTAAAATACCAAACACAGTGATCGGTATCATCCAAGCACACATAATCATCAACAGATTATATATCACATCATATATTACAATATATGAAAAATAGTAAAATAAATGTTGAGGAATCCAGTTGGATCCCTCCAACCTGTTTCCCTGCATCACAGATGTTAAAAAATATAATTAACATCGATAATATTTCACTATGAAATATTCTGCTAAACAGAATCGATATTAGATTAACGATTTATATATATATATATATATATATATCGTTATCTATAATTTCAACCAACACATAAGCAATTCAACCAAACAATTAACACACAGAAATCAACAGATAGTTATCAGTTCTAAGAATACATTATAAAAATGTAACTATTCAGACTTAGTGAGTTTTACTCACATTGGACGATCATCGTTAATAACGATAACCATCGCTTGATTCAGACAGACAATTTATTTTGCTATAAATTGCAACGAGCTCCAATCCATTCCAAGTCAGTTCTATTGTGTAGTGTCCGTCCATACGATCCCAACGGATCTTGTTTTGCCAAATTCTGATTACGTATGAGGGAAATATCAAGTTTACAAGTTTGAACTAGTATTAAAATTAACCTTGCTTTTAAATAAAATGCTCACAGGCCCTTACCCAACAATCCCGGCCCACTATTACCCTTACAGCCCACTACCGCACTACCTCTATTTCTTTCACTCCTGTTAACCAGCGAACCCGTATCCTCCACCATTACAACAACTTCTCCGATCCCTTCCCCATCATCTCTTCACTTAAAATCAAAACCGACATCACCATTGACCTCTCCATCGAAATCTCCTCAACTCCATACCAATATTGCTCCATTCGAACCCCTCAATCGAAGTGCGACTTCGAGCCTAACGTCGGCTACAGGGAAAAAAATCGACATCAATTCTCCTCGAATTCCCAAAAAAAACACAAGACTCGAAATTCAACGCTGAATCCAAATACATCACCAAATCCTTGAATCCATGCTTGTATATCCGGGTATTTCGAACCCTGGCTCGCTGCGTCAGTTTTGAGCGAGCAGAAATGGGCGTCGAACAAGTTGAAATCTATACGAGGTTAAAGAGAAATGAAAAACTAGTGCAAAGGATTACCTCTTACAATTTATAGAATTTGTTTTTGATTTGTGAGGATTTTCTAAGGGCCACGACTTTGTTTTGAGGCCACAGAGAACGGGCGTGTTGAGAAGAATGAAACGTGGACCTTTGTTTGATTGCTGAAATCAGTTAGGATATTTACAGGGTATTTTTTATATTTTTATTATATTTATTTCTCTCATTTATATCCGTTTTTGTCCTTAAAAAATCCGTGTAGTCACACACGATATCTAAAAATAACGAAAATTGGCATGCAACTACAGTTTGACATTACGGTCCCAACGAAACTGGTTTCTCGAATTCCGATTTCGTTTGCTCACACAGCGTATCTTTAAAGGTCTTATTATCGACTGATTTTCACATTAAAATCCCGTGCGGCCACATACTGACTTCAAAAATCACGGAAACTGAAATCTAGCAAAAATTTAACATTGCGGATCCAACAAAATTAGTTTCGTCGAATTCTAAGGTCGTTTGCAAAACTTGCTATTTTTAAAGCCCCAAATAACCCATTTAAATATATTTAAAAACATTTAAATTTAATATTTAAAGATAAATATTATCGTATATATTCACAGTGGAATATAATACAGCTCTAATTAGATTTATAACTCGATATTTCAAAATTCCCTGTTATATCGATATTCGATTTATATTAAAAATCCTTTTATAATATAAATATATATTTATAAATTTCAAAGGAATTTCATAGCGATTTTTCTAAAATTTGATTTGGACATAAATCAAAATCTACACGACGAAATCTCGATTTTTCTCTTCCATTAGAAAAATATACTTCATCAGCTTCGAACGTTTCTTGTTTCACAGAAATCCGACTTAAAACGGCTTCTGTATATTCGTTTAAAGTTCGAATCGCCAAATTACGAACTGCCGCGCCATTTCAGGCTCGTTTATAATTATAATATAAATTATACGTTCAAGCTTCGTTTAAATAATATATTCGTTTTTCAAATTCAATTCCCAACTGAATTGTATCTTATAAATAATCCCATTCACATGATATTGTGAATTCCACCATTTCTGATTATTTATGAATTAAATATATAATTTAATTATTATTTTAATTAAATATTCAAAATTATTTAATTTAAACGACTATTTAAATTACCAACCATATTTTAAATAATTAAATAAATTAATTATTCCACCATAAAATATGGGACATTACATTCTTCCCCACTTAAAATAATTTTGTCCTCGAAATTGCTAAGGTAGAAACCAAACCCTATCGACTGGGTTAAAATTTATTCATTCACTTCTTAACTCCAGTTTCAACTGAACCAATTTAATTTCAATTAAAATATTAATTTATTTCGAATAACCAGAATTTTCAAAAACTCAAAAAAAATTCTAACACCTTAAATTTTCGGAAAATTTTGCCAGCACCTCCTTTGTACTGGTCAATAGCTCAAACTCCAACTCGCCTCTTTAGGCCTTCTCCAACCCAAAAGAAAATCAAACGGCCAAGCGGCTTGTCAATTCGGCTCATCAAGATCTCAAACCCATATATAATATAAACTGGTACCTTTTTGTCGGCCATATCATTTTATCATTCTCATCTGTTGTTAATTCAGCATATACCAATGTCATCCCAATCAAACTCCAATCACTTTTATCACCAACACAACCATTCGCTTATCCAAGCCGAATTCAATTTCCAATCAAAGTTCCATTCTCGATTTTCAAATTCTTAACTCATCAATCCAATACCATTTCGGATTCCTATGTCACAAATCCAATTTTATCTATATCATTCTAATCCAATTCAATTTCCACTTAATTGGTTTTCAATTCAATTCCAATTTATTTCCATAAATTTTTATTTTAAATTTGTTTTTAATTCAAACAGTCTCTTCCTAGGAGTTTTAAACAGCTTTGCTTTTCTCAAAAGTCAAACTTTCCTTTTCAGGATTCAAAACAACTTGTTTTTGTCAAAACAATTCAAAACAAAATCTTTGGTATCAATCCGTCACTTACACACTCGAAAATGAACACCGATGATGTCATAATCATCATCGGAATCTATTTCCAACTATCGAAGTGAGTTCAATACTATATCACTTTTCGAAAATCATTCTTTAAACACTTCCATTTTGAAATCTATTCAAAATATCATTCTCAAAACAGTTTAAATTCTCCCATGATTTTAAAATTCTCATATATTCAATCCAAATTCATTTACCAACACATTACAAATTCCTAGAAATTTTAAATCCAATTCTGATAAAATTTCAGCTTTAATTTATCTGATTTCACGTATTTCACTTATACAAATTCTGATTGGCTATTTACATAACCATTTCACTTTATAATCTTACTCGATTATAATAACAACCAACATATCCAATATATTATAATTTCAATATAAATCCTTCATATCAAAATCTAATTTGGGTAAACTATTTCATTTACCCTCTTTTCAAAACATACAGTGTCGGTTCATCGTAATCGAGTGTTTATAAATTCCTATCGATACAGTGGATCAAACTGATCGACTAGAACCCATAAACAACTCAACCAATAAATCTACACCATATAAAATCATTTTATATCAAATAACAAATACGTCCACTCATATATATATACACTCAACTCAATCTAGGGTATTACTAACCCCATCTCTACTGAGTCACGACACAGAGCCAAGGTAATAACTTAACCTTAAGCTCTGATACCAACTGTAGTAGCCCGGCGATTTCGGTAGGCTTTGCAACCATCCCTCAACCCCAACCAGCAGGTTAGCCTCCCACCGTGGCCTACATTGGTACCCCAACTAAATGCTTTACGGCCGGCCTCTCGACTCGACCAACCCGCTATATTGCAGGACCTGTAGGGGTAAGAGTCTCCCGTTCGCCACCAAATCGCGAAGCGAGAACCCCCTACCAGACGTACCAGTTAAGCAACATGGACTGGTGTAAGTAAAATAGTTTAAAATAGTCTGAACCATTAAACGATATATCATAAGACCACGCTGTATAACGGAATGGGTTTTTTCCCTTATGAAAATCCAAATAATCTTTGTATCAAAACTCATTGATATTATAATAATGTCTATCAACCACAATATAATAATCATCAAGCAGAAAATCTTTCATCTCACTTTCTACATACATAGTATATAATCAAAACCGCGAACGCTTATTTGGATAATGGATTTCCAACTATAATAAGGTATGGAACCACCTTCCGATAGTGTACCTCTAGAGAGGAATACACTAGGTTCAACAAGAACATCTTGCAACCCAGCCACACATGACCGACCACTCATTTCGCTTGAGTGTATCGAATGTACATTACCAACGGTTGGGATCAGCAACCGTTTCCCGAATGGGATAGCATCGATAATAGATTTTTAGAAGTAAATGAAACTCTAGATCAGGTGATTATACACCCTAATAGGTGCGACCTACATAGCCATGCTACCTGCCCGATTTTTATCATTTCCCAGTTGTGAGGCTAGAGGCCACGCTTATCTCTGGCAGATCACACAATTATTCACTTTGAATGTCACATCGTCATACCCGCCAAATCACAAATTGATTTCCCCAAAAATACAACGGGTATACAGCTAAGAGAAATGAATTCCTCCGCCACCAAACGTGAATACGTTTGAACAGATCAACTTATGCGATCTATTAGATACATTCTGTCAGACCTTCTTCCATACAAGTTGTCCTGGGACTGGATAAGCCGAAGGCACTATTCAGTACATCCATCTTAGGCAATCTTTACCTAAGATTTATACAACAGCCCTTGCACTTTACTCCGTCTTCAATTATCTTTGGCATATATGATTCGCAACGCTTATGCCAGTACGGAGTGGTTCTTCGGATAATAATCCAACCGGTCTCTCCATATTAACAACGTTAAAATGGTCAAAAACTTCGATAGTCGGTGAGTTAACTATTAAAGAAAAACACGTGTGCAAACAATGATATTATTTCCAAATGGAAATTTTATCAATCAATCATCATTTAACATTTAACATTTTTTCTCTTTAGTTCATTAATTTATTTATCTCCTGTTTCCTTATATTCTAAATTATTATTTTCTATTGTCAGAAAACATTTCTGATTCTTATTTGGAAAACATTTCCGATTCTTATTTGGAAAACATTCCCAAAACTCCTTCACTGGATTTAAACTGATGTTTAAATCAAACATCGCCATGCCAACTCAAACCATTTCACTCATTAACTAAATTCTCTTAACCATCCTTCACTATCAAACCTTACCATTCCCTAGTTAAGAAGGAAGTCAATCAAGTTGGGGTATAATTACCTCTCAGACCTTAATTGAACAACGTTTTAACTTCGAAATAGTCAAAGTTTATCTTTTAAATCTTTAACAAATTCCTTACGTAACTCTCTTTCGAATAAATCTCTATCCGATAACTCTTTCCTCGAATAAACTATATTCAATAATCTCTCTTCTTCGAATAACCTATATTCAAATAACTCTATTCAATTAACACTATTCTATTAACTCTAATCGATTTACTCTTACCAGTTAATTCTAGTAACTCTATTTGATTAACTCTATTGGATTAACTCTATTTGATTAACCCTACTGGATTAACTCTATTTGATTAACCCTACTAGATTAACTCTATTTGATTAACCCTACCGGATTAACTCTATTTGATTAACCCTACTGGATTAACTCTATTCAATTAACTCTAACTAATTTACTCTTATCAATTAACTCCTTTCGAATAAATTATATTCGATTAACTCCTTTTGAATAAACTATATTCGATTAACTCCTTTCGAATAACTAATATTCGATTAACTCCTTTCGAATAACTAATATTCGATAACTCCTTTCGAATAACTAATATTCGATAACTCCTTTCTCTATTCGAAAAAACTATATTCGATTAATTCCCTTCGAATAACTTATATTCGATTATCACACTTCAAATAACTATATTCGATAACTACTTTCTTCGAATAACTATATTCGATTAACTCCTTTCTTCGAATAACTATATTCGATTAACTCCTTTCGAATAAACTATATTCGATTACTCTTCTCGAATAAGCTATATTCGATTTAACTCCACTTCGAGTAAGTGATATTCGATAACTCCTCTCGAATTAGCTATATTCGATTTAACTCCAATTCGAATAAGTGATATTCGATAACTCTTCTCGAATAAGCTATATTCGATTTAACTCCACTTCGAATAAGTGATATTCGATAACTCTACTTCGAATAGACTACAACTCGACTATCTTAACTCGATAATCTCAACTCGATTACTTAACTCGATAATCTTAACTTGATAACTTAACTCAATTACTTAACTCGAAAATCTTAACTCGATCACTTAACTCGAAAATCTTAACTCGATTATCTTAACTCGATTACTTACCTCGCAAATCTTAACTCGATTACTTAACTCGAAAATCTTAACTCGATTAGCTTAACTCGATTACTTAATTTGATTAATTCTAATTGATTAACCTTAACTGGTTAACTCTAACCAATTAACTCTAACTCTAATCGAGTAATCCTAACTCTAATCGAGTAATTCTAACTCTAATCGATTAATTCTAACTCTAATAGATTAATTCTAATTCTAAATCGATTAACTCTAATTCTAAATCGATTAACTCTAACTCTAATTGATTAACTCCTCTAACTCATTTTGATTAACACATTTTTATTAACTCCTTTGGTTAACTCTACGTCCATGTTCAGTTTCAAATATCAATGATGAAATCGATTCTTACTTCTTTATATAAGTCCTGACTTATATATTCTACTTATCCACTGATAAATATTTTTCTTAATTTATAAAATATTATTTATAAATTAATCTTCCCAATTTATCTGTTAAAACAGATTTCTATTTAATTCCACTTTAAATAATTCTTTTTCATTTATCTGTTAAAAACAGATTTCCATCTTCGATTCATTTTCTAAAAATTTCTTTGATTTAATTCTATTTATTTTCCAAATAAATATTCCTTTGATTTAATAACATTTATTTAACAAATAAATATTCCCTTTACATTTCTATTTATTTTCTAAATATTTCTTCCTTTTATACTTCTATTTATCCTATAAATGAATATTTCCATTTAATCTATTTGTAAATGTTTTACAAATATTTCCTTCTAACTTTTTGTTGTAAATGTTTTACAAATATTCCTTTTTCTATTCTATTTGCAAATGTTTTACAAATATTTCGCTTTCTATTTTATTTGTTTTACAAATATTTTCTCTTATATTTTATTTGTAAATGTTTTGCAAATAATTACCTTTATATTTGTTTTACAAATATATTTCCTTTGTATTTGTTTTACAAATATATTCTCTTTTATATTTGTTTTACAAATAATTCCTTTTATATTTGTTTTACAAATATATTCTTTTTAACTCTTTTGATTTCATAATTATTTCCTTATATAAAATCTTTTTTCCTTTAATATATACAATCCCTTGATTTTATATAAATAAATTATTTTCAAAATATACTTTGAAAATCCCCTTTTTACATCCCGCTATTTTCTTACGGTATTTAAAATACCAAACACAGTGATTGATATCATCTAAACACACATAATCATCAATAGATTATATATCACATCATATATTACAACATATGAAAAAGGTAAATTAAATGTTGAGGAATCCAGTTGGATCCCTCCAACCTGTTTCCTTGCATCACAGATGTTAAACAATACAATTAACATCGATAATATTTCACTATGAAATATTCTGCTAAATAGAATCGATATTACATTTACGATATATATATATATATATATCGTTATCTATAATTTCAACCAACACATAATATATATATATATATATATATGTATATCGTTATCTATAATTTCATCCAACACATAAGCAATTCAAACAAACAATTAACACACAGAAATCAACAGATAGTTATCAGTTCTAAGAATACGTTATAAAAATGTATCTGTTCAGAGTTGGTGAGTTTTACTCACATTGGACGATCATCGTTAATAACGATAACCATCGCTTGATTCAGACGGATAATTTATTTTGCTATAAATTGTAATGAGCTCCAATCCATTCCCGGTCAGTTCCATTGTGTAGTGTCCGTCCATATGATCCCAATGGATCTTGTTTTTCCAAATTCTGATCACGTATGAGGGAAATATCGAATTTACAAGTTTGAACTAGTATTAAAATTAACCTTGCTTTTAAATAAAATGCTCACGGGCCCTTACCCAACAATCCCGGCCCAGTATTACCCTTACAGCCCACTACCGCACTACCTCTATTTCTTCCACTCCTGTTAACCAGTGAACCCGTATCCTCCACCATTACAACAACTTCTCCGATCCCTTCTCCATCATCTCTTCACTTAAAATCAAAACCGACATCACCATTGACCTCTCCATCGAAATCTCCTCAGCTCCATACCAATATTGCTCCATTCGAACCCCTCAATTGAAGTGCGACTTCGAGCCTCACATCGGCTACAGGTAAAAAAAATCGACATCAATTCTCGTTGAATTCCCAAAAAAAACACACAAGACTCGAAATTCAACGCTGAATCAAAATACATCACCAAATCCTAGAATCCATGCTTGTATATCCGGGTATTTCGAACCCTGGCTCGCTGCGTCAGTTTTGAGCGAGCAGAAATGGGCGTCGAACAAGTTGAAATCTATACGAGGTTAAAGAGAAATGAAGACTAGTGCAAAGGATTACCTCTTACAATTTATAGAATTTGTTTTTGTTTTGTGAGGATTTTCTAAGGGCCACGACTTTGTTTTGAGGCCACTAGAACGGGCGGTTAGAGAAGAATGAAACGTGGACCTTTATTTGATCGCTGAAATCGGTTAGGATATTTATAGGGTATTTTTTATATTTTTATTATATTTATTTCTCTCATTTTATATCCGTTTTTGTCCTTAAAAAATTCGTGTAGTCACACACGTTACCTAAAAATCACAAAAATTGGCATGCAGCTACAGTTTGACATTACGGTCCCAACGAAACTGGATTTGTCGAATTCCGATTTCGTTTGCTCACACAGCATATTTTTAAAGGTTAAATTATTGACTGTTTTTCACATTAAAATCCCGTGCGGCCACATACTAACTTCAAAAATAACGGAAACTGAAATCTAGCAAAAATTTAACATTGCGGATCCAACAAAATTAGTTTCATCGAATTCTGAGGTCGTTTGCAAAACTGGCTATTTTTAAAGCTCTAAATAACCCATTTAAATATATAAATATATTTAAAATCATTTAAATTTAATATTTAAAAATAAATACTATTGTATATATTCACAGTGGAATACAATACAGCTCCAATTGGATTTATAACTCGATATTTCAAAATTCCCTGTTATATTGATATTCGATTTATATTAAAAATACTTTTATAATATAAATATATATTTAAAAATTTCAAAGGAATTCCATAGCGACTTTTCTAAAATTTGATTTGGACATAAATCAAAATCTACATGACGAAATCCCCATTTTTCTCTTCCATTCGAAAAATATACTTCACCAGCTCTGAACGTTTCTTGTTTCATAGAAATCCGACTTAAAACGGCTTCTGTATATTCGTTTAAAGTTCGAATCACCAAATTACGAACTGCTGCACCATTTCATGCTCGTTTATAATTATAATATAAATTATACGTTAAAGCTTCTTTTAAATAATATACTCGTTATTCAAATTCAATTCTCAACTGAATTATATCTTATAAATAATCCCGTTCACACGATATTATGAATTCCACCATTTCTGATTATTTCTGAATTAAATATATTATTTAATTATTATTTTAATTAAATATTCAAAGTTATTTAATTTAAACGACCATTTAAATTACCAAACCATATTTTAAATAATTAAATAAATTAATTATTCCACCATAAAATACGGGACATTACACAAGTTCACATTGATATTCTTGATTAAGCTTATATTGTTCATGAAAAAATTGTATTACACATGCTTAGTTAGATTCATATTATTTTGTGTTGTTGGAATGCAATATGTTCCTTTCTTTTCCCTTTTGTTTATGAGTTAGGCTAATTTGCAAACCTAACGTTCTATGTAAATTATGCGAACGAATAACGGGGGGAAACATTGGGGTAAAACATTAAATTACATGCTAATGGCATAGATTGGCTCATAATCATGTAAATGATTAATAGCATGAAATGGTATAATTTGTATACCATTAATCATGAACATAATTTAAATAGTAAATGTGACATGACAACACTTATGGATAATTTACATATAAACTTGACATAAATGATGAATATGTAAATTAAATAAAGGATGAATATGCCTAACCCGAGGTTAGATTGAGTTGTGGTGTAAAACTGCCCGGAACCACCCAGCACATCTAGTAACCGCAACAACACCTATCTAATGTGAGAGGTTAGTGCATCATGCCCAAGAAAAACCCGAGGTTAGATTGAGTTGTGGTGTAAAACTGCCCGGAACCGCCCGACACATCCAGTAACCGCAACAACACAGATCTAATGTGAGAGGTTGGTGCATTAATAAATCAATTAAGGCTAATGAACAGGACATGCTAAGAATGTTAGGGTTAAGTTAACTAAGAAACACTTAACCGGTACAACATGTTAATTAAACAAATGGTAGGGTTAAGTTAACTAAGGCAACACTTAACCAGACCAACATGTTAATTAAACAAATGGTAGGGTTAAGTTAACTAAGGCAACACTTAACCGATATAACATGATGTATGGTAGGGTTAAGTAACACAAGAAGGAAACACTTAACCAATATATAACATGATGTATGGTAGGGTTAAGTAACACAAGAAGGCAACACTTAACCAATATATATAACATGATGTATGATAAGGTTAAGTAACACAAGAGGGCAACACTTAACCAATATAACGTGATGAACAAGTGGGGTTAAGTTAATAGAAAACACTTAACCAATACAACATGATGTGTGGGTAGAAGCGCATTCAGTTTACCTTGCCTTATCTTGTCTTAAGTTATTTTGTTTATGGTATTGTCCTATTTTCAGTTTATTCATGTCATGATCCATTATCTTGTTTACATGCTGAAAAATCACTGGACTTAACAGACTTATGTTCGACTTGTTTTCTTTCGTCTTCTTTTCTTCCGTCCCCCCCCCCACAAGGTAGTCAGGGAGGGAATAACTCAGCTTAGTTTTGACCGTTTCTCTTTCCAAGCTCGAAGACAGTCGACATATTGCTTTGGACTCTCTTTTCCTTTGCTATGGCTGGCTCATGCTTTGTTGGGGAACATCATTGTCATTTTATGCTTCTTTATTTTATTAAACAAGACACGTACTTTGTTGTACTGGGTATTGGTGTTTTGGTGTTGGAAAACAATCTTTGTATAAGCTGTTTTACCAAGCTGCTGTTTTATCAATGAAGTAAAATTTTATTTATTTTCCGCTGCTTTATTTGTCTGTCTTGTAATTTATCTGCATCTTTTACCTATAACGCTTCACTGAAGTTAATGCATTCCCTTGTTAGTGAGATTAATGGAGGTGGGGTGTTTCAACAGTTCAAAATTTAATTACTTTAATTAATAATTAAATCCCTTCACTTAACCTTAATAAGAAAACTTGGCCGCCCCTTTTATCTTCTTCTTCCTGTAGTCGTGCAAACACATAGCTGATCCCCAAAATTCCAAAACGCGCCACCCTCGAGCCCATGAACACCCGATCTGACCCCTCCACGAGGTAGAGCTATACGCCACCACCTTGCACCTCCGTCCCTGCCCAAGTCGCCCTCTCCGATTGGCCAAAAAGCCTATTCAAGCGACGATGGTTTAGCCCACGAATTCACCCAATCCGCATAACCATAAACAATCACTACCGTTGATCCTCTAGATCTCTTCGCCCTCCTTAATTTTCTCTTTGAAAGATTGGGATTTTATTAAGCTGATTTGGAGTTAGAGGGGTGGAAATTCTGGAACGAAATCGCTCGTAGGTTCTTTCAAATGGTGACTAGGGCTTTCTTAGTAGAAATGAGGGTTTACTTAATATATATAAATATTTTAATATTATTTAATTCCAATATTAGTGGTTTATCGATCCAAACTCCAAATCGAACCCAACAACTGAGAACTAAATACCCTATTCCAGACACAGTGGGATATGTCCCATAAGCCAATTCGACTGTTTTGATTAGTTTTCATCTAAATTAAATATATATATATACATTGAATTTAAACATATATTTTAATTTACTAGTGCCACATACTAACTCCAAAAATTCCCGAAAAACAAATCTAGCTATGTTTTAACGATATAGTCATAATAAAACTAATTTCACAAAATTTGGAATCCGTTTGAAAATGGTCATTTTCTGGTCGATCCAAATTGACTAAAATTGACAAAACACCTTTTCTTTTGCCACGCTTGCATATTAATTCCAAAAATTATGAAAATTAGAATCTAGCAATAATTTGACATTCCGGATCCAACAAAAGTGGTTTCGTCGAAAACGTAGGTCGTTTTCAAAATGGCTTTTTTTAAGGGCTTTATTATATATATTAATATATATATAAATTCCACAATGACTTTTCTGAATTTTAAACCGGACATATCTTCCAACTTATAAAACGAAATCTCAGTTTCTTACATCCTTAGAAAGATTTTGTTAAACAGATTCAAATATTTCTTGTTTCGTCCAATTCTGACTTATATTGAATTCTGTACATTAAATTGAATAAGAAATCAAATTTTCAAACTGTCGCGCCATTTCAGGCTCGTTTTATAATTAAAATAAATTTATATGCTATAACTTCATTTAAAATAATTTTTCATCGTTATTACTTAAAATAAATCGTTTTAAATATTCAAAATCCATTAAAATTACCAAATTAAATTTTTAAATTGGTTCTGATTTTCCGGGTTGTTACAATCTTCCTCACTTAAAATCATTTCGTCCTCGAAAAGGAACGGAGCTGAAAGTTATTTAACTAATCAACTCAACTTTCATTCTTCAACTTTTCAGTTTCAAAGAATTTTCAAATTTGTCAAAAATTTGGCTAACACACTAAATTTTTGAAAAATATTGCCATTACCTCCTTTGTACGGGGAGACATTTAAAATTGCAACTAGCCACGCAGGGCCCTCATCATCCAAAAAGAAAAAGAAAAAGCCAATCGGCTCATAAAATCATCCAAAACCAATAAATATAGTAAAAATGTACCTATTTGTCAAGCATACAATTTTATTCCTCTTCTCTAGCCTCCTTGCTATGACCTGTTCAATTCAAATACATGTACATATATGCAAATGCAATCAAATTTCAATCCATTTCAAATTTTGATTCAATTTGGCTAAATTTGCCATTCCTTTACATGTTCGTTCTTATTAGTTAACAAATAATCATGCAACATGAACAACAATCAATTTGTGAATTAGCTTTTCAAATGCATAACTTTTATATATATAGTCAAAATCATATTTTTGATGCCAAATTACAACAATATATTCTAACTATATTTTGGTTCTCACATCAGTCAATTGGAAATGTATAGATATCCCACTTTCGAGGCTCAAACATAAATACTGATGATGATGCATCATCATCAGAGTTATGCCCGGGCGATTAGAGTGTGATTCTATATCCATCCAGTATATTCGAGGCTTCGTATACACGTGGATCAGACGTATATTAAAATTTCTATATACCCGATAGTCCAAATCAATTTAAAATAAATATTCAAATACGTAGAATATGGTTTAAATTTTCAAAACAAAATCCGTTTTCACTTTTATTTTAAAAATAACACTCTTTTAACTCATTCTAGGATACTACTAATCCCATCTCTAATGAGTCATTCTCACTGGATATTACTAATCCAACCTCTGATGAATTCTTTCGTTTGGTTAATGTGTCTTGTTCTCGAGCTCTGTAAACCAAAGCTTTGATACCAAACTATAACAACCTGAACTTCCCCGGTCACCGAAGAGAAGAGAAAGAATGGATTGTCTGAGAATACGACAAATCGGAACTTAAACAGAAGAACATTTCATTGCTTATTACAATAATTTCCATCAGAGTACAAGATAATAATAGAGTATGAATAAATAATATACATTTGATAAATATCAGAGATTTAGAATTATAATGCAGCGGAAAAATAATACATAACACAACTGAAAGAAATACACTGATATAGAGCTTTCCGAATATCCCTTCAGTTATAAACCGAGATCCTGTGATTATAATATCTGCAAAACCCAACTACTAGTGGAAAATATGGGCACCTAGAGTTTAGGTTAAAACAATAAACTCCAGGTTAGTCATGTGACTGGTATGAGAGCTAAAACAATTATTAACTTGGTTTTAAAATTACGTAAATCAAGGGACCACGCCATATAACATGGAATGGCTTTTAACCAAAGGAATACCAGTGCATAAACAAATAGCGCAATGCCAAAGAAGAAAAATGAAGCTATTATAAGACTCAAGTCCCATCACATAATGCAACGCAAGCCGGAGGATAGAGTTTTACCATAGAATAGCCAAATAATGCTTGATACACGAAATTTAATCTTTTATTATTACTATAAGTGAAGAAAACAACTTCAAATATAAATGTATCAATCATAGACGGCATGAGCGCCCCATCCCACTATGTCGCCATATTAGTTCTACAATTAAAATCGCATGATGTCATATTGGAAATTGGATTCCATCTGTGAACCAAGGCAAGGGATCTTCCTCACCGACTTCGAGACAATCTAGCCTAGCATGTCTCAGGAAAGTACTTAGTCAAGCCTTGGAGCATCAGGGCCGGTCCACACGGAGTGGATTAAAATGTATGAACAATATGTTTCTCCGCCTATGGGGCATAATTGAGCCAGATGACTCAATATCCATTAGCTTCGTAGTAACCGATATATCCGAGGCGCCTCACTTTCCATCATCTAAATAAGTAAAATGTCAAGGCTTGCAAAACCTTGACACCTCTCCTAGCTAGAAAGGAACGCATGTCCTCCCTGAGGTCCTCTCCCGTTTCGGGTTCACACCTGGGTGTGAGGCTTGCGAATTAACGCTATACACAAAACTATGCTATATTAAAGTCATGCTTTAATCATCAACTACAAGACTCTGCTTTCCAACATAAGCCTTGATCATTTGCATCTCAGCATGACACACAGGCAATTCACGCTATGCAACTAATGTCTATCAATCACACAGAATGAAATCCGATGTCAGACACACATCCATTTACAAGTTCGTTTTGGGTCTGAATGAAACCGAAGGCACCTTATTCCTCGTCCCATAGGTTCGATACAGGCGAGAGGTCCTCGCATATCCTGTCGATCTCCAAGTACGTCTGGACGATCGCCACTTATTAACTTGTCTTGGGTGTACAGCCCAATCAAGACATCAGTAATCATCCGAACGATGTGAAGACCTCTGGTCTTCAACCACCGTCTCCATCGTCTACTTATCGTCGATTCAGTTATTCAGAATGGGATAAACCTGGTCTTTTCGAATAACTCGCGTATATAATAAACAAGTGCTACACAAACACAACATACGCCTCATTCCAATTCAAAATATTCTTTTATTCAAATATTCTTATACTTTGGGAAAGGTTCCTATTAATTTTATCAAAGATAAATTCTTTAAATTTATTCTTTACTATTCTTTTTGGTATTAATTCAAATCAAATTAAGGTTTATCTAAACTAGTCGGGATTAGCGAACCTTACCGAAGTAATCATTTGTTTAATTTCCCAATCCCAACCTATTCATCCCATGGAGCAAAACTGGTAATACTCCATATCTGACACCACGTTGTTATTGGTAAATTTAATTACCATTTCAAGTTCAAATCAAATTAAAGATTTAACTATCGCTTGGAGTAAAATTGGTGGTACTCCATTCTCGATCATTTCCCGAATTTGATAATTTAAATTATCAGATTCACATTTCATTCAACTTAAAGATTCGTTAATACTCTAATTCAGTTTTAATCTCCAGAAATCATTACTTAATGATTTTTCAAAGTTAAGAAATTAATCTTATATTTAACTAGGTTAAAGAGCTAATGTCATTTGAAACATAGCTCACGATAAACCCAAAATCACATTCCATTAACAATGGAATCTTCATAGAAAACCAATCAATATATATAATCAATATAAATTTCCATATCCAACCAATAATATAAATGGAATAACAGCAAAGCCTTTTAAATCCCATATATAGTAACAGTCTTCCTCCACAGAAGTTCTCTTCGATTATTACCAAATCGAGTTCCATTCCATTTCAATATTTTTTGTTAAATTAGAAAACTTTACTTTGGAAAACTCCATTGAATCTTAATAAAAAGATATATAAATTCCAAATTACATTTCACTGTTAATCGGGTTAAAGAATGAATGTCATTAAAAACACAACTCGCAATAAATGCAATTCACATTCCATTTTTATTCCAGTTACTAAATGTAACTGGAAACTCCAATAATCTTAATTAAAAGATTTATTCTTTTCTCATGGGGTTTAAGAACAGTGTTAATGAAGACATCATTCATGACAAACCCAAACTACTGTTCTTTTATTCAATTCCAATTAAATACTAATTAATTGGAAAACTTCACTAAATCTTAATTAAAAGATTTATTCTTTTCTCAACTGGGTTTAAGAACAGTGTAATTGAAGACACCGTTCACGACAAACCCAAAATCCAATTTGATGTCAAATATAAGGCTCTGAATAGAAATTATATCGGCTTATATTCAAAATCAAATTTTGAAACCAATGGATATCGTATTGGGAATAACGATATCATTATCTTCCCAGTTCACATAACCATATTCGTATAACCACGGAATCCAATATCGAAATATTCCAACGATTATTTCCATTCCAATCCATTCCAATTTATTCATTGGAAATTTCTGGTTATATTAAAACCATTCACAAATCCGATTTATTTTATTTAAAAAATAATTGGACTTTGTTTCTAGTTAATAACTAGTTCACTTCGATAAAAATATATTTTTATCTTTTCAAATATGGAAATTGTAACAACCCGAAAATCTGGGCTAGTTTAAATTTTTTATTTTGGCAATTTTAGCGAAGTTTGAACATTTAAAATGATTTATTTTAAATAATATCGACGGGAAATTTATTTTGAATAGAATTCGAACGTATATATTATATACGTCGTCGTTAGAATATAAATAATTATATATAATTATAAATAGAATTGAAAATGGCGCGGTAGTTCGATAATTCGATTTCAAACTTCAAATGAATGTACCGGGTGCAAAAAAATCCGGATTTTAGCGAAACCAAAAATATTAGAATCTATTTGATGATATCTTTCCAACGAATCTGACAAATCGAAATTTCATAGCGGGAATCAAAAGATATGTCCATTTGAAAATTCTGAATAGTCGCTATGGAATTCAGGCCCTTAAAATGGAAATTTTGCAAACGACCTCGGATTTCGACGAAACCACTTTTGTTAGGTCCGTGATGTCAAATTATTGCAAGATTCCAAATTTCATAATTTTTCGAATCAATATGTGAGCATGGCAAAGGAAAACGCGTTTGATCAGTTTCAGTTGAATTTAATCGACTGGAAAATGGCCATTTTTCCAACAGTCTCAAAATTCGACGAAACTAGTTTTGTTAGGACCGTATCGTCAATACGAAGCTAGAAAATATTTTCAGTAATTTTTAGAGTTCGTATGTGACCCCGGTAAATTGGAATGCGTTTTCAAATTCAATATATAAAGTTATATGTTGATTTTGACGAAAACTGATCGAAACGGTCGAATCAGCTTGCGATACATATCCCATTGTGTTTGGAATGGTGGTAATTAGCTATGGACGACAGGCGGTAGGCCTCGTTTAGAGGTCGTATGTAAAAGTCAACTTTTTGAAATTAAAATAATAAAAAAAAATTAAAACCTCTCCTCTTCCTTTATTCACTCTGCCCCCCCCCCCCCCCCCCCCCCGATTCATTTCTGCGAGAAAAAAAAGAGAAAGGGCGACGGAGAAGGAAGGGGGAGGAGCCGCCGCTCCTCCCGCCGCCGCCCCACTGCGGCTTCCTCCAGGTGGCGGGCGCCACCGCCCCTCTCCACTCCCCCTCCTCCGCTCTCCTCTTCCCTCCCCCAATTGAAGCCACGCCCGATTCCTTCAGCCCCACCCACCACCTGGCGCCCGACCTCCACTCCACGAGCTTCCACCTCCCTCCATACCCCGTCAGCACTCCGGCGCACCTCTTCCACCACTCCGACGAACTCAGCACCCCCTCCCCTTCTAACAGTAAGCTCCTTTATTTTTATTCATTTAATTTCAGTTTTTTTAGTTAGTTTAATTTATATATACCTTTATAAAATCTGATTTTAATACATATTTCAACGAATTGAAATGGTTTGATTTTATTTACAAAGCTATGATTTTTTATTAGGAGAAAAGATTAGATTTTTAAAATAGAAAAGATTAGATTTTTAAAATAGAAAAGATTAGATTTTTAAAATAGGAAAGATTAGATTTTTAAAATAGAAAAGATTAGATTTTTAAAATAGAAAAGATTAGATTTTTGAAATTGAAAAGGCGAAATCTTTATATTTGAAAAGGCGAAATCTTTATATAGAGAATAGTGTGGTAAAAATAGAATTTTTATCTATATAGTAGCGGTGTAAAAATAGAATTTTTATCTATATAGTAGCGGTGTAAAAATAGAATTTTTATCTATATAGTAGCGGTGCAAAAATAGAATTTTTTATCTATATAATAGCAAAGTAAAAATTCAATTTTTATATATTGAATAGCAATATAAAAATGTAATTTTTATATATGTAGTGTCTACGGGCAACGAAAGTGACAAAAGGCGATAACGACGAAGATTTCTATAATAGAAGAGTCGTGGAGTTGGAATAGCTAGTCGATGAGAACTTATCACTCTAAATTTCCCTTTTCTAGTTATATATATATATATATATATATATATATATATATTAGGATGCAGACGGTGCTTAGTAGCACCCGACACCCGTCGTCCACAGACCATGGACGGCTTGTTTGTTTGATTGATGTGTTGTGAAAATTGATTGTGTTGTGGAATGATTGAATAATAAAATATTCTTGTGTTGAAAGGAAATAAAATATTTATATAGTTAAAAATATTTTATCGTTAAAAATATAATTTTTAACGTGAATGTGAATAAATAAATATTTATAAACAAATCGACCGATTTGTTTATATACACTGATTTGACTGATACTGATTGGGTCGATAAATTTTACACATCGCCCAACTGCACAAATAAAAATCTGTGTTTGTTGATTTGAAACCCCACACGGGTGTTGCGATGATATTTGGCGTACACTAATCCCAATTATTTAATTATATGTCGATCGATTGGTCGACAGGCTGCGTAAGCATTAATTATTTATATTTGATGCTTATGCAGTTGTGTGGTGCACTTTGGATGGTGGTTGATTGTTTATCGTTGCTATTATATACATGTGTTGTATGGAATCCATATAATTAACATTATACGGTGATTGATTGGGTCTCATTCCAATAGGGAAAATAATGAATATTATAAAAGGAAATTCATGTGTTGAATATAAAAATAGTCATGTGTTGACGATGTTCATGTGTTGAGTAAAATATTTTAAAAATAAAATTTACATCTTCAACATATTTAAAATTAGAAATACTTCACGGTGGAGTCTAATTATAAATCAAACGATAGATACCATGATTTTATAAAATATTTTACATAACAAAAATAGTCGTGTGTTGAAAGAAATATAGATTCATGTGTTGAATAGAATATATATTCATTTGTTGAATAGAAG
This sequence comes from Allium sativum, assembly GCA_030737875.1. Taxonomy (NCBI): domain Eukaryota; kingdom Viridiplantae; phylum Streptophyta; class Magnoliopsida; order Asparagales; family Amaryllidaceae; genus Allium; species Allium sativum. The sequence goes on from CM060913.1 coordinate 662,961,030, forward strand.
AACGAAGTTTTTGAAAAATATAAAGCCGTGTAGATTAGAGATGCGTTATTTTGACGCGAACGATATTTATATCGATTTTATTCGTTTTATAATGAATATTGAAAAGTGATTTCAAAATTTAATATTTTGAAATGAAATTCAAATTAAATTAGATTAAAATTCAAATTGAAATTTTATTGAATCAATTTGAAATGAATTCGAATCGAATAGAAAATGAATTCGATTCGAATTGAATAGAAAGTGAATTTGAATTCAAATTGAATAGAAAAGAATTCAAATTGAATTAAATTGAAATTGAATTAAAAACGAATTGAAATCGTTTTGAATGAAATTATAAACGAACTGAAATTGAATTCAAATCATTTTGAAATGAATTCGAATTGAAGAAAATAGAAGGTAAATTCAAATTGAATTGAATTGAAACGAATTAGAATTTGAATTGTATTGAAACGAATTTGAATTTGAATTAAATTGAATTGAAATGAATTCGAATCGAATTGAAAACAAATCGATTTGAAATTGAAGATGAAGTTGAAATTGTTTTTGAAACGAATTTAGAACTATTTATAAAATTCGTTTTAAAAAGGAAATCGACGAAATATAATATATATATATATATATATATATATTATATATAATGGCCTGAATAGAACGCGCCGCACCGCGGCAGTTCGTGAATTTCGGCCATTGACTTCGAATTGACGTTGCGGGAGATCCGACTGTCGGATTCTCCTAAAACCAGAACCATTGGGTTCGTATCGAAAAGAGCTTTCCAATGAATATTAGAAATTTGAAATCTAACGGTTGGATTTGGAATTATGTCTAAATCAAATTTGAAAAAGGTCGCTGTAAGTGTAGTTCGATGGCCGTTGATGGAAATCGACTGTACGGGCCTTGATAAAATTATTAAAATATCTATAATTTGTGAAAAATCATAAGAAATGATTTGGGAAAAATTGGGCTGAAAAATTCCATATTTGAAAAGATAAAAATAGATTTTTATCGAAATGAACTAGTTTTGAACTAGAATTAAAATCAATTTATTTTTGAAATAAATAAATTGAATTTGAATGAGATTTTAAAAATAATCAATATTCCCAATACGTGGATTGGACTGGAGTTGAATTGAAATTATCTTCGGAATATTTCGATATTGGATTTCGTAACTATACAGATATTGTTATGGGAATTTGAAAGATATATTTTATATCGTTATTTCCAATATGATATTTGTTGGTTTCAGAATTTGATATTGAATATAAGCCGGTATATTTTCTATTCAGAGCCTTGTATTTAATATCAAATGTGATTTGGGTTTATCGTGGATCGTGTTTTAGATGACATTGGTTCTTTAACCCAGTTAAAGGCAGGATGTTGATTTTTGAAAAGATTAAAACTAAGTGGAGTTTTAATGAATCTTTAATTAGATTGAAATGCGAATTGATAATTTAAATTATCAAGTTTGGAAAGTGATTGAGAAGGGAGTATCACCAGTTTTGCTCCAAAGCAATAGTTAAATCTTTAATTAGATTTGAACGTGAAATGTTAATTAATTTTACGGATAACACCGTGGTGTTAGATATGGAGTATTACCAGTTTTGCTCCATAGAATATATAGGTTGGGATTGGGAAAGAAAATAAATAATTACTTCGGTGTGATTCGCTAATCCCGACTAGTTTGAAATGATATCCAAAGGAAGATTAAAGAATAAATTTAGAAGAACTTATCTTGGATAAAATTAATGGGAACCTTTCCCTATGAATGTGATTTTGTGAATAAAAGAATATTCTGAATTGGATTGAGGCATTTGTTGTGTTTGTGTAACATTTGTTTATCATATACGTGGGATATTCAGAAAGGCCGGGTTTATACCCATTCTGAATAACCGATCCGACGAGATGTCGAAGATGAAGACGATGGTTGAAGACCGGAAGTCTTCACATCGTTTGGGGGATTACTGATGATCTCGATTGGGCTGTACACCCAAGATGAGGGAAACAGTTGGTGATCGTCTAGACGTACCTGGAGATCGATGGATATGCGAGGAAAGTGCCTCCGGTTTCGTTCAGACCCCGAACGAACTTGTAAATGATTGTGTGTCTGACATTGTATTTTATTCTGTGTTGATTGATCTCTATTAAATATACATCTGTTTGGCGGCGGAGAATTTATTCTCTTGCTTAACGCCCTTCTTTGAGACGTACGAGCTCAGGGGTTGTATATCGATGGACATTAGTCGCATGGAGTGAATTGCCAGTGTGGCACGCGTAAGTGGCAATTGATCAAGGCTTCTGTTGAAAAGCAAAGTCTTGTGGTTGATGATCAAAGCATGGCCTATGTGGCGCAGCTTTGTGAATAACGTGAATTCGCGAGCCTCACACCTCGGTATGAGTCAAAAACGGGATAGTGACTGTAGGGAGAGCACGATGTTTCTTTCTAGCTAGGGTGGTGTCAGTGACCTACCAGCCCTGACATTTATATACTTTTCACCTGTGTGGTTGTTGAATACGAGGCGCCTCGGATATAGGTCTGTAAGGACCGGGAAACGTGTGTTCAGGAATTGCCAATCCTCAAAAGTAAGAGAGGATCGGCCCTGAAGATCCAAGGATCATAGTGGGGTCCTGGGACATTTGCTAGAGTGTCTCGAATCGGAGAGGAGCTTGCCCCTTGCCTCGGCTCATGACGGAAATCCAATTTCCAATACGTGATATTGCGGTTTTATTTGTAGAACCTAGTATGGCGACATAGTGGTATGGGTCATTCATGCCGCCTATGATTGATATTTATGATTGAAATTGTTTTGACACTATACACCTATAATAGTATCAAATAATGTGTTTTAAACGTATCAAGCATGCTTTGGCTGTTATAAGGTAAAAACCCTATCCTCCGGCTTGCGTTGCATTGTGTGATGGGACATGGGTCATATAACAGCTTCATTTTTATTTATTTAGCATTGCGCTGTTTGTTCTATGCACTGGTATTCTTGGGAGGAAACCCGTTCCGTGTTATATGACGTGGTCCCTTGATTTACCTAACTTTAAAAATAAAGATTAATAACCGTTTTAGTTCTCACACCAGTCACATGACTGACCTGGAGTTTATTGTTTTAACCTAAACTCTGGGTGCCCCTATTTTCCACACGGGCAGCTAGTAGTTTTGGTTTTGCAGATTTATATTCACAGGGTCCTGATTTACAGCTGGAACGATGCTCGGAAAGCTTTGTATCCGTGTATCACTTTCAGTTGTGCTTTTGTATTATTTTCCGCTGCGATGTATTTAAAATTTAATTTAAATCTCTGATATTTGTTGAATGTAATTTATTCAGTTATACTCTGTATATTCTTGTATCTGATGGAATTGCTGTAATAACAATGAAATGTTCTTCCGTCTGCGTTCTATTTTGTCTTGTCCTCAACGCCATCCATGCTTTCCTTCACGGGGAAGTTCGGGTCATGTCAGTTTGGTATCAGAGCTTTGGTTTACAAAGCTTGAGAACAAGACACATTAGAACCATACGAAAGAATTCATCAGATATTGGATTAGTAATATCCAATTAGAATGACGCGTTAGAGATAGGATCAGTAGTATCCTAGAACGAGTGTGAAGGGTATATTTTTCAAATGAAAACAATTTTGTTTTGAAAATTTAAATCGCTTTATACGTATTTAAATATTTATTTATTTTGAATATGGACAATCGAGTATATAAAGATTTCGCGTATACGCGTCATGAACGTATATTCGAAGTTTTAATATACTGGATAGATATAGAATCACACTCTAGTCGCCCGGAGATCATGTTGATAATGACCATGGCATCATCAATATTTATGTTCGTGTTTCAAAGGTGTGGTTTCTATATACTACTATCAGACTGGTGTGAGAACCAAAATATAGCTAGAATTCATTATTGTGATTTGGCACCAAAAACAAGATTTCCTGTATATATGTATCAAAATTATGAATTTGAAACTCTAATTCACTAATTGATTGATGTTTGTGTTGTTTGTTTATTTGTTTGATAATTTTGAACCATTTAGCCTAATTAAATCAAATATTGATTTGTATTGAAAATTGGTCGCATTTGTTTGCATATACATGTGCTTACATTGAACAGGTCATAGCAAGGAGGCTAGAGCAGAGAATAAAATTTGTTTGCCCGACAAATAGGTACATATTTACTATAATTTACTGTTTTGTTTGGGTGATGATGATTTTATGAGCCGGTTGGCTTTCTCTTTTTCTTTTTGAGATCAGAAGGCCTATATGGCAATTTCGGGATTTTCCCGTTGCTCCCGGTGCAGGGGAGGTTATGGCGAAATTTTTCGGAAATTTAGGGTGTTAGCCAAATTTTTGAAAAATATGAAAAGTTCTTAGAAACTGAAAAGTTGAAGAACTTAAGCCGTAGCCAAAATAATGGAAGTTGAGTTGATTTGTTAAACAACTTTCGGCCTTTGATTTAGAGAAGATTAGAATATCATCATTAAATAAAAACCAGAACAAATTTATTCAATTAAATCACACACTGAACTGATTAGAAAATAGTTAGAAATATATACTTGTGCATTATATATATTTGAACAGGAAATTGGATAGCTGTTGAGTAAAGATTTTGTTTGCGGGCCCAACAAATAGGTAAACCTTAATGAGTTGGATGCGAAATATTATTATATCAACTCCTGTGAGTGCCATTGGATGCGGAGTGCTGGTTATTCTGTGTGTAAATAATAAACATCGCCATAGGATAGCAACAATTAATTTTGAACTACATTACATGGCATACTTCTGGAAGATAGGCATACTTCATCATATACCACATAAGCATTTGGAGCTTGTGTGACGAGGTGGAAGATTTACCATACCAGCAAGAGGCTTGTATGGCGATGACTATATGTTACAGGTTGAACTGATGACTGATATGGACTATTTAAATTGTAACGATAATTTTTTGCTACAAATTTCTGAATTTCTCCGGAAGAAGGTTCAAATTCAAATGATTGTGGAAATGCAAACTGGCTCCCAGAATCCTCTTCTTCCAATGGTGTTTGATTCACAAGAAGATCAATACTAGAGAGAAGCTGTTTAGATGTAACATTGCATCTGATCCCAATTGCGCTTACTGTAATATGCATGTAGAAACCATCCATCACCTTTTCTTTGTCTGCGAATGCACCTACCCTATTTGGGCTGCTTCAAGTTCTTTCTTACTTGGCTTCATCCCTGTCATCTCCTCCTTCTTCGAACATTGGGAATTCTCACCTCCAAATTCACTAGTAGATGCTTTCCTTGCTGTTTATAGTTGGTGTGTGTGGAAAGAAAGAAATGCAAGGATTTTTAGTAATAACGTTAGCTCGACTACAAGTATATGTCATCGCATTATCCATACTTTTACTGCATGGACAGGTTCTGGTGGTAGTCATGCTCCAGCTTTCAGATTTGCTTTGCCTCAGGCCTCCTCTCCAACTGACTCGGTTGATAGCAATGGCCCAGCTTCCAGCAATGAGCTTGTGTGATGGTTTATGATGTTACTTTAGTTCTGGACATTATCTATGTATAATTAATATGCCAAGTATCTAAGTTGTATTTGTTTGATGTTGTATGATGTTGTATTGCCCAAGGGGTTAGACTGGACGTATTTTTTGGACCACCAACTGGGTTTGTCAGTTGGAAAATTACTACTATCTATTATATAATCGGCTGTGTAGTCTCGTGCTACATATCCGTTTGCTCAAAAAAAAAAAATTGTAACGATAAAATTGCCAGATTAATAAAAACCCCACACGGGTCTAGAGTTGACAATAATCACGTCTCTCTAGTTATTAGATACGGCACATGGACTATTTATTTCCCACACGGGATGAGGTGACGAGGATTTATCCTTTGGAGCATTTAAAATACACACTCCCTCAGGCTTTGACAGGGTGACGATAATTTATTCTCTGGAGTTATTATCAATACACGCTCCCCTGTAAACACCAGAATATATCATTATAAATATGTGTATGCTTATTAGGATTTATTGGGTACCTAATATGGCCCAATAAATTTCCAAACCTCTCCCCGTACAAAGGTGGTTATGGCGAAATTTTTCGAAAATTCCGGGTGTTAGCCAAATGTTTGAAGAATTTGAAAATTCTCAGAAACTGAAAAGTTGGAGAATGGAAGCCAGATCGAACGTAGAGTTGATTGATCAAACCACTTTCGACTTTGTTCCTTTTCGAGAACGAAAAGTTTTAAGTGGGGGAGATTGTAACAACCCGAAAATCTGGGCCAGTTTAAAAATTTTATTTTGGCAATTTTAGCGAAGTTTGAACATTTAAAATGAATTATTTTAAATAATATCGACGGGAAATTTATTTTGAATAGAATTCGAACGTATATATTTTATACGTCGTCGTTAGAATATAAATAATTATATATAATTATAAATAGAATTGAAAATGGCGCGGTAGTTCGATAATTCGATTTCAATCTTCAAATGAATGTACCGGGTGCAAAACAATTCGGATTTTAGCGAAACCAAAAATATTAGAATCTATTTGATGATATCTTTCCAACGAATCCGACAAATTGAAATTTCATAGCGGAAATCAAAAGATATGTCCAGTTGAAAATTCTGAATAGTCGCTATGGAATTCAGGCCCTTAAAAATGGAAATTTTGCAAACGACCTCGGATTTCGACGAAACCACTTTTGTTGGGTCCGTGATGTTAAATTATTGTTAGATTCCAAATTTCATAATTTTTCGAATCAATATGTGAGCGTGGCAAAGGAAAACGCGTTTGACCAGTTTCAGTTGAATTTAATCGACTGGAAAATGGCCATTTTTCCAACGGACTCAGAATTCGATGAAACTTGTTTTGTTAGGACCGTATCGTCAATACGAAGCTAGAAAATATTTTTGGGAATTTTTAGAGTTCGTATGTGACCCCGGTAAATTGGAATGCGTGTTCAAATTCAATATATAGAGTTATATGTTGATTTTGACGAAAACTGATCGAAACGGTCGAATCAACTTGTGATATATATCCCATTGTGTTCGGAATGGGAGTAATTAGCTGTGGACGACAGGCGGTAGGCCTCGTTTAGAGGTCGTATGTAAAAGTCAACTTTTTGAAATTAAAATAAAAAAAAATTAAAACCTCTCCTCTTCCTTTATTCACTCTGCCCCCCCCCCTCGATTCATTTCTGCGAGAAAGAAAAAGAGAAAGGGCGACGGAGAAGGAAGGGGGAGGAGCCGCCGCTCCTCCCGCCGCCGCCCCACTGCGGCTTCCTCCAGGTGGCGGGCGCCACCGCACCTCTCCACTCCCCCTCCTCCGCTCTCCTCTTCCCTCCCCCAATTGAAGCCACGCTCGATTCCTTCAGCCCCACCCAACACCTGACGCCCGACCTTCGCTCCACCAGCTTCTACCTCCCTCCGTACCCCATCAGCACTCCAGCGCACCTCTTCCACCACTCCGACGAACTCAGCACCCCCTCCCTTCTAACAGTAAGCTCCTTTATTTTTATTTATTTAATTTCAGTTTTTTTAGTTAGTTTAATTTATATATACCTTTATAAAATTTGATTTTAATACATATTTCAGCGAATTGAAATGGTTTGATTTTATTTACAAAGTTATGATTTTTTATTAGGAGAAAAGATTAGATTTTTAAAATAGAAAAGACTAGATTTTTAAAATAGAAAAGATTAGATTTTTAAAATAGAAAAGATTATATTTTTGAAATTGAAAAGGCGAAATCTTTATATTTGAAAAGGCGAAATCTTTATATTTGAAAAGGCGAGATCTTTATATAGAGAATAGTGTGGTAAAAATAGAATTTTTATCTATATAGTAGCGGTGTAAAAATAGAATTTTTATCTATATAGTAGCAGTGTAAAAATAGAATTTTTTATCTATATAATAGCAAAGTAAAAATTCAATTTTTATATATTGAATAGCAATATAAAAATGTAATTTTTATATATGTAGCGGCTACGAGCAACGAAAGTGAAAAAAGGCGAGAACGACCAAGATTTCTACAATAGAAGAGTCGTGGAGTTGGAATAGCTAGTCGGTGAGAACTTCTCACTCTAAATTTCCTTTTTCTAGTTATATATATATACTAGGATGCAGACGGTGCTTAGTAGCACCCGACACCCGTCGTCCACAGACCATGGACGGCTTGTTTGTTTGATTGATGTGTTGTGAAAATTGATTGTGTTGTGGAATGATTGAATAATAAAATATTCTTGTGTTGAAAGGAAATAAAATATTTATATAGTTAAAAATATTTTATCGTTAAAAATATAATTTTTAACGTGGATGTGAATAAATAAATATTTATAAACAAATCGGCTGATTTGTATATATACACTGATTTGACTGATATTGATTGGGTCGTTAAATTTTACACATCGCCCAACTGCACAAATAAAAATCTGTGTTTGTTGATTTGAAACCCTACACGGGTGTTTGGATGATATTTGGCGTACATTAATCCCAATTATTTAATTGTATGTCGATCGATTGGTCGACAGGCTGTGTTAGCATTAATTATTTATATTCGATGCTTATGAAGTTGTGTGGTGCACTTTGGATGGTGGTTGATTGTTTATCGTTGCTATTATATACATGTGTTGTATGGAATCCATATAATTAACATTATATGGTGATTGATTGGGTCTCATTCCAATAGGGAAAATAATGAATATTATAAAAGGAAATTCATGTGTTGAATATAAAAATAGTCATGTATTGACGATGTTCATGTGTTGAGTAAAATATTTTAACAATAAAATTTACATCTTCATCATATTTAAAAGTAGAAATCATTCACGGTGGAGTCTAATTATAAATCAAACGATAGATACCATGATTTTATAAAATATTTTACATAACAAAAATAGTCGTGTGTTGAAAGAAATATAGATTCATGTGTTGAATAGAATATATATTCATTTGTTGAATAGAATAACGAAGTTTTTGAATAATATAAAGCCGTGTAGATTAGAGATGCGTTATTTTGACGCGAATGATATTTATATCGATTTTATTCGTTTTATAATGAATATTGAAAAGTGATTTCAAAATTTAATATTTTGAAATGAAATTCAAATTAAATTAGATTAAAATTCAAATTGAAATTTTATTGAATCAATTTAAAATGAATTCAAATCGAATAGAAAATGAATTCGATTCGAATTGAATAGAAAGTGAATTTGAATAGAAATGAATTCAAATTGAATTAAATTGAAATTGAATTAAAAACGAAATGAAATCGTTTTGAATGAAATTTAAAACGAACTGAAATTGAATTGAAATCAATTTGAAATGAATTCGAATTGAAGAAAATAGAAGGTAAATTCAAATTGAATTGAAACGAATTAGAATTTAAATTGAATTGAAACGAATTCGAATTCGAATTAAATTGAATTGAAATGAATTCGAATCGAATTGAAAACAAATCGATTTGAAATTGAAGATGAAGTTGAAATTGTTTTTGAAACGAATTTAGAACTATTTATAAAATTCGTTTTAAAAAGGAAATCGACGAAATATATAATATATATATATATATATATATATATATATATATTATATATAATGGCCTGAATAGAACGCGCCGCGCCGCGCCGCGGCAGTTCGTGAATTTCGGCCATTGACTTCGAATTGACGTTGCGGGAGATCCGACCGTCGGATTCTCCTAAAACCGGAACCGTTGGGTTCGTATCGAAAAGTGCTTTCCAATGAATATTAAATTTTGAAATCTAACGGTTGGATTTGGAATTATGTCCAAATCAAATTTGAAAAAGGTCGCTGTAAGTGCAGTTCGATGGCCGTTGATGGAAATCGACTGTACGGGCCTTGATAAAATTATTAAAAATATCTATAATTTGTGAAAAATCATAAGAAATGATTTGGGAAAAATTGGGCTGAAAAATTCCATATTTGAAAAGATAAAAATAGATTTTTATCGAAATGAACTAGTTTTGAACTAGAATTAAAATCAATTTATTTTTGAAATAAATAAATTGAATTTGAATGTGATTTTAAAAATAATCAATATTCCCAATACGTGGATTGGACTGGAGTTGAATTGAAATTATCTTCGGAATATTTCGATGTTGGATTTCGTGACTATACAGATATTGTTATGGGAATTTGAAAGATATATTTTATATCGTTATTTCCAATACGATATTTGTTGGTTTCAGAATTTGATATTGAATATAAGCCGGTATATTTTCTATTCAGAGCCTTGTATTTAATATCAAATGTGATTTGGGTTTATCGTGGATCGTGTTTTAGATGACATTGGTTCTTTAACCCAGTTAAAGGCAGGATGTTGATTTTTGAAAAGATTAAAACTAACTGGAGTTTTAATGAATCTTTAATTAGATTGAAATGCGAATTGATAATTTAAATTATCAAGTTTGGAAAGTGATCGAGAATGGAGTATCACCAGTTTTGCTCCAAAGCGATAGTTAAATATTTAATTAGATTTGAACGTGAAATGGTAATTAATTTTACCGATAACACCGTGGTGTTAGATATGGAGTATTACCAGTTTTGCTCCATAGGATACATAGGTTGGAATTGGGAAAGAAAATAAATAATTACTTCGGTGTGATTCGCTAATCCCGACTAGTTTGAAATGATATCCAAAGGAAGATTAAAGAATAAATTTAGAAGAATTTATCTTGGATAAAATTAATGGGAACCTTTCCCTAAGAATGTAATTTTGTGAATAAAAGAATATTCTGAATTGGAATGAGGCATTTGTTGTGTTTGTGTAACATTTGTTTATCATATACGTGGGATATTCAGAAAGGCCGGGTTTATACCCATTCTGAATAACCGATCCGACGAGATGTCGAAGATGAAGACGATGGTTGAAGACTGGAAGTCTTCACATCGTTTGGGCGATTACTGATGATCTCGATTGGGCTGTACACCCAAGATGAGGGAAACAGTTGGTGATCGTCCAGACGTACCTGGAGATCGATGGATATGCGAGGAAAGTGCCTCTGGTTTCGTTCATACCCCGAACGAACTTGTAAATGATTGTGTGTTTGACATTGGATTTTATTCTGTGTTGATTGATCTCTATTAAATATACATCTGTTTGGCGGCGGAGAATTTATTCTCTTGCTTAACGCCCTTCTCTGAGACGTACGAGCTCAGGGGTTGTATATCGATGGACATCAGTCGCATGGAGTGAATCGCCAGTGTGGCACGCGTAAGTGGCAATTGATCAAGGCTTCTGTTGAAAAGCAAAGTCTTGTGGTTGATGATCAAAGCACGACCTATGTGGCGCAGCTTTGTGAATAACGTGAATTCGCGAGCCTCACACCTCGGTATGAGTCAAAAACGGGATAGTGACTGCAGGGAGAGCACGACGTTTCTTTCTAGCTAGGGTGGTGTCAGTGACCTACCAGCCCTGACATTTATAACAACTTCATTTTTCTTTATTTAGCATTGCGCTGTTTGTTCTATGCACTGGTATTCTTGGGAGGAAACCCGTTCCGTGTTATACGGCGTAGTCCCTTGATTTACCTAACTTTAAAAATAAAGATTAATAACTGTTTTAGTTCTCACACCAGTCACATGACTGACCTGGAGTTTATTGTTTTAACCTAAACTCTGGGTGCCCCTGTTTTCCACACGGGCAGCTAGTAGTTTTGGTTTTGCAGATTTATATTCACAGGGTCCTGATTTACAGCTAGAACGATGCTCGGAAAGCTCTGTATCCGTGTATCACTTTCAGTTGTGCTTTTGTATTATTTTCCGCTGCGATGTATTTAAATGTAATTTAAATATCTGATATTTGTTGAATGTAATTTATTCAGTTATACTCTGTATATTCTTGTATTTGATGGAATTGTTGTAATAACAATGAAATGTTCTTCCGTCTGCGTTCTATTTTGTCTTGTCCTCAACGCCATCCGTGCTTTCCTTCACGGGGAAGTTCGGGTCGTGTCAGAAATTTTCATCCCAATTCTTTCGAAATCATTTATTATGATTTTACACAAATTATTAATATTTTTAATAATTTTATCAAGGCCCGTGCAGTCGATTTCCATGAACGGTCATCGAACTGCACTTACAGCAACCTTTTGCAAATTTGATTTGGGCATAATTCCAAATCCAACCATTAGATTTCAAATCTCTTATATTCGTTGGAAAGCTCATTTCGATACGAACCCAACGGTTCCAGTTTCAGGAGAATCCGATGGTCAGACCTCCCATAATATCAATTTTGAAGTCAATGATCGAAATTCGTGAACTGACGCGGTGCGGCGCGTTCTATTCAGGCCATTAAATATATATATATACACACACACACACACACACACATTTTATCGATTTCCATTTAAAACGTATTTTTTAAATTCGTTTTAAAACGATTCCAAACTCATTTTCGATTTTAAATCAAAATTGAATTTTCCTTATCATTATAATATATAAATGATAATATTTTCAAAATATCAGATTTTGAAATCATTTCCTTTTTCGATATTCAATTTAAAAATGAATAAAATCGATATAAATATCGTTCACGTCGAAATGGCATTAATCTAATTAACACGGCTTCATATATTTCAATATTTTCGTGTCTATCCCAAATCGGATATCAAAATCATATTTTGATCCATTACTGAATATTATTTAAAAATATTCATTAATTTAAAATATTAGTTAATTTAAAATATTCGTTCTTTCCGAATTGGAATCATACACAGTCAATTACCACATAATTTTATTATTATGGATTTCATACACACATGTACACAACCATAATCAAACATAGTTAACCATCACCGAGAGTGCATTACACAACTGTATAAACGTTAAATATAAATAGTTAACGCTTATAACAGCCTATCAACCAATCGATTGACATACAACTAAAAGTTGGGATTAGTATATGTACAATATCATCCCAATACCTGTGTGGGGTTTTCAAACAACAAACAATGATTATTATTTGTGCATTTGGGCGATGTGTAAAATATTATCGTCCCAATCAATGTCAGTTAAAAGGATGTACATAAATAAATCGTCCGATTTGTAAATGAATATTTATTTCAACTCCTGTATATATTATTCGGTTCATATATACAATAAAAATGATATTTTAATTGTTCAAATATTTTATTCCATACATGAATATTTTATTCAGTTCATATATACACAAAAATGATTTTTTATTGTTCAAATACTTTATTCCATACGTGGATATTTTATTCAGTTCATATATACAATAAAAATGATATTTTTATTGTTTAAATATTTTATTCCATACCATACAATCAATGATCACAATACAGTCCATTCAGTTCAAACAAACAATCATGGTTTGTACAATCAATGGTGTCAGGTGCTACTAAGCACCGTCTACATCCTAGTATATATTTTACTGGAAAATAAATAGAGTGAGAAGGAGTTCTCACTTATTGGTTTCCACTCCATCATTCTTTATTATGATTTCTGTTTAGTTCGGATTAAAATCCGCCTGAAAGTCAAACTAGCTCCAAATCACTTCTAGTCAGTTTCAGGTTGTATAATTTTCTAATACGAGTACAATGCAACTTGTTTCGCGAAATTCTGACGTTGTTTGAAAAAGATAGGACAGTTTAAAATTTATTTACTTTAATTAATAATTAAATAATAATTAAATCCTTAAATCCCTTCACTTAACCCTAATAAGAAAACTTGGCTGCCCCTTTTATCTTCTTCTTCTTATGGTCGTGCAAACCCATAGCCGATCCCCCAATTTCCAAAATGCGCCACCCTCGAGGCCACGAACGACCGATCTGACCCCTCCATGATGTAGAGCTATGCGCCACCACCTTGCACCTCCATCCCTGCCCAACTCGCCCTCTCCGACAGGACGGAAAACCTGTTCGAGCGGCGACAGTTTAGGCCACGAAATGACCCAATCTGCATAACCATAAACAATCATTATCGTTGATCCTATAGATCTCTTCGCCCACTTTAATTTTATCTTTGAAATATTGGGATTTTATTGAGCGGATTTGGAGTTAGAGGGGAGGAAATTCTGGAACGAAATCGCTCGTAGATATTTTCAGACGGCGGCTAGCGTTTACTGAGTAGAAATGAGGGTTTAGTTAATATGTATAAATATTTTAATACTATTTAATTCCAATATTAGTGGTTTATCGATCCGAACTCCAAACCGAACTCAACGACTATTGTCCCTAACTAAATACCCCCATTTCGGACATAATGGGATATGTCCCATAAGCCAATTTGACTGTTTTGATTAGTTTTCATCAAAATTAAAATATAAATCTAAATATATTGAATTTAAACATACATTTTAATTTACTTGGGCCACACTGACTCCAAAAATTCCTGAAAAATAAATCTAGCTATGTTTTGATGATACGGTCCTAACAAAACTAATTTCGTTGAATTTGGAGACCGCTTGAAAAATGGCTATTTTCTGGTCGATCCAAATTGACTAAAATTGGCAAAACACGTTTTCTTTTGCCACACTCACATATTAATTCCAAAAACTATGAAAATTGGAATCCAACAATAATTTGACATTCCAGATCCAACAAAAGTAGTTTCTTCGAAAATGGAGGTCATTTGCAAAATTACAATTTTTAAGGGCTTTATATATATTAATATATATATATAAATTCCACAGCGACTTTTCTGAATTTTAAACTGAACATATCTTTAAATTATAAAATGAAATCTTAGTTTCTTACATCCGTTAGAAAGATTTTGTTAAACAGATTCAAATATTTCTTGTTTCGTCCAATTCTGACTTATATTGAATTTCGTACATTAAATTGAAATTAGAAATCGAATTTTCAAACTGCCGCGCCATTTCAGGCTCGTTTTATAATTAAAATAAATTTATACGTTTTAACTTCGCTTAAAATAAAATTTTCGTCGTTATTATTTAAAATAAATCATTTTAAATATTCAAAATCTATTAAAATTACCAAAATAAAAAATTTAAATTGGTTCTGATTTTCCGGGTTGTTACAAGTTAATTTCAATGTTGGTTGAAAAGTGTTGCAAAACTGTTGCTAAATAACTTAACTCGGCTAGTTTAGATTAAAATAACTTCTTCACTATTCGAAACTTATAATTTTATATCCAAATCATTTATTATGATTTATCATAATTTTTTTTAGTTTTAATTATTTCAAAATAGATATTTTTAAAGATTTCCCAATTTTGTCGTCGAGCTGCAATACAACGATTTTTATTTAAATTTGATTTGAACATAACTTAAAATATATATAATGAAATCTAAAATCTCCTTTTCCATTTAAAAAATGATATCACTTAAAAACAAATGTTTTTCATTTCAAAAAAATATGATTTAGTTTGCATTCTGTGTATTAAATTAAAGTAAATGGTCGAAATTCTTGAACTTTTAGCGCGACAAGTTCTATTCAAATCATATTTCAATTTCCTATTGAAACTTATCCAAATCACATCTATTATGTTTTAAAATATATATAACTTGATAAAAATATATAATTTCAACTGTAAATTCAATTTATTAATTAAATTGAATATTATATGATTTTTTTTTAAAATTTTATATTTTAAAATTTCAAAATTTCCGAATCTCAAATTAAACATTATATAAACTCATTGGAACTGCAATTCGGGTTTTAAACTTCAAATTTATATATATATATATATATATATATATATATATATAAATTGAATTCAATTTCAAAAATTACTATCTCAAATCGATTTTACTATTCACTTTGAAATTGAACATGCCTTATTATATCAAATTCTCTTTCAAAATGATTTCCATATTTACAATAGCTTTTCGTAATCACTTTAATTTCATTTCTGTCCAGTTTTGCATATAAATTGCAACTTTTATTCTTACGCTTTATTTTTACTTGCATGAATATAATATTCATTAATATTATCCAACTAGAATGAGACTTAACTAATATCCATATAATTCCATAAGATTGGGTATAACATATAAAGTGTGACATATTAATATGATTAACAATCAATTTCATCCAAAGTAATTATTAAAACAATTCATGGCATATACAATATAAGTGTTATGGTATTTAACACTTACAATTAAAATTTAACTAAATCTATGTGAATCCATATCAAATAACCTAACAACTATTAAAAAGACACATAACTGAATAGTTTCTCACTTTCGGGTTCCACACATCCTAATTTTTATCAGTTTGAACTTATCGCTTGAAATGACTTCGAATCGCTTAACTTACCTTTTCTTATCTTTTTTAATTTTTTTTTATATGTTGGCTTGTGGCATGGCTATGGGGTAGGGTAGGCACAAAGGTAGGTATAGGTTACGTGTGGGGGTGAGGATATGGGTAGGGAGGTGTCTAAGGGTGTGTGTATGGTCGGTGGGGGCAATGTGGGTGCATGTGGTTGTGGGTGGAGGGTGTAGCAGATGGTGGTGTGTGGAGCAAGGTTTAGACTAGAAGGAAGAGGATAGAAGCCATTAGAAAGGTGTAAGAAGATTTCAAGTGGGAACAAGTGAATAAGTAAGGTATACATGCTTATATATACGTGAAGCTGGCTTAGCTAAATTATTAAAAAGTCCTTAAGAGGTGTTATGAAAGGATGTCTTCAAATGACACATGTAGGGACACATATTCATTTCTTAAGGCACTTAGTTAGCATGTATGGCGATAAGGCAAGTTAGCCTTTAATGCATTTGTCTTTTAGTAATGATTATGTTTATAAATATATTTTAATATTTATTTTATATTATAAGCATTTATGCTATGACATATAATATAAATGCTACGATAAGTCTTATAATGGTTATAGAAAAAAAATGCTACCAAATGGTTTAGAAAATACAACGTTCGAACAACTTGTTTTGATAAAAGATGATTTTCTTATCATGATATTTTTTGATCATATATTAATATTTTAAATAACCTATTAAATCATGTAAACTTAATTTAAATTAGGTTTTCCTAATTTACTAGCCGAATTTTTGGGTTTTTACATTCTTCCCCACTTAAAGAAGATTTCGTCCCTGAAATTGAATAAGAAAAGAAATAGATGGAAAGAAATATATTCGACGGAATATAAAAATGTAAGATAAGTGATTTTACTAAATAGGATGAGTATAGATAAGCTTGGATATCAATCCTTTAGTTAGTATAAAACATTTGCATATTTTCTTCGGTTTTTCAAGTGTAATCATTTGGATCCCTATAGCATTGCACTTTGACTAACTTCACTATCTTTCTTCTCAAATTTTTCTCATCATGATCAATAATCTTTATAGGTTGTATTTTAACTACCAAATTTGATGTAGTCTTCTAATCTTTTTGAACAACATCTTCATCAATTTGTGGTGGATCATGCACGTATTTCCATAGATGTGATACATGGAAAACTTTGTGCATGCCCGACAACCATTTAGGTAATTGTACGTGATAAGCTGATGAATCGATTATTTCAAGGATAGGAAAAGGTCCAATGCATCGAGGTGCCAATTTTCCGGTTTTCCCAAGCCTCATAACTCCTCTCATCGAAGAATCTTTCATAAATACAAAATCTCCAATGAATTATTCCAAGTCTCTTCCTTTGTGGTTCGCATAACTTTTCTACCGACTCTGTGCAACTTTCATTTTTTCTTGATCAAGTCAACTTTCTCTATAGCTTCTCATATCATTTATGGACCAAGTACAGGTTTATCTCTTGTTTTTATTCAACAGGCTGGTGATTTGCATGGGTAACCATATAATGCTTCAAAAGGTGCCATGCAAATGTTGGCTCGATAACTATTGTTATAAGAGAAAGTGACTAAACTTAAGTGATTCTCTCATGAATCTCCAAAGTCAATAACAGAAGCTCGCAAAAGATCTTCTAAGATTCGGTTGACTCTTTTCATTTGTCCATCCATTTGTGGATGATAGGTAGTGTAGAGACTTAGTTTTGTTCCCAAATGTAGTGCTTCCCAAAAATGGCTAGTATAGATTGGATCTCGATCATTGATTATGCTGCTTGGCACTCCATTGTAAATGGACAATCTTCTTTACATATTACTCTGCAAGGCTTGCTGCAACTCTTATTGGCTTTACTACAAAAAAACGGGCACTCTTTGTCATTCGATCCACAGTAGCCTAAATACTTTCATTTCCATTTCTAATTTGGTGTATCCTATTTCCATTTCAGAATCTCTAAAGGTTGGAGTAATCCTACAATCTTTTGTTGATCACTCTTAATTTGCTAACAGGTTGCACCTCGATTAACATATATTGATATATCACTTTTTATTGTCTTTTACCAAAATGTACGCTTTATATCATGATACATTTTGTTAACTTCTGACAGATACCGGGTTTAGATTTGTGGTGTTTATCCAAAACTTCTCATTTAAGATCTCCAATATCTGGAACACTTATTCTCCCCAATCGCAGAATTCCTTGATTATTTACCTCAAAACTTGAATCCGCTCCTTGTTGTATATTCTTATAGATTCTTTGGATAAATTCATCTTCCTTTTCTTGCTAGCAATCTTCTCAATAAGATTAGGAGTGATAACTAGATAGGAAATGACAACATGTTTCCTATATAATGCATCATCTACTACGTTGGCTTCTCTGGGATGCATATAATATCTAGATCATAAGACGCTATAAATTCCAGCCAGCATTGTTGTCTTATATTTAAGCTCTTCTAGGTGAATAGATATTTTAAAGATTTGTCATTTGTGAATAACTAATAAAAATTTAATTTTAAACATTCAAGGAAAGATCTTACCTAGCAAATAATGCCTCCAGTTTTTTAAAGCAAATACCACTGCCGAATTCTAAGTCGTGTGTTGCATAATTCTTCGCATGCAGCTTTATTTGCTTACATGCGTAGGTAATCACCTTTCTTTACATTAAGACTGCACCGACTCCTTTTCCACATGCATGAGTGTAAGCAGTCATCCCATTATTCCATGGATGATGGCTAGAACAAGAGCGGTGTCCAATCTTTTCTTCAGCTCTTGAAATGATTCTTCACATTTATTAGTCAATATAAACTTTGCATTTTTTTATTGTTAGCTTTGTTAAGGGATAAACTAACTTAGAAAAACCTTCAACAAAATTCTGGTAATATCCAACCAAGCCTAGGAAGCTTCGGATCTCTTTAGGAGTTGTGGGTTGCTTCCAATTCTGAATGGTGAAAATCTTACATGGATCAACTGAGATTCCATCATCAGATTTGATGTGCTAAAGGAATATTACCTCTTTCTCCCATAAACGACATTAGGAGAACTTTTCCTTATGCACATTGTTTCTTATTATTTCCAAAATAGCTTCTAGATGTCTAATGTGTTCTTCTTTAATTTTGTAATAAACAAGAATATCATCAATGAAAATTAGCACAAATTTATTTATTTCTTCCCGAAATTCCCTAATCATTAGGCCTACGAAATATGCGTAGGCATTGGTTAGTCCAAAAGGCATAAACAACCATTCATAGAAGGTGTTAGGACCATTGAAAGTAGTTAAGCGAATACAATCTTTAGCAATTCTTAGTTGATGGAACCATGTAGTTAAACGCATCTTTGAAAACCCATGAATCATGCAATTATCAAATTAGTGATCAATTAGCAGTAAAGGACACATGTTTTTAATGGTTTGTTTATTTAGGTCTCTTTAATCTACATATAATCTTAAAGACCCAACTGATTTCGCAACAAATACCACTGTTGATCCCCAATTTGAATGACTAGGTCGTATCAATCCTTACAATAGATCTCGGTTTTTTCTATTTAACTCCTCCCTTTCTTTTGGTGCTGTAACAACCCGCAAATTCTGAACCAATTTAAAAAATTTATTTCAGAAAATTTTAATGAATTTTGAGGTTATAATATAATTTATTATTAACAATAATGGCTAGAATTTATTTTAATCGAAGTTAAAACGAATAAATTTAATTTAAATATAAAAGGAGTTAGAAATGGCGCGGTAGTTTGAAAATTTGATTTTGAACTTTAACTAAATGTACAGGATTCAAAATAAATCAGAACTGAGTGAAACCAGAAATATTAAATCTGTTTAATCATATCCTTCTAATGAATCTGAAAAATTGAAATTTCATAGCGAAAATCAAAAGTTATGGCCAATTCAATTTTTAGAAAGTTCGCTGTAGAATTTATATATATAATATATATGGCCCGAAAGGCTACTTTTCACATATGAAGGAATTTCGACTCGAAACCACTTCCATTGAGTCTGGAATGATGTTTCTGCTTTTAAAAAGTATAAACACTTATATATTTTGAGTTTCCGAAATTATTTGTTTAAAAATGTATTTTTAATATTAAATATATAGCCCTTGAAAATAGTCATTTTTCAAACGACCTCCATTTTCGATGAAACCACTTTTGTTGGAACCGGAATGTCAAATTATTGCTAGATTTCAATTTTCAGAATTTTTCGAATTAATATGTGAGCGTGGCAAAAGAAAATGTGTTTTGGCTATTTCAATTAAATTTAAACGACTTGAAAATAGCCATTTTTCAAACAGTCTCAGAATTCATCGAAATTAGTCTTGTTAGAACCGTATCGTCGTAAGAAAACTAAAAATAATTTTTCTGGAATTTTCTGAGGTCGTATGTGGCCCCGGCATATTTATATGTACGGTCAGTATTTTATTAATTAATTAATTTTTAATGGAATTTTAAATAAAATTTCTACAGATTTCGGAATTGGACCCCGGGACCCATCCCATTGCGTTCAGAAGGCCTCAAAACGTTAAGATCGACAGTAAGCAAACCCAATTCGGAGACAGCCCGCATTTTCACCTTTATAACACATTTTTTTAATAATAATAAAAAAAAAACCCTAACCGTAATTCATAGCCGCCGCCCACCCCTTAAAGCAATGGTCATAAATCTCCCATTTTCAAACATCAATTTCTTCCAATCTGCTCTATGAAAATTGACAAATAATATACCATATCGAAGAGGATTTCAAGCTCTTTAATCCTGTACGGTTATGATCGAATTTATCTCAGCGAGGTGGCGGGTTTTGGGCTACAAACGCCGGTGGTTTGGAGCCGATTTCCGGCATGGAAGGACCCGCGAGTGGGTCATGGTGGGGGTGCGCAGGTAGGTGGCGGCGAGGGCTTCAGAGTGGTGGTCTCTGATTGGTCGACGGTGGGCCATAAGGGGGCGCGCGCAGGAGGTTCGGAGGTGATGAATGGGTTCGGCCGTAGTAGCAGCGTGAGGAAGAAGAGGGCTTTAATTTAATATTATTTTATTTATTAAATATTTAATTTATCCGATCTTTAAAAACCAATATCTCTTTCATACGAGGGCCGATTGACAAACCGTAAGTTGCGTTGGACTCGTCTTTCCGAGATCTTCGCGATGGCGCAGACCAGAGCTGATTCCGAGACAGTCGAATTTTCAGCCATATCAATGTGAGAATTCTGAGTTTTATTATTTAATTAATTATAAATTATTTTTCTTGTGTTACAAATAATTGTATTGTGATGTAATTCAGATTTGAAATGTTCTGTGATTGATGAATGGTTGATTGTTGTTGGTGGTTTGTTTTATTGCTCATGTTATGCTAGATCCGCATTTAAATCTCATACATGGTTGAATTTTATTGGCGATTAGAAAAAAAATCTAAATTTAGATTTAAATCATATTTTATTCAGATCTAGTTATTCTAATTTATGTTAAAATTATTATTTTTATTATTCTGAGGTGAACAATAGAATTTAATCGACAAATAAAAACTTAGTTTTATTCGTTTATATTACAATAGAAGTTGACCGACAAATAAAAACTTTATTTTTGTTTATTTGTTTACTTTGCAACAGAAAATGAACAACAAATAAAACCTTACTTTTATTTGTTTACTTTGCAATAAGATTTGAACGACAAATAAAATATTATTTTATTTGTTTATTTACAATAGAATATGAACAACAAATAGAATATATTTTTATTTGTTTACATTACAACAGAATTTGGCTAACTAATAAAAATCCTATTTTTGTTTGTTTACATTTAGAATACGGTTTATGAATTACAATAAAAACATAAAATGTTCATTTGTTTGAATTGAAACCATGTTAACGATAAAATTTACATTTTTACCGTATATATAGAATAGATTAAAAATGTTCATCTATTTGAAATGGAAACATGAAACATTAAAAATCTTATTTTTAATGAAAAGAATTATTCATATGAAAATTGTTCAGGTTAAAATAGAAGTGTTGAAAACATAACAAAATCACATTTTTATTGTAAAGAATGATTCATATGAAAATTGTTTATGTTAGAATTGTCGAAAAACAAAGTTATCCTTTTTATTTGCTTTTGTTGAAATGTTAGAAATAAATCAAAAAGATTACATTTTTAATGCAATTAGAAATAAATTAAAAAGATTACATTTTTTTTAATATAATTAAAATTGAAATAAAATGATTACATTTTTCAATGTAATTAAAATTGAAGTAGAATGATTACATTTTCAATATAATTAATATTGAAATAAAAATAACATTTTGGTTAAAGCATAAGTATTGAAATAAGAGATCACATTTTTGGCCAAACTTTATTAGTGAACATTTTTGGCCAAAACTTTACTAGTGAAATGAAAATATCACTTTTGTCAAAACTTGACTATTGAATTGAAATTTTCATTTTTGTCAAAATCTGATTATTGAATTGAAAATTTCATTTTTGTCAAAACTTGATTACTGAAATAAAAGTAACAATTTTGTTTACATTTTTTTTTATGTAAATAAGAAATTATTTTCAGAAATTACATAGAAATTGGGTAGATATTTTATTCATATTTTTCAACGCAAATAAACATAGAAATTAAAAGGTTGCTTTTCATTTGCACTTTTCAATGCAAATATAGCATGAAATAAAATTTATTTTTCTCATTTGCATCTCACAATGCAAACATAACTTGAAAATAAAAAGTACATTTTTATTTGTGTTCGACAACACCAATAAAACTAGAAAATAAAACATATATTGAAAATAAAGCTTTGTTCTTTATTTTGTATTCAAAAATGTAAACATGTTTTGAAAATAAAGTTTGTACTACTATTTACATTCAGCTATGCAAACATATATAGTATGTAGAAATTGTTCTTTTATTTGCATTTACCAATGCAAATGTATATTGAAACAAACTATCCATTTGCCCTCACCAATGCGAATACATACAAATATATTGAAAATAAAGTTTATTTCTTTGTTTGCTTTTATCAATACATATATGCATTGAAATTAAAGTTTATTCTTTTATTTGCATTTATCAATGCAAATATTCAATGAAACTATAGTCTATTTTCTTTATCTACAATTACCAACACAAATGTACACACTTTTATACATTTAATAGAATATGTTTAAAATATACTTTGTAAATAAATTTTGTTCTCTTGTTTACATTCACTAATGTAAATATAATTTGTAAACAAAACTATTCTTTGTTTGTGTTCATAAATGCAAATACTCATTTAAATAAAATTTGTTTCTTTTATGTAAATACACTTTGGAAATGAGGTTCTTTTTACATTTAATCAAATATAATTTTAAATAAAAAGTTACATTTGTTAATTGCTTTCCTTATCGCAAATAAAACATTAAAATAAAAGTTTCGTTTTTTTGATTGCAATCCTACATGCAAACCAAACATCAAAAGGGTAAGTTACATTTGTGATTTGCATTTTTGAGATGAATAAAACATCGGTTTAAAGTTGTATTTTTATTTGCATTCCTTAATGCAAACAAACCATGAATTGAAAGTTTCATTTTACTTTCAAAATATAGAGTTACCCTTTTATTCGCATTTTTAGATATAAATAAAGGATAGAATTTAAAAGTTACATTTTAATAACTAAACATTCACATTTTTCTTATCATTAAAGTAAAATAGACAAAAACACTCATTTTGTCTAAATTAAAAGAATGATACAAAATATAGCATTGGCATATTTTATTAGAATTGAAACAAAATTATTCATTTTTGTAAATTTATATTCGTTAAAAACCAATTATTCATTTTTGTTAATTTACATTAGTTAAAAATAATTATTCATTTTAGTCAATTTATACTAGTTAAACCAAATTTTACACTTTGTCAGAAATATTCATTTTTGTCAAAATGAATTAGTTGAAGCAATATATATATATATATATATGTCTTGCAAGATATATACTTGTCAAGATAGGTTAGTTAAATCAAAATATTTATCATTTTGTCTCATTAGAATTGCCAAAACAAAATAGCCATTTTTGTTTAGAGTTTAAATTAGCAAACTAGAATTTGTCAACAGAGACAAAGTTATTATGCTTATTGTAACGACCCGGGGATTTTCGACTTCGAAAATCAACATCAAACTACCATGTTGACCATTCAGACATCGAACATTCCAGATCATTAATAGAAAGAAGTTAGAGGGTGGGATAAGAAAGAAAGAAATATAAGAATAGAAGGAGAAGAAGAACACCACAACACAGAGTCTCACATCGCAGCGGAACAAAATATAATACATAAATAATCTTTATTGAAAGCTTTTTAAAATACTTACAATATCAGAGTACACATCTGGACAGTGATAATAATCTGTCCTCATATAACACACAGCGGAATAGTAATATCATACGTCTGGACTCTTCCAGCTCGTCTCTTCACAACAGTCGATAACCTGAACCTGTACACTCCGGGCTAACCCGAGCATTTACAAAACACCGGGTCAGTCTGGTGAACCAGAGTGAGATAAACTCGCACAATATTAAGAGTAAATCATCCAACTTGATTTTTACTTTCAAAATCTTTTCGAAAGAAAAGGATAATCGTAAGACCAAATCCACACATAAATACGGACGGTTTTTACCTTACGATAACCCAAAACAGTTTTGAAACCAATATTTTTCTGATATTATAATAATGTCTAAATACAAGTAAATAACAATCTAGTGGAACGCTTGCATCTCACGCTCCCTATATATAGTATACAATCAAAAACCGCGGGCGCTTATTGGAGATTGGATTTCCAACTTGACAAGGTATGGGACCACCTTCCGCACTTGTATCTCTAGAGGCGAATACACTGGGTTCAACAAGAACGTCTTGCAACCCGGCCCTCACATGACCGACCACTCATTTCGCTTGAGTGTATCGAATGTATATCACCGACGGTTGGGCTCAAACCACCGTCTCCCGACAAGGGACAACATCGAAACATAGATTAAAGAAGCAAATAGAATTTCTCTAGATAGGTGATTATACACCCTAATGGGAGCGACCCACATAGCCATGCTGCCTGCCCGATTTTTGTCATTTCCCGGTTGATGAGGCTTGAGGTCAGAATACTCTTGATCATCTGGTCGTCATTCACTTTGAATGCCACATCGTCAGATCCATCAGATATCACTAATTGACGTCCCCAAAAATACTCTAGCTGGAGCTAAGAGAACGGCGATTCCCCGCCAACAACTATCGCACGTTTGAAGAAATCAACGTACGTGACCCTTTGGAAATACTCTGTCGGACATCCGTCCATATACGTCATCCAGGAACATGATGAACCGAAGGCACTCTCCTACCGCATCCATATAGGAATCACCCCATGAATCAGTAGCGAGAAGTCCTTGCAACCCGTAGACTCCAACCACGACAGAATCACAACTTATCACTGCTTGCCAGGCAGAGAATATTAGTGGTTCTTCCGTTTATGAAAACCCACGGTCTTCAATACTCCATCTCGATCATCCTCTGAGATCTTCACGTATTTGTTGGACGGAATGGTTTTAGAATATAAATTCGATCCTGGTCTTTCCATACCAACAATCGTATTGGACATGTTTGATAGTCGGTGTTTTAACTATCAAAATAAACAGTGTTTCAATCATGACACTCCAATGAATTCACTGGTTCAGTATTCAGCATCACTTGGCCTTTAAATTTAAATCAAATTAGTTCACTTCTGTTAAATAAAACTTATAACTCTTTAATATTGAAAATACGATATTTGGATAACTCTAATTTGATTTAACTCTAATGGATTAACTCAAACTGATTAACTCTAACTGGTTAACTCTAATTGATTAACTCGACTTATTTAACTCCTATCGATTAACTAATACTCGACTTAAATCCATTCGCTTGACTCTAGATCACAGCGATCACAATGGTTACGCCTGATTCCCTCAGGAAACATCCGACCGTCGTAGGCTATCTGCAGCCCTGCGAATTTCGCTAGCAGTCATACGAAATGGCAACACATCTTGAATACTATGTTTGACTAACCCTATCTTGGATAACTATATTTTTATATACAATTGCCTTCTAAACCATTTCGATATAATACTTAGTAAAATGACTTATAACCTTATTCAATTCCCCACTTAATTCTCCCTTCCCACATATTTGTTACACCATTCTCTATTATTTAAATTGGGAAATCCATTAGTTTTTAATAAGGGAATTTATAGCACATATGTGATAACGCTGTTTAGATTTATAGCACATATGTTATAACAATAGCGTTTTTAATTACTATTTAGATTTACAAAACAACAGCGCTATAATCGCTGTTTAGGTTTACAAAACATTTACCATAGCAACAGCGCTAAAATCGCTATTAGATTCACAAACATATATTATAACAACAGCGCTAAAATCGCTGTTTAAATTTTTAAAACATATTCACTAACGTCTCTTACGATTACCAACTAATACTATCTTCAGATAATCCCGATGTTGTTCAAGTTGGGGTATTTTAATTACCTCTCAGACCTTGATCAACAACGTTCTTATCCTCAGATGAATATCAGTTGTAACCAACTCGATATGCCATTCCAGTTTCAAACTGGTCGATTTAGTTAACTCAAAACTCGATTCCAATTAACCCTCACTTTAAATAAATTAAAAATATAATTAATTTAAAAAGAAAAAATTCCATTAATTGTTTCCTTTACAAAACAATTATCAAAGTTTTAACCACTCGATTCATTTTTCATTCTCGTACTTGTAGATCTGATTATCATCAGAATTTCTTTATAAAATAAATTCATAACAAATCAAAGTCTTAAATAATATATTTATTTATTTCTCTTTATTAACCTTATTCAAAATAATATATTCAAAACCCAACTCCAGTTATAAAGTAAATTTTATAACTTCATCTTTATCGATTTCCCTGACGGTGAATCAAGATTTACAACACGGTTGATTTTATAGGCCATACGCTTCCAAATACCCAACCAATACCACCCATTTGTTTAAACACAACACAGGTTGAATGTTCAGTCCAAAAGCAACACTCAAATCAATCACCCCAAACAGGACAGTTCATATGTGATAATATGAAAACAAACAATATTTGAGGAATCCGGTTGGATCCCTCCAACCTGTTCTTCACTGTATTCAAATGGTTATCTCAAATCAGACTGTTCAGTTTTGTTTAACTTATAAACTGAATAACGACCATTTAACATCAACCACAAGCAATTCCAAACAATGCAACCATTTAAACACGTTTATAAATAAACGTGACCAACCAAGGTGAGTTACCTTTATTGGAACCCATCGTTAAAAATAACGATTTGGTAATTTCACTGAAATTAAACACAGTTTAATTTCATCAGTTAAATCAATAGATAACAGTCAACCACTGGCAAGCAGAGCACACAAAATAAAAATACCCAATTTATATAAAATATAAATGGGGAAAACTGAGTGAGTTTAACTCACCTTGATTTGTTCGTCGCTGAGCATTTCATTCGATTAAATTAAACCAGCGTTCAGTTTAACTGAAAGTTCCAGATGTTATCAACTTTGTTCAACCAGCTCCGTCATTTTGCGCTTGTCGATACGGAACAGACGCCACTTGTTTCATTTAACTCTGTCACTGTATATGACAACGTTATGAATTATAGGTTGTTTGCTATTTAAATTTAAACGTTATTAAAAACTAAACAATATTTTATTAAAACTTCCCTAAGCATATTACTATATAGTCCGGCACGCTTAGAAAACTGAATTGGCGATTGCATTATATAGATCCCACATTAGGAAGTTTAAACCTTCTCATTCACTTATAAATTTTATTTGGCCACATCGTTTATTTCCTATCACCTTAAATATAAACTATTAAAGGTACAACTTTTAACATTATACCCTAAGTACTACATACGTTAATTTATAAATAGTGGCCCAATGTTTTCAATCATTAACTGGACCGGTTGCTTTTCCCTAAATCAAAACTTCATACTTAAACACCAGCTTTAGACCCATATAACCAAAATTAGGTACAAGTATAATGTACTTAGGCCCGCTATAAATTATACCCAGCACGCACTATACAACTTCCATTTTCTTAAGCATATTTTCAACCGTATTAGCAAATTATAAACATGGGTTGAACATCATTAGGAAGATTAGGCATGGTAAATAGGTTCAGGTACACACCGTAGCATTTTATCTGGAAATTTAATTACTACGTTAGGCAACATTTTTATATATGTACTATTAGATAAATATATCGTTAAGGACGATAAGATCCTAACTAAAATGATTAGTCATATAGATATATTTAGGAAGTAATCATACCCCACTGCTCCTCTTTCTCTTTGCGTTCACCCCCCTCATGTTCACAGAACCCCGCTGGATCCAGCGTTCATGCGCCTCTCGCAACTCCTCACTTCTGTTCAGCAGCTCTATCATCCCATCTTCCCCGCTTCTTCTTTTCTTTCCACATCTTCTTTTTATTCCCATAAAAGCACCTCGGCTCGAGTGCCACTACACTGCATGCTGCCTACACCGGGTTCACCACCATATGCCGCGCATGCTGCCACCTTATACACCACACTCCTTCCCCCATTCTGATAAACCTACCCCGTTACTGATCTCGGACCCATCCACCTTCTACTCCACGCCTTGACAGCCACGCCACCATGTACGGTTCCAACTCCACCGCGCTCCTACCGAACTGCTGCCATCACTGGGGACTGCGCCTCCATCATGGACCTGTGCTGCCAATGTTCATCACCCCATGCCATTCTCAGACCACTGGAGCACCGTCAGAACACACCGGAGGATGCGCCGCACCTCCTTCTTCCCACTTGTAAATCTTCCCTTGCATCGCTAGTACCACCAACGTCCAGACCCTCTGAACATGTACCACAGTTCACCCTGATCCGAACTACCTCTTCAGTTCCTTGGTTAACGACTTCCGCAACTTCGTGGTTTTGAGCTCTTTTTGAGTGGAAAAAAATGGAATAAAATGATGGGTTCGGTTTTATTTGTTGAGGAATAGTTTGAAGTCTGGCTCTGTATTTATAGGGAGGTATATACGTGCAGGCCACAGTACCATTATATATTTATATATTGATGGGTAGGTATATATATAGCCGTATAGGCTAGCATGTGTACAGGTTGAGGTTTCAAAGAGACTTGGTCGGCACGGGTTTTTGGAAAGTCATTTTCATGGGTACAACGTGGTCGACAAGGCTACCGTGTGATGGTATTTGCAAGGTAGGACTACAAGGTGTTGTTCCTTTCAAATCTTAGGCGGCGTGTGCAGATTTAGAGTATGCAGCATGAAATTTCTTAAGTAAAGTGGCTGTGTAGTCTTTTTCAGTTGAAGTACAAGACATAGGGTAGGCTTTTGTAGCCTTACTTCCAGGTTGTCTGAAAATAAGTTTCGGTAAAAGCTGCGTGGTTCCATGTAGTATGTGCGTTAATTATTATAGGATGGGAAAAAAAAATCTAAGCATTAAAATATTTAACGAAACTTTACCGTTAAGTAACACGCAGAAATCACCATAAACGACTTTCGTTTACTGATAAAAAACTAATCTTGGTGTAAAAAGGTATTCCGAATCCAATGGAACAAGTTTCGCCGAAATCCAAGGTCGTATGAAAATTTTTCCTTTATAAAACCAGAAATAAACACACGTTTTAATTTTTCACAGTCACTAGATAAGTCAAATAAATTTGAAACCTTGAAATCCAAAAAGAATTCTTCGATACGAATCCAACGGCACTAGTTTCGTCGCATTCTGAGATTGTTTCCCCGGTAGGCCATTTTTACGTGCACCGCACTGCCAGTTTTGACACCAAATTCCCCGGTCTCCAAAAATAACAAACTATATAGCTATCCTGACTCTAATCGACGATACGAACTCAACGGAACTGGTTTCGTGGCCTAACTCGATCGTCTGCTCCAGTATACTCAAATATCTCTCTATTGAATTGAATTAATTATTTGGCTGCCAAAAGTACGGGACGTTATATTCTTCCCCCCTTAAAATAATTTCATCCTCGAAATTGCTAACGTAAGAAAGAATGTTACAAACCCATTAATTTTCAAACCCAATTTATTTAAATCAAAAACCAATTCAATATCAACAACCAATACACAAACAAATCAATCAAATCAACAGAATTCATATTCAATATTAATATTTATCTTGGTTTCACATATTTGATTATTATTTATTTATTTAATTTCCAATTTCCGACTCCGTTCTATTTAATTTCGATATCATTTTAATTTAACTTCACTTAACAAAGTTAAGTCTCAATTTAAATTTTCAATCCGATTTGAATTCCTTTCAAATCAATCAAACACACTAGTATCTCTATAATTTGATAAAATTATTTCTTTTCTATACAAAAATATAATTTGGGTAAAATTATTTCATTTACCCATTTTTCAAAACAATACCGCATGCATTGCCAGTTCTATGCTTCTCAACACTTGAACTGATCAACAAACGCAATACAAACCATTTGTATATAAAAATTTACAAATACGCTCTCATATATATATACACTCAATCTCGATCTAGGGTATTACTAACCCCATCTCTATCGAGTTACACCACAGAGCCAAGGTTATCACTAAACCAATAGCTCTGATACCACTGTAACGACCCGGGGATTTTCGACTCCGAAAATCAACATCAAACTACCATGTTGACCATTCAGACATCGAACATTCCAGATCATTAATAGAAAGAAGTTAGAGGTTGGGATAAGAAAGAAAGAAATATAAGAATAGAAGGAGAAGAAGAACACCACAACACAGAGTCTCACATCGCAGCGGAACAAAATATAATACATAAATATCAGAGTACACATCTGGACAGTGATAATAATCTGTCCTCATATAACACACAGCGGAATAGTAATATCATACGTCTGGACTCTTCCAGCTCGTCTCTTCACAACAGTCGATAACCTGAACCTGTACACTCCGGGCTAACCCGAGCATTTACAAAACACCGGGTCAGTCTGGTGAACCAGAGTGAGATAAACTCGCACAATATTAAGAGTAAATCATCCAACTTGATTTTTACTTTCAAAATCTTTTCGAAAGAAAAGGATAATCGTAAGACCAAATCCACACATAAATACGGACGGTTTTTACCTTACGATAACCCAAAACAGTTTTGAAACCAATATTTTTCTGATATTATAATAATGTCTAAATACAAGTAAATAACAATCTAGTGGAACGCTTGCATCTCACGCTCCCTATATATAGTATACAATCAAAAACCGCGGGCGCTTATTGGAGATTGGATTTCCAACTTGACAAGGTATGGGACCACCTTCCGCACTTGTATCTCTAGAGGCGAATACACTGGGTTCAACAAGAACGTCTTGCAACCCGGCCCTCACATGACCGACCACTCATTTCGCTTGAGTGTATCGAATGTATATCACCGACGGTTGGGCTCAAACCACCGTCTCCCGACAAGGGACAGCATCGAAACATAGATTAAAGAAGCAAATAGAATTTCTTTAGATAGGTGATTATACACCCTAATGGGAGCGACCCACATAGCCATGCTGCCTGCCCGATTTTTGTCATTTCCCGGTTGATGAGGCTTGAGGTCAGAATACTCTTGATCATCTGGTCGTCATTCACTTTGAATGCCACATCGTCAGATCCATCAGATATCACTAATTGACGTCCCCAAAAATACTCTAGCTGGAGCTAAGAGAACGGCGATTCCCCGCCAACAACTATCGCATGTTTGAAGAAATCAACGTACGTGACCCTTTGGAAATACTCTGTCGGACATCCGTCCATATACGTCATCCAGGAACATGATGAACCGAAGGCACTCTCCTACCGCATCCATATAGGAATCACCCCATGAATCAGTAGCGAGAAGTCCTTGCAACCCGTAGACTCCAACCACGACAGAATCACAGCTTATCACTGCTTGCCAGGCAGAGAATATTAGTGGTTCTTCTGTTTATGAAAACCCACGGTCTTCAATACTCCATCTCGATCATCCTCTGAGATCTTCACGTATTTGTTGGACGGAATGGTTTTCGAATATAAATTCGATCCCGGTCTTTCCATACCAACAATCGTATTGGACATGTTTGATAGTCGGTGTTTTAACTATCAAAATAAACAGTGTTTCAATCATGACATTCCAATGAATTCACTGGTTCAGTATTCAGCATCACTTGGCCTTTAAATTTAAATCAAATTAGTTCACTTCTGTTAAATAAAACTTATAACTCTTTAATATTGAACATACGATATTTGGATAACTCTAATTTGATTTAACTCTAATGGATTAACTCAAACTGATTAACTCTAACTGGTTAACTCTAATTGATTAACTCGACTTATTTAACTCCTATCGATTAACTAATACTCGACTTAAATCCATTCGCTTGACTCTAGATCACAGCGATCACAATGGTTACGCCTGATTCCCTCAGGAAACATCCGACCGTCGTAGGCTATCTGCAGCCCTGCGAATTTCGCTAGCAGTCGTACGAAATGGCAACACATCTTGAATACTATGTTTGACTAACCCTATCTTGGATAACTATATTTTTATATACAATTGCCTTCGAAACCATTTCGATATAATACTTAGTAAAATGACTTATAACCTTATTCAATTCCCCACTTAATTCTCCCTTCCCACATATTTGTTACACCATTCTCTATTATTTAAATTGGGAAATCCATTAGTTTTTAATAAGGGAATTTATAGCACATATGTGATAACGCTGTTTAGATTTATAGCACATATGTTATAACAATAGCGTTTTTAATTACTATTTAGATTTACAAAACAAAAGCGCTATAATCGCTGTTTAGGTTTACAAAACATTTACCATAGCAACAGCGCTAAAATCGCTATTAGATTCACAAACATATATTATAACAACAGCGCTAAAATCGCTGTTTAAATTTTTAAAACATATTCACTAACGTCTCTTACGATTACCAACTAATACTATCTTCAGATAATCCCGATGTTGTTCAAGTTGGGGTATTTTAATTACCTCTCAGACCTTGATCAACAACGTTCTTATCCTCAGATGAATATCAGTTGTAACCAACTCGATATGCCATTCCAGTTTCAAACTGGTCGATTTAGTTAACTCAAAACTCGATTCCAATTAACCCTCACTTTAAATAAATTAAAAATATAATTAATTTAAAAAGAAAAAATTCCATTAATTGTTTCCTTTACAAAACAATTATCAAAGTTTTAACCACTAGATTCATTTTTCATTCTCGTACTTGTAGATCTGATTATCATCAGAATTTCTTTATAAAATAAATTCATAACAAATCAAAGTCTTAAATAATATATATATTTATTTCTCTTTATTAACCTTATTCAAAATAATATATTCAAAACCCAACTCCAGTTATAAAGTAAATTTTATAACTTCATCTTTATCGATTTCCCTGACGGTGAATCAAGATTTACAACACGGTTGATTTTATAGGCCATACGCTGCCAAATAACCAACCAATACCACCCATTTGTTTAAACACAACACAGGTTGAATGTTCAGTCCAAAAGCAACACTCAAATCAATCAACCCAAACAGGACAGTTCATATGTGATAATATGAAAACAAGCAATATTTGAGGAATCCGGTTGGATCCCTCCAACCTGTTCTTCCCTGTATTCAAATGGTTATCTCAAATCAGACTGTTCAGTTTTGTTTAACTTATAAACTGAATAACGACCATTTAACATCAACCACAAGCAATTCCAAACAATGCAACCATTTAAACACGTTTATTAATAAACGTGACCAACCAAGGTGAGTTACCTTTATTGGAACCTGTAACAACCCGTATTTTTCGATAACGTGTTAAGACGAGAATCAAGGCATAATTTAATTTTAAATTCTGAATCAAAGTGAAACGGGCTATGCCATTGCGTTCGTCTCGGAAAAATACGCGAAATAGAGTCCGAGTTTTCGAAAATCGGAGTCCGTATGACCAAGATATGGCCTCGCGAAGTTTCACGAAAAATTCCCAAATTAAAGTATACTTAATTAAGTGAAATGGGTTGCGCAGAGAAATATATATATATTGATATATATATATATATAATTGAAAATTAATTAAATAAATATGCAAAATGGTTCAAAACAACGAATTGGGAGAGGGGAATAACCGAACCGGCCGATTTTTGAGGTCGACCCGAGCCCGCTGGGTCGACTAGGGGTTAATCCAGGGTGTTTGGCTGTCAACCCGTGGGCCGATTCGCTCAAATGCAGATTTTGCATTTGGATGGTTCTCATGGTCCATCTTTAATCTAAAGGCCCTAGATGGTTCCTACACTTGACTTCTTCCCCAAGACATGCTTTGATGGCTTGGATTGGATCTAGGTTTAATCCTATGGCCTAAAACACTTGCCTAATCTATAAATAAGACCCTAACCTATCCTAAACCCTCATTATTCACTCATGTAACTAAACTATGGCAAAATTTCTACTCTCATGGCCTCCATCTCAAATCCCTAGAGCCTATGCATTCAAATCGGGTTCAAATCAAAAGATGCAAGCTTGCTACACCAAAGAGAGGCAAAATCAACGTTGCTATGCGAGTTTCATGACGATTCTTCAACAAAGGAGGCACCTTTCTTAGCCAAGATGATTCATGCTTCTTTCCCTAGGCCTAACTATGTAAGTTCTAGCTACTTTTAGATGGAAACGGTAGTTTTGATAATGACATGGGATAAAATGAGGCTAAACATGATTATGCGAACCTATATGAACCTTACCTTGCCTCTTGTGTTCATGATTATGATTTTAGGCCATGTGAGTGACTTAATCATGCCTCTCATGCTATGCATAACCTAGTTTAACTTGCAAGTTTGGATCTTTATGCATGAAATGCTAGCATGAACCTTTAGGAACCACTTTATGTGTGAAACATTGGCTAAGACAAGATTTTGGGGCTTATGCATGTTTATGAACCCAAACCCCTTATGGTAACATGCAAGTTTGTGGCCAAATCCTTTATGAGATTATGCATGCTCGTGGCCAATCCCCTCTTTTAAGTTGTGCATGTTTATGGCTAAACCCTTTTTGATAATATGCATGTTTGTGGCCAAATTACCTTATGACACTATGCATGTTTATGGCCAATCCCTTTATGATGTTATGCATGTGGAAGCCAAGCCCTTTTTAGCATCATGCATGTTTTGAGACCAATATGTGACATAGTATCCTTACTATGTTGACTCGCTTTGCTTGCGTTGGGAAAACACGATTTTGGGTAGTTAGATAAACATGAACATGTCGCGAAATCTTAACTTGATTATGACATGTGTTTATACTTGAAAATATGACTTGGAAGATAACATGGAAGTTGGCATGTAAGTATGCATAAAAACATGAGCTTGGGAATTTACCTATTAAGTTAGGTCTACCCTTTGGGAATTTACCTATTAAGTTAGGTCTACCCAAATGCTTGAAAACTTGTAACATGTTTTGGAAACATGATGAACTTAGATAATATAAGTGTGGCCAACTCGAGGTTGGGTTGAGTTTGCAACGTAAAACTACCCGGAACCGACCGGCCTAACTAGTAGTTGCAAACAATAGGACCCAATGTGAGAAGTTGGTCATGTCGCGCTTAAGACCCGAGGTTAGACTAGGTTGTGGTGTAAATCTACCCGGACCCGCCCGGCTTAACTAGTAACCACAACAAGGTCTAATGTGAGAGGTTAAGAGTGCATTAATTGAATTAATGCCACATGATAAGGTTAAGTAAATTTGACTAATGACACTTAACCGATATGACACGAATGGGTAGGTTAAGTGGGACCGGACTTGATCCCTTAATGACACTTAACCATGCAAGATGATTAGGAGATGGGGTTAAGTAATTTACACTTAACTAATCCGACTGGGTAATTAGATGGGGTTAAGTAATTAAGACTTAACTAACCTAACCATGGTAATTAGATGGGGTTAAGTAATCCACACTTAACTAATCTAAACGCGGTAATTCGATGGGGTTAAGTAAAACACTTAACCAATTTAAACTTGGTATTTCAATGAGGTCAAGTAACCCATACTTAACCAACTTAACTTGGTAATTTAATGGGGTTAAGTTAAACACTTAACTAATTTAACACGATGATTTGATAAGGTTAAGTGACCTATACTTAACCAATCTAACTCGTTAATTTGATGAGGTTAAGTTAACCTATACTTAACCAATCTAACGTAAAAACATGATAAGGCTAAGTCACGAATCGTTTCGAATACGCTTGACCGATTTGACTCGGTAATTTGATAGGGTCAAATTAATATATACTTAACCAATCTAAAATGATAATTAGACGAGGTTAAGTCATGGATTGCTTGATATACTTAACCAACTTGACACATGGTCTGTAGGGTTAAGTCTTGGACTTGGATACTTAGCCAGTTTCGACATGTTTTGTAGACGGGTTAAGTTGTGAACTTAAGTCACACTTAACCCATTAGATAAACCCTAATTCGGAGGATTAGGTAAATAACCATAGTTAACAAGGATAATGGAAATGAGGCTAAGTGGTAAACCTTAGTTAAGGGAAACTAAGTAATAATTCTTAGTCAAAGAAACTTGACCACTTCTTAGATAGATTAGTAACCCGATACGTTAGGTCAACGTTTAAGTATGCGTGTAGGAGCAGGCTATCTGATTTAGATAAAGGCTCCAACGAACTGGGTAACGAAGCAGCGGCTTCGGGGAACGTGAGGATATTCTTGGGATCCCTCTGTGAGGTCGCAGATGATCATCCTGGGCTCACAAGAGGTTAAGGTCTGCGTTAGAAGAACCAAGAGTATGCCTTGTTTGCTATACGAGTGACCTAAAGACTGGGATGGATAGCAGTGAGTCAACGAATACATGATAGTGCCCTAGATAGCAAGTTCGTCGATCATCTACCATCTTGAGTCAAGCGTGTACGTACGGAAAGGCAGGGAACACCCAACAGACCATAATTGCTATCTAATTATGGGTGAGGTAGGCCGTAGGATGTGGGCTGGCCGGAGTGTAGTTCTCATGCAAGATTTTCTCTTGTGTTGCCTTTCACTAGTTGAGGGAGGGGTCTCGTGGGACCATAGCCACGTGTAGAAAAGCAGACCTTAGTATCTGCATCGGCAGATAAATCTAAAGCTCCCGACCGAGTCCTGTATTTCTTGTTTTGCCCTGTGACAGGACTCGGATGGCACGATGTGATACATGTGCATACAGTTATAGAAAAACGATTCACGATGAATGCGTGGGAAAAAGGGCGCGGTTGAGGGTTAGCGTAATCCCTAGTGGCCTAGGTGGTTTAACCCAAACCGAAATACGAAAGCGTGCAATAGGTAAGCGTAATCCCTAGTGGTGCTAGGTGGCGTAAGTCCTAGTAGTTCAAACGATGATTCATATGGAAGAGCCTAGCTAGAGCAAGGGTGACAGTCCAAACGATTTCAAGGAAAATACGACATGAGGAAGCCCGTACGAGGTACGGCAAAGGACTGAACTTATATACATGGAAAGAAACATATGATTTTGAGTAACCTATATATGCGGTATATTAGGTTGACATGGACCATTACACGACTTTGGGCAAGGGACATTCATGGTTAACACATGACGCGGGTAGGGATACTAGTACGAGAGGTGCAGAGCAAATATACATGTTAGAACTAGGAAGAATATACATAATAGATACCGTGGGATGTTAGACGGGGTAGATACCTTGGGATAATGTACTCGATAGAAATATGACGATGTGATGACTTGACTTATCATAACACCGTAGTTTATCATGATACCTTAGTTTACCTTGCCACAGTAGTTCAACCGGCTACCCTGGTTTATCTATCTTGTAGTTATCCTTATGTTTACTTTCAGTTTATGCATGTCATGTTACCTTTACCTGTTTTTATACTGGAAGTAGATAGGACTTACTCAGTCTTTTTGACTGACCCATTTTGTTTCGCCTCTTTTCTTCCGTTCCCCCCCCCCAGGTTTCAGGGAGGAAACAATGCTGTTTAGTTCGGGCTTCTTCTGCTTGAAGGTCATCATGGATGGCTTGGACTTCTCTTGGCTATGGCTACTTTACAGTTTTAATTGGGGAATAATTTATGAAAAAGGTTTCATGCTTCTTTATTTCGGCAAGACAGGTTTTGATGTACTCTGATGTAAAAAGGCTTTTGACCTCATTTATTAATGTTATAAAAGTTTGTTTTTACTTCCGCTATTTTATATGTTCTGTCTTGTGATGTTTCTGTGCATGTTTACCAATAATGCCCCTCTAAAGCTAGTGCATTCCTTTGCGAGTGACCCTAGCGGAGGCGGGGTGTTACATTTGGTATCAGAGCAGAAGGTTACTAGACTGGGCAAAAGTTTTTAAAGACCTTCTGAAAATTATTTGAAAATCGTTTACAAAGAAGCATTTTTTTCAAGAAAATTTTCTTTTAAAAAGAAAAAGGCTATTCCCCAAAGGCCATTAGCATTATCCTTGTTTCCTTGATTGAATCTCTTTTCCTTTCTTTCCTCCATCTGTAGTCACAGTGGTTTTGACTGCGACTAGTCTTTCTAGCTGCGTAAGTGTTTTCCGTACGATGGAGGTGGTTCTCGAGAGACCGTTGCAGAGTTATGCATGAAAGGATAGTAAGAACAAGGATAAAGGATACGAGCTCAGGGATAAGCAACATGTTGGTATGGCTGAGTCCTAAAAGGAGGGAGAAAGATGAACAATGAAACCCATGACGAGAGAGTACCTTTGGTATGGTGAAACGGGACGGATAGTTAAGTATCATGGAACAAGGACAAGATCATTCGGAGGGCAATAGTATGCTCTCATTTCTAGGGTACCTCAGAAGGAGGGTAACGATCTTGTTAAAGGTTTAGCTTTTCTTCTCTATCATCCTGTCGAGACTTTGTTTTGATCCCCGCATCATTTAAGTCCGCTTCGGTAGTTGAGTCTCTGCACCTTAAGTACTAACATAATAGAGAATCCCATTTTTGTCTCAAGTCCTATTGGAAGATCGGTCCATTTACTCATGGCTTGTTTGGATTTGAGAATGTCTATATCAAGTGTTGAGCTTGGAAATAATGCTTATGTTTATAAGTTGTGGATGGATTCTAGGGATGAAGTGGTTATCTAGTAAGGGGTGCCACTCTCGGTTTTGATAGGAGGGTAGTTAGACTCTTGACTAGCCTTGGTAATACCCTCGAAGTCTCGTGGAACCTTTTGGGTTTGGTCATGATTAGTTACCTAGAATCCCTAGATACCTCTATTGGAAATTTGAAGCCCGATCGAGTGGTGTTCACCGATAAGACGGATGGTTTATTTCACTTATGCATGGGTTATAGAAATCACCCTAGTAAGTGCGCTTGATAACCTGGTTTGCATCTGTTTACTTCCAAGAGAAAGTTCTTCTACGTGGAATACCTTATGGTACGAGGTCCGAGATTCACTAGTGAATTTTGGAAAGCTTGCATGAGATCATGAGTACGCAGTCATGTTTGCGTCAAGTATTCTAGGAAAAGGATAAGTGCAAGTGGAACGAGGGGCGACGAGGAAATGAGTTCCAACTCATGTTATGAAAACAGGAAATAAGAAGCTGCGAAATCGTGAAGTAAAAGGGGCGGTCAAGGCATGAAGGAACTAAGCTCAAGGTAATGCGACTCAGGAGACTGAAGACTAAATACGTGCATGATATCTCTTTTGGGAATATATCCTCGATCCCTGTTTTTCTGTTGAGCTTGCTTGTAGGCTATCTTTTATGGATATCCTCTCGGTCTGTCTCTGTTACAAACCCCGTACGGAGTTTGTTTTGTTTATCTTCTCGACCCTGTTTCAGGGAATCTTAGGTAGAACCCTATGGATGTAAACATGTATTTGAAACATGTTATGGTTGATATGGTTGCAAATGGTTGCAAGTGGTTGCTCGTGGATGCGCGAATTTACATTAGATATTAGCTCGACTCGGTCACATTTCATATTGCATATGCACGAGTATTTATACTTGTTTATGGATGAAATCGAATGTATTATCATGCGGTTGTCGCATATGAATGAATGATTGTGCACGCATATAGTATCTATATGACTAGGACTATTTGCATACATATTGGATTCATGGCACTATACATATTTTTGCATTAGAAAGATTATCCAGGCCTGATCATTAGCATTAGCTAAGGAACATGTACACACACGTTTTGCATATATTCATACAGCATTAGAAATCATCTAAGGACAATGGTTGCTTGTGGATGATGTTTTGAGTAGATGGATGATGGATGGTAGGATATGTTCTTCCTAACTTGGAGATTTCGGGGACGAAATCCTAAAAGGTGGGGAGAATGTAACAACCCGTATTTTTCGATAACGTGTTAAGACGAGAATCAAGGCATAATTTAATTTTAAATTCTGAATCAAAGTGAAACGGGCTATGCCATTGCGTTCGTCTCGGAAAAATACGCGAAATAGAGTCCGAGTTTTCGAAAATCGGAGTCCGTATGACCAAGATATGGCCTCGCGAAGTTTCACGAAAAATTCCCAAATTAAAGTATACTTAATTAAGTGAAATGGGTTGCGCAGAGAAATATATATATATTGATATATATATATATAATTGAAAATTAATTAAATAAATATGCAAAATGGTTCAAAACAGCGAATTGGGAGAGGGGAATAACCGAACCGGCCGATTTTTGAGGTCGACCCGAGCCCGCTGGGTCGACTAGGGGTTAATCCAGGGTGTTTGGCTGTCAACCCGTGGGCCGATTCGCTCAAATGCAGATTTTGCATTTGGATGGTTCTCATGGTCCATCTTTAATCTAAAGGCCCTAGATGGTTCCTACACTTGACTTCTTCCCCAAGACATGCTTTGATGGCTTGGATTGGATCTAGGTTTAATCCTATGGCCTAAAACACTTGCCTAATCTATAAATAAGACCCTAACCTATCCTAAACCCTCATTATTCACTCATGTAACTAAACTATGGCAAAATTTCTACTCTCATGGCCTCCATCTCAAATCCCTAGAGCCTATGCATTCAAATCGGGTTCAAATCAAAAGATGCAAGCTTGCTACACCAAAGAGAGGCAAAATCAACGTTGCTATGCGAGTTTCATGACGATTCTTCAACAAAGGAGGCACCTTTCTTAGCCAAGATGATTCATGCTTCTTTCCCTAGGCCTAACTATGTAAGTTCTAGCTACTTTTAGATGGAAACGGTAGTTTTGATAATGACATGGGATAAAATGAGGCTAAACATGATTATGCGAACCTATATGAACCTTACCTTGCCTCTTGTGTTCATGATTATGATTTTAGGCCATGTGAGTGACTTAATCATGCCTCTCATGCTATGCATAACCTAGTTTAACTTGCAAGTTTGGATCTTTATGCATGAAATGCTAGCATGAACCTTTAGGAACCACTTTATGTGTGAAACATTGGCTAAGACAAGATTTTGGGGCTTATGCATGTTTATGAACCCAAACCCCTTATGGTAACATGCAAGTTTGTGGCCAAATCCTTTATGAGATTATGCATGCTCGTGGCCAATCCCCTCTTTTAAGTTGTGCATGTTTATGGCTAAACCCTTTTTGATAATATGCATGTTTGTGGCCAAATTACCTTATGACACTATGCATGTTTATGGCCAATCCCTTTATGATGTTATGCATGTGGAAGCCAAGCCCTTTTTAGCATCATGCATGTTTTGAGACCAATATGTGACATAGTATCCTTACTATGTTGACTCGCTTTGCTTGCGTTGGGAAAACACGATTTTGGGTAGTTAGATAAACATGAACATGTCGCGAAATCTTAACTTGATTATGACATGTGTTTATACTTGAAAATATGACTTGGAAGATAACATGGAAGTTGGCATGTAAGTA
Source organism: Allium sativum (assembly GCA_030737875.1). Classification (NCBI taxonomy): domain Eukaryota; kingdom Viridiplantae; phylum Streptophyta; class Magnoliopsida; order Asparagales; family Amaryllidaceae; genus Allium; species Allium sativum. Next base: position 663,003,227 of record CM060913.1, read on the forward strand.
TGCATAAAAACATGAGCTTGGGAATTTACCTATTAAGTTAGGTCTACCCTTTGGGAATTTACCTATTAAGTTAGGTCTACCCAAATGCTTGAAAACTTGTAACATGTTTTGGAAACATGATGAACTTAGATAATATAAGTGTGGCCAACTCGAGGTTGGGTTGAGTTTGCAACGTAAAACTACCCGGAACCGACCGGCCTAACTAGTAGTTGCAAACAATAGGACCCAATGTGAGAAGTTGGTCATGTCGCGCTTAAGACCCGAGGTTAGACTAGGTTGTGGTGTAAATCTACCCGGACCCGCCCGGCTTAACTAGTAACCACAACAAGGTCTAATGTGAGAGGTTAAGAGTGCATTAATTGAATTAATGCCACATGATAAGGTTAAGTAAATTTGACTAATGACACTTAACCGATATGACACGAATGGGTAGGTTAAGTGGGACCGGACTTGATCCCTTAATGACACTTAACCATGCAAGATGATTAGGAGATGGGGTTAAGTAATTTACACTTAACTAATCCGACTGGGTAATTAGATGGGGTTAAGTAATTAAGACTTAACTAACCTAACCATGGTAATTAGATGGGGTTAAGTAATCCACACTTAACTAATCTAAACGCGGTAATTCGATGGGGTTAAGTAAAACACTTAACCAATTTAAACTTGGTATTTCAATGAGGTCAAGTAACCCATACTTAACCAACTTAACTTGGTAATTTAATGGGGTTAAGTTAAACACTTAACTAATTTAACACGATGATTTGATAAGGTTAAGTGACCTATACTTAACCAATCTAACTCGTTAATTTGATGAGGTTAAGTTAACCTATACTTAACCAATCTAACGTAAAAACATGATAAGGCTAAGTCACGAATCGTTTCGAATACGCTTGACCGATTTGACTCGGTAATTTGATAGGGTCAAATTAATATATACTTAACCAATCTAAAATGATAATTAGACGAGGTTAAGTCATGGATTGCTTGATATACTTAACCAACTTGACACATGGTCTGTAGGGTTAAGTCTTGGACTTGGATACTTAGCCAGTTTCGACATGTTTTGTAGACGGGTTAAGTTGTGAACTTAAGTCACACTTAACCCATTAGATAAACCCTAATTCGGAGGATTAGGTAAATAACCATAGTTAACAAGGATAATGGAAATGAGGCTAAGTGGTAAACCTTAGTTAAGGGAAACTAAGTAATAATTCTTAGTCAAAGAAACTTGACCACTTCTTAGATAGATTAGTAACCCGATACGTTAGGTCAACGTTTAAGTATGCGTGTAGGAGCAGGCTATCTGATTTAGATAAAGGCTCCAACGAACTGGGTAACGAAGCAGCGGCTTCGGGGAACGTGAGGATATTCTTGGGATCCCTCTGTGAGGTCGCAGATGATCATCCTGGGCTCACAAGAGGTTAAGGTCTGCGTTAGAAGAACCAAGAGTATGCCTTGTTTGCTATACGAGTGACCTAAAGACTGGGATGGATAGCAGTGAGTCAACGAATACATGATAGTGCCCTAGATAGCAAGTTCGTCGATCATCTACCATCTTGAGTCAAGCGTGTACGTACGGAAAGGCAGGGAACACCCAACAGACCATAATTGCTATCTAATTATGGGTGAGGTAGGCCGTAGGATGTGGGCTGGCCGGAGTGTAGTTCTCATGCAAGATTTTCTCTTGTGTTGCCTTTCACTAGTTGAGGGAGGGGTCTCGTGGGACCATAGCCACGTGTAGAAAAGCAGACCTTAGTATCTGCATCGGCAGATAAATCTAAAGCTCCCGACCGAGTCCTGTATTTCTTGTTTTGCCCTGTGACAGGACTCGGATGGCACGATGTGATACATGTGCATACAGTTATAGAAAAACGATTCACGATGAATGCGTGGGAAAAAGGGCGCGGTTGAGGGTTAGCGTAATCCCTAGTGGCCTAGGTGGTTTAACCCAAACCGAAATACGAAAGCGTGCAATAGGTAAGCGTAATCCCTAGTGGTGCTAGGTGGCGTAAGTCCTAGTAGTTCAAACGATGATTCATATGGAAGAGCCTAGCTAGAGCAAGGGTGACAGTCCAAACGATTTCAAGGAAAATACGACATGAGGAAGCCCGTACGAGGTACGGCAAAGGACTGAACTTATATACATGGAAAGAAACATATGATTTTGAGTAACCTATATATGCGGTATATTAGGTTGACATGGACCATTACACGACTTTGGGCAAGGGACATTCATGGTTAACACATGACGCGGGTAGGGATACTAGTACGAGAGGTGCAGAGCAAATATACATGTTAGAACTAGGAAGAATATACATAATAGATACCGTGGGATGTTAGACGGGGTAGATACCTTGGGATAATGTACTCGATAGAAATATGACGATGTGATGACTTGACTTATCATAACACCGTAGTTTATCATGATACCTTAGTTTACCTTGCCACAGTAGTTCAACCGGCTACCCTGGTTTATCTATCTTGTAGTTATCCTTATGTTTACTTTCAGTTTATGCATGTCATGTTACCTTTACCTGTTTTTATACTGGAAGTAGATAGGACTTACTCAGTCTTTTTGACTGACCCATTTTGTTTCGCCTCTTTTCTTCCGTTCCCCCCCCCCAGGTTTCAGGGAGGAAACAATGCTGTTTAGTTCGGGCTTCTTCTGCTTGAAGGTCATCATGGATGGCTTGGACTTCTCTTGGCTATGGCTACTTTACAGTTTTAATTGGGGAATAATTTATGAAAAAGGTTTCATGCTTCTTTATTTCGGCAAGACAGGTTTTGATGTACTCTGATGTAAAAAGGCTTTTGACCTCATTTATTAATGTTATAAAAGTTTGTTTTTACTTCCGCTATTTTATATGTTCTGTCTTGTGATGTTTCTGTGCATGTTTACCAATAATGCCCCTCTAAAGCTAGTGCATTCCTTTGCGAGTGACCCTAGCGGAGGCGGGGTGTTACAGAACCCATCGTTAAAAATAACGATTTGGTAATTTCACTGAAATTAAACACAGTTTAATTTCATCAGTTAAATCAATAGATAACAGTCAACCACTGGCAAGCAGAGCACACAAAATAAAAATACCCAATTTATATAAAATATAAATGGGGAAAACTGAGTGAGTTTAACTCACCTTGATTTGTTCGTCGCTGAGCATTTCATTCGATTAAATTAAACCAGCGTTCAGTTTAACTGAAAGTTCCAGATGTTATCAACTTTGTTCAACCAGCTCCGTCATTTTGCGCTTGTCGATACGGAACTGACGCCACTTGTTTCATTTAACTCTGTCACTATATATGATAACGTTATGAATTATAGGTTGTTTGCTATTTAAATTTAAACGTTATTAAAACCTAAACAATATTTTATTAAAACTTCCCTAAGCATATTACTATATAGTCCGGCACGCTTAGAAAACTGAATTGGCGATTGCATTATATAGATCCCGCATTAGGAAGTTTAAACCTTCTCATTCACTTATAAATTTTATTTGGCCACATCGTTTATTTCCTATCACCTTAAATATAAACTATTAAAGGTACAACTTTTAACATTATACCCTAAGTACTACATATGCTAATTTATAAATAGTGGCCCAATGTTTTCAATCATTAACTGGACCGGTTGCTTTTCCCTAAATCAAAACTTCATACTTAAACACCAGCTTTAGACCCATATAACCAAAATTAGGTACAAGTATAATGTACTTAGGCCCGCTATAAATTATACCCAGCACGCACTGTACAACTTCCATTTTCTTAAGCATATTTTCAACCGTATTAGCAAATTATAAACATGGGTTGAACATCATTAGGAAGATTAGGCATGGTAAATAGGTTCAGGTACACACCGTAGCTTTTTATCTGGCAATTTAATTACTACGTTAGGCAACATTTTTATATATGTACTATTAGATAAATATATCGTTAAGGACGATAAGATCCTAACTAAAATGATTAGTCATATAGATATATTTAGGAAGTAATCATACCCCACTGCTCCTCTTTCTCTTTGCGTTCACCCCCCTCATGTTCACAGAACCCCGCTGGATCCAGCGTTCATGCGCCTCTCGCAACTCCTCACTTCTGTTCAGCAGCTCTATCATCCCATCTTCCCCGCTTCTTCTTTTCTTTCCACATCTTCTTTTTGTTCCCATAAAAGCACCTCGGCTCGAGTGCCACTACACTGCATGCTGCCTACACCGGGTTCACCACCATATGCCGCGCATGCTGCCACCTTATACACCACACTCCTTCCCCCATTCTGATAAACCTACCCCGTTACTGATCTCGGACCCATCTACCTTCTACTCCACGCCTTGACAGCCACGCCACCATGTACGGTTCCTACTCCACCGCGCTCCTACCGAACTGCTGCCATCACTGGGGACTGCGCCTCCATCATGGACCTGTGCTGCCAATGTTCATCACCCCATGCCATTCTCAGACCACTGGAGCACCGTCAGAACACACCGGAGGATGCGCCGCACCTCCTTCTTCCCACTTGTAAATCTTCCCTTGCATCGCTAGTACCACCAACGTCCAGACCCTCTGAACATGTACCACAGTTCACCCTGATCCGAACTACCTCTTCAGTTCCTTGGTTAACGACTTCCGCAACTTCGTGGTTTTGAGCTCTTTTTGAGTGGAAAAAAAATGGAATAAAATGATGGGTTCGGGTTTATTTGTTGAGGAATAGTTTGAAGTCTGGCTTTGTATTTATAGGGAGGTATATACGTGCAGGCCACGGTACCATTATATATTTATATATTGATGGGTAGGTATATATATAGCCGTATAGGCTAGCATGTGTACAGGTTGAGGTTTCAAAGAGACTTGGTCGGCACGGGTTTTTGGAAAGTCATTTTCATGGGTACAACGTGGTCGACAAGGCTACTGTGTGATGGTATTTGCAAGGTAGGACTACAAGGTGTTGTTCCTTTCAAATCTTAGGCGGCGTGTGCAGATTTAGAGTATGCAGCATGAAATTTCTTAAGTAAAGTGGCTGTGTAGTCTTTTTCAGTTGAAGTACAAGACATAGGGTAGGCTTTTGTAGCCTTACTTCCAGGTTGTCTGAAAATAAGTTTCGGTAAAAGCTGCGTGGTTCCATGTAGTATGTGCGTTAATTATTATAGGATGGGAAAAAAAAATCTAAGCATTAAAATATTTAACGAAACTTTACCGTTAAGTAACACGCAGAAATCACCATAAACGACTTTCGTTTACTGATAAAAAAACTAATCTTGGTGTAAAAAGGTATTCCGAATCCAATGGAACAAGTTTCGCCGAAATCCGAGGTCGTATGAAAATTTTTCCTTTATAAAACCAGAAATAAACACACGTTTTAATTTTTCACGGTCACTAGATAAGTCAAATAAATTTGAAACCTTGAAATCCAAAAAAAATTCTTCGATACGAATCCAACGGCACTAGTTTCGTCGCATTCTGAGATTGTTTCCCCGGTAGGCCATTTTTACGTGCACCGCACTGCCAGTTTTGACACCAAATTCCCCGGTCTCCAAAAATAACAAACTATATAGCTATCCTGACTCTAATCGACGATACGAACTCAACGGAACTGGTTTCGTGGCCTAACTCGATCGTCTGCTCCAGTATACTCAAATATCTCTCTATTGAATTGAATTAATTATTTGGCTGCCAAAAGTACGGGACGTTACACTTATTCATTCATTGCAATAGAGATATTTTCTTGTCGTCATTATATGTATTGTGTATTACACTTCCATTCACAAGTTACCCGACTTGTGTATGTGATTGGGACGATAATTTTTCACTCATCGCCCAAGTGCACAAATTAGCTTATTATTTGTTTGTTGGTTGAAACCCCACATGGGTGTAGGGATGAAATTTATATACACTAATCCCAATATTTAGTTGTATGTTGATCGTTAGATCGTTAGGCTGCGATGAGCGTTATTATTTAATTTTAACGCTTACACAGTGGAAATTACACTTTGGATGTAGATGGATGATTTGATGATTTTACTTTTATTGTCATATATATGATGTGTGTGAAATCCATATAATCCAAATTATATGGTAAATGTTTGAGTCGCATTTCAATTTAGGTGTTCTTTTAAATAAGAATATTTTTACATTAGAAATACTTTTTATATAAAGTGCATATATTTTCATAATATATTTTTAATCAACTATATGTTAAAACAAAGAATATTTGTAAAAGATAAAGAATTTGTAATATCAAGAATACTTCTCATTTAGAGTCTTTATATAAAGAATATTTTTATGATTATTTTAAAATATGTTTTTAAAAGATTACTAGCATTTGCAATTATATTTTGTGATATGAAATAAATTGAGATGTGAAGTGGATTTATCGTGGACGATGTTTTAAACGACAATTGTCCTTTAATCCAATTTACATTGAAATTATTATTTGGAATTTATAAATCTATTTTATAGATTTAAAAAGGCATTTTCTAAAAATCAAGTTTTTCCGATTTAATATATTAAATAGGAATTAAGTGGAAATTTGATTGGTAATAATCGAAATGGGCTTCTGTAAAAGAAGACCGATATTATATGTGGAATTTAAGAGGCTTTGCTGTTATTCCATTTATATTATTAGTCTGATACAGAAATCTATATCGATTATGTATTGATTTGATTTCTGTGGAATTCCATATTTCGGAAATTGATTTATAAATTTTATTTTCAGTGTTTATCTTTGATAAAATTAATGAGAATCTTTTAAAACGAACATCTTATTAAAAGAATACTCGGAGTTGGTGTGACGGCCTGGAATTTTGCTCGATCTAAATCAGTCGTTAAACCGATCTAGACCGTTCGAAACCCCTGACTGTTTGAGAACAGGACAAAACAGAACACAAACAGAAGAACATTTCATTGTATATTACAACAATGCATCAGATTACAAGAATATACAGAGTATAAATGAATAAATATTACGCAGAAATATCAGAGATTACAATAAATTACATAGCAGCGGAAAATAATACAAAGCACAACTGAAGGTGATATACGAATACAGAGCTTTCCGGATATCATTCCAGCTGTAAACCAGGATCCTGTGAATATAAATCTGCAAAACCAAAACTACTAGCTGCCCGTGCGGAAAATAGGGGCACCCAGAGTTTAGGTAAAAACAATAAACTCCAGGTCAGTCATGTGACTGGTGTGAGAACTAAAACAGTTATTTAAAACTTTACTTTTAAAAAGGGAGTAATTCAAGGGACCACGCCGTAACACGGAACGGGTTTCCTCCCAAGAATACCAGTGCATAGAATAAACAACGCAATGCTTTTTCGAAAAATGAAGCTGTTATAAGACCCAGGTCCCATCACACAATGCAACGCAAGCCGGAGGATAGGGTTTTACCTTATAACAGCCAAACATGCTTGATACGTTTAAGACAAATCATTTGATACTATAATAAGTGTATAGTGTCAAAACAATTTCAATCATAAATATAAATCATAGACGGTATGAGTGCCCCATCCCACTATGTCGCCATACTAGGCTCTACAAATAAAGCCGCAATACACGTATTGGAAATTGGATTCCGTCATGAGTCGAGGCAAGGGGCAAGATCCTCTCCGCGTTCGAGACACTCTAGCAAATGCCTCAGGGCTACGCACTCTGGGCAACCCCTGGATGCTTCAGGGCCGGTCCTCACTTACGTTAGAGGATTATTTATTCCTGAACACACGTTTCCCGGTCCTTACAGACCTATAATCGAGGCGCCTCGCATTCCAACAACCACATAGGTGAAAAGTATATAAATGTCAGGGCTGGTAAGTCACTGACACCACCAAAGCTAGAAAGAAACGTCGTGCTCTCCCTGCAGTCCGTATCCCGTTTTTGACTCATACCGAGGTGTGAGGCTCGCGTATTCACGTTATACACAAAGCTGCCACGTAGGCGTGCTTTGATCATCAACCACAAGACTTTGCTTTTCAACAAAAGCCTTGATCATTGCATCTTAGCGTGCCACACAGGCAATTCATGCCATGTGACTGATGTCCATCGATATACAACCTCTGAGCTCGTACGTCTCAGAGAAGGGCGTTAAGCAAAAGAATAAATTCTCCGCCGCCAAACAGATGTATATTTAATAGAAATCAATCAACACAGAATAAAATCCAGTGTCAGACACACAATCCATTACAAGTCCGTTCTGGGTCTGAACAAAACCGGAGGCACTTTCCTCGCATATCCATTCATCTCCAAGTACGTCTGGATGACCACCAACTATTTCCATCCTCTTGGGTGTACTGCCCAATCAGGATCGTCAGTAATTATCCAAACGATGTGAAGACTTCCGGTCTTCGACCACCGTCTTCATCTTCGACTTATCGTCGAATCGGTTATTCAGAATGGGTATAAACCCGGACTTTCCGAACAACCCGCGTATATTAAAACAAATGTTACATAAACACGACATACGCCTCATTCCAATTCATTAGTCACTAACCGCAAATTAGCAAGAGAACAATTTCCCAAACATTAACCCCGAAGGCCGAAACCAACATCAGATCAATACCCAGGAAACCATTCTTCTTAGCCAACCTACAGCTAGTTTCTAAATTCCACATTCTTAGGGAAAGGTTCCCATTAATTTTATCCAAGATAAATTCTTTAAAATTTATCCTGTAATCTTCCCTTGGATGTCATTTAAAACCAAATTATGGTTTTTCAACTAGTCGAGATTACCAAACCGTAACGAAGTAATTATTTATTTTATTTCCCAATCCCAACCTATTCATCCCATGAAGCAAAACTGGTAATACTCCATATCTAACACCACAGTGTTGTCAGTAAAATTAATTACCATCTCACGTTCAAATCTAATTAAAGATTTAACTATCGCTTTGGAGCAAAACTGGTGATACTCCATCCTCGCTTATTTCTAAATTTGATAATTTAGATCATCAATTCGAATTTCAATCTGATTGCAGATTCATTAAAACTCTTTTTACTGGGTTAAAGAACTAGGTGTTGTTTAAAACACAGTTCACGACAAACCCAAATCACATTCTATTTGTTATCAGGTTAAAGAACTAGTGTTATTTAAAACACCGTTCACGATAAACCCATTTCAAATTCAATCAAATATATTAGAAATTCCGATTATTTAAAACCCCTTTTTAAATCTAATTCATTTATTTTAAAAACAATTGGGTTTTAAATTTAGTTCAAAACTAGTTCATTTCGATAAAAATCTATTTTTATCTTTTCAAATATGTAGTTTTTCACCCTAATTTTTCCCAATTCATTTCTTATGATTTTACATAAATTATTACTATTTTTAATAATTTTATCAAGGTCCGTACAGTCGATTTCCAACAATGGCCATCGAACTGCAATTATAGCGACCTTTTTCAAATTTGATTTGGACGTAACTCCAAATCCAACCGTTAGATTTTGAATTTCAAATATTCGTTAGAAAGCTCTTTTCGATACGAACCCAACGGTTCCGGTTTTAGGAGAATCCGACGGTCGGATCTCCCGTAATGTCTGTTTGAAATAAATGGTCGAAATTCACGAACTGCCGCGGCGCGGCGCGTTCTATTCAGGCCATTATATTATATATATAATATATATAATATATATTTCGTCGATTTCTATTTAAAACGAATTATATAAATGGTTTTGAATTCGTTTCAAAAACAATTTCAACCTTCATTTCAAATTCAAATCAAAATTGAATTTCTCCTTATAAATTCGTTTTAAAATTCAGGTTTATTCAATTCAAATTTCAATTCAATTTGAATTCATTTCAATTCGCTTTCAATTCAATTTGAATTCGTTTTCAATTCAATTCAATTCAAATTCGTTTTCTATTCGATTCCATTCAAATTGGTTTTCTAATCGATTCAATTCAAATTAGTTTTCTATTCAATCCATTTCGAAATCGTTATATATTCAATTCATTTCGAAATCGTTATATATTCAATTCATTTCGAAATCGTTATATATTTCATTCATTTCGAAATCGTTTTATATATTCAATTCAAAATGAATAAAATTGATATAAATATCGTTCACGTCAAAATGGCGTCAATCCAATCAACACGGCTTCATATATTTCTATTTTCAAATATTCTATTTCAAATATTTCTATTTCAAATATTTCTTTTTGTCAACACACGACTAATCTCAATGAAAGAGTACCGTCCACGTGTGACTATTTTTGTTAAATTATTTCGTTCAACACATGACTAATCTCAACGGATGAGTATAATCTCAATGAATTAGTACAGTCAACACATGAACCTTTATTTTATATGTTGATAAAGATGTGAATTTTATTATTAAAATATTTCGTTCAACACATGACTAATCTCAATGAATGAGTACAGTCAACACATGAACATTTATTTTATATATTCTTTATCTTCTAAATTGGAATGAGGCCCAATCAATTACCATATAAAGTTAATTATATGGATTCCATACCACACATGTATATAATAGCAACGATAAATAGTCAACCATCAACCAAAGTGCACTACACTGTATAAGCATCAAATATAGATATCTAACGCTTATAACAGCCTGTCAATCAATCGATCGACATTATTTAATCAATCAGGATGAGTGAACTTCAAATTTCATCCCAACACCCGTGTGGGGTTTCAGACAATCAAACACAGATTTTATTCGTGCAGTTGGGCGATGTGTAAAATTTATCGACCCAATCAATGTCCTTCAAATAGGTGTACATAAACAAACCGTCTGGTTTGTAAATGAATATTTTATTTTATTCACTTTCACGTTAAAAATTATATTTTTAACGATAAAACATTTTATTTCAACATATGAATTTCTATTCAGTTCAGTTATTCAATAAAATTGATATTTTTATTTCCTAACTTATTTTAGAAAATTTCGGCGGCATAACGGCACGATACTAGAAACGGGACGAGGCCTAGCCTTATCCCCGGTCTAGTGAAGGCCCACGCCATTCACACATCAATCAAATCAATTTCATTTCACAAAACAACTCAATTCAAATCAAAACTATCTAACTAATTTATGCAACCAAACAAACAAGTCCATGGTCTGTGGACGATTGTGTCGGGTGCTACTAAGCACCGTCTGCATCCTAGTATATATATAACTAGAAAATGAAATTGAAAGGTGAGAAATTCTCACTGATAGCTATCCCGAATCCACGACTCTTCTTATGCAGGAAATCTTCACTGTTCTCGTCTCTTATCGCTTTCGTTGTCCGCTTTCACTACATATGTAAAAATCACATTTTTATATACTGATGTCTTTAAAATAAAAATCACATTTTTATTTATTCACTTTCAATTTAAAAATCATATTTTTAATTCTCTACCTACATTTAAAAATCGAATTTTTATTCCGTTATTCAATATATAAAAATCGAATTTTTACTACTATGTTATATAGATAAAAATTATATTTTTATCACGCTATTTTCCATATAAAGATTTCGCCTTTTCTAAAATAAAGATTTCGCCTTTTCTAAAATAAAGATTTCGCCTTTTCTAAAATAAAGATTTCGCCTTTTCAGAAATATAGATTTCGCCTTTTCTAAAATAAAGATTTCGCCTTTTCAGAAATATAGATTTCGCCTTTCAAATATAAAGTTTTCATCTTTTCAAATTTATCATTATAAAAATCACATTTTTTTTATTCACCTTCAATTTAAAAATTATATTTTTAATTCTCTACATAAACAAAAATCATATTTTTACATCTTCTATATAGTAAAGACTATATTTTTATAGTTCCTACTATGCAAAGATCATATTTTTATCTTTCTACAATATAAAAGATTATATTTTTACTACTTTAAAAATATAAAAATCATATTTTTATAATCGCTATATAGTAAAGACTATATTTTTAATACTTCACATACGCTAAAAATTATATTTTTATTCTTTTTATAATATAGAAAATTATATCTTTAACCTTTCTAAATAAAAAAAAATTATATTTTTAACTTCTAAAAATCATTTTCTTATCTAACTAAAAATCTCAACTTTAATATGGTAAAAATATGAACTTTGAGCGAACAAAAATATAAACTTTAACAATATAAAAATATAGACTTTTTAATATCAAAAATCTTACCTTTATCTTTTCAGATCGCTTTATATACCACAAAGATTATATTTTTATTTCATATCTAACTAATTGAATAAATAGAAAATAGAAAAACTTACATTTTCAATTAAAGGAGGACTGAGGGCTTGCTGAAGGGTCGGGGGAGGTGTCTTGGGGTTCACGGCGGCTGTTTGAATCGAGTAAGGAGGGAACGGAGGGGGTTTAGCGCGCTGGAGGGTGGTTGGAGGCGGCGTCGGGCTGCTGGCCATCGGAGGTGGACTCAGGGAAGGAGCGGCGGCCATCTTGGTCAGAGGAGGGGCCTAGGGTTTCGGGTAGGGGGGTGCTTGTGGTTCGCCGAGTAGAAGGAGGGAAGCGGGAAGAAGAAGGAGAGAGAAGCGGTGCGGTGGGGGAGGGGTGCGGCGCTGCCCCTCTGGCAGCCTAGCTGCGGTCACGGCGGTGAACGGGGGGGGGGGGGGGGGAGGCGATCGATGCTTTCCCCCTTTTTTTTTTAATCTCTGGAATGCAAACGAGAGGGGGGGCAGCGGGTTAAAGGGGAAGGGTTTAATTTAATTTTTTTTTAATTAATTTAATTATTTTATTTTTCAAAAAGTTGACTTTTACATACGACCTCGAAACGAGGACCACCGCCTGTCGCCCATAGCGTTTTACCCCCATTCCGGACACAATGAGATATGCATCGTAGGCTGATTCGGCTGTTGCAATCAGTTTCCTTTGAATTTACATTTACATCACTATATTGAATTTTAAACGTACATTTCAAATTACCGGGGTCACATACTAACTAGAAAAATTCTAGAAAAATATTTTCTAGCTTCGAATTCTGAGATCGTTGGAAAAATGGCCATTTTCCAGTCGATTAAAATCAACTGAAACTGGTCAAACGCGTTTTCCTTTGCCACGCTCACACATTGATTCGAAAAATTATGAAATTTGGAATCTAGCAATGACTCGACACCACGGATCCAACAAAACTGGTTTCGTCGAAATCCGAGGTCGTTTGCAAAATTTCCATTTTTAAGGGCCTGAATTCCATAGCGACTATTCAGAATTTTCAACTGGACATATCTTTTGATTCCCACTATGAAATCTTGATTTTTCGGATTCGTTGGAAAGATATTATCAATTAGATCCTAATGTTTTTGGTTTCACTAAAATCCGGATTGTTTTGCACCCGATACATTTAATTGAAGTTTGAAATCGAATTATCGAACTACCGCGCCATTTTCAATTCTATTTATAATTATATATAATTATTTATATTCTAACGACGACGCGTATAATATATACGTCGAATTCTATTCAAAATAAATTTCTCGTCGATATTATTTAAAATAATCTATTTTAAATGTTCAAAATTTGCTAAAACTACCAAAATAAAAATTTTAAACTGGCCGAGATTTTCCGGGTTATTACAGTTGGAATGTGGCGTAATGTGTGATTTTCCAATATTTGCTTTTTAATCCCAAAATGCGCGAGTTATTCAGAAAGACCGGGTTTAACCCATTCTGAATAATCATCACGACGATCAAGAGTCGAAAATGAAGACGGTGATTGAAGACCGAAGGTTTTCACATCGTTGGGATGATGATGATTGGTATCTTGAATTGGGATTGGCCTTCCAAGGCAAGGTATTTAGTAACGATTGTCCAAACGCATTTGGAGATCGACAGACACGTTGTTTCGCTGAGACCCAGAGCGGACTTGTAAATGGATTGTGTGTCTGACATTGTATTCATTTCTGCTGTATTTGTTGAACGCTACTGATTATATATTTCTGTTTGGTGGTGAAGAATTTATTCTTTACTTATCACCCTTCTCTAAGACGTATGAGCTTAGAGGTTATATATATATATATATATATATATATATATATATATATATATATATATATGGGTAGGTGATCAATAATATGGTAGGGTCTGACAATGTGACATGCTAAGATGGAAATGATCAAGGCTTTGTTGAAAAGTAGGCCTTGTGGTTGATGATCAAAGCATAGCCTGTTTAGGCATAGCTTTGTGTATAGCGTGACTTCGTGAGCCTCACACCTCGGTATGAGTAAAAAAGGGATATGGACCGTAGGGAGTGCACACGTTTCTTTCTAGCTAGGAGTGGTGTTTGGGCTTTAACACAGCCCGACATTTTACTTATGTGGATTATGGATTGAGGTACCTCGGGTTTTTATAGGCCGGAAGTGGGCATATTATAGGTCCAAAGGGACCGGGAAATGTGTGTTCAGGCATAACTAATCCACTACCGTTAGGTGGGGACCGGCCCTACCGCATCCAAGGGTTCACTGCGGGGGATCCTGAGGCATTTGCTAGAGTGTCTCGAATCGGAAGAGGACGATCCCTAGCCTCGATTTCATGACAGAAAACCAATTTCCAATACCACATCACGGTTTTGATTGTAAACTTATATACGGCGACATAGTATATGGTACCTATGCCGTCTAGGATTGATATTATATTTGAAATGTTATATATATATATATATATATATATACGCACTAATAATAATATCGTTTTTACGTATCAAGCATCTTTTGACCATTATAAGGTAAAACCCTATCCTCTGGTGTGCGTTGCATTGTGTGATGGGACCTGGGTCTTATAATGGTTTCATTTTTCTAAAAAGCATTACGTTATTTGACGATTTACTTTAATTATGCACTGGCAATCCAATGGAGTAGACCCGTTCCGCGTTAGCGGCGTGGTCCTGTGATTAGCCAACTTATTAGATAAGTTAAGTTAAGAATTCTCATACCAGTCCCATGACTGACCTGTAGTTTGTTTCACTTTGCAAACTCGGGTGCCCTCTTTCCACATGGGCAGTCGAGTAGCTTTTTGTAGATATAGTTAAGCAGGATCTTGGATTGAAGTCTGAAGCTGGGTCCAGAATATTGATGGCCTTCCACTGAGATTAGTTCCGCTGCAATGTATTTAATTTATTGTAAATGTATCTTCCGCTGTATTATTTATTGATGTACCCTGATATATTCTGTACTCTGATGTAACATTTATTATTGATGTTATAAAAGTCTGTGTTGTCGTTCTGATATGTTGTGTGCCCCAAAATTAACATACGCGGGTTTTGAACGGTCTTGATCGATCTTGCGATCGATTGGGGTCGGGCGAAATCCGGGGCGTTACAGGTGCCATCCTTCGATTTGCATGAACAGTTGGTATTGCATTTTGAACTAGGTCAATTCTAAATTTAGTTTCCATATACGATTGCAGTCATTTAACATCCTCACATACACCCGCATTTGGCAATGGGTATAGTTTTTGATTTGGTATGGGAAGAATCCGTGGCATACATAAAAATGTCCCTCTGTGGACTTCGATCTTCACATGATATTTCTATGAAATTCCCTAACTTCTTCTTTACTAATATTATTCTTTTTAAACAATCTAGAATATCTTCATTCTTAGTTAACCAATTCATTCTGAATAAAATATCAAACTCGATAAAATCTAGGATAAAAAGGTTACAAGGGAATTGATGAAGAGAATGAGAAATAGGAATCCTCTTGCAATATAGACCGAGACTCATGGAATCCCCTATATGATTTTCTATGCAAATTGGTTGCTTTTTGAATTTTGGTTTGAATTTTAATCCTTCTACAATTTTATTTGAAATAAAATTTTGTGAAGCACAGGTATCGAATAATACTCTAACTAGATTATTATAAATAAAAATGTTACCTTTCCATACTCCTTTTCCTTTTACATCCTTCAAGGTTGTAGGATCATCTTTGATTGCATAGACTCTTGCCATATTTGTTTTCTTCGGTAGAGAACAGTCCTTTATCAGGTGCTCTGACTTACGAAAATTGTAACACTCCCTAGTTTCCAGCCCTTGCTTCTCTGGATTTTTGCAGTGATTTGTTAAATGACCCTCTGACAGTTGTAACAAGTAACATTCTTCAGGCGTTCTTCATGAGTTCCTTTCTTTGATTTATTTTGCCATGGTTTCTTTTCTCCAAACTTCTTTTTTTGCAGTTGTTGTTATTGTTCCCACATTTTTTCTCCGGTGTATCCTGTTTATCCTATGTCTCATATCAATATCCCATATCTACTAAATCAATAGAAGATTGTTTCACATGTGCAGTCATTCTTTCGCGGTACTTCTTCTTCACTCCTTTTATGAATCTCTCATTTTTCTTCATGGCGTCTTAATCAATTCATTCCCAAAACAAGACATTTCGTTGAATATTTTTATGTATTCTTCAGAAGTCATAACCTTCTGCTTCAAAACCATGAAATCTAGGAACATACGAGATATCCCTACCGATTGCATATACCTCTCTTCAAAAACTTCCTTGAATTGCTCCCATGAGAACATCTTCTGCAACACCTCACGTCAGTTAATGTCACTCATAAGAGAATGCATTAAGTTCCGTGAAGTGCGATAGTTAAAAGTACCAAAATTTACAGAGCAAATATTAAAAAAGCAGGGGAAAAACTTTCAACTTTTCATCAAAATAAAACATAGTTATCAAAACCATTTACATCAACCACTTGTAAAGTACTTCAAATCTGTCTTTCTAAAATAAAATAACATAATGCCATAAAACAAAACCATATCCTCGCCACAAGCCATGATGGAATAAAGTCAAATAGATACATCTCAGTAAATCTAAGCAAACTTAGGAGGAAAAGGGAGAAAAAGCGAAAGAAAAAGGGTCAGACATAAAGTATGGCGAATTCCAGTGATTTACAAATATGCATGAATCAAAAATGACTAGACAGGTAAATAAGACTAGGTGAGAAAGGTACAATGTCTTGAAAGTTAAACTACTAGAGTAGCATGATGGACAGAATAACAGGAATAAACTTATGATCGAGTAATGCTTCACACTTATGCCCTATAGAATGTAATGTCTAAACATATATGTCTTAGGTATTTTGTCTTAAATCTGCCCCAATACTATAATAACAAGTTCAACTTGATTTCATAACAACAAGATATTTAGTAGGATAAACTGAAGAAATAAATAGTAGATTTAAACTGCAGGTTTAGGCATACATTAATTACGTAACAGGATTAGGTGTTAAGCTGATTACATAACAATAGGATTAGGTGAACCCTAATTACTACCCAAGCGATTGGCTCCCAACTACGTAATTACCCTTTGTCTGCCCAGTAGTAGGGTGTATCACCGCCAGCAACTATTTGACCTAGACCTATTTATTGGTGTTATAACATCTTATCTTCCCTAGTCGGACCCATGCACGGTCATGACTCCGTTGGAACGCACCCGTAACTAACCCATGTGAACTTCTTACTATCTATTTCAATAAAGCGTGCCTTGACCCCCACCTAGTGTGAGGCCCCTTCTAATAAGATACCAACAGAGATACTGACTGAAATGGGTTCCAAAGAGCAGAATGACACAAGCCAAACCCCTAAGCTTGTGATCCTAAGTAACTAGGATTTAACAGTCCCAAAACCCGATACAGTAGCAAGAATGTGGGACATCTTAGCTTATTAATACTTAGGTTTTAATCTAGCAAGTTTAGGTTTACTAGTAAGCATGGTTGTAATATATACATGTCATTAAGTGTACTACCCTTTCCCAAAACACCTACCCAGATGTGTACTATTCCCGTAGCATTTCAAGTTATTAAACTACATCTCGTACTTACCCTATTCTTAACATGTCAATTTACATAATGTCCGTTTTAAGTCAAATCTAGCATGTCCAATTCATATGCATAATATTCGTCAATCATGTTCCCAATTTTTAGCATACACAGGTTTATGCATATCTCTACCAAATTATAGCATATACACATTGTCCCTCTTATAGTTTATAGCAAGTCTAACATGTGTATGTTTGTCCTTTTTTCCAAAATACAGTCAATCAATCCTAATTAATTAATATGCCTAACTTCCATTTTATGTCATTCATTATTGCCCCAATTATACATACATTCTAATCGGGCATACCCTAGGCTTCTAAAGGCCTAGGCTTGGCATAAAATAAAAAGGAAACATAGGAAGAAGAATAGAAACACATAGGCATATAGGCAAGACTGGAAATGAACATAGAAAATGGGAAACAGAAGATAGATATATGTAGCTCGTTATTTATCCAACATCACAGGCACATGTATAATTTGTCTAATTAACATCACAAACATGTATGACTTGTTTAAACATCACAGGCATATATGATTTCTTTAATTAACATCACCGGCATGTATATAACTTATAACATCACATGCATATGTAAAACTAATCATAGGCATATGTGATTTACGGTGAAAAAAGGTGTAATATTTATTTTACTAATACTGTAGATTCTAACCAATTTTATTTAACTATCATGTTCAAGACCTAAGAAATCAGATCTGTAAATAACTGCAACTCATAGTGAATCTTGGTGAAGATAATTATATAACATTACGCCGCAAGAATACAAGTCCAATCCAAGTCCAAGTTTTGATGTTGCTTTTATTTAATCCAACCTCTAGCAACACTCCCCCATTTATATGTTTATAATTTCCAGAGTAATTTTAGAGAGGAAGAAGATTTGAAGATGTTGTGAATTGAGAATAAGGGAAGCCATCTATTTATAGAGTTATAGAATCAACATCAACCCTTAGATTTTTGGTTTCATATTAAAACCGTACAAGTCATGCTGATTCAGCAACGAATATAGTGCAGAAAATAGTCCAGCTGCGTTGAATGGATCTGCCCAGATCCACGGTGGGTCGACCCTAGGGTCGACCCGGCCTTCTATCGGTCGACCCATAGGTAGATCTAGGCTGGTGTTTGGGTCGTCCCTTACCGAAACATTTTCCCGCCCGTTCTCTCGTTCAACTTTCAAGAAACTATTTTATTATTCATTTATATATATATGAACCTTATGTGTATACAAACTTCTCTGGTCCATACCTTCTTCATACGTTGTCCATCTTACGAAAACTTGGGGTTTACCTAAAACAAAATTTCGAGATGAAAACAACGATAATGTCGGTTTTACTTAATTATGAATGTTTAATTAAATTGTTCTCAATTTATCATCTTTAAGCATGGTTTTAGTGTGTTTAAATTCAGGGGTGTTACATCCTCCCCTACTTAAAGGATTTCGTCCCCGAAATCTCCAAGTTAAGAAGAATGCCATTATCCTAACAACCACAACCATATACTCATCCATCATCCGCAAGTTCCCATTGTCATCAAGATTTTCTAATGCTTGTATGAACATATGCAAATGCGTGTGGTCCTACAACTTACAAAGCAACCATTAATTATATCTTCTAATGAGATTCCTCCTTAAATGAGAATAGTGAAAACGACTAATGCAACTAGATGACTCTCCATCAATACGCATGTTTTTATTAGCCAAATTTGTCCCGGTTTAAGTGTAAGACAGCTCCTTTTCACATGGATTTTAGTTTATATCTTACCATTTCCTTTTGAGCATCTAAGATTAACGTGACTGGGTGCATCCGTGACATTTATTCCCTTCTGCAAGTGAAATAATATCTACCTGCATTAACAAAAAAAAGAACATAATTACGAAACTACTAATATACCCTTTGTATTTAACCTCATGATAATTATATAGTGTTAAACTATGCATTTAAATAAAATCTTTAATCATTTGCCCGCCGCAATAGCCCAACGGATAAGGACTTGTACCGAGGTAACAACTATGCGAGTTCGAAACCCGTATTGACATGTTAAGGGTTTACCATGTGCATACGCTAAGATAAACCATCTATATGATGCTCGCTAACCAGACTAAGTGCAGTAGGAGCGTTTTACGGCTCCTATCGGTTTTTCCCCGAACAAATTCGAAAAAAACACTTTAATCATTTAGTTGATATCTCTCATTGTTTGCTTAGGACATAAAATAATAAAATAAATAATAATAATAAGGCTGAGTTGAGTGAAAAATCCAGTATAATGTTCCATGTCATCTATATATAATACAACTTAATTAGAAATGAATGTACCATGCATTACAAAGAGCAAAAATGGAATCAAGTAAAGATGAAAAGGACACGAACTCATGAACATGTCACTATAAAACAAGCTTCATATTTTCGCAGTACAAGTAGGGGATGAAATACACAACAAATGTATAGTCATGGATAGATACATGATCATTCAAAGACACATAAAATGAACCGTACGAAATGGTGTATTTTTCAGAATTATTAAACTCGTCATTAGGAAAATAAAATAAAAAAGTCGCACATATGATAAAATTAAAAATTCAACAAATTTGTATTATTAATAATGGAAAAATAAAATAACAATTAAGGCTAAATATATTAATAGTAAAAAATTAAGTATGAAAATGTAAATTTAAAAAAATGTAAAAATATAAATGATTAATGCAAATTAAGTTTCCTTTTCGTAATAAAATTGATTTAGAGCATTCTAGTTAGTGGAAAGAGTTGCATGTATTATAAACTACTCGATTGTTATTGATCCCTCTATATAGAATGAGATGTCAAAGGTTGCTAGAAGAAAAGTTAATCTTTGAATTAGGATAATGAAGTATTCAGATTGAGTAGAACATGGAAATACACTGACATTTGACACCGAGAAATTTTTATTATGCTAAGTGCATCTAGTCTAGTACCTAAAATACATACGAAATTTATGTAAAAGACAATCCTAAATGAAAAAATAAATATAAGAAAATAAGCATAACATTATTTCGTATTAACTAAACTTAGAGAGGAAATGTATTTATATTATTTGAATGCAAACTAAAACCAAAATAGAACTTAGCAAATGGAAGCTAATTAGCAAAGAATAGTGCTAACCGATAAAAATTTATTGTTTATTTTTTATTTTATAATAAAACATTTAGGCGAAGAAATGGAGAAGTATGTACATAATAAAAAATCTTCTAAATTTATTTTTCTGACTAACTGACTCATCATTTCCATTATTCCAATCTAAAAAATGTTTAAAATTAATACAACTGAAAAAAGATAAACAAATGAGCTAAATTCTATTTTTAATAATTCTGTAATGGAAAACTTAACATATTCACATTATTTAAAATATAAAACATAAATTAGAAGTAAGAACTAAATATACACATATGAGAGGAGGTTAAGGGGACTTAATGAGAAACAAAAACATGAATAAATTATTTTAAGTTTTCGTTCAAACTTATATGTAAATACTTTCGGGGTTTATATTTCATATATAAGAGTTGTATAGAGAAGAAATTACTAATCTGATGTTGATATTCTTTGTGTAAGAATGAAAATACATTAATATTCTACAAACTGAATATTATATGTAGCAGAATAAATAATATTGTAGGTATATGAGTTCAATTTTAAGGGAATACAATATATTTAAATGATTAAATAAGTGGAGATACATACATGAAATGATAAACTTTACATAATATACAAAAAGATAAAATAACGATTCCATAGAAAAATTCTACGAAATGAGTGAATATAATATTTTAAAGGCAGAAATGATGAATCGAAAAGAAAATCACAACCCATTTTCTATAATATTTATCAAATATAACTATTAAATGTTAGTACATTAAAGGATATTTTAAGAGACGCTCATTGATTCTAGCATTTTATCTTCTCTAACTCCAACGTGATATTTTATTTTAAAATATTTTTATCAATTTTGTAAATAGTAACATTAGTCATACTTTTCAGTCAAGTCATGCCTACCATTTTTACATTCAAATTTTTTCCTTTCCATGGTAACTCATTAGTTCCATCATTCCATTTTATGATTTTGCAAATGATCTTGTAACGACTCGTCTTCTCGATCCCTGAAAATCGACACTAGTACGTAGTTGTTATTCACGTGCCGAAATCTCAAGTGCCGGGAAGGCAGATTGTCAGGGTAATAACACATTAAGATAGAAACAGAACATCTTTCATTTTACTTGAAACATAATTTACATCAAATTTACGTAAAATCACACTAGGTGATTGATTAGAATCTGTATACAAATCCAGTTTCAAATACCTAATGGTGCTACTAGAATACAAAATACACAACGGAAACAACTAAAGGCTTCAAGAGTGAATCTAAAATGCTCCAATTTCAACTCCAAGCTCCTACCCAAAAAGTGCTTCATAGTCCATACTATTTCTCTAAATACTCTTACTACTAACCTGACTACTAGGCTGCCCGTGGAAAAATGAGGGCACCTAGAGTTTAAAGGGAAAACATTAAACTCTGAGTTAGTCATGGGACCGGTTTGAGAAACTTAAAATAGTTGTATTTTAGAACAAAAGGATATCTCAAAAGACCACACCACAAAAAAACATGGAACGTGTTTAGTTTATGATAACCAAAACCTTTTATATATCAAAATAGTTGATATTATTCTTAATGACATTGTTTCAAAACAATTATAAATAGATTAGAATCTCAGCTTGGTAAAAATTCCTGCTATAGCTACCATTTCCTGGTAGCTTATACAACTAAAATCGTATGGGTTCGTATTGGAGATTGGATTTCCAAAAATACCAAGGAAAAGGATCTTCCTTAATCCGATGGATACACGTCTAGAGGGATATCCCAAGGATCAACTAATGATTCTCTGCCAACACATGACCGGGTTATCTCTTAACTGGATAATAACTAATCGAATATGTCATTCCCTAGAGGTAACCAACCTTTATCGAGCGTGCTCATTCCATCATCCACCTAAGTAAAACTACCAGGGACCCATACCATGGTATATCTTTCTATCTAGGCGGGAATGCACATAGCCTAATGGTAGAAAACCACATAGCCTTGCTACATTCATCATGTTTCAATCATTTATGGCGTGTAAGGATTGAAAAATATTACTCAAAACTACGCTTTATACGAAGCCACGCTTTGATCAGCTGGAGCTAATTTCTTTTAGCATGCCACATTGTCATTTCATAACATTAACTGATGTCCACCAGCATATTACCGTTGAGCTCTTTGGTGTCTCAAAGAAGGACACTAATCTTAAACCAGAAGTGTTTTCTCTACCACCAAACAATGATATGTTTAGTAAAGATCAATTACTATGCTATAAAATCCAATGTTAGAAAAACATCCATACAAGTTCATTCTAGGATTGAACGAAACCAAAGGCACTAACTCCTTGACCATTATTTGGTGCGAAATCCCTTGTAGTTCGAAAATTCTGAAAATACATCTGGACATACTGCTTAATAGAGTAATCTTAGTATGGAAGCAACCCAGTGAAGAGAAGATGTAACGACCCGAAATCCCCCTTACGGGAAATCACGGATTGTACTGAGGACAAGACGAATCAGAACACAAACAGAAGAACATTTCATTGCTTATTAAAACAATTCCATCAGAATACAAGAATGTAATTATAATACAACAGAAAAATATTAGATATTACAATAAATTAAATAGCAGCGGAAAGACAATACAAAACACAACTGAAAGTAATACACGGATACAGAGCTTTCCGAGTATCGTTCCAGCTGTAAACCAGGATCTTATGAATATAAATCTGCAAAACCAAAACTACTAGTTGCCCGTGTCAAAATAAGGGCACCCAGAGTTTAGGTCAAAAAAATAAACTCCAGGTCAGTCATGTGACTGGTGTGGTTATTAATCTTTATTTTAAAGTTATGTAAATCAAGGGACCACGCCGTATAACACGGAACGGGTTTCCTCCCAAGAACACCAGTGCATAAAACAATAGCGCAATGCTAAATAAAGAAAAATGAAGTTATTATAAGACCCAGGTCCCATCACACAATGCAAAACAAGCCGGAGGATAGGGTTTTACCTTATAATAGCCAATGAATGCTTGATACGCTAAATTTCATGTTTTATTATTACTATAAGTGTATAGTGTCAAAACAATTTCAATCATAAGCATCAATCATAGACGGCATAGGTACCATGTATCATGTCGCCAATACTAGGCTCTACAATCAAAACCGCAAAGTCACGTATTGGAAGTTGGATTTCCATCTGTGAACCGAGGCAAGGGATCGTCCTCTACCGAATTCGAGACTGTCTAGCCCGAGTCCCAGGAACAGAATGCATCGTCCCTTGGATCGTCAGGGCCAGTCCACCGATGTGGATTAAAATGCCTGAACACTGCGTTTCCCCGCCCTTTGGGGCGTAAATGAGCCAAATGACTCCATCGGCTCCACATAGTCACCGATATATCCGAGGCGCCTCGCAATCCAACAACCACACAGGTGAAAATAATATAAATGTCAGGATTGGTAGGTCACTGACACCACCCTAGCTAGAAAGAAACGCGTGTCCTCCCTGAGGTCCTATCCCGTTTCTGGTTCACAACCGGGGTGTGAGGCTCACGAATCAACGCTACACAAAGCTATGCCACACAGGCCGTGCTTTGATCATCAACCACAAGACTCTTCTTTTTAACAAAAGCCTTGATCATTTTCCACTTAGGGATGCCACACAGGCAATTCACTCCATACGATTAATATCCATCAATATATAACCCCTGAGCTCGTACACCTCAGAGAACGGCGTTAAGCAAGAGAATAAATTCTCCGCCGCCAAACAGATATATATTTAATAGAAATCAATCACACAGAATAAAATCCAATGTCAGACACATAGTCCATTTACAAGTTCGTTCTGGCTCTGAACGAAACCGGAGGCACCTTGTACCTCGCATATCCATCAATCTCCAAGTACGTCTGGACGATCACCAACTGATTCCCTCCTCTTGGGTGTACAGCCCAATCAAGATCATCAGTAATCACCCAAACGATGTGAAGACCTCTGGTCTTCGACCATCGTCTTCATCCTCGACACATCGTCGAATCAGTTATTCAGAATGGGATAAACCCGGTCTTTCTGAATAACCCGCGTATATACTAAACAAGTGTTACACAAACACAACATACGCCTCATTCCAATTCAGAATATTCTTTTATTCAAATATTCTTATACTTTGGGAAAGGTTCCCATTAATTATATCAAAGATAAATTCTTTTAATTTATTCTTTAATCTTCCGTTGAATATCAATTCAAATTAGTTGGGATTAGCGAACCACACCGAAGTAATCATTTATTTTAACTTCCCAGTCCCAGCCTATTCATCCCATGAAGTAAAACTGGTAATACTTCATATCTAACACCACAGTGTTATTGGTAAATTCAATTACCATTTCATGTTCAAATCTAATTAAAGATTTAACTATCGCCTGGAGCAAAACTGGTGATACTCCATTCTCGGTCATTTCGATCTAATTAAAGATTTATTAAAACTCCACTTGGTTTTAATCTTCCCAAAAATCACTATTAATGATTATTTAACTTAAGAAATCATATCCAGTCTTTTACTGGGTTAAAGAACCAATGTCATTTAAAACACGGTTCACGATAAACCCAAAATCACATTCCATTAATTACCGGGTTAAAGAACAAGTGTTATTTAAAACTCCGTTCACGATAAACCCAAAAATCAATTCAAATTCAATTCCAATTAAATTATATTTAATTGGTATACTTCATTTAATCTAAATAAAAAGATTTAATCTTTTCTCAACTGGGTTTAAGAACAGTGTTAAGGAAGACACCATTCACGACAAACCCAAATCCCATTTGATATTAAATACAAGGCTTTGAATAGAAAATATATCAACTTATATTCAATATCAAACTCTACGACCAACAAATATCGTATTGGAAATAACGATATAAATATATCTTTCAAATTTCCATAATAATATCTGTATAATCACGAAATCCAACATCGAAATATTCCAAAGACAATTTCGATTCAAATCCATTTCCACTTTATATATTGGAAATTCTGGTTATTTTCAAAACCATTTCAAATCCACTTTATTTATTTTAAAAATAAATGGGATTATAATTCTAGTTCAAAACTAGTCCATTTCGATAAAAATCTATTTTTATCTTTTCAAAATTGGAATTTTTCATCTCAATTCTTCACAAATCATTTCTTATGATTTTACACAAATTATTACTATTTTTAATAATTTTATCAAGGCCCGTACAGTCGAATTCCATCAACGGCCATCGAACTGCACTTACAGCGACCTTTTCCAAATTTGATTTGGACATAATTCCAAATCCAACCGTTAGATTTCAAACCTCTAATATACTTAGAAAGCTCTTTTCTATATGAACCCAATGGTTCCGGTCTTAGGAGAATCCAACGGTCGGATCTCCCGTAATATCCACTCGAAGTCAATGGTCGAAATTCGCGAACTGCCGCGACGCGGCGTGTTCTATTCAGGCCATTTAATATATATTATATACATTTCATCGATTTCCTTTTAAAAATGTAATTTATAAATCATTTTAAATTCATTGTCGAAAAGATTTCAACTTCATATTCAATTTCGAATCAAAATTGAATATTCCACATCATCGATATACAAATGATAATATTTTCAAAACGTTAAATTTTGAAATCACTTCCATTTCTATAATCATTATAAAAACTAATATAATCAATATAAATATCGTTCTCGTCAAAATGGCGCATATCTAACCAATACGGCTTTATATATTTCAATAACTTCGTTATTCTATTCAACAAATGAATATTTTCTTCAACACATGAATATATATTTTTATTCAACACATGAATATATACTTTTATTCAACAAATGAATTTTTATTATATTCAACACATGAATTTTTATTCTATTCAACATATGAATTTTCTTTTATAATATTCCTTATTTTCCAAATTGGAATAAGGCCCAATCAATTACCATATAATGTTAATTATATGGATTCCCTACAATACATGTATACAATATCAACGATAAATCATCAACCATCATCCAGAGTGCACCACACAATTGCATAAGCATTAAATATAAATAATTAATGCTTACACAGTCTGTCAGCCCATTGATTGACATACAACTAAACAATCGGGATTAATGTACGTCAAATATCATGCCCATACCCGTGTGGGGTTTCAAATCAACAAACACAGATTTTTATTTGTGCAGTTGTGCGATGTGTAAAATTTATCGTCCCAATCAATATCAATCAAATGGTTGTACATAAACAAATAGTCCAATTTGTTTATAGATATTTATTTTATATACATATTAAAAATTATTTTTTTAACTATAAAATATTTTATTCATTCCACTTCACACAATCAATTTTCACAACACATCAATTAAACAAATAAGTCATCCATGGTCTGTGGACAATGGGCGTCGGGTGCTGCTAAGCACCGTCTGCATCCTAATATATATTTCAGACTAGAAATTAAAATAAAAGTGAGAAGTTCTCACATTGAAGCTAAACCAAATGCCACGACTCTTCATATGTAGAAAATCTTCGTCGCGGTTTAAACGAGATATGTTTCACGAAATTTATATTAAAAATCATATTTTTAACAACGCTACTATATATAGAAAAATCACATTTTTATACCACTACTATATAGGTAAAATCCGAATTTTTTATATAGCTATTCACTTCTTTTTAGAAGATCAGCATGCAGTCCTTCGATGTGAAGATCTCTAGTTTTCTATCATCGTCTTTATTTTGCGCTACTTCATTATATCATTATTCAAACTGATTTTGGATAGGAATCACCCAAATCCCATCCCGGTCTTTCGAATAATCATCGTTGTTTAAAAACAATATGGATATATAGGATTTTAATTAAGTTTCTCCCATATTAGTTTTGATAAAATATCTCTTTTATATGACGTCATTTTACATCGATTTATCTGTGTTACTTAAACAGATTATCAGAGTCTAAATCCTTTAAAATTATATTTTAGAGTATTTGGGATTTCCTTTCGATCTGCTCTATTTGTCGCCCGTATAAGTAAATGTTCTCCAGGTAAGTTCAGGGCACTGATTGTTGCATCCATTATCTTAGTTATACCCCTGGTTACCACTCCAGATCCTAGAGATAGGACAAATGTACAAGTCGTTTCCTCATGCTCAATTTAGTTTAAGTTTATCCTCTTCTTAATTTGGTTGAATATTTAAAACTTCTTAATTTACATTAAACCACTAAATTATTTTTTTTGGAAATATTCACAAAAGATTTGGATAGTGAGTATTCAGTTAGAACCAGTTAATTTCAATGTTGGTTTAAAAGCGTTGCAAAACCGTTGCTAAATAGCTTAATCAGCTTTTTTGGTGTAAAACAACTTTTCACTATTCAAAAATTATAATTTTATATCCAAATTATTTTTAAATCATTTATTATGATTTATCATAATTTATTTTTCTATTTTTAGTTATTTAAAAATAGATATTTTCAAAGATTTCCCAATTTGGTAGTTGAGGTGCAATACAAAGATTTTAATTCAAATGTGATCTGAACATAACTAAAAATATATATAATGAAATTTGATTTTTCCTTTTTCATTCGAAAACCAATACCATTTGAAAACAAATGTTTTTCATTTCGTAAAAATCCAATTTAATTTGCGCCCTGTGTTTTCAGCTAAAGTTAATGGTCGAAATTCATGAACTTCCGTAGCGCGACAAGCTTTATTCTAATCATATTTCAGTTTCGTGTTGAAACTTATCCAAATCACTTCTATTATGTTTTAAAATGTATATGACTTGATAAAAATATATAATTTCAACATTTCAACTGTAAATTCAATTTATTAATTAAACTGAATATTATATTAACTTTTCTTAAATTTTACTTTTCAAATTTCAAATTATCCAAATCTCAAATTAAACATTATATAAACTGACTGGAACTTCAATTTGAGTTTTAAACTTCAATTATATATATAACTTGAATTCAATTTCAAAAATTATTATTTCAAATCGATTTTACTATTCACTTTGAAATTGAACAGGCCTTATTATATCAAATTTTCTTTCAAATTGATTTCCATATTTAAAATAGCTTTTCCTAAACAGTTTAATTTCATTTCTATCCAGTTATGCATATAAAATTGCTACTTTTATTCTTACGCTCTATTTTTACTTAAATGAATACAATGTTCATTAATATATTCCAACTGGAATGAGACTTAACTAATATCCGTATAATACCATAAGATTGGGTATAACATATAAAGCGTGTCATATTAACATGATTAACAATTAGTTTCATCCAAAATAGTCATTAAAACAATTCATGGCATATACAATACAAGTTTTATGGTATTTAACACTTATAATTCAAATTCAACCAAATTTATGTGAATTCATATCAAATAACATAAAAACTATTTAGAACACACATAATTAAATAGTTTCTCATTATCGGGTTCCGTTCATCCTAAATTTTATCATTTTGAAGTTATCGCTTGAAATCACTTCAAATCGCTTAACTTTCCTTTTTTTTCAAAATTTTATTTTTGTATGTGGGCACATGACATGGCTATGGGTAGGTTAGGCACAAAGGTGGGTATGGGTTGCGTGTGGGGCTGGGGACATGGGTAGGGAGGTGTTTAAGGGCGGTGTAGGGTCAGTGCGGCAACGTGGGCACATGTGGTGGAGGGTGGAGAGTGTAGGCAGAAAGTGGAGTGTGGAGCAAGGTCTAGACTAGGAGAAGGAAGAGGATGGAAGCCATTAGAAAACTATAAGAAGATTTCAAGTGGGAATGAGTGAATAAGTAAGGTATACTTGCCTTTTTATACGTGAAGCTGGCCTAGGTAAATTATGAAAAAGTCCTTAAGATGTGACATGAAAGGATATCTTTAGATGACACATGTAGGGACACATATTCATTTCTTAAGGCACTTAGTAACCATGTATGGTGATAAGGCAAGTTAGCCTTTAATGCATTTTTCTTTTAGTAATGATTATGTTTATAAATATGTTTTAATATTTATTTTTTATTTTATGCTTTTATGTTATGACATATAATATAAATGCTATTATAAGTCTTATAATGGTTATAGAAAAAAAAATGCTATTAAATGGTTTAGAAAATACAACATTCGAACGACTTGTTTTGATAAAGGCTGATTTTCTTATCATGACATTTTATGATCATATACTATTATTTTAAATAACCTATGAATCATGTAAACTTAATTTAAATTAGGTTTTCCTATTCTACTATTCGAATTTCTGGGTTTTTACATTCTTCCCCACTTAAAGATAATTTTGTCCTTTAAATTGAATAAGAAAAGAAATAGATGGAAAGAAAAATATTCGACGGAATATAAAGATATAAGATAAGTGATTTTACTAAAGAGGATGAGTATAGATAAGCTTGGATATCAGTACTATAGTTAGGATAGAACTTTTGCATATTTTCTTTGGTTTTCCAAGTACAATCATTTGGATATCCACTCCATTGCACTTTGACTAACTTTATCTCAAATTTTTTCACCATGATAAATAATCTTTATAGCTTGTCTTTTAACTAATAAATTTGGTGTAATCTTATAATATTGTGGAGTAGCTTCTTCATCAATTTGTGCTGGATCATGCACATATTTACATAGATGTGATACATGAAAAACATTGTGCATGCCTGACAACCATTTAGGTAATTGTACATGATAAGCTAATGAGCCGATTCTTTCAAGGATAGGAAAAGGTCAAATGCATCAAGGTACCAATTTTTTGGTTCTCCTAAGTCTCATAACTCCTCTCATCGAAGAAGCTTTCATAAATACAGAATCTCCAACGAATTATTCCAAGTCTCTTCCTTTTTGGTTTACATAACTCTTCTGTCGACTCTGTGCAGCTTTCATTTTTTTTCTTGATCAAGTCAACTTTCTCTTTAACTTCTCACATCATTTCAAAACTAAGTACAAGTCTGTCTCCTGTTTTTATTCAGCAGGCTCGTGATTTGCATGGGCGACCATATAATGCTTCAAAAGGTTCGATACAAAAGTTGGCTTGATAACTATTGTTATAAGAGAATGCAACTATGTGTAAGTGATTCTCTCATGAATCTCCAGAGGCAATAACACAAGCTCGCAAAAGATTTTCTAAGATTCGGTTGACTCTTTTCGTTTGTCCATCCGTTTTTGGAAGATAGGTAGTGCTGAGATTTAGTCTTGTTCCCAAATGTAGTGCTTCCCAAAAATGGCTAGTAAAGATCGGATCTCGATCACTTATTATGCTACTTGGCACTCCGTTGTAAATAGGCAATCTTCTTTACATATAACTCTACAAGG
This sequence comes from Allium sativum, assembly GCA_030737875.1. NCBI lineage: Eukaryota > Viridiplantae > Streptophyta > Magnoliopsida > Asparagales > Amaryllidaceae > Allium > Allium sativum. Next base: position 663,034,435 of record CM060913.1, read on the forward strand.
CTTGCCACAGTTCTTGTTGGCTTTACTACAATAAAATGGGCATTCTTTGTCAATCGATCTATAATAACATAAATACTTTCATTTCCTTTCCTAATTTGGGCTAATACATCAATGAAATCAAAGGATAATTGATCCTAATTCCATTTCGAAATCACTAAAGGTTGGAGTAATCCTGCAATCTTTTGTTCATCACTCTTGATTTGCTAACAGGTTGCACCTCAGTTAACATATATTGATATATCACTTTTTGTTGCCGTCCACCAAAATGTATGCTTTATGTCATGATACATTATGTTAACTTGTGACAGATACTGAGTTTAGATTTGTGGTATTCATCCAACACTTCTTGTTTAAGATCTCCAATATCCAGAACACATATTCTCCCTTGTTGTAGAATTCCATGATTATTTACTACAAAACTTGAATCCTATCCTTATTGTATATTCTTATAGATTCTTTGGATAAATTCATCTTCCTTTTCTTGCTAGCAATCTTCTCAATAAGAGTTGGAGTGATAACTAAATATGCAGTGACAACATGTTTCCAACTTAATGCATCAGCTACTACGTTGGCTTCTCGGGGATCTATATAATATCTAGATCATAAGATGCTAGAAATTCCTTCCAGCATTGCATAATTCTTCTCATGCGGCTTTATTAGCTTACTTGCATTGGTAATCACCTTTCCTTGCATTAAAACTGCACCGACACTTTTTCCACATGCATGGGTGTAAGCAGTCAGCCCACTATTTCCATAGGTAATGGCTAGAACTGGAGCGATGTTCAATCTTTTCTTCAGCTCTTGAAATGATTCTTCACATTTATCAGTCTATATAAACTTTTCTTTTTTTATCGTTAGCTTTGTTTGGGGACAAACTAACTTAGAAAAACCTTTAACAAATTTCTGGTAATATCTGGACAAACCTAGGGAGCATAGGATCTCTTTAGGAGTTGTGGGTTGCTTCCAATTCTAAATGGTGAAAATTTTACCTGGATTAATTGAGATTCCATCTTCACATGCAATGTGCCAAAGGTATATTACCTCTTTCTCCCAAAAATGGCATTAGGATAACTTTGCCTTCTGCACATTGTTTCTTAATATTTCCAGAATATCTTCTAGATGCCTAACGTGCTCTTCTTCAATTTTGTAATAGACATCATCAATGAAAACTAGCACAAATTTATTCAGTACTTCCCAGAATACCTAATCATTAAACCTACGAAATAAGCATGGGCATTGTTAGTCCGAATAGCGTAAACAACCAATCATAGAAGGTGTTGGGACAATTGAAAGAAGTTAAGTGAATACAATTCACAGCGATTCTTAGTTGATGGAACCCTATAGTTAAATGCATCTTTAAGAAAAGTCGAGCATCATGCAATTGGTGCCATCCTTCGATTTGCATGGACAATTGGTCTTGCATTCTGAACTAGATCAATTCTAAATTTAAATTCCCTATGCGGTAGTAGTCATTAAACTTCCTCACACACACCCGCAACATCTTTGGCAACAAGCATGGTATCTAATTTGGTATGGGAAGAATCTGAGGCATACATAAAACTGTCTCTCCTTGGACTTGGATCTACACATGATATTTCTATGAAATTCACTAACTTCGTCTTTACTAATACTGTTCTTTTTAAAAAATCTAGAATATTTTCATTCTTTGTTAACCAGTTCATTCAGAGTAAAATATCAAACTCGATAAAATCTAGGATAAAAAGGTTAAAAACGATATTTCCACCAAACTTTCTTTTTTGCAGTTGTTGTTATTGCTCCCACATTTTTCTTCCGGTGAATCCTGCTTATCCTATGTCGCATATCGATATCTCATATCTACTAAATCTATAGAATTTTTTTTCACATGTGCAATCATTCTTTCGCGGTACTTCTTCTTCACTCCTTTTATCAATCTCTCGTTTTTCTTCAATGGCCTTTTAATCAATTCATGCCCAAAAAAGACAATTCATTGAATTTGTTTATGTATTCTTCAAAAGTGTTATCCTTCTGCATCAAATCCATGAAATCTTGGAACATACGAGATATCCCTGCCAACTGCATATATCGCTCTTCAAAAACTCCGTTGAATTGCTCCCATGAGAACATCTTCTATTACACCCCACGTCCGTTAATGTCACTCATAAGAGAATGCATTATGTTCTGTGAAGCACAATAGGTAACAATACATAAATTTATAGAGTAGATATAAAATAAGCAGCAGAAAAACTTTCAACTTTATTATCAAAATAAAACGTAATTATCAAAACTAGTTACATCAACCACTTACAAAGTACTTCATATTTGTCTTTCTAAAACAAAATAACATAATGTCAAGAAAAAAAACATTTCCCGCCACAAGCTATGATGAAATAAAGTCAGAAAGATATATCTCAAGAAATATTAGCTAAGTCCAAGATTCTATGGAAAATCCTGGTCACTGTTGAGCGCTTCCACTCTGATGACCTAGGAGAAAGGAAGAAAGAAGAGAGAGAAAAAGGGCTAGACATAAAATCTGGTGAGTTCCAGTGTTTTATGCATATGCATGAATCGTAAATGATAAGACAGGTAAATAAGAATGGAAGAGAAAGGTATAATGTCATGAAAGGTAAACTACTAGAATAGCGACTTCTATTTCGCCGGCGTGCCCTAATTCCTCTTCCACTTCGTCTCTGTCATCCCCTTTTCTACCCACAAGATCATCTACTCTCCTAAAAACCCATGTCGTCCCATCTCTCTTTAGGGAAACCATCAGCAACCCGCTCTAACAGAGCTTATTCCAACTTATAGCCCAAATCTAATGCTCCATCGAGGGTTGATTCAGTAATTGATTTTCCACCTTTTTGTGGATTTGCAAAAGTTCCAGCAGTGATCTCTCTCAACGACCTTCAAACTGCGATTGCTGATTTGTCAAAGTCTCTGTTTTGTGGCATTGGTCAATCTTCCTTCTGTCCCTTATATCAACGATGCTGGAAGATAATGCTAACCGTTGGCAGAGTCTTGAAGTGATAGAAGATGAATATGGTTCTCCTATGAATACTATTGACGTGGACAAAGTACCAGATGATGCTACGATGATTGGTTCTGATTTGAACGTTGGTGCAAAATCGGGCTCTATTGCAGGTTCTGGAAATCCAGCGCCTAAATCTACAGTAAGTAATGTGAACTGTGGTAAACCAAGGTGGATCTCCTTGTTTGGAAAAAAACATCGAATAGCTTGAGAGTATGCTCCTGTTCAATTTGATATGAACAATCCTAAGAGCCTGCCTGAAGATGTTGTTCAAGCTGGCTATCAATTTTGGTCTGACTGTCTTGTTGGTTCTTCTAGAGTGAATACCCATCCGATATTGATGTGTATGAACATGTTAGAAAGGTTTGGAAACTGCGCGGTGGCCTACGTGTGACATACGTCGATGATATGTTCTATCTTAAATTTTCAGATTTGGAGGAAAGAAGTCGTGTACTAGAATCCGAACCATCTGTCTTAGCAAGCATTCCTTTTATCAATACCACTTGGAGGCCATCTGTAGACAGTTCTCGTGAACAGAATTTTTCAATTCCAGTGTAGGCACAACTAACTTATGTGCCATCAGTTCTTCAGTCGCTTCTTGGACTGAACTGGTTGGCATGTCATATTGGTAAGCTTATTTGTTTTGATGAGAATACAGTTGAAAGGAAACAACTTACCTATGCGAGAGCTCTAGTCGACATTACACCATACAAATCACCACCATCTAAGATTGAGTTAGTAAATGAAGGAAGGGTAATTGCTATCAACGTCACCTACAAATGGAAACTCGACATCCGCTTATCTTGCAAATCATTTGGGCACACTGATAATTCTTATGTTCATTCTACTTTTGACAACATATTGCTCGTACCTCCTAAGATAACACTACCTCGCCCTCTTACTCGGAGGTGGGTTCCCAAAGATAAAGCAAAGGCCCCCTCTCTTGTACATACTCCTGTAACTGGCTCGGTGCCTCGAGCTATTTCGGTGCCCCCCATGCAATATGTGTAAGATTATTTGGTGCCCACTTGAGAAGGCTTGGCATCATCCTCCGACTGATATGTTCATTAATCCGTTATCTAAAGGTTTTTTCAAGTATGCAAGTGGAAATGCAAAAGAGACCAACCGACTACATTACATCGCTGCGGAGAATGAACTTGTTCTGACTGATACTGGTTTTCTGGGTGAGAGAAACAAGGAAGTGCTTGAAGATGTTAGCTAGACAGAAAGATCTTTTATTGTAAGGATTTCATTGGTTATGTACCAGACTTGGTCACCCTGTTTTCTGGTGACATGCTACTCTCCGGACCAATGTATTCTGACCTACAAAGTAACCGTGCCTCTGAAGGCGAGGAATAGTCTTTTTTGTTCTATAGTCGAGTCAATATTATCTAGCTCCTGTGCTATAAGACAGTATGGTCTAGTGGACGGAACAACTTCAAATTCTGATTGAAGCTGATTACTAACTACAATCACCTGTAATATCTTGTATTTTATTATTAGTTATAATAAAAGGTGTTAACCATCACCTTAAAAACCATTCCGCCTTTCCAAAAATTAAACCACTAGAATAACATGATGGACCTAATATTAGGAATAAACTTATGATCAAGCAATGCTTCACATTTATGCCCTAAAACAGGTAATGTCTGCACATATATGTCTTAGGTCTTATGTCTTAAGTCAGCACCAATACTAGTATAACAAGTTCAACATGATTTCATAACAACTACATAATCAGCAGGATTAACAACTAAAATAAACAACATAATTAGTCGTACCCTAATTATGTAACAGGATTAGGTGTTAACCTGATTACATAACTGCAAGATTAGGTGTACCCTAATTATTACCTAAGCAATCGGCTCCCTACTACGAAAATACCTGTGTAAGCCCCGATAGTAGGGTGTATCACTCCCTAACCCAGCAACTATATGATACAGACCTATTTACTGGTGTTATAGCATCTTATCTTCCCTAGTTGGACCCATGCGCGCTCATGACTCCGCCGGAACGCGCCCATAACCACTCACATGTTAACCTCTTACTATCTAGTTTAGTAAAGTGTACCCTGAGCCCTACCTAGTGCGAGGCCTCTTCTAATAAGATACCAACAGGGAACTGACCGATAAGGGGTTTCAAATAGCAGACTGATACAAGCCAAACCCCCTAAGCTTGTGCCCCCAAGTAGCTAGGATTTAAGAGTCACAAAACCCGATACAACAGCAAGAACGAGGGACCTCTTAGCTTGTTAATACTCAGGTTTTAACCTAGCAGATTTAGGTTTACTAATAAGCATGGTTGTTATTTATACATGTCATTTAGTGTACAACCCTTTCCCAAAACACCTGCCCAAATATGTACAATTCCCTTAGCATTTCAAGTTATTAAAATACAACTGGTACTTACCATATTCTAAACATGTCAATTTACATAATGTCCGTTTTAAATCTGTAACACCCCGAATTTTAGTTAATACCAAAATTCACTAATTACAGGATAAATAATCTCAGACGTGGGAATTGGGGGTAACGGGCTGCGTTATTGCGTTCGTCTCGGAAAAATACGCGAAATAGAGTCCGAGTTTTCGAGAATCGGAGTCCGTATGGCCCGGTTATGGCCCAAAGAAGTTTGCAGAAAAATTAGAGCTAAAAACAGATTTAAAAAATTTAAATTTCAGATTGTGGAATGGAACAGGCGGGGTCAGGCGGGAAGATTCCCGCCCTACCCATGTCGACAGGGCTGTCGACAGGCCTGTCGACAGGGGTGTCGACTTGCCTGTCGACTTGCCTATCGACAGGGGGCGCCGTCCAGTGAACCTGGGTGCACCAGGTTGGGTTCTAGGCTGGCTTGGAGGGCTGGTTCTAGAGATTTCCTAAATCTAACGGACCTAAATTAATCTAGGGTTAATCTAAGGGCCTAAAACACTCTCTTAATCTATAAATACACCCTAAACCTACCTTAATCCATACTAAAAATAGAAATGAAGGCCTCATGCCGCCAAATTAAATCCTAGAAGGAGTCTCCATTAATCTAAGAAGGAAGTTTCAAGCTAATCCCTCTCATATCATTCTCTAATCATCACCATCTTCATAATTAGCAACTAATCCCTCTTCATAAGTTGGTTAATTTTGGGTTTGGTGAGTTTCTATCACTTTAACATCAATTGTTAAAGTAAGTAGATTGGGTGTAATGAGACTTATGGTCTTAAATGTGGATTAGTGAGTTTGAATCATTTATAATGATATGTTACTCTATGTTGTTCTATGTTTATGCATATTTGATAAGTTGGTTTATGCATGCTTAATAAGTTGATTTATGCATGTTTAACAAGTTGGTTTATGCATGTTTAACAAGTGGATTTATGCATATTTAATGAGTGGAATTATGCATGTTTAACAAAGTGAGTTATGCAAGTTAAGTATATGTTTAAATGCAAGTTTAATGTGATATGCAAGTTATGCATGCTTATGCAAGTATATGGATGCTTATGCAAGTCATGTATATGTTTAAATGCAAGATTTATGTGATATGCAAGTTATGCATGCTTATGCGAGTATATGAATGCTTATGCAAGATATGTATATGCTTAAATGACATGATATGCAAGTTATGCATGTTTATGCAAGTATGTGAATGCTTATGCAAGTATGTGGATGCTTATGCAAGTATGTGAATGCTTATGCAAGTTATGTGTATGCTTAAATGCATGTTTAACATGTTATGCAAGTTATGAGAATGCCTATATGCAAGTTCAACATGTTATGCAAGATATGTGTATGATAATATGCAAGCTCATATGCAACATGTTATGCAAATCATGTGTATGATAATATGCAAGTTTGGGTTAAATGTAGTTGGGTTAATATATGCTCATATATGCAAGTTGACATCCTCTTAACCCATGACAAAGTTTTATGCTAAACCCATGATATTTGTGATGGATCTTCCCCTTTATTATGTCATGTAACGAGAACGATTTACGTGGGGAACGATGGGGTTGGTAAATATGTTAATAAATGAATGATTGGGTATGATTAAGCATACCATAAAAATAAATTACCATAAGTGGGAATTTACCTATTGAGTTAGGTCTAACCCATGGGAATTTACCTATTGAGTTAGGTCTACCCATGTTATGGAAAACTTGATATTAATTAGGGATAATTAATATGGGGGTGATTAATTAGGTGTAATTAATCGACTAAGACACGAGGTTGGACTCATTTGTAGTGTAAAACTGCCCGGACCCGACCGGCTTAACCAGTTGCTACAAATGTCAGCCCAATGTGAGAGGTCTTAGCCATAAATTAAATACGTGATTAAGGTAAAGACACGAGGTTAGACTCTGTTATGACGTAAGACTGCCCGGATTCTACCGGCTTAACCAGGCGGTCATAACAGCCAGTCTAATGTGGGAGGTCTTTATGGGAGATCACGGTCTTAATTAATTAAGAAACACTTAACCATAGTAGCATGTAGTGGGACATGAGGGGTTAAGTGGGTGCCTTGGGTGGCATGAGGAAATTTTGTGTTTGCCTTGGGTGGCATGTGGAATCTAGTGGGTTGCCTTGGGTGGCAATAGAAAATACGATTAGAATACTTAACCAAGTGGAAACATGTAATTAAACATGATTAAAGGGTTAAGTGGGATACACTAGATATTTGACAAGCTTAAGTGGGTAGCTTGTGGGGGCCCATTTCAACCAATATCCCAAACGTATCTTTGTGGGCTCGACCCATGTCGAGTGACGGGACACGCATATTGGGCTTGATTATAAGAGGCCAAAACGGGTTAGCGGTGTCAACGCAAGTCCAACGGGTTTCATATGCGTGTGTGGGCCCGGGCTGGTAGATAAGCCGTTGTTGCATCGTGTAGATATAAAGCCGTGCACCGTTAGTATTGGGTAGCCACTTTAGGGGAGTGATACACCCCACTGTGGGACCAGCACGGGTATCTACGGTAGGGAGCCGATCGCTTGGGGAGTAGTGGGTACACCTAATAAAGATAGGGGCAGACGACACCTATGTAGGGGTACACGAAACTACTGGGTAAGAATTACTGGGTACACCTAGTGGAGATAGGGGCAGACGGCACCTATGTAGTGGGCTAGGGGTACATGAAACTACTGGGGAAATTTTCTAAGTCCTTGGAAGGGATCAACCTTTAAGTAGGAATGACTGGTGTGGTGCAGTTAGTAATTATCCTTGGGTGGGTAGATGCGTCCTGACGGTTATCTTAGTTTATCCTAAGTCTACCAAGCTGCTTAGTGTAGCCATTCATCCCCAGATATTACCGTAGGTCAAATTTATGTCTTCTCTGGTTACCTTAATGATTGTATTGTTAAAGTTATAGGACTCACTCAGACTTATGTCTGACCCCGTTGTTTTTATCTTTTTCCCAACCCTCAGGTCCTACGGTGGATCCTAGCGGTAGTAGAGCTTGATCGGATTGCTGTTCCAGTCTTTAGGAGCTTGGGTAGATGTAAAGCTCCAGTTATCCAGTTATCTTTTCTTTTGTTATGGCTATTGTATGAGAGAGTGGGATTATGTACTTCTTTATTTTGATGGATATTGTACTTGACTTTTATCGTGGTTTTATGATGTAACCAGACATGTTTATTTCTGCTGTTGTGAGATGATATTTTTAAATTTCAAGTACTAATTATATCTGTCTTGTTTCTGTTCTATATTCACTAAAATACTCCACCGATGCTATGGCATTCCCTTGGTGAGTGACCATAGCGGGCGTGGGGTGTTACACGTGGTATCAGAGCAAAGGTTACCGGAACAGATAAAATTTTTAGAAAACTATTTTTCTAAAACATTTTTGGAAAAGATATTTTCAAAAACATGTCTATTAAGAGAAAAGTTTTTGAAAGAAAAGCATAATCCCCAATAGCCATATCTATATCCTTCGAATTCTCCGTTTTGAATCTTTCCTTTTTCGTTTCAGCATGGCCGAGAATCTTAATCTTCCGGAGGGTATGACGGTACCAGTATGGTATAGGAGATTGATGGAGGCTAGGGCCACCACTGCGGGTCCAGCAAATGTTCCTCCACCAACCGTAGCACCCGATCTTCCTCCTCCCCCTCCTCCTCGCACGGATACTTTTGCTAAGACTTGCAAGGAATTTAAAGCTATGGGAGGGAAACCTTTTCAAGGATCTGAAACCTTTGTGGAGGCTAGAGATTGGCTTAAAGAGGTGGAAGAGTTGATAGATATCTTTGAGATGGAAGAAGGGAAGAAAGTCAAGTTGGCTGCTTGGTTAATGAAGGGAGAGGCCTCATTCTGGTGGGAGGTCACTAATGGAGAACGCCCCGTTGACTCTTGGGCAGATTTTAGGCAAAGATTTGTGGCAAAGTTTCTCTCAAGGGCGGAGGAAAACTTGTACATGGAAAGATTCTTGACTCTAAAGCAAGGAAATCTTTCGGTGAAGGAATATGTTAACAAGTTTAATCAATTGGCAAGGTTTGGCCTAGACATGGTGAATACACCGGAGAAGAAGGCTTTGAGGTTCGTGAAAGGCTTGAATGAACCGATGCATGGGTTGGCTATGACTCACATCCCTATGGGGGCCACCTTTGAGAAGCTGGTTGACATGGCACTCATGTATGAGGAAGAGAAGGGTCCTAATGCTAATAAGGCACCCGAGAAGAAGGGAGATCAAAAGAGACCTCAGCAACAACAACAAAGCAAAGGTGGGAAAGGCAACGGTGGCAAGGGCAAGAAGAAGAAGTGTTTCAATTGTGGGACACCTGGCCACCTAAGCAAGGATTGTCGCAAGAAGAAGAAGACTGGCTGCTTCCACTGTGGCGAAGCAGGGCATTTAGTGAAGGATTGCCCTAAGAAGGGGCAAAGGACGGGGTCTACCTCAGGAGGACAGGTGCAAGCTCTTATGGCACCGAGTCAGGCTAGGGGGCAAGTACAGGCTCTCGCAGTCCCACCAATTCAGGAAAGAGGTAGAACTATTTCCGTTGAAAGTCTGGTTTTTCTATTTGACCATCCTGTCCGTACATTGTTTGATTCAGGCGCATCGCATTCGTTTATCTCATCATCATTAGTTGAGTTACTACACCTAGACACCAGTCTGGTAGATGATCCCTTGGTTGTTTCAAACCCAATTGGGGGCTCCACTTATTTGTCCATGATATGTTTGGGTTTGAAGATTTCTATACTTAGCATTGAGTTTAGATGTGATGCTTTTGTATTGGGCTTCACGGGCTAGGGGTACATGAAACTACTGGGGAAATTTTCTAAGTCCTTGGAAGGGATCAACCTTTAAGTAGGAATGACTGGTGTGGTGCAGTTAGTAATTATCCTTGGGTGGGTAGATGCGTCCTGACGGTTATCTTAGTTTATCCTAAGTCTACCAAGCTGCTTAGTGTAGCCATTCATCCCCAGATATTATCGTAGGTCAAGTTTATGTCTTCTCTGGTTACCTTAATGATTGTATTGTTAAAGTTATAGGACTCACTCAGACTTATGTCTGACCCCGTTGTTTTTATCTTTTTCCCAACCCTCAGGTCCTACGGTGGATCCTAGCGGTAGTAGAGCTTGATCGGATTGCTGTTCCAGTCTTTAGGAGCTTGGGTAGATGTAAAGCTCCAGTTATCCAGTTATCTTTTCTTTTGTTATGGCTATTGTATGAGAGAGTGGGATTATGTACTTCTTTATTTTGATGGATATTGTACTTGACTTTTATCGTGGTTTTATGATGTAACCAGACATGTTTATTTCCGCTGTTGTGAGATGATATTTTTAAATTTCAAGTACTAATTATATCTGTCTTGTTTCTGTTCTATATTCACTAAAATACTCCACCGATGCTATGGCATTCCCTTGGTGAGTGACCATAGCGGGCGTGGGGTGTTACACGGGTTGATTTTGGGCATGGACTGGTTATCCAGTAATGGTGCCGTTCTTGATTGCGAAAGGAGAGTTGTTAGGCTCATGACCCGCTTGGGTAACACTCTCGAGATTTCTTGTAATCCCATGGACTCTGTTATGCTAAGTTATCTTGAATCGCTTGACGCTTCGGTCGAGAGTTTGCAATCTGTTAGAGTGGTCCGGGAATATCCGGATGTGTTTGAGGAGGTGAAGGGCTTACCTCCGAAACGGGAGATTGACTTCCGAATATATTTGGTGGATAATGCTAAACCGGTATCTTTACCAGTGCGCCACATGGCTCCTCGTGAGAGGAGGGAACTCCATAAGCAAGTAGGGGAGTTGCTTGAGAAGGGGTTCATAAGATGGAGCATATCGGAGTGGGGTGCTCCAGTAGTATTTGCTACGAAGGCAGATGGGTCCCTCAGAGTTTGTGTAGACTATAGAGAACTCAACAAGCTCACAAAGAAGAATAGACACCCATTGCCAAGGATTGATGATCTTTTCGATCAGTTGGTTGGCGCTTCAGTATTTTCTCAGTTGGACTTGGCCACGGGGTTTCATCAGTTGAGAGTGGCTGAGGATAGCATAGACAAGACTGCCTTTAGGACTCCGGATGGTTTCTATGAGTGGCTGGTGATGCCATTTGGGTTGACGAACGCCCCTGCATACTTTGTTGATTTGATGAGTAGGGTGCTCAGGGAGTTCCTTAATAAATTTGTGGTGGTCTTTGTGGATGATATCTTAGTATTTTCTAAGAGTGAAGAAGAGCATGCCCTACATCTTGGGGAAGTGTTGAAGACTTTTCGAGCACATAGCCTTAAGGCTAAATTCTCTAAATGTCACTTCTGGAGGAAGGAAGTACGATTCTTGGGGCACGTGGTCTCCAAGGAAGGGATAGCTGTGGATCCCGCGAAGGTGGTATCAATTCAGGATTGGAAGGTTCCGAAGAATGCTACCGAAGTAAGAAGTTTCTTGGGGTTGGCGGGTTATTATAGGAAGTTTATTAAAGACTTCGCGAAGATATCAGCCCCATTAACCCGCTTAACAAAGAAGAATCTTGTTTTCACATGGGACGTAGATTGTGATGATGCGTTCCGACGGTTAAAGAGAGCTTTAACCACCGCTCCAGTTTTAGTGTTGCCAGATGGGAGCAAGCCATTTGTTGTCTATACCGATGCCTGTGGGACAGGACTTGGCGCAGTCTTAATGCAAGAGGGAAGGGTAATAGCCTATGGTGGAAGGCAGTTGAGGGCACATGAGAAAAATTACCCTACCCATGATCTAGAGCTGGCCGCTATTGTTTTTGCGCTTAAGATTTGGCGCCATTATCTTCTTGGTGAGAGATTCGAGTTGTTCACTGACCATAAATCTTTGAAGTACTTGTTCTCTCAGAAGGACCTAAACTTAAGACAGCAAAGGTGGATGGAGTTCTTGGCATCTTATGATTTCGAGATAGCGTATACCCCTGGCAAGGGTAACGTGGTGGCGGACGCCTTGAGTAGGAAGAGCTTATCCTTGAGTCCATTGTTCGTGGAACGACAAAGCTTGGAATTTATCTCGATGTTTGATTTCAGACCTTCCGTTGACTATGTACCCGATTTGCTAGCTTCTTTGGAAGTTAGACCTACTCTTTTGGGGCGGATTGGAGAAGCACAGATGGGCGACCCACAGTTGGTTGAGTTAGTAGAGAAGCTCATAAGGGGGGAGTCGTCCAGCCATTTGAGTAGGTACACCCTGGACAATAGGGGGTACTTGCGTAGAGACGGTAGACTTTGTGTACCGCAAGACGAGGGTTTGAGGAAGGCTATTCTTGATGATGCACACCGTTCTAGGATGACCATTCATCCCGGTGGGGATAAGATGTACCAAGACATGAAGAGGGTTTTCTTCTGGGCCGGTATGAAGAAAGATGTGGCCGAGTATGTCGCTCAATGTTTGGTGTGCCAGCAAGTGAAGGCGGAGCAAAGGAAACCAGGTGGGTTGCTTCACCCATTAGAGGTTCCGCAATGGAAGTGGGATAGCGTCTCGATGGATTTTATTGACGGGTTACCCAGATCGAGGAAGGGTAATACAGGAATTTGGGTGGTGGTAGACAGACTTACTAAGAGCGCCCATTTCATATCTGTGAAGAGTAAGAGGACTGCTCCATGGCTAGCTTCAGTATATCTTCGAGAGATAGTTCGATTACATGGGGTACCCTCTAGCATAGTAAGTGATCGAGATCCTATCTTCACTAGCGAGTTCTGGAGAAGTTTGCAAGAAGCAGTGGGGACTCAATTGTGTCTGAGCACCGCATATCATCCTCAGACGGACGGCCAGACTGAGAGGGTGAATCGTGTTCTAGAAGACCTTTTGAGACTTTGTATCCTAGATTTTGGAGGTACATGGGAAGAGCATCTTCCATTGGTGGAGTTCGCATATAATAACAGCTTTCAGTCCAGTATTGGTATGGCTCCTTTCGAAGCTCTCTATGGAAGGCCTTGTCGATCACCTACATGTTGGTGGGAATCTACGGATAAGATCTTGCTTGGGCCCGATATGGTTAGGGAGACTTCTGAGAAGATTGACTTGATTCGAAGAAGGATGAAAGCAGCGCAGGATAGGCAAAAATCTTATGCGGACAAGAGAAGGACGGATCTTGAGTTTGAGGTTGGGGATATGGTTTTTGTTAAGGTATCTCCGTTGAGAAATGTTGTTCGCTTCGGATCCGTTGGGAAGTTAGCACCGAGGTTTGTTGGGCCGTTTCCTATCAAGGAAAGGATTGGACGGATGGCATATAGGGTGGAGTTGCCCGACAGACTTAGTGGTGTTCATGATGTATTCCATGTGTCCCATTTGAGGAAGTGCTTACATGAGACCGCAGAGGTGGTAGAGCCAAGCTTGCTTAGAGATGTAGAGGTAGAGCGTGATGCGACTATTCGACGAGCCCCTACTCGCATCCTTGGGTCAGAGACTAGGAAGTTGAGAAACAGAGAGGTTCAGCTAGTCAAAGTGCAATGGGGAGAAGATGAGAGCAACGCAACTTGGGAGACGGAAGCGAAGATGCGTTCATTGTACCCATTTCCTTTTGAGGGTATGTCTTTACTTTCTCCTCTATCATTGTCTAGTACTTATCTTATCTTTGGTATGTCCTCTCGTTAGTACCTTTGACCTTTAGATAGGGTAATCCTATGGTTGAAACATGTGTTTGAGACATGTTATGGTTGATGGATGCAAGTGGATGCAAGTGTTTGCTAGTGGTTGCTCGTGGATGCATATACACACACTCTAGGCACTAGATCGGCTCAGTCACTTCATATTGCATATTGCATAAAATTGTGTGTAGGAAAATATATTTATGGATGTATAATGGTTGTGTTATCACATGGATGATGCATTTTGGTGAATGATTGTGCACTCATGTAGATATTGTATGTGTCGATAGGGTTCTCTCGCATACATAATGGATGCATGGCACTATCATGGTTTGCATATGTTCATACATTAGATAGGGAACATATACACACACTTTTTGCATATGCTCATACATCATTAGAAACTGTTTAAGGACAATGGATGCCCGTGGATGATGATTTGAGTAGATGGTTGTTTGGATGGTAGGATATGCATTCTCCTTAGCTTAGAGATTTCGGGGACGAAATCCTTTAAGGAGGGGAGAATGTAACACCCCGAATTTTAGTTAATACTAAAATTCACTAATTACAGGATAAATAATCTCAGACGTGGGAATTAGGGGTAACGGGCTGCGTTATTGCGTTCGTCTCGGAAAAATACGCGAAATAGAGTCCGAGTTTTCGAGAATCGGAGTCCATATGGCCCGGTTATGGCCCAAAGAAGTTTGCAGAAAAATTAGAGCTAAAAACAGATTTAAAAATTTAAATTTCAGATTGTGGAATGGAACAGGCGGGGTCAGGCGGGAAGATTCCCGCCCTACCCATGTCGACAGTGCTGTCGACAGGCCTGTCGACAGGGGTGTCGACTTGCCTGTCGACTTGCCTGTCGACAGGGGGCGCCGTCCAGTGAACCTGGGTGCACCAGGTTGGGTTCTAGGCTGGCTTGGAGGGCTGGTTCTAGAGATTTCCTAAATCTAACGGACCTAAATTAATCTAGGGTTAATCTAAGGGCCTAAAACACTCTCTTAATCTATAAATACACCCTAAACCTACCTTAATCCATACTAAAAATAGAAATGAAGGCCTCATGCCGCCAAATTAAATCCTAGAAGGAGTCTCCATTAATCTAAGAAGGAAGTTTCAAGCTAATCCCTCTCATATCATTCTCTAATCATCACCATCTTCATAATTAGCAACTAATCCCTCTTCATAAGTTGGTTAATTTTGGGTTTGGTGAGTTTCTATCACTTTAACATCAATTGTTAAAGTAAGTAGATTGGGTGTAATGAGACTTATGGTCTTAAATGCGGATTAGTGAGTTTGAATCATTTATAATGATATGTTACTCTATGTTGTTCTATGTTTATGCATATTTGATAAGTTGGTTTATGCATGCTTAATAAGTTGATTTATGCATGTTTAACAAGTTGGTTTATGCATGTTTAACAAGTGGATTTATGCATATTTAATGAGTGGAATTATGCATGTTTAACAAAGTGAGTTATGCAAGTTAAGTATATGTTTAAATGCAAGTTTAATGTGATATGCAAGTTATGCATGCTTATGCAAGTATATGGATGCTTATGCAAGTCATGTATATGTTTAAATGCAAGATTTATGTGATATGCAAGTTATGCATGCTTATGCGAGTATATGAATGCTTATGCAAGATATGTATATGCTTAAATGACATGATATGCAAGTTATGCATGTTTATGCAAGTATGTGAATGCTTATGCAAGTATGTGGATGCTTATGCAAGTATGTGAATGCTTATGCAAGTTATGTGTATGCTTAAATGCATGTTTAACATGTTATGCAAGTTATGAGAATGCCTATATGCAAGTTCAACATGTTATGCAAGATATGTGTATGATAATATGCAAGCTCATATGCAACATGTTATGCAAATCATGTGTATGATAATATGCAAGTTTGGGTTAAATGTAGTTGGGTTAATATATGCTCATATATGCAAGTTGACATCCTCTTAACCCATGACAAAGTTTTATGCTAAACCCATGATATTTGTGATGGATCTTCCCCTTTATTATGTCATGTAATGAGAACGATTTACGTGGGGAACGATGGGGTTGGTAAATATGTTAATAAATGAATGATTGGGTATGATTAAGCATACCATAAAAATAAATTACCATAAGTGGGAATTTACCTATTGAGTTAGGTCTACCCCATGGGAATTTACCTATTGAGTTAGGTCTACCCATGTTATGGAAAACTTGATATTAATTAGGGATAATTAATATGGGGGTGATTAATTAGGTGTAATTAATCGACTAAGACACGAGGTTGGACTCATTTGTAGTGTAAAACTGCCCGGACCCGACCGGCTTAACCAGTTGCTACAAATGTCAGCCCAATGTGAGAGGTCTTAGCCATAAATTAAATACATGATTAAGGTAAAGACACGAGGTTAGACTCTGTTATGACGTAAGACTGCCCGGATTCTACCGGCTTAACCAGGCGGTCATAACAGCCAGTCTAATGTGGGACGTCTTTATGGGAGATCACGGTCTTAATTAATTAAGAAACACTTAACCATAGTAGCATGTAGTGGGACATGAGGGGTTAAGTGGGTGCCTTGGGTGGCATGAGGAATTTTTGTGGTTGCCTTGGGTGGCATGTGGAATCTAGTGGGTTGCCTTGGGTGGCAATAGAAAATACGATTAGAATACTTAACCAAGTGGAAACATGTAATTAAACATGATTAAAGGGTTAAGTGGGATACACTAGATATTTGACAAGCTTAAGTGGGTAGCTTGTGGGGGCCCATTTCAACCAATATCCCAAACGTATCTTTGTGGGCTCGACCCATGTCGAGTGACGGGACACGCATATTGGGCTTGATTATAAGAGGCCAAAACGGGTTAGCGGTGGCAACGCAAGTCCAACGGGTTTCATATGCGTGTGTGGGCCCGGGCTGGTAGATAAGCCGTTGTTGCATCGTGTAGATATAAAGCCGTGCACCGTTAGTATTGGGTAGCCACTTTAGGGGAGTGATACACCCCACTGTGGGACCAGCACAGGTATCTACGGTAGGGAGCCGATCGCTTGGGGAGTAGTGGGTACACCTAATAAAGATAGGGGCAGACGACACCTATGTAGGGGTACACGAAACTACTGGGTAAGAATTACTGGGTACACCTAGTGGAGATAGGGGCAGACGACACCTATGTAGTGGGCTAGGGGTACATGAAACTACTGGGGAAATTTTCTAAGTCCTTGGAAGGGATCAACCTTTAAGTAGGAATGACTGGTATGGTGCAGTTAGTAATTATCCTTGGGTGGGTAGATGCGTCCTGACGGTTATCTTAGTTTATCCTAAGTCTACCAAGCTGCTTAGTGTAGCCATTCATCCCCAGATATTACCGTAGGTCAAGTTTATGTCTTCTCTGGTTACCTTAATGATTGTATTGTTAAAGTTATAGGACTCACTCAGACTTATGTCTGACCCCGTTGTTTTTATCTTTTTCCCAACCCTCAGGTCCTACGGTGGATCCTAGCGGTAGTAGAGCTTGATCGGATTGCTGTTCCAGTCTTTAGGAGCTTGGGTAGATGTAAAGCTCCAGTTATCCAGTTATCTTTTCTTTTGTTATGGCTATTGTATGAGAGAGTGGGATTATGTACTTCTTTATTTTGATGGATATTGTACTTGACTTTTATCGTGGTTTTATGATGTAACCAGACATGTTTATTTCCGCTGTTGTGAGATGATATTTTTAAATTTCAAGTACTAATTATATCTGTCTTGTTTCTGTTCTATATTCACTAAAATACTCCACCGATGCTATGGCATTCCCTTGGTGAGTGACCATAGCGGGCGTGGGGTGTTACAAAATCAAATCTAGCATGTCCAATTCATATGCATAACATTCATCAATCATGTTCCCAATTTATAACATACACAGATTTATGCATATCTCTACCAAGTTATAACATATCCACTTTATCTCTCTTATTAGTTTACAGCAAGCCTAACACGTGTTTATTTGTCCTTTTCCCCAAAATACAGTCATCAGTCCTAATTAATTAATATGCCTAACTTTCTTTTTATGTCAATCATTATTGCCCCAATTATATGCACACTCTAATCGGGTATAGCCTAGGGTTCTAAAGGCCTAGGCTTGGCATAAAATATAAAGGTAATAGAGGAAGAAGAATAGAATCACGTAGGCAAATAGGCAAGACTGGAAATGAACATAAAATATGGGAAAAGGAAGATAGACACATTTAACTCGTTATTTATCCAAAATCACGGACATACGTATAACTTGCATAATTAACATCACATGCATGTATGACTTGTTTAAACATCACATGCATGTATGACTTGTTTAACTAACATCACATGCATGTATGTAACTTGTAACATCATAGGCAAATGTATAACTGATCATACGCATAGGTGATTTACAGTGAAAACATGTGTAATATTTATTTTACTTATACTATAGATCCTAACCAACTTTATTTGACTATCATGTTCAAGTCCTAAGAAATCAGATACGTAAATAACTATAACTCACAGTGAATCTTGGGGTAGATAATTATATAACACTATGCCGCAAGAATCCAAGTCTAATCAAGTCCAAGTTTTGATGTTGCTTCTGTTTAATCCAACCTCTAGCAGCATTCCCCCATTTGTATGTTTATAATTTTCAGAGTACTTTCAGAGAGGAAGAAGATATGAAGAAGTTGTGAATTGAGAATGATGGAAGCCATCTATTTATAGTGTTATAGAATCAACATCAACCCTTAGATTTTAGGGATTAAATCTGAATTGTACAAGTCATTCTGAGTCAGCAATGAATATAGTGAAGAAAACAGTCTAGGTGCGCAAAATGGATCTGCCCAGATCCACGGTGGGTCGACCCTGCCTCCTATGGGTCAACCTATACGTTGACCCGGTCTGAGGTTTGGGTCGTCCCCCACCGGGACATTTTCAGTCCATTTATCTCGTTCGACTTTCTAGAAATTGTTTTATTATTTATTTATATATATGAACCTTATGTGTATACAAACTTCTAAGGTCCATAACTTCTTCATACATTTATGCAAACTTGGGGTCTATCTGAACCAGAATTCCAAGATGAATGCAATGGTAATGCAGGTTTCACTTAATTCTGAATAGTTTATTAACTTGTTCTCAGTTTATCATCTTTAAGCATGGTTATAGTGTCTTTAAATTTTGGGGTATTACATTCTACCTATTTAAAATACTTCATCCCCGAAATCTCCAAGTTAAGAAGAATGCTGTTGCCCTAACAACCACAACCATTTACTCATCCATTATCCATAAGTACCCATTGTCCTTAAGATTTTCTAATGCTTGTATGAACACATGCAAAGGTGCGTGTATGTATCCTTATGCTAATGCGAAAATCAGGCTGTCAACTGATTCAGTTGACCTCCTTAATGCAATGTATATTTGTGCCATGTATCCAAAACGTATCAAATAATACTACTATAACATATAAGCTTTATATGCGTGCACAATCATTCACCAAAATGCAACATCCATATGTTGATACATCCATTTTCATCCATATAAAATCCTAATGCACACACATCCATATGCAAAATGTAAGTGATTGAGCCAATCTAGTGCCTAGTGTGTATTTATGCATCGATGAACAACCACTAGCAAACACTTGCAATCATCAAACATAACATGTTTCAAACACATGTTTCCGACCATTGGTTTCTACCTAAGGATCGAAAGATTCGAATGATAGGATAAATAAACGAGAATGATAGAAGCGAATGTAAAGTAGAAGCTTGGAAAAGAAGTTGAGAACATACTCTAAAAAAAGGGATTAGAAGCGTGAATTCTATTTTCGGGTTCTCACGTCGCACCTTCCTGGTCTAGTCCCCATTGCGCTTTAACTAATTTGATTTCCTTGTTGCGAAGCTTCTTGATTTCTGATCCATGGATATGAGTAGGAACTCGTCTAACTGATGCTTCTTTCTCTACTTCTATGTCCTCAAGAGTGCTCGGCTCTATTATCTCTGTTGTATCGTGGAGACATTTACTCAAATGGGAAACGTGAAATACATCGTGTACGCCTGCCAGTCTATCTGGTAGCTTAATCTTATAAGCTATCTGTCCAATCCTCTTGTGATAGGGAATGGCCCCACAAATCTCTGTGCCAGCCTCCCCACTGAACCAAAGCGAACTACATTCCTTAGCGTTGACAATTTAATGAAGGCCATATCTCCCACCTCAAATTCCAAGTTGGTCCTCCTTTTGTCAGCATAAGATTTTTTTCTATCTTGAGAAGCCCTCATCCTTTGGCGGATAAGGTCAACCTTCCTAGAGGTATCTCGAATCATTTCCAGTCCAAGTTGAAGTTTGTTCGTAGACTCCCACCAACAAGTCGGCGATCTACAAGGTCATCCATATAAGGCTTCAGAGGGTGCCATGCCTATACTGGATTCATAACTGTTGTTATAGGTGAACTCTACCAAAGGAAGATTCTCTTTCCAAGTCCCTCCAAAGTCTAGGATACACAGTCTTAGAAGATCCTAAAGAACTCTATTTACCCTCTCAATCTGTCCATTGTCTGAGGGCGGTATGCCATGCTCAGCCGTAATTGTGTACCTAATGCTTCTTGAAAACTCTACTAGAACTCTCTAGTAAAGATGGGGTCGGGATCACTTACTATACTAGAAGGTACCCCATGTAATCGAACTATCTCTCGGAGATAAACTGATGCCAGCCAAGACACCTCCTCTTGCTCTTCACAAGAATAAAATGAGCGCTCTTTGTAAGTCTATCCACTATCACCCAGATGCTTGTATTGCCCTTCCTATCTCATGGAAATCCATCGATGAAACTTATAGAGACACTCTCCCACTTCCATTGCGTGATATCCAAGAGCTAAAGCAATCCGCTTGGTTTATTTTGTTCAACCTTTACTTTTAGGCAAGTCATGCATCGAGCTACGAATTCCGCTATATCTTTCTTCATGCCAGTCCAAAAGAAAACTTTTTCATGTCTCGATACATTTTGTCGCCACCCGGATGATAATCATCCGAGAATGATGAGCTTCCTCAAGCACTATCTTGAGCAATTCCCAAATCTTAGGGACACATAACCTTCCATCTCTTCTTAGCCACCCCTTGTCTTCCACGGTATATCTGCCATGGTGACTAGAAGTGTAACAACCCGTATTTTCAATAACCTGTTATAACATAAATGGAGGCAGAATTAAACTGTAAAATCTGAATCAAGGGAAACGGGCTATGCCATTGCGTTCGCCTCGGAAAAATACGCGAAATAGAGTCCGAGTTTTCGAAAATCGGAGTCCGTATGACCAAGATATGGCCTCGCGAAGTTTCACAAAAAATTCCCAAATTAAAGTATACTTAATTAAGTGAAATGGGTTGCACAGAGAAATATATATATATTGATATATATATATATATATATATATAATTGAAAATTAAAAAAATAAATATGTAAAAATGTTCAAAACAGCGAATTGGGAGAGGGGAATAACCGAACCGGCCGATTTTTGAGGTCGACCCGAGCTCGCTGGGTCGACTAGGGGTTAATCCAGGGTGTTTGGCTGTCAACCCGTGGGCCGATTCGCTCAAATGCAGATTTTGCATTTGGATGGTTCTCATGGTTCATCTTTAATCTAAAGGCCCTAGATGGTTCCTACACTTGACTTCTTCCCCAAGACATGCTTTGATGGCTTGGATTGAATCTAGGTTTAATCTTATGGCCTAAAACACTTGCCTAATCTATAAATAAGACCCTAACCTATCCTAAATCCTCATTATTCATTCATGCAACTAAACTATGGCAAAATTTTACCTCTCATGGCCTCCACTCTCTTCATAAAATTTCTAAATGGTTTCTATGAGAGATTTTCCATGCATACAAGTGTTTTCAAGCTTGTATGAGTGTCATTAGCTTGCATTCAAGTTAGGTTTCTATCTTTGCATCATAAAGCAAGGGTTTTGATCATTTTGGCTCAAGGGTTTTTATGTTAGAGCTTGCATTTTGGGTCTATTTGATTGCATAAGGGCTTTGTCATATCTTTTGTGCCTTCATAGCAATGTAAGCCCTTTCCCTACTCTTAGATATTAACTATGAAGTTAAATGTTCATGTTGCAAGTTTGGGTTTGATCATTGAGTATGATACATGCTATCATGTCATGCAAGTTTATGAAGTCATTATCTTGATCTTGTGAGCTAAAAGCTACAACCTTTATGTTGAAATGTTGCATTAGGCAACATGAGAACCCTCATAACCTTTATGTCAACTTGCATATGAAGTCATAACCCTTATATGATGATATATGTGAGTTACTAGTCATCATTCCATATCTTTTGTCACCATGATTCGCTTATGTGCCAAGTTTGGGTTTATGCATGTTTTGAGGCTTAAGAATGTAACATGCAAGTTAATGAACACATTTGTGCCTCATTTGCCACCATGATTAACTTGTGGCTTAATATCCATTTTTGTCATGCCTTTTCCAAGTCTCTTCTTTTAATCCATTACGTTGTCGCGAACGTATATGCGAGTTTAAAAGCGTTGGGTTATGTTATGGGTAATTTCTAATGACATGAAAATACAACTTGAAAACATGACTTGAAATATAACATGGAAGTTGACATGTAAGTATGCATAAAAACATAAGCTTGGGAATTTACCTATTAAGTTAGGTCTACCCTCTGGGAATTTACCTATTAAGTTAGGTCTACCCAAATGCTTGAAAACTTGTAACATGTTTTGGGAAACATGATGGACATGACACTTAGATAATATAAGTGTGGCCAACTCGAGGTTGGGTTGAGTTTGCAATGTAAAACTACCCGGAACCGACCGACCTAACTAGTAGTTGCAAACAATAGGACCCAATGTGAGAAGTTGGTCATGTTGTGCTTGAACCCGAGGTTAGACCAAGTTGTGGTGTAAAGCTACCCGGAACCGACCGGCTTAACTAGTAACCACAACAAAGTCTAATGTGAGAGGTGAAGGTGCATTAAGTAATTAATGCCACATGATAGGGTTAAGTTAATTTGATTAATGACTCTTAACCAAATATGACATGGACAAATGGGTTAAGTAATTTGATTAGGCTAATGATACTTAACAAAACATGACAAGGTTGGGTAGGTTAAGTAACTTGATTTGCCTAATGACACTTAACCATTTTTATATGACTAGTGGATGGGGTTAAGTTAACCAACACTTAATCAATCCAACGCGATAACTTGGTAAGGTTAAGTAAGTTTTCTTAATGACGCTTAACCGAAAAATACGGTTAACGAATGGGGTTAAGATTAGACTCAACTAGTCTAAACATGGAAATCGGATGGGGTTAAGTTAGCCTAGACTTAATTAATCCCACTTGGTAGTTTAATGGGGTTAAGTTAAACACTTAACTAATCTAAACATGATAAATTGATGTGGTTAAGTGACCTATACTTATCCAATCTAACTAGTTAATTTATTGTGGTTAAGTTAACCAATACTTAACCAATATAACGTGAAAACATGATAAGGCTAAGTCACGAATCGCTTGAATACACTTGACCGATTTGACTAAGTAAATTGATAGGGTCAAGTTAATATATACTTAACCAATCTAGAATGATAATTGGACGAGGTTAAGTCGTGAATTGCTTAATATACTTAACCAACTTGAGCATGGTTTGTAGGGTTAAGCCTTGAACTTGGATACTTAGCCAATTTTGACAGGATTTGTAGACAGGTTAAGTCATGAACTTAAGTGACACTTAATCCATTATGTAAACCCTAGTTCTGAGGATTAGGTGGATAACCATAGTTAACAAGGATAACGGGAACAATGCTAAGTGGTAAACCTTAGTTGAAGAATAACTAAGTAATGATTCTTAGTCAAGGAAATTTAGACCAGTTCATAGATAGATGAGTAACCTGATACGGTAGGTCATCGTTTAAGTATACGAGTAGGAGCAAGTATCTGATTTAGATAAAGGCTCCAGCGAACTGGGTAACGAAGCAGCGGCTTCGGGGAACGTGAGGATATTCTTGGTATACCTCTATGAGCTGCCAGGTGATTATACTAGGCTCATGAGAGGTTAAGGTCTGCGTTAGAAGAACCAAGAGTATGCCTTGGTTGCTATACGAGCGACCTAAAGACGGGGATGGATAGGGGATAGTCGACGATACACGGTCGTACCCTAGATAGCATTTCGTCAGGCTACCTACCATCTTTGGTCAAGCGTGTACGTACGGAAAGGCAGAGAACACCCAAAAGACCATAATTGCTATCTAATTATGGTTGCGGTAAGGCTTGGATGTGGGTTGGCCAGTGTTGTGTTCTCATACAGGATTTATCCTGTCTTGTCTTTCACTAGTTGAGGGAGTGGTCTCGTGGGACCATAGCCACGTATAAGAAAAACAGACCTTAGCATCTGCATCGGCAGATAAATCGAAAGCTCCCGGCCGAGTCCTGTATTTCTTGATTTGCCCTGTGACAGGACTCGGATGGCACGATGTGATACATGTGCATACAGTCATGGAAAAGCGATTCACGATGAATGCGTGGGAAAAAGGGCGCGGTTGGCGGTTAGCGTAATCCCTAGTGGCCCTAGGTGGTTGAACCCAAACCGAGATACGAAAACGTGCAATAGGTAAGCATAATCCCTAGCAGCCCTAGGTAGCATAAGTCCTAGTTGTACAAACAATAATTCATGTTGGAAGACCCTAGCTAGGTTTAGGGTAACAGTCCAAACCGATCTTAAGGATCATGGAACTATGTTAAAGTAATATAGAATCTCATGGGAAAGCCCGTATGGTCTACGGCAAGGGACTGAACATTTACATGGAATAAAACATACAATTTGAGTAAACTATATATGCGATATATTAGGTTGACATGGACCATTACACGACTTTTGAGTGAGGGTCATTCTTGGTTAACACATGACATGGTGGGGATACTAGTACGGTAGGTGCAGAGCTAAAATACAGGATAGATATCACGGGGCGTTATACGTGACAGATATCTTGGGGATATTATACTTGATAGAAACCTGACGATGTGATACCTTGTTTTATCTTGACATCGTAATTTATCATGACACCTTAGTTTATCTGAGTTCAGTAGTTCATCCTGTTATTTTGATTTAGCTTATCTATCTTGTTATCATGCTTATGTTCATCTCAGTTTCTCATGTCAGTTAACTTTACTAGTTTTTATGCTAATAGTAGATAGGGCTTACTTATTCTTTTTGACTGACCCGTTTTGTTTCGCCTCTTTTCTTCCGTTCCCCCCCCCAGGTTACAGGGAGGAAATACTGTTGTTTAGTTCGGACTTCTTCTGCTTGAAGGTCATCATGGATGGCTTGGACTTTTCTTGGCTAATGGCTACTTTACTGTTTTTACTTGGGGAATAATTTATGAAAATGTCTTTATGCTTCTTTACTATTGCAAGACAGGTTTTGATGTACTCTGATGTAAAATGCTTTAGACCTTATTTATTCATGTTATGAAAGTTTGATTTTACTTCCGCTATTTTATATGTTCTGTCTTGTGATATTTCTGTGCATGTTTACCAATAATGCCCCTCTAAAGCTAGTGCATTCCTTTGCGAGTGACCCTAGCGGAGGCGGGGTGTTACACGTGGTATCAGAGCCAGGTTACCAGACTGGGCAAAAGTTTTTAAAGACCTTCTGAAAACTATTTGAAAAAAAACCGTTTACAAAGAAGCATTTTTCAAGAAAATTTTCTTTTAAAAGAAAAAGGTTATTCCCCAAAGGCCATTAGCACTATCCTTGTTTCCTTAATTGAGTCTCTTTTCCTTTCTTTCCTCCATCTGTAGTCACAGTAGTTTTAACTGCGACTAGTCTTTTCTACCTACGAAAGTGCTTTCCATACGATGGAGGTGGTTCTCGAGAGACCAGTGGCCGCGTTATAAGAAAGGATCGTGAGAAAGAAGGATAAAGGATACGAGCTTAAGGATGAGCAACTTGTTGGTATGGCTTAGTCCTCAAAGGAGGGAGAAAGATGAACATTGAAACCCATGACGAGAGAGTACCTTTGGCATGGTAAAACGGGGCGGATAGTTAAGTATTATGGGACAAGGACAAGATCATCGGGAGGGCAGTAGTATGCTCTCATTTCTAGAGTACCTCGGAAGGAGGGTAACGATCTTGTTAAAGGTTTAGCTTTTCTTCTCTATCATCCCGTTAGGACTTCGTTGTTCGTATCATTTAAGTCTGCTTCGATAGTTGAGTCTCTGCACCTTAAGTACTAGCGTAATAGAGAATCCCATTTTTGTCTCAAAGTCCTATTGGAGAATCAGTCCATTTATACATGACTTGTTTGGATTTGGGAATGTCTATGCCAAGTGTTGAGTTTGGAAATAATGCTTATGTTTATAAGCTATGGATGGATTCTAGGGATGAAGTGGTTATCCAGTAGGGGGTGCCACTCTCGGTTTTGATAGGAGGGTAGTTAGACCTTTTGACTAGCCTTGGTAATGCCCTCGAAGTATCGGGTAACCTTTTTGAGGTTCTGTCATGACTAGTTACTTAGAATCCCTTGATGCCTTTATTGGAAATTTGAAGCCCGATCGAGTGGTGTTCGCCAATAAGACGGATGGTTTACTTCATTTATGCATGGG
Organism: Allium sativum; assembly: GCA_030737875.1. Lineage (NCBI taxonomy): Eukaryota > Viridiplantae > Streptophyta > Magnoliopsida > Asparagales > Amaryllidaceae > Allium > Allium sativum. Next base: position 663,061,097 of record CM060913.1, read on the forward strand.
TTATAGAGATCACCCTAGTAAGTGCGCATGATAACCTGATTGACATCTGTTTACTTTCAAGAGAAAGTTCTTCTACATGGAATGCCTTATAGTATATAAACGAGATCCAAGATTCACTAGTGAATTTTGGAAAGCTTGCATGAGATCATGAGTACGCAGTCATGTTTGCGTCAAGTATTCTAGGAAAAGGATAAGTGCAAGTGGAACGAGAGGCGACGAAGAAATGAGTTCCAGCTCATGTTATGGAAACAGGAATAAGAAGCTACAAAATCGCGAAGTTAAAAGACGACTTTGATGGTCAAAGACTAGATACGCGCATGATATCTCTTTTTGGGAATATATCCTTGATCCCTGTTTTCTGTAGAGCTTACTTGTAGGCTATCTTTTGTGGACATCCTCTCGGTCCTATTCTCCATTACAAACCCTGTAAGGAGTTTGTCCTGTTTATCTTCTCGACCCTGTTTCAGGGAATTCTAGGTAGAACCCTATGGATGTAAACATGTATTTGAAACATGTTATGATTGATATGGTTGCAAGTGGTGGTCGTGGATGCGCGAATACACATTAGATACTAGCTCGACTCGGTCACATTTCATATTGCATATGCACGAGTATTTATACTTGTTTATGGATGAAATCGAATGTATTATCATGCGGTTGTTGCATATGAATGAATGATTGTGCACGCATATAGTATCTATATGACTAGGACTATTTGCATACATGTTGGATTCATGGCACTATACATATTTTGCATTAGAAAGATTATTCAGGCCTGATCATTAGAATTAGCTAAGGAACATGTACACACACGTTTTGCATATATTCATACAGCATTAGAAATCATCTAAGGACAATGGTTGCTTGTGGATGATGTTTTGAGTAGATGGATGATTGATGGTAGGATATGTTCTTCCTAACTTGGAGATTTCGGGGACGAAATCCTAAAAGGTGGGGAGAATGTAACAACCCGTATTTTCAATAACCTGTTATAACATAAATGGAGGCAGAATTAAACTGTAAATTCTGAATCAAGGGAAACGGGCTATGCCATTGCGTTCGTCTCGGAAAAATACGCGAAATAGAGTCCGAGTTTTCGAAAATCGGAGTCCGTATGACCAAGATATGGCCTCGCGAAGTTTCACGAAAAATTCCCAAATTAAAGTATACTTAATTAAGTGAAATGGGTTGCGCAGAGAAATATATATATATTGATATATATATATATAATTGAAAATTAAATAAATAAATATGCAAAAATGTTCAAAACAGCGAATTGGGAGAGGGGAATAACCGAACCGGCCGATTTTTGAGGTCAACCCGAGCTCGCTGGGTCGACTAGGGGTTAATCCAGGGTGTTTGGCTGTCAACCCGTGGGCCGATTCGCTCAAATGCAGATTTTGCATTTGGATGGTTCTCATGGTTCATCTTTAATCTAAAGGCCCTAGATGGTTCCTACACTTGACTTCTTCCCCAAGACATGCTTTGATGGCTTGGATTGAATCTAGGTTTAATCCTATGGCCTAAAACACTTGCCTAATCTATAAATAAGACCCTAACCTATCCTAAATCCTCATTATTCATTCATGCAACTAAACTATGGCAAAATTTTACCTCTCATGGCCTCCACTCTCTTCATAAAATTTCTAAATGGTTTCTATGAGAGATTTTCCATGCATACAAGTGTTTTCAAGCTTGTATGAGTGTCATTAGCTTGCATTCAAGTTAGGTTTCTATCTTTGCATCATAAAGCAAGGGTTTTGATCATTTTGGCTCAAGGGTTTTTATGTTAGAGCTTGCATTTTGGGTCTATTTGATTGCATAATGGCTTTGTCATATCTTTTGTGCCTTCATAGCAATGTAAGCCCTTTCCCTACTCTTAGATATTAACTATGAAGTTAAATGTTCATGTTGCAAGTTTGGGTTTGATCATTGAGTATGATACATGCTACCATGTCATGCAAGTTTATGAAGTCGTTATCTTGATCTTGTGAGCTAAAAGCTACAACCTTTATGTTGAAATGTTGCATTAGGCAACATGAGAACCCTCATAACCTTTATGTCAACTTGCATATGAAGTCATAACCCTTATATGATGATATATGTGAGTTACTAGTCATCATTCCATATCTTTTGTCACCATGATTCGCTTATGTGCCAAGTTTGGGTTTATGCATGTTTTGAGGCTTAAGAATGTAACATGCAAGTTAATGAACACATTTGTGCCTCATTTGCCACCATGATTAACTTGTGGCTTAATATCCATTTTTGTCATGCCTTTTCCAAGTCTCTTCTTTTAATCCATTACGTTGTCGCGAACGTATATGCGAGTTTAAAAGCGTTGGGTTATGTTATGGGTAATTTCTAATGACATGAAAATACAACTTGAAAACATGACTTGAAATATAACATGGAAGTTGACATGTAAGTATGCATAAAAACATAAGCTTGGGAATTTACCTATTAAGTTAGGTCTACCCTCTGGGAATTTACCTATTAAGTTAGGTCTACCCAAATGCTTGAAAACTTGTAACATGTTTTGGGAAACATGATGGACATGACACTTAGATAATATAAGTGTGGCCAACTCGAGGTTGGGTTGAGTTTGCAACGTAAAACTACCCGGAACCGACCGGCCTAACTAGTAGTTGCAAACAATAGGACCCAATGTGAGAAGTTGGTCATGTTGTGCTTGAACCCGAGGTTAGACCAAGTTGTGGTGTAAAGCTACCCGGAACCGACCGGCTTAACTAGTAACCACAACAAAGTCTAATGTGAGAGGTGAAGGTGCATTAAGTAATTAATGCCACATGATAGGGTTAAGTTAATTTGATTAATGACTCTTAACCAAATATGACATGGACAAATGGGTTAAGTAATTTGATTAGGCTAATGATACTTAACAAAACATGACAAGGTTGGGTAGGTTAAGTAACTTGATTTGCCTAGTGACACTTAACCATTTTTATATGACTAGTGGATGGGGTTAAGTTAACCAACACTTAATCAATCCAACGCGATAACTTGGTAAGGTTAAGTAAGTTTTCTTAATGACGCTTAACCGAAAAATACGGTTAACGAATGGGGTTAAGATTAGACACAACTAGTCTAAACATGGAAATCGGATGGGGTTAAGTTAGCCTAGACTTAATTAATCCCACTTGGTAGTTTAATGGGGTTAAGTTAAACACTTAACTAATCTAAACATGATAAATTGATGTGGTTAAGTGACCTATACTTATCCAATCTAACTCGTTAATTTATTGTGGTTAAGTTAACCAATACTTAACCAATATAACGTGAAAACATGATAAGGCTAAGTCACGAATCGCTTGAATACACTTGACCGATTTGACTAAGTAAATTGATAGGGTCAAGTTAATATATACTTAACCAATCTAGAATGATAATTGGATGAGGTTAAGTCGTGAATTGCTTAATATACTTAACCAACTTGAGCATGGTTTGTAGGGTTAAGCCTTGAACTTGGATACTTAGCCAATTTTGACAGGATTTGTAGATGGGTTAAGTCATGAACTTAAGTGACACTTAATCCATTATGTAAACCCTAGTTCTGAGGATTAGGTGGATAACCATAGTTAACAAGGATAACGGGAACAATGCTAAGTGGTAAACCTTAGTTGAAGAATAACTAAGTAATGATTCTTAGTCAAGGAAATTTAGACCAGTTCATAGATAGATGAGTAACCTGATACGGTAGGTCATCGTTTAAGTATACGAGTAGGAGCAAGTATCTGATTTAGATAAAGGCTCCAGCGAACTGGGTAACGAAGCAGCGGCTTCGGGGAACATGAGGATATTCTTGGTATACCTCTATGAGCTGCCAGGTGATTATACTAGGCTCATGAGAGGTTAAGGTCTGCGTTAGAAGAACCAAGAGTATGCCTTGGTTGCTATACGAGCGACCTAAAGACGGGGATGGATAGGGGATAGTCGACGATACACGGTCGTACCCTAGATAGCATTTCGTCAGGCTACCTACCATCTTTGGTCAAGCGTGTACGTACGGAAAGGCAGAGAACACCCAAAAGACCATAATTGCTATCTAATTATGGTTGCGGTAAGGCTTGGATGTGGGTTGGCCAGTGTTGTGTTCTCATACAGGATTTATCCTGTCTTGTCTTTCACTAGTTGAGGGAGTGGTCTCGTGGGACCATAGCCACGTATAAGAAAAACAGACCTTAGCATCTGCATCGGCAGATAAATCGAAAGCTCCCGGCCGAGTCCTGTATTTCTTGATTTGCCCTGTGACAGGACTCGGATGGCACGATGTGATACATGTGCATACAGTCATGGAAAAGCGATTCACGATGAATGCGTGGGAAAAAGGGCGCGGTTGGCGGTTGGCGGTTAGCGTAATCCCTAGTGGCCCTAGGTGGTTGAACCCAAATCGAGATACGAAAACGTGCAATAGGTAAGCATAATCCCTAGCAGCCCTAGGTAGCATAAGTCCTAGTTGTACAAACAATAATTCATGTTGGAAGACCCTAGCTAGGTTTAGGGAAACAGTCCAAACCGATCTTAAGGATCATGGAACTATGTTAAAGTAATATAGAATCTCATGGGAAAGCCCGTATGGTCTACGGCAAGGGACTGAACATTTACATGGAATAAAACATACAAGTTGAGTAACCTATATATGCGATATATTAGGTTGACATGGACCATTACACGACTTTTGAGTGAGGGTCATTCTTGGTTAACACATGACACGGTGGGGATACTAGTACGGTAGGTGCAGAGCTAAAATACAGGATAGATATCACGGGGCGTTATACGTGACAGATATCTTGGGGATATTATACTTGATAGAAACCTGACGATGTGATACCTTGTTTTATCTTGACATCGTAATTTATCATGACACCTTAGTTTATCTGAGTTCAGTAGTTCATCCTGTTATTTTGATTTAGCTTATCTATCTTGTTATCATGCTTATGTTCATCTCAGTTTCTCATGTCAGTTAACTTTACTAGTTTTTATGCTAATAGTAGATAGGGCTTACTCAGTCTTTTTGACTGACCCGTTTTGTTTCGCCTCTTTTCTTCCGTTTCCCCCCCCCCCCAGGTTACAAGGAGGAAATACTGTTGTTTAGTTCGGACTTCTTCTGCTTGAAGGTCATCATGGATGGCTTGGACTTTTCTTGGCTAATGGCTACTTTACTGTTTTTACTTGGGGAATAATTTATGAAAATGTCTTTATGCTTCTTTACTATTGCAAGACAGGTTTTGATGTACTCTGATGTAAAAGGCTTTAGACCTTATTTATTCATGTTATGAAAGTTTGATTTTACTTCCGCTATTTTATATGTTCTGTCTTGTGATATTTCTGTGCATGTTTACCAATAATGCCCCTCTAAAGCTAGTGCATTCCTTTGCGAGTGACCCTAGCGGAGGCGGGGTGTTACAAGAAGTCTCTCCATTATTGAGCTTGTCCAAGATGTCTGAAATATGTGGGTCCTCTTGTTGCATAGATCCAACTCGCTCCAATAGAGTAGGCCGCACTTCCAAAGATGCTAACAATCCAATTGTGAAATCCATGAAAGGCTTAAAATTAAAGATTATTATGTAATCTAAGCTCCATCTTTCTACTAATAGAGGACTCAAAGTCATCCTCTGTCTACTCAGTATGTCCTCCACGACATTACCCTTACCAAGGATAAAGCTATCTCAAAGTCGTAGAAAACTAGGAACTCCATCCACCGTTGCTGCCTCAAGTTGAGATCCTTCTGTGAGAACAAGTACTTAAGCAACTTATGATTCGTATATAGCTCAAACTTTTCTCCAGGTAGATAGAGTTGCCAAGTCTTTAATGCAAACACTATAGCAGCCAACTCTAGATCGTGGGTTGGGTAGGTTCTTTTCATGAACTCTCAGTTGCCTGCTTCCATAGCACACTACCCTTTCCTTTTGCATCAAGATGGCACCAAGCCCTGTACCACAAGCATCGGTGTAAACCGCAAACATCTTGCTTTCATCTAGGAGAATCAGAATTGGGTCTATTGTCAGTGCCCTCTTTAACCTCTCAAAATCATCCTCACAATCAACGGGCCATGAAAAATTCAAGTTCTTTTTCGTCAATCGGGTAAGCGGGGCCGATACTCTTGCAAAATCCTTGATAAAATTTCTATAGTAGCCTGCCAACCCTAGGAAACTTTTAACCTTGTTGCATTCTTTGGAGCCCACTAATCTTGAACTGCAACGAATTTCGTGGGATCGACTGCTATCCCGCCCTTAGAGACTACATGTCCTAGGAACCATACTTCCTTTCTCCAAAAGTGACACTTAGAAAAAAATTCATTGAGTTGATGTGACCTGAGGGTGCGTAGAACCTCCCCTAAGTGCGTTGGTTAACCCAAAAGGCATAACTAGCATTCGAAGAAGCCATCTGGAGTTCTAAATGTAGTCTTATCTATGTTGTCCTTTGTCACTCTCAGTTGATGAAACCCTGTGTCCAAATCCATTTGCGAGAAAACTGATGCACCAACTAGTTGATCAAACATGTCGTCAATTCTCGGTAGCAGGTGCCTATTCTTCTTAGTGATTTTATTCAGCTCCCTATAATCCACAAAGACGAAGTGAGACATATGCCTTAGTTGTGAAGACGACTGGAGCTCCCCACTCTGAAATTCTTCACCTAATGAAACCTTTTTGAATAGCTCCCCTACATGCTTGTTTAGCACCCTCCTTTCCCCAAGAGCCATGTGGGGGGTACTAGTAGAGCAACTAGGTTCGCGTTCTTTACTAAGTAAATCTGTAAGTCTATCTCATGCTTTGGAGGTAGACCCTTAACCTCCTCAAACACATCTGGGTAGTCTCTAACCATGGGCATAGATTACACGTCGTCAACAGAAGTATCAAGTGATTCTAGAAAACTGAGCATCACCGACGCCATGGGTCGTAGGATATATCGAGATTCCTACCATGAAAAGAAAGAAGTCTAACCACTCCCTTTTCACGATCAAGGATGGCACCATACATGGCTAGCCAATCCATGCCTAGAATCAAACCATAGCCCATAAAGCTTAGTACATATGCGTCACATTCAAATTCAATGCCCAAGTTAATAATTCTCAAACCCCTACACATCATGGATAAATGAGCCAATACTCCTATGGGGTTTGAGATCACTACAGATTCAGAGACTCCACTAGTATTCAGGTGCAGACAGTCAACTAAAGAACATGATACAAATGAGTGTGAAGCGCCAGAATCAAACATGGTTCAAACAAGATAGTCAAAAATGGAAATCAAACCTTCAACCGTGACTTTCCTACCTCGATAATGTCCACTTGCTTCCAAAGCATGCACCTTCCCAGAAGTTCCTACCCTTTGTCCTTGCTTTTTAGGACATTTCTTTGTGAAGTGTCTCATCTGTCTGCAATGAAAGCAAGCTCCTTTGGTCTTTCTACAGTCTTTTACGAAATGACCCATAGCTCTGCAACTATGACACTTTACATCCTTTTTTTTTTGGGGCCTTGTCAGGCTTTCCACCTTTCTTTTATTACTTTCCTTTCTTAGGCTATTAATTTTGCTTTTCGCCCTTTGCTTGGGTCTCCTCAGTCTTATTTCCTTTATTTTCCTCCTTGCCATCTTCTTGCATAAGCACCATATCAACTAGCCTTTCAAAATTTGCCCCCATTGGTATGTGTGACAAAAAAAGTTCTTGGAGAGGTTCATTTAGCCCTCTCGCAAATCTAAGAGCCATCTTACGGGGCATATTCACCAACTATAGTCGAAACCTGACTAATTGATTAAACTTATTCACATACTCCTTAATCGGCATGTCTGCTTGCTTTAAAGCCAAGAACCTTTCCATTTGCAATCCGTCCTCTGCCTGCGATAAGAATTTCACCTCAAATCTTTGCCTAAAGTCATCCCAAGTCACCACCGATTATCCTGCTTACGTGACTTCCTACTAGTAGTAAGCCTCATCCTTAAGTTGCCATGCAACCAGTTGTATTTTCCTTTGGTCGTTGACCTCAAAATGTCCAAATAAGTTCTCTGCCTCTCGTAGACAATTCCGCGCTTTTGGAAGCTTTCAGTTCTATGGAATGGTTTTCCTCCCGTAGCTTCATATCTCAAAGAAGTTATTTACTTGTGGAGGTGGAGGAACAACGACTTCTGCTAGGAGAGGTGCACCTCCTTGACCTTCGGCGGGTGCCATAGTCTCGATATATCTACGGAACCCTGTTGGTATTTGAACGCCCTCGGGAAGAATAGGTTCCCCAGACATGCTGAAAAGAAAATAAAAAGGGTTCAACAAGGGATCGAGAGAATTTTGACTATGGTTTGCGGAGACATGTTTTGCAAAAACATATTTTTATTTGAAAATACTTTTCTTTTTGAAAATGATTTTAAAAACTTTTTCTATGATCTTCTAACCTTCAACTTTGATACCAAATGTGACACCCCACGTCAGTTAATGTCACTCATAAGAGAATGCATTAAGTTCCGTGAAGCGCAATCGGTAATAGTACTGAAATTTACAGAGCAGATATAAAATAAGAAGTGGAAAAACTTTCAACTTTATTGTCAAAATAAAACGTGGTTCTCAAAACCAGTTACATCAACCACTTACAAAGTACTTCAAATCTATCTTTCTAGTACAAAATAACATAATGCTATAAAACAAAACCCTATCCTCTCCACAAGCCATGATGGAGTAAAGTCATAAAGATACATCTCAAGAATACGAGGCTAAGTCCAAGATGCTACAGAAAATATGAGTCACTGTTGAGTGCAGTCTGGCGAGTTCCATTGATTTGCAAATATGGCGAGTTCCAGTGATTTACAAATATGCATGAATCAGAAATGACAAGAAAGGTAAATAAGACTGGATGAGAAAGGTACAATGTCATGAAAGGTAAACTACTAGAATAGCATGTTGGACAGAATAATAGGAATAAACTTATGATCGAGTAATGCTTCACATTTATGCTCTAAAACTGGTAATGTCGGAACATATATGTCTTAGGTCTTATGCCTTAAGTCTGCACCAATACTAGTATGACAAGTTCAACATGATTTCTATAACAACACGATAATCAGCAGGATTAACAGCAGAAATAAATAGTAGGATTAGGCGTACCCTAATTATATAACATGATTAGGTGTTAACTTTATTACATAATTATAGGATTAGGTGTACCCTAATTACTACCCAAGCGACCGGCTCCCGACTACGTAAATACCTGTGTCATCCCTGATAGTAAGGTGTATAACTCCGTAACCCAACAACTATATGAAACAGACCTATTTACTGGTGTTATAGCGTCTTATCTTCCCTAGTCGGACCCATGCGCGATCATGACTCCGCTGAAACGCGCTCGTGACCACCCCCAAGTGAACCTCTTACTATCAAGTTATGTAAAGCTTGCCCTGGCCCCTACCTAGTGCGAGGCCCCTTCTAATAAGATACCAATAGGGATACTGACTGATATAGGTTCCAAATAGCAGACTGTCACAAGCCAAACCCCCTAAGATTGTGCCTCTAAATAACTAGGATTTAAATGTCCTAAAACCCGATACAACAGCAAGAACGAGGGAACTCTTAGTTTATTAATACTCAGGTTTTAACCCAGCAGGTTTAGGTTTACTAATAAGCATGGTTGTAATTTATACATGTCATTAAGTGTACAACCCTTTCCTAGAACACATGCCCAAATGTATACAATTCCCATAGCATTTCAAGTTATTAAACTACATCTGGTTCTTACCTTATTCTTAACATGTCAATTTAGTTAATGTCTGTTTTAAGTCAAATCTAGCATGTCCAATTCATATGCATAATATTCATCAATCATGTTCCCAATTTATAACATACACAAGTTTATGCATATCTCTACCAAGTTATATCATATACACATTATCCCTTTTATTAGTTCACAACAAGCCTAACATGTGTATATTTGTCCTTTTTCCCAAAATACAGTCAATCAGTCCAAATTAATTAATTTGCATAACTTTCTTTTTAATCATTCATTATTTCCCCAATTATACGCATATTCTAATTGGGTATAGACTAGGCTTCTAAAGGCCTAGGCTCGACATAAAATAAAAAGGAAACAGAGGAAGAAGAATAGAATCACAAAGGTACATAGGCAAGACTGGAAATAAACATAGAAAAATGGGAAAAGGAAGGCAGATACATTTAACTCGTTATTTATCCAACATCATAGGCATGTGTATAACTTGCGTAATTAACATCACATGCATGTATGACTTGTTTAATTAACATCACAGTCATGTATATAATTTGTAACATCACATGCATATGTATAACTGATCATAGGCATAGGCGATTTAAAGAGAAAACAAGTGTAATATTTATTCTACTAATACTATAGATCCTAACCAATTTTATTTAACCGTCATTTTCAAGGCCTAAGGAATCAGATCTGTAAATAACTGTAACTCACAGTAAATCTTGGTGAAGATAATTATATAACACTATGCCGCAAGAATACAAGTCTTGATGTTTCTTCTGTTTAATCCACCTCTAACAGCATTCCCCTGTCTATATGTTTATAATTTTCAGAGTAGTTTCATAGAGGAAGAAGATATGAAGAAGTTTTGAATTGAGAATGAGGGAAGTCATCTATTTATAGGGTTACAAAATCAACATCAACCCTTAGATTTTAGGTTTTAAATCTAAACTATACAAGTCATGCTAAGTCAGCAACGAATATAGTGCAAAAAACAGTCCAAGTGCGCAGAGTGGATCTGGCCAGATCCACGGTTGGTCGACCCATGGGTTGACCCAGCCTCATGTGGGTAGACCCATAGGTCGACCTGGGCTGAGGTTTGGGTCGTCCCCCAATGGGACATTTTCCCGCTCGTTATCACGTTCGACTTTCTGGAAATTATTATATTATATATTCATATATTTATATATAAGAACCATATGTTTATACAAACTTCTAGGGTCCGTAACTTCTTTATACATTATCTGTTTTATGCGAACTTAGGGTCCATCTAAACTAGAATTCTGAGACAAATGCACCGATGATGTCTTTTTCACTTAATTCTGAATATTTAATTAATTTATTCTCAATTTATCATCTTTAAGTGTGGTTATAGTTTGTTTAAATTCTAGGGTGTTACATCTTCCGACTTTTCTTGGCTAGTAGCTTCCGACCAAGCTAAAGCTTTATCCTGAAGTAGCTAGGGAGCCATTATTCTTTTTTGATTATCATTAATGTTTAGTACTTTGAATATCCTCTCACATAAACGGATCCAAGCTTGTGCTTAGATAAAATTTTCTTTGTCTTTGAACGACCTACCACCCAACTTAGTGATATTCTCATACAAAACGACCAATTAAGGTTGAGTAATAGTTGCCTCTTCAATTACTGTTGAGTTAGGGTTTTGACATTTGGTGCTGGTTGTTCCCCTTCCCCTACATCGTCCTCTTCTTCTGCTCAATTTCTACTATCTGCATATATAGTAAGAAAATAGTCTTAGGAAAGACGGTCGAGATATCTTAGGGAATGCAAAACCATTTGAACAGATAGGAATATTTTTTAAGAAAAATCGCGCTCTATCTGATTATACTCATTCTAGGGCATTACTAACGGTTGATGGATGACATTTACAGTTATTATTGTCAACATTATTAAACTGTTAATATAAGCATTGATGATGGAAACACTTATATTATAATTACTGGTGTTGGATGGTAGTTGATATGGATGTGTTTATATTTTTGGCAAAAAAATTTAAACCACGAATATAAAATAATTGGGAAATTAACTGAGTCGAGTTTCATTGAGATTTTAAATGAACAATATATTTATTTTAGTGAGAAATGACATGGAAATGGAATTTGGATTTTTAAATCCAAAATGATTTGGAAATGAGGTGAATATGATTTCAAATAACTATTGAAAAGGGCCGAGAAGATTTTGAAAGAAATTTGAATTAAAAATGGTTTTTTTTAAATTCAAATTAGTTTTATAATAGTAAATTCAAGAGTGAAATCGAGTGAGGTATATAAATGTCATTATAACTCGAATCGATGGTTCCAGTAATCTTATTTATTTTTATAATGAATGTTAGAAAAGTTTGGATTTCAAAATATCATATTTCAAAAAATATTATTATTTTAATATTATAATAATATAGAATATTAAATTTTGGTGTAAATTTGAATTTGATGCTTAAATCGTTTTTCAACGAGTTTATAAACAATTTATAATTTTTATTGGAAATGAATCGATGAGTTTTATATTCAATTTTAATATGGTTCGAATAGGACATGTCGCACAGCGATAGCTCGCAAATTTCAACCATGACCTTCAATTAGCCATCATTAATGAAATTTAAATCAGATTTCCCCTAAACTAGAAATGCTTATTTTCTATGAATAAGGGATATAAAATGATAGAAGAAATTTTGAATTTCGATCTGTAGATTTGAAGATAAGTTTAAATCTATTTTTGAAAAGGTCGCTATAAATGCAATTCGATGATCGTAATTGGAAATCGAACGAAATGGCCATTCAAAAAGTATTAAAAATATGGAATTTTTTAGATAAATCATAATAAGTGATTTTAAAGAGATTTGGAAAAGATATATAAAGTTATGAACTGTATTTCAAATTTTGTGCTTTCAGCATAACTGGTTGAAAATAGTAAAATGTCGTTTTTTTGAACTTAAGTTAAATAAACTTAAGATTTCCAAATATTAGTTTATTGGGTTTGGAAGATAAGTATTGAGAAATACTTTAATTAAGATTAATTAAGATATGGATTGGGACATAAAAGATCTTCAGATATTTGATAGTGATCACTGTTGTGTAATCGTTTACTATTTTGAGGAATTTGATAGATGTATTATTCCACTTATAGTATTTGTTGATCTCGAGAATTGGTGTTGAATATAAGTTGATGTAAATTCTTTTTAAATCTTATATTTGAGATAATTGAGTTTGGGTTTGTCGTGAATGGTGTCTTCAATAACATCGTCCCTTAACCTAGTTAAAAGTGAAGATATGATTTGGAATTGATAAATCTTTTGATTAAGATTTAATGAAGTTTTCCAAAGTTAAGTTTCAAGTTAATGCATTAAACTGGAATTGGAAGGAAGTCGATTTAGTGATAAATAAGACGGGCCTCCATGGATGAATACCTATACTATTTAAGGAATTCAAAAGGCTTTGTCGTTATTCCGATTATAGCAATAGTTCGATACAGAAATCTATATCGATTGTGAGCTGGTATGATTTCCGTAAAAATTTCATTTCTAATGGAAATATGATTTTGGGTTTATCATGAACGATGGTTTAAATAAAAAAATTCTTTAATCTAGTTAAAGGAAAGATGATTTCTCAAGCTGGAGTTCTAATCAATCTTTCAATAAAGGTTTAAACGAATGAAATGGAGATTAAAACTACGTTAGAGTTTTAATGAATCTATAATTAGATTTGGAATGAAAGAAGGTAATTAAACTTACCAAAATACGAGGGTTGTTAAATATGAAGTACCACCCGTTTTTCTCCATGGGATGAATAGGATGGAATGGTATAACGATATGAGAGATTTCCTTTTTGTAAGGCTCGATAATCCCGATAAGGCTTACAAACCTTGATTTGAGTTAAGTTTGTGAAAAGAGATTATATAATCTTTTGAAATGATTTCGAAGGAAAAATTAAAACAAGAGTTTGAAAGACATGAATCTTTAATAAGATTTAAGGAAGTAACTCCCAATATAAAGGATGATTTGAGTAAAAGAATATTCCAAAATGGAATGAGACTCATGACATGTTTATATATCACTTGATTTTAGAGATACGATAGTTATTCCAATAAGACCGGGTTTCAAGCCATTTTGAATACTATTGATATACTGAAAACGGTGGTTGAAGACCGGAGATCTTCACATCATTTGGATTATTGCCAATGTCTCGGTAGGAAGATATGCCCATGACATGTTATAAGTGGTGGTTGTCCATACATACTTGGAGATTGTTTGGATATGCAAGGGACCATGAATGATTTGCCTTTAGTTTCGTTCAGACCTTGAACGGAGTTGTAAATGGATGTGTGTATGACGTTGTATTTTACAATATAACTAATTGGTTTCTACTGATGTTCTATCTGTTGGTGGCGGAGAATTTATTCTCTTAGCTTAACACCCTCCTTTGAGACTTATGTTGTAACGACCCACATTCAACGCACCGAGGGATCGTAGAATATATGTTTCATTCTCATATGAAGTCGTATGGTTGTGTAACTATGGGAAGCGACTATTGGGGTCATTTCCGACATTTAAGATTTTTGCCGATTTTTAAATGACCGTTTTGCCCCTGGCGTATCTTGCTTTGCTTATAACTTTTGACTGGAAAGCAGTTTTGAACTTAACCCACTTCCAATGAATTCAAATGATGGTTTACTTTCCGTTGAGTGGTCACATTGATCAAACGGACTTACCATTTGGGAGAAATGGCTGAAACAAGGTTTGGAAGATAAAAAACAGCTTAAATGTGCTTAATTGGGTAATTAGCAATTAGGCCCATAACCCATTTAGGGATTAGGGTTATTGGAAGGTTGATAGTGTTAGGAAAACACTTCATTTCAGTTTTCCAGCCGCCATAAACATCCCTTGAGGTCTAGCAATAGCCTCCATCTTCTAAATCACCCCCAAAACACCCTTTTGTCATTTCTAATCGCTAATTAGGGAAATCATCACCAAATCAAGACGGATTAACATCAAAATTGGAATAGAGCTGCTGGAATACATTGGGATCCATGCCATAACAGTATAGTTTCAGATATAAGACTATATTTGTGGCTAAGGTGAGTGATTTGCCTTGTTTTTCACTTTTTACAGCTAATTAGGGGTAATTATTGTTAATTAACGAAATTTTGCATTATAAAAATATGTAGAAATACTTAAATATTATTTTATGCCTCCGTTAGAAATTTGGGTTAATATGGACATGTTTTGCTAAACGTATGGTTAAATCATGATTAAGGGGATTAAGGGTAAATCATAGTTTTGGGTATGTTTGACCCCTAGGAAGAGGGTGAACCCTAGGGAGGTGACCCCTAGGATGGCGAGCCGTGAACCGCGCCAGGAAGGAAAAAGGACCACGAGCCAATACAAAAGGGGACCACGAGCCGATGCCAGAGTGAGCCGCGAGTCGAAGGACATGGGGAGGACCACGCGACGACGATCGTAAACTCTTCTGAAGATCAAAACCAATTCAACCAAAACCAAGATGCAAAGGTAGTCCAAATGGGAAGTTAGAACTTAGGATCCAGACGGGAACCAATGAGTTAACTTCATGAGTTGGATTTTGCTGTAGGACGTGTGCAAAGGGCTTATCATATCCATAACTATAGTTCACCACTGAGAGAGGGATTAGTGGCTATGGATCAGTGCAATGGAGTCATTGTGACTCCAGGTAACAAAGTGATCGTAGCAAAGGATTGGGTGATCGAGTGGTGGATATCGTATGCTTTACACACTAAGTGAGAGATGTGAGGATGATTCCTATGTTTGATGTTTGCTATCACCATGTCCCACATCCCCATTTACACTTTATGTTAGTGTTACCTTAGAGTACTATACATGTTGTTGTGCTAACTCTTTGATTGCAGGTCCAGGTTCAAGTATGATTAGATTATACTTGTTATTGTTTTGTTTTGCTACTTATCGCTCATACCAAACTTTTGTCTGGCCCAGAGTTTTATGTCTCTTCTTATTACTCTGGGTGCTCCTAAACGAGCAGACTAGATACAGGTTGGCTAGTTTTGCATAAGTAGATGTCCGGAGACGAGCATGTGGCTTACACGTATTACTTTCATATATTCTCCCTGTGTTGTTGCTGGTTGCTACTTTGGGCATTTGTAGTGTACCTTTCTATTTTGATTTAGAGACAGTTTTAAAAGTTGTAATAAAGATGGTTTGGATCATAAGCTGTATTTTTAATTTTCCGCTGCTATGATGGTTTAGTTTTCAGCTTATGCACTGTCTCGCCTATTTTTTGTCAAGTTATGTTATTATTATATTTTATTCCATGTGCTATAAGATATACTATAGGTTCTTTGGTGATTCATCGTCTTCTTTCTTTTCCTTTAACGACCATCCTATGCTGGTTGGACATAGACACAGTGCACTTCATTCAAAATGTTGGCTGGTGCGGGGCGGGCCGTCATACTTGGTATCAAAGCTTTAGGTCGTGTAGTTAACCTAGGGAAAGGCACCACAGAGAGATAGTATACTTATATAAGAGCGCGTATTTGTTATATTTTGTTTCCAAAAGCTATATATATACTATTAGTATATCTAAGGATAAAGTCGCACAGCACTGGCACCACTGAGGAGATGGTTAATCGTTTTCTCTTTACAGATTGAACGATGAGCCGATATACGAGGAATACGAGTTCAGGGGCCAATAGTAGGAATGCTCCTGACATGAGGACGATGTTTACTGATTTCATGAGAGAGATACTTAGGGATGTTAAGAGTGCAGTTCCTAATGCTTCTAATGATGGTGGTGCAGCAGTGCAAGCGCCTAGAGCCGATTTCGCCACGTTATGCAAGGATTATACTAGTCTTGGTGGGAAGTCGTTCCATGGAACGGAGTCGGCTACGGAAGTTCGAGAATGGCTAGATAGTTATGAGCGCATATTCGAGGATTTGGGAATCGAGGATGCAATGAAGAGAAAAGCTAACATCTCGTCAGCTTCAAGGACGGGCAATGAATTGGTGGAATGCCATTAAAGCGGCTACTCCTGAGGAACAAGTTACCCGGAATCAGTTTAAGGAACGATTTAGTGATAAGTTTATTCTAGCCGCTCAGAAATCGGAAATATTTAGGAAATTCTTGGAGCCTAAGTAGAATGGTAGGTCAGTCTCGGGGTATATTGCTGAATTTGATACCTTATCGAAGTATGGATTGTCCTTTATCGATACGGTCGAGAAGAAGGATAAGAAGTTCATAATTGGCCTAGATGAGTACTTCGGGAGAAACTCATAAACCATATCGATGAGGCTTTCGAATCTATTGTGGGAAAGTCATTGAGATCTGAGAGCCTTTACTAAGTCTAAGAACGAGGTTGCTATTACATCTGCAGAAGAGCCAAAGCGGCATGCAAGTGGTGGAGGCAAGAATAATTCCCAGAATAAGAGGAAACAAGACCAAACCTAGGATGGTCATAAAAAGAAGAATAAGAAAGATGGCGAGTTCTTTAGCTGTGGTAAGAAGGGCCACTACGCCAGAGATTGTCGGGAAAAGCCGGGGGAAAGGAAGCGCTTCAATTGCGGCCAAGTAGGACATCATAAAAATGAATGTCCATAATCTCTTAAAGAGAAGCAGATTGTGAGAGCATATGCTATCAATGTTGTTCCTTCTTTGTCAAATGCCCCAACTGCGGTGCAAAAGGGAAGGAGTGTCGTTATCCAAGGTATGCTTTCTATTTATGATGTTTCTGTTCGAGCTTTATTTGATACCGTTAAACCCTATTCCTTCATACCTAGTGACCTGGTAGATAGGTTGGAATTGGGACTTGAGATTGTCAATAGACCTTTAGCTGTGACGAACCCGATCGATGGTTCGACTAGCCTTTGCATGATTTGTGGTAATGTGGTCTTATCGAGTCATAGACGTATGTTTGCTTATGATTGCTTAGTTGTTTTACTAGTATCATCTCACGTAGATTGTCTCAATTTGGAGGAGATGTTACTTGAGTGCTTGTCTGATATTGGTTTAGGACTTTGGGGCTTGTGCTTGGGGAGTGTCGAGTAGGACTAGGATGGTTTGCGTGAGATATAAATAGTTGTTGTGATTTCCATTGAATGATATCTCGGCTTACTCGAGGAATGATGTGCAGCCGTGACATGATAATACTGTTCAATGGTATGGACTTCCCCGAGTTGGATTCGATAGGGCTATGAGATGACTCGAGTAGGAACGAGAAAGCAGTAAAGTAATGAATTGTTTAGGACCCTATGTTAATGTTCTCTTTGGTTCGAGAATGGTAGAACTTTGAAAGGATAAGATGTGTTCGTTGGTCGTGGAGATGCAACGAAGGTTAGAACGATTCAAGTTGGACTTGAACTCATAAAGGAAAAATGGTTGTTCGTTGATCTTGGAGATGCAATGAATAGGGAGATGACTCATGTTGGACTTGAGTTTCTACTCGAGCTTGTGGGTAACAGATACTCGAGACTGGGTCTGAATATGTGGGTAGCTCTTCTGATGAGAATACCAAGAAAACGTTGATAGTTGGAGTGTTCTAAGCGGACTTGAAGCAGGGGTATCTGGGGACGCCCGTTACCATGGATCCGTTGGACGTTATCTAGTTATCCTTGGAGGATAAACGTGCGTTGGACATGCGGTAGTTCGTTTGGGGCCGGAGCTTCCATTAGCCCAAGGGATTGGTTGAACCAGTCAGGTAGATATCAATTTATTTATGGCTTTAGTAGGTTATAGACAGGACATGTTTGATGGATGCTATGATTGTTATGATTGTTCCTATTTTTATTCCCTTGAGTAGATTATCACCTGTAAGATTCAGGTAATAGAGGACGTAAAGATGACCGTATACACGGATGCATGTGGTACCAGGCTAGGTTCTGTACTAATGCATTGAGTAGGAGACATGTCGGTTTAGATGCTATGTTTCTTAAATGGAAGCAACTGTAGTATATAGCGGGATATGATTTCAGACCTAAGTATGGATTGGATCCAGAAATGTTGGCAAGTTTGACGATCAGACTGACTTTGATTGAGCAGATTGGTTCCAGTTAAAGGGACGATCCTAACCTAATAGAAATAATCTCCAAGGAAGAGATGAATATCGATGGTGAGAAAATGAACAAGTATGGACTTGATAGAGAAAGATGGCTTCGAAAGGATGATAGACTGGTTATACCCAATGTCAATGGATGGAGAGATGAAGTTCTTAGAGAATGTCATCGCTCAAGGCTGACTATACATCCCAGTGGTAACAAAATGTATCGAGACATGATGCAGACCTACTACTGGGAAGGGATGAAGAGAGACGTTGAAAGTTTATATCCAAGTGCATGAATTTCCAACTAGTTAAAGCCAAGCAAAAGAAGCCTAGTGGTTTGTTGTAGCCATTAGAAATTCCCAAATGGAAATAGGAACAAGTCTCTAGATCGAGACATGATAGCATTTGGGAAATAGTGGATCGATTGACCAAGAGTGCAAGGTTTATACCAGTCAAGTCGAACAGAATGGCAGCTAGGTTAGCAGAACCGTATATGAAGTGGGTAGTGAGATTTTATGGAGTACCTAAAGGTATTATAAGCGACCAAGATCCCTTATTTACTAGCGGGTTTTGGAAGGGCTTACAAGAGGCTTTAGGATCCGAATTACATCTCAGTACAGCATACCATCCTCAAACTGATGGTCAGACAGAGAGGGTGAATCGTGTATTATAGGGCCTTTTGAGAGCCTGCATTTTAGATTTTGGAGAGTCATGGGATGACCATGTACATCTGGTTGAGTTTGCATATAACAATGATTATCAATCCAGTATTGGTATGGCTCCAATTGAAGCATTGTATGGATGATCGTGCAACTCACCGTCATCTTGGTTGGAAAACAATGAGGAATTTGTGTTTGGACCAGAAGTAATGAGAGAAACTCCAGATAGGATCAAGGTTATTCAGCAGAGAATGAAGACTTCCCAAGATGGATATAAGAGTTATGCCAGTAAAAGACGAAGAGATTTGTAATTCTTCGTTAGTGACTTAGTATTCGTCAAGATCTCTCCATTGGAGAATATTAGACCAAAAAATGGTCCTAACACCCAATTGAATATGATTTGCAAAGAATAATAATCTAAAACATAGAAAATCAGGCAGAGACACGAGATTTATAGTGGTTCGGCATTAACTACCCTACGTCCACTTCATAGTTTCTCATTTCATTCCGAAATTACAATTACAATGAATACATTCACACAATCACTCGAATACAATGAATTATTCTCTCCGAATTCATTGATTTTTATTAGAGAAGAAGGTGGTTGTCGATTGAGAAAATCAGCCACGGATGCCATTAATGAATTAAGTGTCAGAACCCCCCACAAATGATGCACTGTATGTTTATTTATAGGTGTAAAATCGGTTGGAATGTATGGCCACGTGGAAACATCATGGAGGACTTCGAAAATAATGGAGAAAGTGGGGAGCGTGGCTTCATTCGTGGGCTTACAAGTGTCAATCGGTCCGGGTAAATAGGCATAAGAATAGATCTCCAATGAAGGGAAGTTGCGTGTTTCAGGCAGTTCAGTTAGGATGCTTAGATCCAATCCGAACCGATGTTGTTGCACCCATCCAATCCGACCCTAGCTATTCCATCCGAACCGATCCGTGCTATCCCTATCCGATCCGATACAATCTATCCCAATCCAATCCAAGCTATCCCAATCCGATCTGATCCAAGCTCTGGTTTTATGACATACGAGATCTTTATCCTCTAACATATGTAACCCTGATCATCTGAGTTTTGGGTGGCCTGGTCACAAAACAGGCTAACATTTTGCCCCCCAAAGTACGTCTTATCAAAGATGAGGCGTGCTTTGAATATGCCAAGCTGAATATTTTCGAAAATTCATCCGTCCTTGGGAAGGCTTTATCAAATTGTTGCACTGCTTCCATGGGTGCTAGTGAGTACAAATTCTGTAGGAGGAGTAGTCGAAATGATCTGGTAAACATTTAAACCTCGTCGAATCAAGAGGTCTAATTCCTTCATCATAAGTCATATAGGATCACTAGATCCTGTGTGAGGTCGTACACGCACAAGTTAATGTCAAATGACGCTTCTTCTTATGCAAGTCAAGTGTATTGCAGAGTCAGACTTTCTTTTATGTATAAATCAATGTATGAAACAGCCATCCAAGTCATAGGGTAGTATCAGAATCTTCAGGCTTTGAGCTAGCATCTGGAATATTGGGATAGAGTGCATTAGAATTGGCATATGAATCTGTCACTTGTGCTTGGATCTGGACTATCTTAATATTAGGGTATTAATCTAGGGCTCCACAATCGCATCGAATCGTAACAAAAAGGTATCCGAAAGCCATTATCACTTTGGATCATTTTATAATCCCGTGATCACATACGAGTCAACATGAGATGTTGCTTAAAACGTGCAAGCCAATGGTTGGTGTGATCACCACAATCTTAAGGTAGTAGAGGAGTTTATCACACTCTCCATTTGATGCAATTACGGGTCGAGTCTTTGGGTTCTTGTTTGATCCGTTAGTTAGCTTACTTGGATGGTCGAGATGAATCATGTCATATTCCAGAGATATAGTGTATATGTTCTAAATTATGCACAAAATCAGGATCATGTTCAAAGCTAGTCTGTCAGTTGAAGCTCATGCTCCTAATCTTAGTGTAAGATGAGTGAAGTCAGTGCTTATGCCCCCAGCATCATTGGGGATTGGACTAGGTCAATCGAATATCAAGTCTTCTAGCGTTTAAACTTTCTTCCTTCAGATCGGGTTAGAGCTGCAGGTTTAACAATCTTGGTTGACTGTGTCGTTCTGTACTTCTTTCTTATGTCGTCAAGCGTTAGAGTTGTATACGTGAATGGTCGAATAACATTCACGCCGATGTCATTCCATCTCTTTAGTCAGAAAGTGAGAATTGCCACATCAAGCGACAATGAACCTAGATACTCTACTTGCATCAGCCATGGAGTTGAGTAAGTTCGTCAATCATGAAAGCGAGGGAACGTTGTTAGGGAGTTATTCGGGCTTCGTCGTTCATGCTTTGGAATTATCCGAAATAGCCGTCATAGTATTGTTAAGTCTATCCCTCCTGCTTGGTTCCATTGAACTCGACAATCAAGATTGCTGGATCGATTAATGAAATTGTTTTTTTTTTGGAATTATGCATTCCTGTCAGTATTTTCCGGGGCTTTTCTTTTGTCTTGATTGTTTCAGGAGTCAGATGACGCTTCATTCTTTGTCATGAAAACATTGAGAACATCCATTTCAATATAGATGTCCTCTTGTTGCAGGAATTTTTCTGTCTTAGGATAGAATTTGTCAACATTTCTAGGAAAATCTCATGGCATAAAGGTATTGATGTTTATTCTAGAGGTGAATCCGCCAAGGCAATTTGATGGGCCTCGTTGTAGAGAGACTTGAAGTCTGAGCTACCCAGAATATCAGATACTGCTGCTATCAACACCATAGATGGTCCAGGTTAATCTACCGATGCCACCGCGGCATCGAATTTTTTGAGGAACGAATGTAGAGTCTCGCTAAACCTTTGTTTGATTGAACTGAGTAACATGACACTCTTGGGTCGATAGGCGTGGATCTTTGAGCTGCATTTGAGATGTGCCGCCTTTGATGAAGCATTAAAAATATTGGCAATCTGGCCTTTGTTTTTGCGGAGTCGTTGCCAATTGCCCAATTTTGCGCTAGTGCCCCTAGCATGAACTCTTGAAGTGGATGGAAGCTGGTCTGTCGTTTCTTGATTCTGCATATGTAATGGTCGTCAATCAGGCTTCTAGCTTTTGAATTTAGATGGTGATCCGTTATTCGGATGTATGCTGGTTGTTCTTGAGGAGCCATTCTTCTGGTTATAGTCTGGCATCTTGGGGAACTCTGATAATAGTAAATGTGCCTAAAGTTGGCGGATAGTCAAATTATGTTGCTCGAAGCTCGTATCCCGTACTCCCCATCCACGGGGATTTTACTAAATGGTAATCATCTAATCCACGTATTCTCTGAATTTATACTCCCTCATCAAGCTGTGAGTTGGAGTTTGATACAAAATGATTTGTTCGTGTCTAGGTCATGTTAGTCTTTGGTCTCCCATCCAAGCTCTGAGGTTCGGAGTCGGGTGGCGATAAAGTCAGATTATAGCTATCTCAAATGATCTCGTTTGCCCCCTACATTAAGAAATGGGGAACTTTATGTTGAATTTGAGTTGGATTTGAAGCATTCATCTAAATTGGAGCGTAGGTTGGTCGGACTCCGTTTATATTTTCAATGACGCTTGCATTACCATCATTTTCATCCAAAATGTTGCAATCAGAAGTTGCATGCTGCAAATGTTTGGGAGGAGGTTGACTGCACCTTGTTTCATTCAAGACTACGTTGCCAATCTGTCCTAGGGTACCATGCAATCTGAACCGTGCAACAGGGAGTGTGTGAGCCAAGTTCATTATTGCTTGAATTCTCACAATACTTGCTCCAGAAAGAAAGCCGTAGTTGCTCGGCCTTCCATCTATCCAAGTAAAGAAGTTATCTATCATTTTTTGTCGTTTCTATAGAAGTTCATCTTGCCGAGAATCTGGGTTCTCAATTCAGCAATGGCACCGTCCATTCATATCTAGTCTGACATGCTGAGGGATCATCAAAAGAAGAAATCTGTTGACATCCTCCATTTCTAGCGCCTTCTGCATCCACATCCTCAACAAGAAAGAAATTTCTATCTCCCTTCTTCTTAGCCCTTGAGTCGGAGTATCAGGCAGTTCGCTTCCTTGCAAGATAGAAGTCAAAGTAATAGCATGCCCCCTCACCCGGGGTCCTTCAATCGGAAAGTCGATCGAGACTAGAAAATGGATGTTCACTATGCATCCATTCTTGTGGTCCTCAAGCGGCCCATCAAGATCGAGGTATATGCTAGACACAGACATATAAGTTATGCCATTTGTAAATATTTTCAATGGTATGTCCCCAGTCCAGGGGTAATAGCACAAGACAGGTGGTGGTTAGATCGGATCCTTTCCAAATTTAGATGGAGGGAGGTGTATTCCGGATAGTCAGGGAAATCTTCAATCCATAGAAATCATGAATGTCATGATCATGTCAGATCATATTAAGACCGGGTAGACATCAAGAATCCCAGGGCTTTGTCGAGTCCTTCCCAGCCGCGAGTATTAAGTCGCATGACGTGTCATTGCATAATTCACTCTCAAGGCCTCTTTTTGGTCACCGCCTTGAGTCACGTAGGATGCTTATCATTGGGCATCAACGTCAGCGTTCTGTACATGTCCCTTTTTGCTTTCTACTGGCTTGTTGTTGTTGCAAGTCTGGGCCTTGCATTCTTGACCAGTCATCCTCTGTAAATCTTCCATCAGCAAACAAAGTGGTATTTCTACAATATCATACATTTGCAAATTTGTTATATATTTCAATCAAATGTATTTGTAGTCAGAGCATTACTACACTAAGTAGCAAGGAATAAATCGCATCACAAATCAGATGAGGGTTTCAATTCGATATCCCTTTAAATAAATAGTATATCATATTGCAGCCATCTTAGGGGTATGATGTGTGTATATGCTCCTAAACAATAGTGAACAAGCGGGATCGACAGTGCATTGCCCCCCATGTCCGGACATGAAGGGTTCGAGCTCAGCTTTCACTCTTGCCCCCGATACTACGGCGGGGTAGGAGCCCTTTTATGGCATTTAATCAACATACCTTTATACTCTCCTGTCGTATGTCCAGGATAGAGTTTGAACTCAGCTTTCAGTCTTCTCCCCGATCCTTCAGCAGGGTAGGAGTTCTTGTGGCGCCAGTCTCTAGCACCTTTATACTCTCTCGTCGAATGCCAAGGGTAGAGTGTGGTCAAGGCGGTCTTTAATCGTGGTGCACCTTCACGCCCTATGGACGTCATCTTCTCGTCCTTTATACTCTTCCTCAAGTCATGGGGTTAGAGTTATTTAGGTGAACAGTTGCATCATTCGCCTCGGTGCTCCTTCTACACTCTATTTCCAAGAGCGGGAGTCCACCGTATCGAGTGTCGTTCTCAAACTCGATTTTAGTCCTTACTCCACGCTTCACTCTGGCAGATGGAGTTTTTTCGGGTAAGCGGGCGGATCACACTCACTGAGGCGCTACCTTATAATCCCTGATTCACGGGTAAAGGTGGCCATTTGCAATAATCAAGTCTCTCTCGTCCCGTCGACTCGTGGGATGGAGTTTGGTCGGACATTGCAGTATCGTCCTTTAAGTGCTCTCTCAAATCATGAGAGTTAGAGTCATGGATAGATTTGTCTTTAATCCCGGGGTGCCCTTCACACTCGTCCTAGGTTTATACATCTATCCAAGCTCTGAGAATTAGAGTTAGTTGGGCAAACAGTCAGAAAATGTTTGCCAAGGCTTTGCGTTCCTCTGATCAATCCATGTGAGGAGTGATTGGCACTGAACTTTGGGTACCTGCATCATTCATATCGCATGCGTTAGTTATGTCAATAACTCGGGAAGCATGTAAAAGTAAATTGCATGATTGAAAAGTAAGCATATCAAAGGGCAGTGTTGCCTCCTTTATTTGGATTGATGTAATCTGGCGACGTCAAATATAGGATTAAGCCTTGTAGACAGTCGAACTGCATCCATCTGAAATCAGATTCCGACTTTGAAATGCAAAAGTCGATGCATAATTGTCTTTAGCTTTGCATGTATGAGCCTAGGCGTTTGTGGTCATCTCAGATCCACCTTGATCTATATAACCTGGTTCAGGCGAAGGGCATGACTTATAAATGAGTGGTTCAGTCAAGCTTGCCATGATATTGCTCCATAACTCTATATGCGGGTGTTAGAAGTCTGATCGGTATCAAATCCTAGGTACCTACACCATCCACACATTAAATCAATTGAGTTAATTACATCAATAAGTCTTAAAGCATGCAAATATAAGAGTTATGGTTAAAGAGTAATCTTGTTAAAGGAATGGATATCATTCTATGCAAAAATGGCATTTCATGCTCTTTGCAGATCTATTTTGCTTCGACAATCTCTGTCGGAGATGGCTGCCAAAATCTTTAACTAGTGATGAACGTCTTTTCAAACCGTCGTGGAATGGCGGTCCCGAGAGTGAACAGACCTTGATTGGGGTCTTGGAGTGACAAAGGCAGTTAGGTAAATACTGTAAGCGAATGATGAGATTACATCTCCTTTGAATCGCCTTCTTGCCCCCTTGCTGAGGCAAGGATTCAGTGTCAGGATGGTAATTGGCAAGAGAATAATGAATCCATACTTATAGGAACTTTTGTACTTTCCATGCTAGCAAATAGGATATTGCTACTGGTGAGATAGTCATATCTCATCCGTCTGCAAATATGCCTTCAATCCCACGTCAAGAATAAGATCAAATGCACAGATAATCAATCAGCATCCAGGCCTAAGTGCTCTAAACTTTTAAATCGCCAATTTTCGAGCAAGGCTGAGGTCGTCAATCATGCATCCCGAATCTTCATCCTCTCTGGGATCTATGTCTTCGGGCGGATCATCAAGCAACTCTTTTTGCGATGTCTCCCTTGCTTGCTAAGCCTAAGCGTCCTTCACACTACAACTCCTCGGGAGGGGAAGTGTTTTTGGGTTCCACGTCATTTCTATTGCATAGCATATTCTATCCAGCCAAATAGGAGGCTCTTCCAGTGACTTGATCATCACAGACCATTCCTGCTCCAGCTTCCATTGGGACTGAGCAGTAGACACTAGGGTGCAATGTAAGCTATGAATTCTGCTGGAGCTGGTCGGTCTGGACCTTGATCACATAAACTTGAGTATGATAGCATAACTTGCGAGACTTTAAGTAATATTCTTGCGTTATGTTTCAATGGAAATAAGAAGTAGAGAGCTAATGGTTGATTCATATTTGCTTTAATCTCGAGCTCTCATCATTTGATCAAGGTCGTATGGTGGCTGGTGAGCAGTCAAGTTGCTATAATCCAGGAAAGGATCCATAGGTCCAATCATGGTGTATGGTGGTTCAACTAGTACCTAACTCTGGGCACCAAAGTATATTGACTTAACCCTTATTCGATGGAAATCAGTCTTCCTCAATGCAGTTGACAGCAAACGACAATTGAAAAGGTTCGCTAAGTTCTTCAGAAGGTGAACCGCAGAACATATTTCATTGATCACATCATACAATTGAAGTGTAGCTTTGGGATGTTGAGATCCTTAGCTGCTTTCTGGTATCCCCTTATTGACAATCATGGTCACTAAGATCATAGGAATTATCTTCGGAGTAGTGCTCGGACTATTCCATATAACCGTCATTCGATGCCCCGCCGATTGGACAAGTTTAAATCTCATAAATAAGATGGTCACTACTCATTAGTGAGCAACATCGGTTGCATTGGTGAAATCTATACACCATCAGAACTGAGGAAGAGGAAGATGCTATGAGACAATCATTGTGTTGTATGCTGTCCTTGATAACAAGCCGAATCTGATCGATAGCTCCTCAAATTGGCTTACTGATGTAAATAAGTGTCATGGCTCTGGGAAGAATCCCAGTCGTTGAAAACTTGCTGTGATATTCTCAAACTATCAGTCTAATCTTCATTGACAAACTTTGATAACTGCTGCTAGCTAAAACGTACGCCGAGCCGAAGGCGAGGCCGTCAGTGGGTCCGGGCGCAGCCCTGGCGGGGGTCCGGGGCCCCACAGTCCCGACGACGATCGACCTAGCCGGTTAGGTCGAAAATGTGGGCACCGCACGATTTTTTCAATTTTGGAAGATGGAGCCTTTTATGAAATGATCAGAAAAATGCATTTTTCCCCAAAAACAACTGTTTCGGGTCGGATCGGATCATGCCTTCAAGTGGCGGTTCGGAGATGTCTTCACGTTGGGTCGGATCGGACCAGTTCCTCCGATCCGGATCGGAGCATCGTCAGCTCATCGGTTCGGGTGCCCCTCCTACGGTTCGGTTCGGGTTCACTCTTCCAGGTCGGATCGTGGTGTCGCCCTCGGGTCGGTGGTATACTCATCTGCCTTATCCGAACTGGTTACTTCGATCCCAGTTACTTCGATCCGAGCCGGTTACATCGATCCGAGCCGGTGGTCTGTTTATCTATTGTGTCCACACCAATTTCCATCCGATCTGACCTTTTGCTTGATCCGATCCGCAAGGGCCATGCAGCTTTTTTCAAATCTACATCGGTATATCCAACTTTAACTTCCAATCAAAACGCTGTTGGTTCATCACATCTCCAACTCCTTCAACCCATATAAGCAGCAAGCAACTCTTTCAGAGTGGAATACGGATCTCCCCTCAATGAACTATGACATCCATTAGTAGATGAAGAGATCTATGGTTGAGAATCAGTCCGTTCTCAGTGAAAGCACCAAAATGTTAGACGAAAAAATGGTCCTAACACCCAATTGAATATGATTTGCAAAGAATAATAATCTAAAACATAGAAAATCAGGCAGAGACACGAGATTTATAGTGTTTCGGCATTAACTAGCCTACGTCCACTTCGTAGTTTCTCATTTCATTCCAGAATTACAATTACAATGAATACATTCACACAATCACTCGAACACAATGAATTATTCTCTCCGAATTCATTGATTTTTATTAGAGAAGAAGGTGGTTTTTGATTGAGAAAATCGGCCATGGATTCCATTAATGAATTAAGTGTCAGACCCCCCCACAAATGATGCACTGTATGTTTATTTATAGGTGTAAAATCGGTTGGAATGTGTGACCACGTGGCAACATCATGGAGGACTTTGAAAATGATCGAGAATGTGGGGAGCGTGGCTTCATTCGTGGGCTTACAAGTGTCAATCAATCCAGGTAAATAGGCACAAGAATAGATCTCCAATGAAGGGAAGTTGCGTGTTTCATCCAGTTCGGTTAGGAGGCTTAGATCCAATCCGAACCGATGTTGTTGCACCCATCTGGTCCGACCCTAGCTATTCCATCCGAACCAATCCGAGCTATCCCAATCCGAACCGATCCAAGCTATCCCAATCCGATCCGATCCAAGCTCTGGTTTTAGGACATATGAGATCTTTATCCTCTAACATATGTAACCCTAATCATCTGAGTTTTGGGTGGCCTGGTCACAAAACAGGCTAACAGAGAATGTGATTTGGATTAGTAGAAGAGGTAGGTTAGCACCTAGATTTGTTGGTCCATTCCCAGTTCTCGAGAAATTTAGGAATTTGGAGTATAAAGTAGGATTTCCTAACAGGATGGCGGGAGTTCACAACGTATTTCATGTTTCCCAGTTAAGGAAGTTCGTCCACGATTCAGACAAGACTACTTCACCGGATCGGTTGGATGACATCGAAGTAGAACCCGAGGCGGTTGGGAACCACAGGCCGATTCGTATTATCGAGCACGATAGGAAGAAACTTCGAAGGAAGGGGGTGAAACTGGTCAAAGTCCAGTGGGGTGATAATGAGAATGACCATACTTGGGAAACAGAGGAGAGCATAAGGAAGTCTCATCCAGAACTCTTTGCCTAATAAGATTTTAATAGAAATAGTTATTCCGTTGTTAGTAAACCGCATGCTACGATAGATTTGTTATGTTATTATGTGTGTTTGATTGTCTGTAATTGGCTGTTAGGCATGTGGGACCCATTGTATGTTTTAATTAAGGAATTTCGGGGGCGAAATTTCTTAAGGGGAGAGAATGTAACGACCCGCATTCTACGCATCGGGGGATCAAAGAATATTTATTTCATTCTTGTATGAAGTCGTATGGTCATGTAACTATAGGAATCGACGATTGGGGTCATTTCCCACATTTTCGATTTTTGCCAATTTTTAAATGACTGTTTTGTCCTTGGCGAATCTTGTTTAGCCTACAACTTTTGACTGGAAAGGACTATTGACCTTAAACCACTTCGATTGGATTCGAATGATGGTTTACCTTTCTGTAGAGTGGTCACAATGATCAAACGGACTTAACGTTTGGGAGAAATGGCTGAAAAAGGTTTGGGAGGTGAAAAACAGCTTAAACGGGCTTAATTGGGTAATTAACATTTAGGCCCATAACCCATTTTGGGATTAGGGTTATTGGAAGGCTGATAGGGTTAAGAAAAACATTTCATTTCAGTTTTCCAGCTGCCACAAACATCCTTTGAGCTCTAGCAATGGCCTCCATCTTCTAAATCACTACCAAAACACCTTTTTGTCATTCCTAATCACTAATTAAGAAAATCAACACCAAATCAAGGCGGATTAGCATCAAATTTGGAATAAAGCTATTGGAATACATTGGAATCCGTTCCATGATAGTAGAGTTTCATATCTAAGATTATATTTATGGCTAAGGTGAGTGATCTACCTTGTTTTTCACTAATTACAACTAATTAGTGTGATTAGTGTTAATTAACGAAATTTTGCGTTATAAAAATCTAGAAAAATATGTAGAAATTCTTAAATATTATTTTATGCCTTTGTTAGAAATTTGGGTTAATTTGGACATGTTTGCTAATCGTATGGTTAAATCATGATTAAGGGGATTAAGGGGAAAATCATAGTTTTTGGTACGTTTGATCCATATTTGCATGTTAAATTGTTGTTTTGGTGTTTATGGTTGATGATACATGCTGCTATTACTGTTTGGAATGTTTTGTAATTGCTTAGAAATTGGTCGAAAACGCCATCGTTAGCGTAAATAGCTTGCTGGAAAGTTGTAGAAAATTTGGTCAGTAACCCGTTCGTGAAGCATCTCCACGAACCCTAGGAGGGTGACCGTGAGGAAGAGGGCAAACCCTTGGAGGGCGAACGTGAGGAAGAGGGCGAACCCTAGGAGGGCATCGCTAGGAAGGGGGTGAATCCTAGGAGGGAGACCATGAGGAAGAGGGCAAACCCTAGGAGTGCAACCGCTAGGAAGGGGGCGAACCCTAGGACGACGACCGTGAGGAAGAGGGTGAACCTTAGGATGGCGACCGCTAGGAAGGGGCGAACCCTAGGAGGGAGACCCCAAGGAAGAGGGCAAACCCTATGGGGGCGACCCCTAGGAGGAGGGCGACCCCTAGGATGGAGAGCAGTGAACTGCGCCAAGAGGGAAAGAGGACCACGAGCAGATACAAAAGGGAACCACGAGCCGATGCCAGAGCGAGCCGCGAGCCGAAGGACACAGGAAGGGCCATGCGATGATGATCATAAACCCTTCTGAAGATCAAAACCAATACAACCAAAACCCGAGAAGCAAAGGTAGTCTAAATGGGAAGTTAGAACTCAGGATCTAGGCGGAAACCAATGAGTTAACTTCATGAGTTGGACTTTGCCGTAGGACGTGTGCAAAGGGGTTACCGATATCCATAACTTTAGTTCACCACTGAGAGACGGATTATTGGCTATGGATTAGT
The DNA here is from genome assembly GCA_030737875.1 of Allium sativum. Taxonomy (NCBI): domain Eukaryota; kingdom Viridiplantae; phylum Streptophyta; class Magnoliopsida; order Asparagales; family Amaryllidaceae; genus Allium; species Allium sativum. The sequence continues at coordinate 663,092,199 of CM060913.1, forward strand.
GCAATGGAGTCATTGTGACTCCATGGAGAAAAGTGATCGTAGCAATGGATTGGGTGATCGAGTGGTGGATATTGTATGCTTTCCACACTGAGTGAGAGATGTAAGGTTGACTGCTATGTTTGATGTTTGCTTTCACCATGACCCACACCCCCATTTACACTTTATGTTAGTGTTACCTTAGAGTACTGTACATCTTGTTGTGCTAACTCTTTGGTTGCAGGTCTAGGTTTAGATATGATTAGATTATACCTGTTATTGTTTTGTTTTGCTGCTTATCGCTCATACCAGACTTTTGTCTGACCCAGAGTTTTATGTCTCTTCTTATTACTCTGGGTTCTCCTAAATGAGCAGACTAGAGACAGGTTGGCTGGTTATGCACGAGTAGTTGTCCAGAGATGAGCAGTGTAACACCCCACCTCCGTTAAGGTCACTCACAAAGGGAATGCCTTAACTTTGGTGGAGCATTTTAGTAAACAGAACAGAAACTTACAAGACAGATAAAACAGTACTTGAATTTTTTTAACTTTATTACAGCGGAAACAGAAAATTAATATGGTTACATCCTTTCAATTTCAGAATTCAAGTACAAAATATCAGTCTTGTACAAAAGCCTTCAAAATGCATAGTTTAAAATCATAATCCCCATGGAACGGAAGCTATACAGAGCCAAGCCATACTTTAAGCACTTCAAGCAAAGAGAAATCCGGACCAAGCTAAAGTATTTCCCTCCTTGGATAACCTGGGGGGGGGGAAACGGAAGAAAGGAGGCGAAACAACAAGGGTCAGACAAAAAGTCTGGCAAGTCCAGTGAATTTCAGCATATGAACAGATAATAATAATATGATATGAACATAAAACTGGATGTGAGATAACTATAACAGGTGTAGCAGATATAACAGAAAAACAGAATGATATAAACTATTAATTTACACTTCTCTGCACTAATACTAGTATAGCAGAATTAGGTGTCACCCTAATGTCTAAATTGAAGCAGGAACGGGTACAGAATACTTTAACAGAAACAGAATGCTAATAATGGGCCTTTACTACCCGATCAGAAACAGACAGAAGAAGAAACAGATTTATTCCTATGGAGACAGAATGTGGAATTAGGTGTACACTAGTAATGGGCCTTTACCACCCGAACAGACGGTACCACACAGAAACAGACAGGTGTTACCACCCAACAGAAACAGACGGTACCAACAGAAAACAGACAGAACTAAGCGTACCCTAAAACCCTACCCCAAGCGATCGGCTCCCTAATACATAAATATCCTGTGTCGGCCCCACAGTAGGGTGTATCACTCCCTAAAGTGACAACCAATTGGCACAGGCCTATTTACAGATGTCACGGCGTCTTACATCCTCAGAGGCAGACCGGGGTCCATGCACGCACATGACCCGGTTGGAACGCACCATCAACACCCTTCGCCATTATCAGAATGAACCACTTATAATTAGTTCAGTAAGCGTGCCCGGACCCTACCTACTGTTGGGTCAAAGTTTTGATACCAGAAAGGGTTACTGACTAATATGGGTCCCAAACAACAGATGACACAAGTAATTCCCCTCCTAACCTTGTGTCCCCAGACTAACAGATTTCAGATTAACTTGTTTACAAGTTCAGACATACAGAATTCAGATTTACTAATTCACAAATTAAGTTAACAAGTTTTCAGACTAACAGGTCAGATGTACAGATTTTTCAGATTTGTCTAACTTTGTATTGGGCCTACAGATTCATGGACGGGTTTTACTACATCTATTAATCCCTTTGGTTTAACCCTATTTTCCCCAATACGTTTTAGACGTCATTCTTATCTTAGATTTTGCATTAATTAATTATTAATGCACAGACCTCTCACATTAGATCGGTAGCTTGTGGCCGTTGGATATGCCGGGCGGTTCCGGGCAGACTTCTGCCACAAGCCAGACCTAACCTCGTGTCTTACGCATGTTATGACTAAATTCTCACATTAGAACCTATTGTTTGTGGCCACTGGATGTGCCGGGCGGTTCCGGGCAGATTTACGCCACAAACTCATTCTAACCTCGAGTTAGCCATGTTTATCTTTGCGGCCAATTAATTAATAATTTACCGTTTATGCGCACGCCCAATATATATGCCAATTCAGATTATATCAATAACAGGATGATTATATCAACATAGCAGATAACAGATTTTATATGACTTAACGGATTTAACAGATTTAGCAACTTAGCAGATTTTGGCATATAACAGGTTAGGCATTTCAACCGACAAATTTAACAGATTAGGCATTTCAATCTAATTAGCAGTCTATGCAATATAACAAAACTAGTAGTTTATGCAACTTGACAAATTAGCAGATTTAGCAAATTTAATATTTCTAAAAGTTCTATTTACATGCCTTGCCTAAACATAAATTAGGCCTAAGTTCATATGCCTAAATAATGTCATGATTCACAATATGATCATATACTTCCATGTTTGCATACATTTACATAGCGCATAATATGGACATAATTTACCCTATAACATATGTTCCAATTTTTGTTAAACTAGCATTTTACAGCAGATTCACATATAAATTATACCAAATATAACCATTAATTCCAATGCATGCCATATATCCAAAAATCCCTATTTAGGTGTAATCACAATAATAGATATCCTAATTAATGCAAATCTTTTACACCTAAGCTTCCATATCTTCTTCTTTTTAAGTCATGAATCATTATGCAAACTATACCCAACAATCTAAATCTTTAAATCATATCTTCTAAAAATCAAATCTTGACTTTTATATGCATTTTGTCCAAAGTCTCAAATCATATGTAATCTTACAATGGTTCCTCTTTTCTTCTATCATAGAATATGCATAGATCCAAATCTAGTTTACAACATATGCTCATTAATTACAGTTCTAAATTACAACATAACTATGCATACAACATGCGTAAATTATATGTTCATAGTCAAATCTATGCATATGTCCAATATATTTTATGCCTCAGACCTAAAGTCATACATTCAATTCGCATCATTCATTATTTATCCCAAAATTTGCGTTCATACGTTCATCTCTTATGAGATTAGGCACAGGCTCGTGGTAGCCTGGCTATAAAAACAGAAAAGAAGAAAAGGGATACAGAACAGTCACAGAAAAACAAATCTGACAGAAGAAAATATATATTCAATCTCAGATTCAGAATTAAAAACATATCAAAATTATAATTAATGTTTATAGCGGAAAGTAAATGTACTTGCCTTGATTGGATTAAAGAAAGAACTTTAACTTGTTGTAGAATCTTTGCAGAAACTTTAATCTCTAGTTTGAATTGAGTTGCTTAGGCTGATGTTGATTATCTTCTAGTTTTAATTCCAGCAGAGCAGCGACGCCATTTTTATTTTTATTTTTATTAGAAGAAGAGAGCAATGGAGGCTAGAGAATTGTGTAAGAAACCTAGGTAGAGTCTAGGGTCATTTTTATAGAGTTGCAAGTTAATTTGAGCCGTCCGATGATGCTAGGGTAAATCAAGGCCATCAATTTCAAAAGAGGCCAATTATGTTCACAATTAAGGACTGTAAATTACTCCCATTTTAAATTATGTCATAATTACTATGCATGCAAATTACCCCCATTTTGAATTATGGCATAATTACTATTCCAATTACATGCAATTCCATGTTTTAGCATATATATATATTTCCTACAATGTACACATTTCTCATTTAGGACAAATTCTATATATAAATAATTCCTAACACACTTATGCCATAATTACTCCCTTAATGTACATTATCAACATTTATTATTTATTGCCAATCCATCAAACATAAATACGTATTTAATAGATACATCTTTCCTTTTACCGTATACATTAATTATTCATATATACATGTCAATTAACAAGAATGACAATATTAATGTATCCTTTTCATTGTAAATTAGCATATTTATATATTTCTCAACATATTTATATATTTCTCAAATTAACATGTACAGATAAATGTTAATAGCATGTTTTCAAATCAATGCCCTATTGACTTATCTTTAAATTAAATGCCAGATAAATATTCGTCATATTAATATGCTTGCATGTTATGTTCACAAAATAATATCACATACCATATTTTTCTTATTCAGTGCCACAATGATGTCAATTGCAGGTTTATAAATGACATTCCTATTAATAGAAAATTAAGTCTAACCTATTCATATTCTTCCTCTTTGAAAATCCCCATTTACTGCATACAAATATTATGCATAAACCTTTCTTTTCACTGCTTGCATCCACACATTTTTATTTAATTTGTATGTTTATGACATAAATGCACATATGTACGAATATGTTAAATATTTCTTTCCTTTGATTTTTCATGAATCCAATTAGAGAAGGCCACTTATAAAAAAAACAATTCTTGGCAGGCAAAAATGCGCAACATACGCCTCATGATACGTACATGTCATATATATATATGTATGTATACGTATATGTATATATATATATATATTTCTTTTTTTTTCTTTTTATCTATCTTCCCAATTACCCATTTTCACACCAAACCACTTTTTGAACTGCATTCACACTAGGCTATTTTAAGCCATTCCCCTAAAACAGAAATAAGGCGCTGGCGGGGATCGAACGCTGTACCTCTTGTATGCAAGTCATGTGTTCCAACCAAATGAGCTACTAAGTCTTTTGCTTACAAAAGTTAGAACAATGCTAAACATTATTCTTTTCTCATTCCTCTTTTTTCATGTTTTTCTGCAATTTTTAATTTAAGGATGTCTTTTTCATACGGAGTCCAATTTACGCAAACTCAGACTCTATCTCAAGCAGAATTTCAAGAAGAACGCAATGGCGTAACCTGTTTCCCTTAGTTCTTTGATTTCGAATTAATTATACTTTAATTTGTTAATTTCACAGCTATAGAATACACGGGGTGTTACAAGCAGGAGGCTTACACGTATTACTCTCATATATTCTCCTTGTGTTGTTGCTTGTCACTACTTTGGGCATTAGTTATGTACCTTTCTATTTTGCTTTAGAGACAGTTTCAAAAGTTGTAATAAAGATGTTTTTGATCATAAGCTGTATTTTGAATTTTTGGCTGCTATGATGGTTTAGTTTTCAGCTTATGCATTGTCTCGCCTATTGTATGTCAAGTTATGTTAATATTATATTTTTTTCCCATGCGCTATGAGATATACTAAAAGTTCTTTGGTGATTCATCGTCTTCTTTCTTTTCCTTTGACGACCGTCCCATGCTGGTTGGACATCAGCACAACATACTTCATTGGAAATGTCGGCTGGTGCGGGGCGGGCTATCACATTTGTACTTAGAGGGTTATATATTAGATACCGATTATATGTTGTGAATAGACAATGTAACATGCTAAGTGCTAAGACAATTAAAGCTTCTTGTTGAAAAGCAGAGTTTATTGGATGATAATCAAAGCATGACTAATATAGCGTAGCTTTGTGTGTGACGTGACTTGAAAACCTCACACACCTGTATGATGGTAAAATGATGGTTAGATCAATATGACTTTCAAGTTGAGAATGAATAATCTAAGGGTTGAGAATGAACAACATTATGGTTGTAATGTATTTGGTCGACCGAGATGATCTAGGTAGTGGTAGCTCCACACCTAAAGAGATAGAGTATAGTGGTGTTCCAAGCCTAACTAAAACCGCGTGGAGTGATACTTGATTCCAAGTGTTGTGTGGATGTGTATTTCGATACTATACAATACCTGGACTTAACCATTGAGATATAGTCCTCCATATAGATCTTTCGAATAAGGCACCATCATGATGGAATCCAACTTCCAATACAAGATTTGTGTTTTCAGTTGTAAACCTATATGGCGGTAAATGGGATGAAGCATTATGTCATTTAAGATTTGACACATTTATTGGTGAAAATGATTTCCGTACTATGCATTAGAAATAATAAAAGAGAATCACGTATCAAGTATGTTTGGCTATTATATGGTAAAACTCTATCCTCCAGTTTGCGTTGCATTGCGTGATGGGGCTTGAGTCTTCTAATATCTTCATTTTTCAAAAAACATTTTGGGTTTCTATGATTGGTATTCATAAGGAGAAAACGTTTCGTCTTATACAATGTAGTCCTGTGATTTACCGAACTTTAAAATAAAGTATAATAACTGTTTTGGTTCTCACACTAGTCCCATGACTAATTCAAAATTTATTGTTTCCCACCCAAACTCTTGGTTCCCATATTTTCTACACAGGCAGCTAGTAGTTTTGGTTTTGCATATATTTTATAGATCATGATTCTGGATTGAAGCTAGAGCTGTGTCCAGAGCATTTGATAATCTTCCGCTGAATGTAATTATGTTTCCATTGTGTATAATAATGTATTATTCTCTGATGTTTAAGATATACACTGATATATTCTGTACTCTGATGTAACATCGAAATGATGTTAATGAAAAAGTCTGTTTTTTCTATTCAAATGTGTAAGTGCCCCGATAATCCATTTTTGAGAATGATTCAAGTATATTAATTACCGACTTGAAGCGAGCCCAAAAGTGAATCGTAACAATTTTGGTATCAGAGCTTTGGTTTATATAAAGCTTTAGGGCACGACTCGTTTGAATAGAAGGATGAAACTCATCAGAGATAGGATTAGTAACATCGTATAAGAGTAACTCATTATAGATAGGGTTAGTAAAGCCCTAGAATGAGTTTGAAGAGAATTAAATTTATAGAGGAAAATGAATTTTCACACACACACGCACACACACACACACATATATATATATATATGAAGTTGATTATGAGAGATCTTAACTAATAACAAGAGTTTAAGTGATTTATTTTATGTTGTGGTTGGACCATCGAGTATAATAAGATTTTGAACATATGCCTTGCAAACATATCTACGAAGTCTTGAATATACTCGGTAGATATAGAATCATATTCTAGTCACTTGAGGATGATTCTGCTGATGACAGCTCCATCACCAGTGTTATTTTTTGATTTCGAAAGTAAGATAACTATATAATTCCAGTTGAAACGTTGAAATATATTTTAACTAATTTAAGTAAGTATTTGGAAATCATTTAAGATTTAGATTTAACTAATATTAGTTAAATAGATTTAAAAGAAAAAATGAATCAAACGAATTAAATTTTAACTTAAGTGAAGTTAAATAGAGTTGAAATGATAAAACCAATTTGAGAATGGAAGATAAAATTGAGCAAAGTCAAATGTAATGTTAATGTTGAATTGATTGGAAATTTGTTAGAATTGGACACATATATTGAAATGTTATTCAATGGAAGCTAAGTAGAGGAATAAAATTGTATGCCTGACACAATGGGACATATTTACTGTATTAATTGAGTTTGATGATTTTATGAGCCGGTTGGCAAACCGTTTGGCTTTTGGATTTCTTTCTGATTGATGAGGGCCTAGAGAGGCAAGTTGTAGTTGTATCGATAGGGCTGTGCAAAGGAGGATATGGCGAATTTTTTCAAAAATTTAAGGCATTCGCCAAATTTCGAAAATGAGAAGTTTCTCAAAAACTGAAAAGTTAAAGAACTTGAGTTTGTTAGAATGAAGGTTTGTTGGTTAAGTAAACAACCTTCAGTTTCGTCTTCTATTTCGAGGACAAAATCTTTTTAAGTGGAGGAGAATGTAACAACACAGATTTTATTAAGAAATATTAAACGAATATTAAATATTTAAAACGATTTATTTTAAGAATATACGACTTGAAAATTATTTTATTTAAGGTTTGAACATCGGTAGTTTTTTTTAAGAATAATAGGGTACTTATATTACAAAGAAAAAGGTCATAAAGAAAAGAAAGAGACGTTTACAAATGACAACACACAACAACGAATACTTTACAAAGCATAAAATAAAAATAGCTCGATCTAAACACCACAAAATACACTACAAAGATCACCAAACAACAACACAAAAGATTACAATAAGCAATCCACCTACACCTAAAAAAACAACAAAACAAATAAGCGTATGAACTGATAAATTTCAAAGCTCAGTAGCACAGCATCAACGCTCCAACAAAAAGGCCAAATTAAACACAAAAGATACTACAAAACCCATCAAAGTCCAATACAACAACATCTGCCCATAACCGCAAAAAAGCCATCCAAGAACCAATTTCACTGAAGTAATAAAAGATACCAACCACAATAAAAACACTTAAAGACAAACATTTAGAGAGAACTCACTTTTTGAAAATGCCTCCATTTATAATTCCACTAGTCGAACCACCATCATCCTTGCTCTTCTTTGTCTTTGATCTAGTTTGAATTTGGAACATTAATTTAACCCATTCCGAGTTTGTTTCAACTAGGGGACTATCATCAATCACTTTATTGTTCCCTTTGAGCTTTTTATTCTTTAATTTAGTTATACTTCTCTTGGAACTACATGATGAGCTATCTAATTCTTCTAACACAATATTATTATATGAAGCATCATCACTAAAGTTCATTCCACTATCCTCAACCCGCATAACAATTGACTCAGCTTCAATACCCAACTGTTCATTCACCCTTTTAGAAAAATCTTCATTAACTCGCAGTTCCTCATTAATTGCCTTATCCTTCATACCATCTATACAATTGTTGGAAATTATATTTCCAAGAATTATAGCAGCAACTTGATTTCCTGGTTTCTCTCTAGGGAAGGATTTATTCGGCTCAGCTTCGCTGTAATGGATATCTAGTTGGGGATCCAACTTCATATCAGCATCTGAATGAACCATAAACTTGCTTTTGCTCCTAACTTTCTCACTTGTTTCTGTGTTAGTTGAAGCAAAGATATCATAGCAATTTGATGTAGGGATCCCGTTGTCTTGAAAAACTAGTTCCTTTATTTCACAAGACACAATTCTAGGTTTTTTCTTTCCACTTAAATTCTCATTCTTAGCTACATTTTCATTTTTTCTCATAACTTGTTCAGGACTCTTCCCATATTTTTGATTGGAATTTGTATTATCTTCCATGTTAATGTCACACTTCAAATGCCCTGAATTCTTACCTGTAGCCTTATTTTCTTTAACTTCCAGAACACTGTGCATAACATTACCATCCTCCTCCATTAATGAATCATCTTTTAAACGTTACTTTTGTTTCCAAACCTTCATCATCATACAAACAATACTAGCGTGTCCAAATATTTTACAATTAGCACAAACAATAGGTTTCCACTCATAAACAACCTTTTGCCTAATAATCTTACCATCACAACACAGAATGGTTATCTCAGAAGGAAAATAAAAATTAGCATCGATTTCCACAAGCACTCTAGCATAAGAAATGAAAATAATCTCCTCTGTAAATTGATCCATTTTAATAGGCCTACCCAGCACAGATATTATTCTACTTATAGCTTCTACCGACCAGGAATCAAGTTCTAAATTCGGAAGTTGAACCAAAATTGGTAACGAATGAAGAAATTGCCTAGATAGTTTCAAACCTGGTTCCCATCTTATCATGAAAATCAATTTTTTGCTGTAATAATAGGGACTAACAGCTAATACATTATCTTAATCCTCAAGGTTATCAAACTTAATTACGAAAATAACGATTTCCCGAGTGTAGAGTTGATAATTACCTTTGATTTACCAAACTCATTCTGTCTATTCCTTTAAAAATTTGTAATAGGGCCTATTGCCATATACATTGAACACTATTGAATTTCTCTAATTATTTCAAGGTAGATTGGTCAAATTTTCATCTACTACTGCAATTTTAGTATTATCCTTTAATACTGGTTCATAAAATTACAGTTCAATAGATTTACAGTAATAATTCCTTTCTTTGATAATATCTATCCAAGCCTTGGGAAAGCAATACCTGTTGGAGTCTGAATTGCCGTTAACTTGTCTATTCAATGAGGTAGGATATAAAATTGCGTTGTTGTTCCTCAGATCTTCTGAACGATCATGATTAATCAATCCCAAAACCGGAATTTCCGACAAAGAATTTAATATTAGATTTTCCTGTTCTCCAGAAGCACCGCCATGAAATTGAGTCTTCAACTTTTTATCAGCTTTAGATGCTGGATTCTTATCAGCTGAATGCAAAGCAGAAGATTGGCCTAAAACTTTGATACTCGAATCTGTTATCGATGCATGTACTGTAGATGACCTTGGATCTGGTGGGATAGCTGAGCGATAATCGAAATCCAGTTCTAAGGCGATTTTGGATTGAGATTTTTTAGGAGTAGAATCGGTAGTTTGTAATATTAAGTTTTAAAATTTAAATTAATACACAAAATGAAATATAAGCCAGATTTCTTTAAAACAAGAAATGTTCAAATCCATAGAACCATAGTTTTCTAACAAAAGAGAAAAATTGTGATTTCGTATTATAGATTGTGAGTTATGTCCAAATCAAATTTCTGAAAAGCCATTATAAAATCATTTATAAAATATAATGACTTATTAAAATAAAATAAAAGGATTTATTATAAAATTGGACCTCAATTTAACTTCTATTTTGAAAACAACGGGTTATAAACCAAAGTATGTTTGTTTTGAACTATATGATATTATATTTGGATATATACGATAATATTAATTTATTATCATTAAATTGAACTGTTTTTGAATTTATTAATATTTTATATGTTTAATTTACGCCTTAGAAAATGTTGACGGCAAAAAATACCGCAAACACTAAAGATTCCCAATTACTAGGAATTATAAATATGGTCGCATAGACAAGAACATAAATAAAGCATAAGCAATAAATCACACAAGAAATTTATAGTGGTTCGGCCTCAGTGAGGGCCTACGTCCACTTTGAAGAGTCGTTGGAATATTATTAATCACTTGGAAGAAATTACAAGGTTGAGATTATCTCATGACATCTCATTACATTCATGTTCCATGATATATGGTGTCATAATTATCATATATTGAATAATAAGAAAAAAGACAATTTTGTTCTTCTTCTTCCTCAAAGTGGAGATGCCATTAATGAAGCTTTTATGGAGGTCTCCAAGCTCAAGAATTCAACCCCTTTGAAGTGTGAGCCCAGGGGGTATTTCTAGGAAGTGGTTAGGTAGGGGTTTGGTAGAAGTAGGTAGAAATGGGGACCATCTTGCAGAAATTCGCACCCTTTGCTGTCGGGCCTCGGAAATTCGCACCTGGGGTGAGGTGCGAAATTTCGTACTTGGTAGGTGCGAAATTTTGCAGTTGTCAGGTATGAAATTTCGCACCTAGTAGGTGCAAAATTTTGCACCTACCAAGTACGAAATTTCGCACCTGGTAGGTGCGTAATATCGCACCCGGCTGGGTGCGAAGTGGATTTCGGCGAGAGGCGTTGTCGAGGCTGGTTGGTTCTTTTTGATGCGTCAAAGCTCCTCAACACGAAATGAAGGAATCCACCGTTTTTCTAGTTCGAAGTGAGGGAATCTGAGCTTCCGACATGGAGAAAATCGGGCGGTGCCTACAGTTTCGACCTAACCGGTTAGGTCGATCGCCGCTGGGACTGTGGGGCCCTAGACCCCCACCGGCGCTGCGCCCGAGCCCGCTTGACGGCTCGCCTTCGGCTCAGATGCGGACGGATACTGATGGTGGTTGTGTTTAAGGGATGCAACATCCTGCTAGTGGCCAGACTCGAGTCTTCTGATACTGGCCCCCAGAAGGTATTGGTGACACCTCCGAGCTGTAATATCACGCGATATGTTGAGTCGAGTGTGCCTTGAGTACTTTTGGTGATCGGTCCAAAAGGCCGATTAACATTTTCCCCCCAAAGTATGTCTTGTCTTGACATGATGTGCTTTGGAATGAAAGTTGAGATGATAGTTGGGTTGCGGATTTATCCTGCAAGTTATAGGAAAAACATTTTAGTTAGCGGGCACCCTCGTTGGGGAATCGTGAGCGAGCCACTGTTGGTTTGGCGTCGCACTCGCATTGCTTAGTATCTGCATAGTGCCATTATCGCCCGTTTTAGGCGGTTTGACATTTACGTGGGATGTGCGTACGCGGGCGCTTTGATGATTGAGCATTTGGTGAGTATGCAAGTGGTCGTTGAGTCGCGATTGACTTGGTAGCTAGGGCTTCGAAGATAAGTAGATGTAGCCGTATTTCGATGTATGATATCGAATTCCAATCTTGGAATGTTCGTTTGAGGCATACCGATCACCCGATTGTAGTTACTTTCTTTCTCCACTTCTCCGGATAGAAAATCATTGTAAGGCATGAAGGGTGCCAAATGACTTCTTTTGTATTTTGGATGTTCGAGGTGTTGTTAGGTTTTCGGGAGAAGGGAAGAGAGAGGTGGAAAGTAAGAAGGATTTCAGATTTGGTACCCAAGAACATGGAGCGGCAGATCTTGGGAAACGGGATTAGGAATTTGGATAAAGGTTGCCAAACATGTGTGAATACGGGATTGGGCTTTGTGTCCCAAATGCTTATTAAATCTTTCACGCTCTTCGGGAGTTTGAATCTTGGTTGAGGAGATGACAACTAAGCCGACGCACGGGAGCACAAGACATAACTTAGCACTCCCATGACTTTGTCGAGCCTTGTCTTCGATCATAAGTTTGTAAACTTGATCCTTGTCATGGCGCCATATGAGCAGGCAGTGATTAGTGATTTTTGGTCTTGCGACGCGGTCCTTAAGAAATGGACTTGCTTGGACTGTCGGCTTGAAGGCTTATATAAGATATCGACACATAGTCGAGCTGTTATTCTTGGGATCTAATCAGTAACCTAACCACGATGCGGTTGCATCTTGACTTAGGTGTTGCACTGGCGGTTGGTAATGGCTGTGGTGTTAGTTATTGAAGCTAAAGGCTACCACCGTGTTCCGTAGTATCAGTTTTTTGCGGATTCTGGGTACTGATGGAAGCCGAGAAGCCTCCATGGCCTGAACTTTGGCTCTGGATTTCTTCGTTGCAAGGTGAAGGTGCTCTAAACGCGGTGGCTCTGTGGGATGCTGTGAAGATGATGCTAGTGCAGAGACCTAAGGGGATCTGATCGGGTCTTGAGATTGCTAGGATGGTGCGACCATCTGTAGAGGGTTGTCCCTGGACTAGGTACCTGCTAAGTTTTGCTCGGCGTCAGGGATGAGCTAGCAAGCTCGGATCGTTGCTCAATGTTTCATGTCTGTTCGGTGATTGGAGTTGAATGTAACACAACTGGTTGGCGAATGATTCCGGAAATGAACTTATGTGGACTGATCGCTTGGATATGCGGGCAAGATGCGGGCATATAGTCGAGTTGTTAGTCTCCAACCCAATTATTGTCGGGGTCATTATCCAGTTCAAAAAATGGAGCTGACCTTTGCCGGTAACTACTGCCATAGTTATCCAAACTAGGTATCGTCGCCTTATTTCGATGCGCTTGTGGGTATGCATCGAGGGGCGTGAGTTAGCTTCATGTTGCGTTTAAGTATGAGTTTGCTGGAAGGACGCTGAGACTTTGCAACCCAATGTACTGGCCATGGGAACTCGGGAACTTGTCTAAATTCTCCAGCTCCTTGGGGAACTGGTGATTGTATCGGTCCCTCTGTCCTTTGTTTCAGGCTTCTACGCCCGGTCTACCTAGTATTGGCGGGAGGTTATAAGTTTCCAAGACTTGAGCTTTTGGGTCTGGATCATTCTTGTGGCGAGGTGTATTTTCCTCTTTAGAATGGTTGCCCCGAAGGTTGAGGCGATGGAAACGCCAGCGCGGGGGCTAGTAGGGACCCTCCCCAGGTCCTGCGATGAGTAAGCTGATGCAGAGATAGGTGGGGGACCGCCCCCGAGCTCGAGTACTTATCAACTGAAGAGATTGCGAGCGATGAACCCTTAACAGTCAAATGGATGCTTCTTTTGTTGGACTGCCCCCCTTTTGAGCGGAGGTGACACCGGGCTTTGCCCCCACGCCTCCTTAAGCGTCCGAGTCCCGGTTAGAGTTACAGTGGGAACACTCTGGAGAAGTAGGAGGAACCGCGGAGTTCGGGATACCACATTCATGTGAGCCTCTTTGGAGGAGGAGAAGTTGTGGCTGACCAGGCGAAGCTGATGTAAGCAGGCAAGCAATGCAAGATGGGGTGGAGAATCAGGAAGCCCGGTTGGTGGCAAAGTCGGAAGGGAAGACGACATGATGAGGCTGCCATACAAGATGCCCGGGCAAAGTCTAGTTAGGATGCCCAGGAAAAATCTGCTGCCGTGGTGGCGAGGAGGTAGGCCGATGCTGAGGCGGAGAAGGAGAGGGCCTCTGAGTAGGCTAGGAACAAGGATAGCCGCCGGTGATGCCCGCTAGAAGACGGCGAGAGAACCCTTAGTACACTTGTAGCGGATGCCATTATGTGGCTCCGGGCCACGCACTTAGCTGATCAGAAGACTGTCGAAGATGCTGAGAAGAGAGAAGAGTTAGGCACCAAGAAGGCTTGGTGAGACACCTATGCTGGATTGGTCCTTGCTTCTTACATCGTCCCTAAACCGTTTCCAAGTGTTTCTCTCGGGGAGGCTATGATGATTACAAGCATCGAGGATGATGGCGGAAGGCGCGCATCGATGTCTCATGAATCCATTACTCTTGTGTATAGTAGAGGAGGAGGAAGTAGTTCTGGAAGGAAAGGGCCCGTCATTGGTGGTGACCTGCCTGTATCGAACTTGTATAGACAAAAGAAAAGAAAAGGATAAGCAGCATCAGTAGTTGTTAAAGGAATTAAAGATACTTTGGATTAGGTGAACCAATAGTATATGCGAGTGCGGTCCTCGCTTTTGGTCCTTAAAGTCATGGTGTGGTATTCATGAATACCGTGTCATCAGAAAGTAGAGATGTTAGACATGTAGTTTGTCTTACGTGTGTGTGTGAATTGGAATATGAATTAGTAAAGATCGCATTTCGTGTTAAGTGTTCGAACGTTCTTCTCATGTTTTCCGGCATCCCGTACTTGCACAAGCATACTTGATGTAACACCAACAGGAATGCAATCGGAGACCGCGCTCTGGGTTGATTGTTCTAGAGGGGTGTGATTGTGTGTTGCACCCTGGGTCATTGTTCCAGAGGAGTGAGACAGAGTACCGCGCTTTGGGTTGTTGCTCCAGAGGGGTGAGACAGAGTACCGCGCTTTGGGTTGTTGTTCCAGAGGGGTGTGATAGAGCACAGGCTTCTAGTAAGTTTCCTTCAGCTTAGGTAACCCGTAGTTTGTGAAGCCAGGCTGAGCGCCTGCTCTTTTTTCTTGGGTTGCTCAGGGTTAATCCCAATAGTAGCGAAGGCACATAACGTCGCGTTATGCGGTCCGTCCGGAGTGCGGCTCTCCCGTCGTTCATCAGGTTGGAGCGAGGGACGGCGTCGTTTATTCACCGGAGAAAAGCTTCGATCATCAGCGAATAGGGTCCGATCGTGGCCATGAGCTGCACCTAAGCCTTTAGGGCTTCGAAGAAACGATTTAATGTCGGTCTCAGTGCTGTGCCGAGATTCAACAGGTACCTGTAGCCTGGGGGAAATGTACATCGCTCCCGGCTGTATGTTGGGAGGCCCCAAGTCGCGTGGGACTCAGGCGAACGATTTATCATTGGTCTCGGCCTTGGGCCAAGGTTCAAGTTAGAGGTTATTTATACTCGGTCGCGCCGCGGGATGGCGACTTAAGTGGCGTCGCCGGCTCACGTGCTCAGGGTGTCGGTCGTTGCCAATGTGATTTGGCCTTGATGTTGGATCGAGGTTCGGATGGCAGCACCGGTTCTCGTGTTTGGGGGCACCGATGCGGCGATAGAAATTTTGAACACAAGCTGCTTGTCATGATTAATCAGACATGTCATGCACAGAGCAAACATGGAAGGGATACAGGAAACTGAACATCACTCATATGGATATCTCTGGTAGTAGCAGCCTTTGCAGTGCCTCGAATTGTAGGAAAGCAAGACATCATTGGGAGGCTTGAATTGATTGTTCACTAGGTTATGTAGAGTAGAGGCGAAGATGTTCGTTGTTCAATGCCCTTGGGAGTTCGGCTCCGTCCACGGTTGACGGCTTGAAAATTCCATCGCTGAGCTTCCGTTGTAAGAGTGTGGGCCTTCCTAACGAGGGGCGAGGCCTGCTGGTGGAGGAAAGACCCGTTGTAAGACGAGGTTGTCGATGTTGAGGTCCTTATGGCGGACTCTGGAGTTGATGTATCAGGCTACTCGTTGCTGATTAAAGCTCGATCCAGCGGACCGGTTCCCGGGTCGGAGATGTTGATCTAGTGTAGTGCGCTTGTGTATACAAATTAGCCGTAATGGTTGACTATAGGTCGGATAGAAGCCATTTGGAGGGCTTACAGCACTTGAGGCCTGATAGCAACTAGATCGGTGCAAAAGGCGACCCGCACGAGGTGAGTTATGAGGCATGGATGCTCTTTGTTGCCACAGTCCTGACGAGCCGGGTGGATGATCTTGAGGGATTAATTGTCGGTTGAGTTTTTGTTTAGTGAGAATCAATAATGAGCATTGAGTGGCTTGGAGACCCTATGTAGTGAGGATCTCCGATGAGCGTCGAGTGGATCGAAGGTCCCGCGTAGTGGGCACCCCCGATGAGCGTCGAGTGGCTCGGAGATCCTGTGCAATGGGAATCTTTGATGAGCGTTGACTGGCTCGGGGTTTCCATGCAGATGAGTTCCTCAATGTTGTTCTGCAAGTGGCGAAACATTTTCGTGTTGTATCTGCGGACAATGTAGAATCGACAATATCCTGTAGAGTCCCTTGGTGCATTCGTCGGACATTTAGGTCTGGGCCTTTTGCACAGTTGGGAGTTATAGGTTGCGAGATAGATTTTCTCGGGGGTGTTGTTGAGAGTGGTATAGATATGGAAGGACGAAGGTCGAAGACGCTTCCTCTTGCTATTGCGACTACCTTTGACGTTGCCGGCGTGAGCAAGATCATGCAGAGCGGTGGAATCAGAGTTGTTGGAGCTCTGGGCATTATCATGAGGCAGGATTTTGAGGGTAGGAACTTGATTCCTTTACGCTAGATTTCAGCATAGGAATTAGTCGGCACTTATGCAGAAGATCTTCTGAGTCCTTGATTGTCTTTGACCGATCCATGCTCTAAGTTTGAAATCAGATGGCATCCCTTTGTAAGATGGACGAGTGTGACTCGTGGAGGTGGTTCCTTGACTTCGGCAAAGGTGGTGTTGGATTTTGTGAGATGGCCTTTGAGAGTTCACAGGTGCCTTGGTAACTGTTCGAGACTAAGAGGATGTCTCTGGGTATCACGACGTGCATCTTGGATTGCACGACCATTCTTTTGGCGAGTTAGGAAGTCGGGAGATCCAGGATAGAGCCATCTTGGATAAGGACTGGGAAGCACTTGCACTTTATGGCGTCGGCAATGTGTAATGAGCCCACGTGCCATTTGTGGCAGCTATCGAAGCTTCGAGAATCATGGCCTTTTTAAGTATGGGTCGAGCGTTAGCATGTTAGAGTGTTGGCGCCACTGGCGCCGTTTGGTATTATGGCTAGCCGAAGTGGATGAGTTACGCCTCGTACCACTTTTGCAGACATCGTGGGCATGCCCCCGTGATTCCCTTACGATCCATGGATTGTGTCGTCGACAATCGGAGTTTGGGCTCCCACCGCATTATAGAGGTCGTGATCTAGTCCTAGACTTTGGAGCCAGCGCACCTTCTAGGCTGAAGGCCTTTGGCAATCTGAGAGTCTCCAACTTCGGTTGCATGATGTTTTGGAAGTCAGTTGAATTGAACTTGGGCCCAGTTGGATGGTAGAAGCGTAGGTGATAAGTACGGACTCATAACAGTTTGAGTCCGCCCAGCGGAGGCTTGAGCGTCAAAGCCGGGGACGGCCGGGATGACGCGTTCCGCTTCTGGTGGTGACCCGGATATTGCAGAGATTAGAGGTCAGTCGTGCCTTCATGGAATGCCACATGTGGTGTGTTGGAGCATCAGGGCCACTCAGATTTGCATGTGATCCTAGTGAATGGATAATTCTTGGAGTGTACAGACAGATGACAACTGCGAGCTCTGACCCATTTTCGAAAGAAAGCAGTTGATTTCGTTTGCCCATATTGGCACTTGTGCCCCTAGTGTTAACGTCCAAGTTGGGAGTCAGATGATTGAGGGGAAGGTCCTGTTCGATTCCAACTGAAGGGGCCACATCGAGCGTGATTCTAACTCATGAAACAATGGGAGGAGTACCATCCAAAGCTGCGCGCATTGGTGCTTGAGCAACATTTCCAACTGCAAAGCCTGACCAATCGAAGCACATTGAGCTGGAGCGATGTCGGGATTAGGGGTTCCCCCGCGTGTAGCGGGACCGACACCATTCCGAGGAGTAGCGTCGGTTAGTTCGCGGGGTTGCCCCCAAGTCCTGGGTCGATGGTGGAATTACCTCCGTAATGCATGCTTGGCCAGTCAGATCTGAAGTGCTTCTTATCATGTCTTCAAATCTGGCGAGGACGGTATTGAAAGCTTCTTCCAACCGCTCTAGTCAAGCTTTCAAATCGATGGTAGGATTATTGATTGTTCTTTTGACGCCCCCCCCCCCCCCGAGTGACGTAATTCGATGCAGGTCTGGGTTTGGTATAGCTATCGAGTTTGGGCGAGCTAGTATGCACCCGGGTCCGGAAGCATTTTGGTTTGATGAGCTGCTGGAAGAGCGGGACTCTGGTTGCGAGTGGCAATAGTTGGCCTCTTCTGAGTTGATGGTTGGTTACACGGTCCCGGTTTGTTAACGTGTTCCTTGGCCGTAAGTGATGATGGTTCGATCATGATCTCTTTTCTGTCGTTGTTGTTGTCGCCATACGAATGTTGGAGCGGATGGCGATGTTTTTAATGAGACTGAACTTTCTTCCTTGATGTGGGCCCGTAGCTTTGAAAGGAGAAATTTCCGATGCGGTGCGCCGTGAGCAGGCACGGTTCTGGGCAAGCTGAAGTGGAATGATGATGCGTCGACTCTTTTTTTTTTGAAGTTGGTGCATAAGGTTGATGTTGATCTTCTATGCCTAGCGCAAGAGTTGCATTCTCATATTTCTTATTAAGCGTGTGAATCTGTGCTTGAGCCGCAGGAGCTTCGAGGTCTACAAGTGGAAGAAGATCCGTTTCGAACTGGGTCCTCCACCGCCCGGGGTAGTGAGAGGTACCAGTGTCAATTGCGGCTAATAGGGATGAGCGTTAGGTTTTGCCGGAATTTTTCTCAACGCTGGCGAGAGTCATGATGCTCTTTGGATGTACTGCTCAAGGCGCTTCTCGCGGATAAGCTTTTCGATTACGTCTTTGAATTGACGGCAACTATTGGTATTGTGCCCGTACATGTCGTGGTATCAATAGTACTTGCCGGTCTTCCTCTCATGATTAGTGGATTCCATGTTGTACGGCTTCTTGTATTGGAGCACATTGCACGTTTACCGGTAGATTGTTTCCAAGTCTTTATTCAGCGGGGTGTAGATCTCGTACGTCCTGTGAGAGCCAGACTTCTTGGGTTCCGTAGGAACTTGGCCGTTGTTGCAGCCGCCTTGCCTACTGTTATTCAGCCTTTGTTTGCGGGGATATTCCCCCTTGTCCTTATCAAAGAGCTTCACTACATGTTTCCCTTTGATGCTGTCATTTATGGTATCCACATGTGGATTGTTGGGAAGACAAGCCCTGGGGAGTCGGTTGCGTCTCGCTCTTCTTGACATAAGTATTACCTAGCCTTTTCATGGAAAGCGGCGAGGCTTTTTGGCTGCTTCCGATCAATCCATGCCCTGAATTCGGAAGTAGGGAGGACACCTTTGTCTAGTTGACAGTGTACGGTGCAAGGATCTGGATCCTTGACCTCGGCGAGCGCAACATAGAACCAGGAGAGGTAGCTTTTGAGCGACTCGGCGGGTCCTTGGCATAGGTTAGACAAAGTGAGGACATTCTTCGGAGTCGGGATGTGCACTCTGAATTGCTTGACCAATTTTGCTGCTAATTGGCCGAAATTGTTAACGGAATCGAGTGGGAGGCGAGAGAACCATAACAAAGTGGTTCCTGATAAGAAGACTGGTAAGCACTTGCATTTGACTGGATCATTGCCTCGGCTCGAATCCATTTTCCATTCATATTGATTTAAGAAGGTACAGGTGTCAGTTGTGCCATCATAGAGCAGCATCTGTGGCATGCTGAAGTGGCGTGGCCATTTAGCTTCATTTGCCCTCCTGGTGAAGGGGTTGCGCCTAATGTGTGCTTCCCATGAATCTTGCTTGTTTCATCGCCTTTCCCTCATGATCCTTCAGACTATGTCGGGAAGGTATATTGGATGATTGGATGGGGATCCACCATCGGGACCCATGGGTTTTGGCGAGGTTCCGAGTTTCTATTGCGAGGGCGTTTCCTATGATGGACATTCAGATTGTCTTCCTCCATGTCCTCGATATCTATAATCGGATCTTGATGAAGAGCGGATTGTTGCGGATCCTGTTCTGGAAGAGCACGGGCCATTGGAATAGCGGGCCCATCATCCGGATTAGCCGTCATTGAGTTGTGTTGAGGAAGAGGTTGGTTCGTAGGATCTGGTCCGTCATTGATAATCAAGCGAGAGCGGTCTCGGTACTATGCCCCCTCGCTATATGTGATTGTAGTTCGGTCGCTGTAGCCGCTCCCATTGCCGTTGGCGTAGCCAATGTCGAGAATGTTGGTGCAAATGGCAACGTTGTTGATGAGACTAGACCTTCTTCTTTGTCCGCCGGAGGCGGAGTCGAGGCCAAGTGAGGCGGAGTCAGGGCCGAGGTCCGCGGAAGGCGGAGTCGAGGCTGAGTGAGGCGGAGTCGAGGTCCGCGGGAGGCGGAGTCGGGGACGAGGTCCGTGGAAGGCGGAGTCGAGGCTGAAGTCCACGGGAGGTGGAGTCGAGCCTCGAGGTCCGCGGTAGGAGGAATCGAGCCATGAGCTCCACGGGAGACGGAGTCGAGGCCGAGTGAGGCGGAATCAAGGCCGAGGTCCGGGCGAGGCGGAGTTGAGGTCGAGGTCCGCGGGAGGCGGAGTCGATCCTCGAGCTCCACGGTAGGCGGAGTCAAGTCACGAGGTCCGCGGTAGGCGGAGTCGAGCCATGAGCTCCACAGGAGACAGAGTCGAGGCCGAGTGAGGCGGAGTCGAGGTCAAGGTCCGCGGGAGGTGGAGTCGAGGCCGAGTGAGGCGTAGTCAAGGTCGAGGTCCGCGGGAGGTGGAGTCGAGGCCGAGTGAGGAGGAATCGGGGATGAGGTCTGTGCGAGGCGGAGTCGAGGCCGAGGTCCATGAGAGGCAGAGTCAAGCTTCGAGGTCCGCGGTAGGCGGAGTCGAGCCACGAGGTCCGCAGGAGGCGAAGTCGAGGCCGAGTGAGTTGAGGCCTTCTATTTCTCAGTGAAAGCACCAAATGTTGACGGCAAAAAATGTCGCAAACACCAAAGATTCTCAATTACTAGGAATTATAAATATGGTCGCATAGACAAGAACATAAATAAAGCATAAGCAGTAAATCACAAAAGAGATTTATAGTGGTTCGGCTTCAGTGAGGGCCTACGTCCACTTTGAAGATTCGTTGGAATATTATTAATCACTTGGAAGAAATTACAAGGTTGAGACTATCTCATGACATCTCATTACATTCATGTTCCATGATATACGATGTCATAATTATCATATATTGAATAATAAGGAAAAAGACAATTTTGTCCTTCTTCTTCCTCAAAGAGGAGATGCCATTAATAAAGCGTTTATGGAGGTCTCCAAGCTCCTAACTCAACCCCTTTGAAGTGTGAGGCCATGGAGTACTTATAGGAAGTGGTTAGGTAGGGGTTAGGTAGGAGTAGGTAGAAATGGGGACCATCTTCCAGAAATTCGCACCCCTTGTTGTTGGGCCTTGGAAATTCGCACCTGGGGTGAGGTGCAAAATTTTGCACTTGGTAGGTGCGAAATTTCGCACCTGGCTTGGTGCGAATTGGATTTCGGCGAGAGGCGTGGTCGAGGCTGGTTGGTTCTTTTTTAGGCGTCAAAGCTCCTCAACACGAAATGAAGGAATCCACCGTTTTGCTGGTCCGAAGTGAAGGAATCTGAGCTTCCGGCATGGAGAAAATCGGATGAATCGAGCAGGGCCCACAGTTTCGACCAAACCGGTTAGGTCGATCGCTGCGGGGACTGTGGGGCCCCGGACCCCCACCGGCGCTGCGCCCGGACCAGCTTGACGGCTCGCCTTCGGCTCGGATGCGGACGGATACTGATGGGGGTTGCGTTTGAGGGATGCGACATCTTGCTAGTGCCCAGACTCGAGTCTTCTGATACTGGCCCCCCAGAAGGTATTGGCGACACCTCGGGGCTGTAATATCACGCGATATGTTGAGTCGAGCGTGTCTTAAGTACTTTTGGTGATCGGACCAAAAGGCCGGTTAATAGAAAAACCATTTTTCAAGCGACCTCCATTTTTTATGAAAGCTAATTTGTTGTATTCGAAACGTTAAGTTATTGTAGGATTTCAATTTTCATGTCAATCGGACTTAATATGTGAGCGTATGCAATTTAAATGTGCGTCAAAAAGTCAATTTAAAATTAATAATAGTGTATAATTTAATTTTGAGAAAAACTAATGAAAATGATCGAATTAGCTACCGAAACATATTCCATTTTGTCTGGTATATGGGTATTTGGATAGGGGTGTCAGTCATTAGGGTTCGATTGGAGTTCGAGCATGAAACTTCAAGGCTAAGGAACATTGGGATAAAATATTAATAAATATATAGTATAAATACCCAAAGCTTTAACCCCAAAACCGTAATCACTATACAGTCGATGCCACCGTCATTTAAATGGCCAGAATCGTTCCATTTTCTTCCTTTGATTTCTCCAAATCCAAGCATCGATTTAAAAATCTCCCAGCTACAATATTGTAGAGCTCGACGAGCTCTATCAGTTAAACAGTCGTGATCGCTTTTGGTGTCGCATGTTTGCCGGATCGAGCGCTCAAAGGCACAACCTACGATGAAAATTCCTGGTGCCATGGTGGATGCGAGTGTGACGTAGGGCCAGGAGTAGATGAGGAGGGCCAGGTCTTCGATGTGGTGACCTCCGATCAAGCTCCGACATGTGTAGGCGGTGGTGAAGAGAGAGGGTGAGGAAGCGGGTTTCAGCCAATATATAGAGGAGAAGAAGAGTGTCTAGATTATTTATTTCATTAATTTAAAGTTAATCATGTGATTAATTTAATTAAATGTTTAAACCATTATATCTTGGTCATACGAACTCATAATTCGGCGAAACCGGGGACCCTTGAATCATGGAGTCCAGAGCTTCACAACAAAACTAATTTGGACATAAACGGAGCAAGTTTGTTTTTTTGGGTTGAATTTTACTGGAGTTTAATTTAATTTGAAAACGAAATGACTAATCAAAGTGAGAACTCTCTTAACTAATTTATAAGTTTTTATAATCATTATCTGATTAACTAATAGTTTGTTGTTGCAATGTTTTCTTCGTGGTTGATGGATGACATTTACAATTATTGTTGTCAATATTATTAAACTGTGAATATAAGCGTTGACGATGGAAACACTTATATTATAATTATTGGATGATGGATGGTAGTTGACATGGACGTGTTTATAATTTTGACACAAAAAGTTACATCATAAATATAAAATAATTTGGAAATTGATTGAATCTCGTTCCTTTGAGATTTTAAATGAACGATATATTCATTTTAGTGAAAAATGACATAGAAATGGAATTTGGATTTTTAAATCCAAAATGATTTGGAAATGAAGTGAGTATGATTTCAAATAACAATTGAAATGTGCTGAGAACATTTTGAAAGAAATTTGAATAAGAAATGGCTAGTTTTAATTTAAATTAGATTTCGAATATTAATTCAAAAGCCAATTCGAGTGAGCTATATAAATGGCACTTATAACTCGAAGCGATTGTTCCAATAATCTTATTTATTTTTATAATGGATGTTGTAAAAGTTTGGATTTCAAAATATCATATTTTGAAACATATTATTATATTAATATTATAATAATTTAAAAGATTCAATTTTGACGTGAAATTGAATTTGAAGCTTAAATCGTTTTTCAACGAGTTTATAAATGATTTGTAAATTTTATTAGAATTGAATTGACGAGTTTTGTATTCAAATTTAATTCGGCTTAATAGGACGTGTTGCACTGCGACAATTCGTGAATTTCAACCATGAACTTCAAATGGCCATAACTAATGAAATTTAAATCGGATTTCCCCGAAACTGGAAATGTTTATTTTCTATGAAGAAGAGATTTCAAATCAAAGAAGAAATTATAAATTTCAACTTGTAGATTTTAAGATATGTTTAAATTTATTTTTGAAAAGGTCGCTATAAATGTAGTTCGATAACCGTAATTGGATATCGAATGAAATGGCCATTAAAAAATTATTAAAAATATGATTTTTTTTTTGATAAATCATAATAAGTGATTCGGAAAAGAAATATGAAGTTATGAATTATATTTCAATTTTTGTGCTTTTAGCAAAACTGGTTGAAAATGGTAAAACATTGTTTTGTGAATTTAACTTAAATAAACTTAAGATTTCCAAATATTAGTTTATTGGATTTGGAAGACGGGTTTTGAGAAATCTTTTAATTAAGATTAATTGGAATATGGATCTGGATAGAAATGATCTTTAGATAATTGATATTGATCACCATTGTGTAAAAATTTACTATTTTGAGGAATTTGGAAGATGTTTTACATCGTCATTCCACTTATAGTATTGATTTATTAGAGAATTGGTGTTAAATATAAGTTGATGTAAATTCTGTTTAAATCTTATATTTGATATCAACTGAGTTTCGGTTTTCATGAATGGTGTCTTCAATAATCATTCTTTAACCCAGTTAAAAGTGAAGATATGATGTGTAATTGACAAATCTTTTAATTAAGATTCGACGAAGTTTTCCAAAAATTTCCAATTAATGAATTATATTGGAACTGAATGGAAATCAATTTGGTGATAATCAAGATAGTTCTACGTGGATGAAAACCTTTACTATTTAAGTAATTTAAAAGGCTTTGCCACTATTCTGTTTAGAGTATTAGTTCGATATGGAATTTTTTATCGATTGTGAGCTGGTATGATTCTCATGACAAATCCATTTCTAGTGGAAGTATGATTTTGGGTTTATCATGAACAATATTTTAAATAACATTTGTTCTTTAACCTAGTTAAAGGAAAGATGATTTCTCAAGTTAGAGTTTTAGTACATCTTTCAACAAAGATTTGAACGAATGAAATGGAGATTAAAATCAAGTTAGAGTTTTAATGAATCTTTAATTAGATTTTAAATGAATGAAGGTAATTAAACTTACCAGAACATGAGGGGTGTTAGATATAGAGTAGCACCCAATTTTCTCCATGGGATGAATAGGATGGGAATAGAATAACAATACGAGAGATAATCTTTTTGCAAGGCTCGATAACCACAATAAGGCTTATAAATCTTAATTTGATTTAAGTATGTGAAAAGAGATTATATAATTTTTTGAAATGATTTCCAGGGAAAGATTTAAACAAGAGTTTAAAAGATGTAAATTTTTAATAAGATTTAAGGGAGTAACTCCCAGTGTAAAGGATGATTTGAGTAAAAGAATATTACGAAATGGAATGAGACTCATGATATGTTTATATATCAGTTGATTTTAAAGATGCGGTAATTATTTTGGAAAGACCGTGTTTCGACCATTCTAAATAACTATACGACGATACTGAAGATGGTGGTTGAAGGTCGGAGATCTTCACATCGTTTCAATTATTGAAGATGTCTCAATTGGAAGACACACCCAAGACTTGGTTATAAGTGGCGGTCATCCAGACGTGCTTGGAGATTGTCCGGAGATGCAAGGGCCTCTCTCCTTTATTGGATGAGGAATAATGTGCCTTTAGTTTCGTTTAAGCTCAGAACGGACTTGTAAATTGATGTGTGTCTGATGTTGTATTTTATAATATAACCAATTGATTTCTATTGATGTTATATCAGTTGGTGGTGGAGAATTTATTCTCTTAGCTTAACACCTTCCTCTGAGGCTTATGTACTCAAAGGGTTATATAATAATAGATGCTGATTATATGTCGTGAATTTACAATGTGCCGAGCTAAGTGCTGAGACGATTAAAGATTCTAGTTGAAAAGCAGAGATTTGAGGATGTTGATCAAAGCATAGATGATATAGCGTAGATTAGTGTATGACGTCACTTGAAAACCTCACATCCCGGTATGATGGTAAACTGTTGGTTAGATAAGAATGACTTTCAAATTGAAAATGGACAACCAATTGGTTAAGAATAAAAAACTTTAGGGTTGTAATGGATTCGGTCGACCAAGATTATAACGATCCAAGATTTTTGAAATTAAATTTGAATTTAAAATGAATTTTAAATAAAATTTGGAAGGTCTAAATGATTTTTGAATAAAATTTTAAGGCTATATTATTATTTTAAAATGATTAAAATTAATTTTATTTGTGAAGTTAGTTAAAACAATATTTGTTTGGGAAAATGTTTTGTCGTTAGTCGAATTATTAAATGGAATTGTAATTCAGTTAATAAAATCTATCATAAATTCGAAATTAAATTATAATTAAATATTCGTTTTAAAATTTTGTTCAGTTTCTTTTTGCGTAGTCTTAAAATATTTTATACAATTTTTCTGTAATTTTTATTTTAGAAAATAATCATATATTTTTCTAACGTATTTTAGGGTAACGGTGGTACCTTTTGACATTTTACAGAACTAATCAACCGGTCTGTTTTATTACTGTTTTGGGATCGTGGTTCATTGATGTACTTGATTTTAATATTGGTTGTGGTTATTCATCGTCTATAAATATAAAATAAAATAAAAAGTAGAGAAAGGCAAGGAATGCATGAACATTTTATGATGGGGAAGGAAACCTTCTTGCCATGCAAACGAAGTGGAAAAAAGAGACTTACGTATAGAAGGGAATGCATGTCCAGGAAAAAATGAAACTACATGTATGAAATGTATGAAAGACTTATGTTTGTAAAAAAAAATCATAGGAAAAAATATATTTGGAAAGAATAAATCAAATTACTAAATCCTGTTGTTTTTTTCACGTTTAAATAACTAAATCGTGGCAGGCATGTACGCGCTTGGTAGGACAAGTGGATACAATGTTTTCACGTGTTCCCATTTCTTTTCTCTCCACTCTTCTTTATCCTCCTCTCCTCTCCTTAGTTCCGCATTCACCAGATTTGCTCAAATCTCTTCTGTTCGCCTCTCCCTCTTCTAACTTCCGCCTCTACCAAAAAGCAGCAGCAACTCCCACTTCTCTCGCCAGTGCATACCCCACCCGTTGCATGCAAGGACCTTGCCGTGTAAACTCCTCTTGGTTCCCATTTAAACGTTGTTGGCCTTCCCCTTTCGCAACTTGCAACCGCGACCAGACTTCCATCCCGCTCGGAACTCACCTCCTCTTCGTTGAAACAGTACGGTCTCTCCATTTACAGCATCTCACGTCTTCCCCTTTGCTTCCAGTCTCCACCGAAGCACCCCACCTCGCAAGCAAACTCACCAAGTATCGCTTCATTAAATAACCTTCACCTTACATCAGGTCATGTGTACGTCTCGCATGCACCTATAGGTGAAATTCTTTTGCAGATAAAGGCTTGGTTTTTAATTTATATATATATATATATATATATATATATATATATATATATATATAAAGGAGAGAGAAGAGACGAAGAGAGAGAGAGAGTAAGGAAAAGAAACGTGAAATAAGGAGATAGAAGAAAAGGGGACAGAACGCTAGACTCGAAGGGGTGTGAGCAGGAAGGAGCAAATACACGGAAAATACGGGAAAGTATATACAATGCAAATGGAAATAACCTCTTTCTGACAAATAAAAATGTGAGAACACTTAATTTAAATTTTTATTTAATATTTGGTTTTATGGATTATTCAGTAGTTGTGATAATACGTGTTGATTGCATGAATGGCTGATTTATAATTATTTGCTGATAGCATTGCGGTCATGGATGTTGTAATTCATGTAATGGTTATGAATAAGTATGGCTTTGATATAAACCATATATCGACGAGTAAGTATTGGCTATGAATACATGGATGGTGATTGTGTTAATATATTTGGGGCGTCATTTTGATTTCCTGTGGAATGACAATAAGTGATTAAGTTAATTTCCATTGATTTAAAGAGTATTGGATATTAGTCGATTTGTTAAAAAGAAAGAACACGGTACGAACACTACAGGAATTGTAACAACCCGTATTTTCAATAACCTGTAATGATGTATCGAGGTAGAATTTAATTCTAAAATCTGAATCAAGGGAAACGGGCTATGCCATTGCGTTCGTCTCGGAAAAATACGCGAAATAGAGTCCGAGTTTTCGAAAATCGGAGTCCGTATGACCCGATTAAGGCCCAACGAAGTTTTCAGAAAAATTCAAAGTAAAAACAGATTTCAAATTCAAGCTTGAATTTGAAAAATTAGGTCAGATTGGGCTAGGCGGGAAAGTTCCTGCCAGAGCACCCAAGTCGACAGCCCAGTCGACTTGGGAGTCGACTTGGTTGGACCCAAGTCGACAGCCCTGTCGACTTGGCTGTCGACTTGGTCCAGCCGGGCTGTTTAGCCTGGTGCACCATTTAGAGATTGTGTTGAGCTTGGGGGCCAGATTCGGTTTTGAGGGCTGAGATTGGAACTAGGGTTTAATCCTAAGGTTGAAACTAATCCTAATCTCTATAAATAAGGCCCTAACCTAACCCTAAATCATCATTATTCATTCATACAACTAAACTATGGCAAAATCATTCCTCTTATGGCCTCCACTCTCTTCATAAATTCCTAAATAAATTTTTAAGAGATTTTCCATGCATACAAGTGTTTTCAAGCTTGTATGAGCATCATTAGCTTGCATTCAAGTCAAGTTTCCATATTTATATCATAAAGCAAGAGTTTTGGTCATTTTGGCTTAAGGGTTTTCTATTAAAGCTTGCATTTTGGGTTTAATTGGTTGCATAAGGGCTTTGTCATATTTCCTAAGCATTGTAAGCCCTATTCTACTTTCATACTTAAACTCTAAAGTTAAATGTATGATATGCAAGTTTGATATGCAAGTTTGTCATATGATATGCAAGTTATGTTATGCAAGTTTGGGTTGAACATTTTGTTCATGCTATCATGTTATGCAAGCTTATCTTGGGTTTATGAACATAAAGCTTCAAGCTTTATGCTAAAGGTTGCATTTTGGCAACATGTAAGTTATCATATCTCTTATGATAACTTGCATGTGAGGCTAAATGCGAACTTATGGCCATTTCTACATGTCATTTAGCACCATGTATCACCAATATGCCAAGTTTGGTTTTATGCATGCTTTTGAGGCCTAAAAATGTAATATGCAAGTGTATGAACATATGAACATTTCATATGCCACCATGTTAAACTTGTGGCTTCAATACCTTTATGTCATGATTATGCCAAGTTCCCTCTTTCTATCCTTTATGCGCTATTGCGATATGTAAGCGATGGGATTGCGTTTGGGGTTGGGTAAACTTAAAAGACATAAAAACATAAGCTTGGGAATTTACCTATTAAGTTAGGTCTACCCATTGGGAATTTACCTATTAAGTTAGGTCTACCCAATTGCTTGAAAATTTGTAACATGTTTTGGAAACATGATGGACATGACACTTAGAAAAGATAAGTGTGACCAACTCGAGGTTGGGTTGAGTTTGTAGCGTAAACCTACCCGGAACCGACCGGCTTAACTAGTTGCTACAAACAATAGGACCCAATGTGAGAAGTTGGCCATGTTGTACCTTGAACCCGAGGTTAGACCAAGTTGTGGTGTAAAGCTACCCGGACCCGCCCGGCTTAACTAGTAACCACAACAAGGTCTAATGTGAGAGGTTAAGGCGCATTAAATTAATTAATGCCTCGTGATTAGGGTTAAGTCATGGTCCACTTAATACTTAACCAATTTGGGCTTGGTAGATTAATCAGGGTTAAGTCGTGAACTCATCGTTACACTTAACCAAGTTAATCCATGATTAGCAAGAGGGTTAAACCGTACTTAACCCACTAGAAAATCCTAGCAATGGGGGTCCACTCCAGCAGTAATCCCAATTTTGTATCATCATGGCCCTAGGGTCTAGGTTAGGGTGTGGGGCACGAATTACTGGGCTGGAGGTAAGCGACCAATAAACGACGGCCGGGTGGTACGCCGATGTAGTTCCGGACGGACTATGGTCGTGCACGTAGTCCGTATTTGGAACAGTCACCCATGAGTACCAGTAGATCGAGACTGTGCACTCATGTTTATGGTGTCCAGGGGTTGGCACCCTAGGGCTTGATACACCTGAAGGGTGGACCCGGCACAGTTCGACTACAATTATGTTTGGGCCGTATTGACACCAACACGTGACGAGTTAGGCTTAGGGAGCCGATCGACTAGACCGTTTGGTTGGACCTTGTATTAGGGTCATTTCATGTTATTGGGCCAAAGCTTGGGCCAAGGGATCAATACTTGTTTATTCCAGTCAGGTTAGTTTGCTAGTACACCTGTGGTGCAAAACCTTAAACCTGATTATGCGATGACACCTTTATCTACCTTGTTAGTTAATCACCATGCTAGTATGTTGTTAGCCTTATGATCATACCTGCTTCTCATGCCAGTTAACTTTATCAGTTTACATTGATTGTAGTAGGGCTTACTCAGTCTTTTTGACTGACCTGTTTTCTTTCGCCTCTTTTCTTCCGTTTCCCCCCCAGGTTCTCAGGGAGGGAATATTGGAGCTTAGCTGGATTTCTGATCGCTTGCTTGTGGGATTTTAGCTCATGTACGGTCTTGACATGAAGCTAGCTATGGTTATCACTTATTTTGGGGATAGTACTTATGTATTTCAGTTTTTCAGTAATGTTGTTTTTATCTAGACTTGTGTATTTGGAAAGTTGACATTATGTTGTATCAGACTTGTTTTGAAATAGATTGAAATCTTCCGCTGTTTTACTTATCTTATTTACTCTGTTTACATATATACATATGTTCTTGTTCTGCCTTGATATATCATTATGCATGTTTACCTGATTCAAACGCCCCTCCAAAGTCAGAGTGCTTGCAAGAGACACCCTGGCGGAGGTGGGGTGTTACATTTGGTATCAGAGCATATGGTTTACGAGAAGGAACAAAAAGGTTTTTAGAAAACTTTTGGAAAACTATTTTCAAAACCAAGTATAAAGTATTTTCCAAAGAAAAGTCTAGTTTATTTTAAAGGCTATTCCCCAAAAAGCCATTAGCAAAATTCCTTCGTTTCTTTTCTCCATTCTGAATCTGTCTTTTTCTTCGTTTTCAGTATGGCCGATAACTTTGCTTTTCCGGAGGGAGTACACGTACCTGTTTGGTATAGGAGACTTTTGGAGGATAGGGCGACCGAAGCCGGCCCCGCAGATGTTCCTCCTCCTCCTCCAGTAGTTAATGTTCCTCCTCCTCATGTCGCTGAGGTTCCTCTTCCTCCTCCCCCTCAGCATCCTCAAGCTGACTTCGCAAAGACTTGCAAAGATTTCAAAGCAATGGGTGGCAAGAACTTTCAAGGCACTGAGGCTTTTGTAGAGGCCAGAAATTGGTTGAAAGAGACCGAGGATTTATTTGCTATCTTTGGGTTAGACGATCAGGGGAAGATCTTGTTGGCGGTTTGGCTTATGAAGGATGAAGCCGCTTATTGGTGGGAAGTCACCAATGGTACTAGGCCTGTTGAGACTTGGGCCGATTTCAGGGCAAGGTTCATGCTTAAGTTTCTATCTTCTGCTGAGGAGAATCTGCAAATGGAGAGGTTCATAACTTTGAAGCAAGGAGATATGTCGGTCAAAGAATATGTGAACAAGTTCAATCAGTTAGCTCGTTTTGGCCTGGATATGGTGAATAATCCTCAGAAGAAGGCTCTTCGTTTTGCTAGAGGATTGAATGAGCCGTTGCAGGGATTGGCTATGTCACATATTCCCCATGGGGCCACGTTTGAGAGTTTGGTTGATATGGCGTTACTTCAGGGAGATGTCAAGAAAGAGACCAAGATGAATGGTACTCAAGCCAAGAAGACTGATTCCCAGGGAAAAGGAAATCAGGGTAATCCAAGTGGTCAAAGCAGTCAAGGCAATCAGAACAAGAACAAGGGTCAAGGCAACAAGGGGAACAACAACAAGGCAAGAACAACAAGGAGAAGTGCCATTATTGCGGTTCAGTTGGGCATCTTATTAAGGATTGTAAGAAGAGGAAAAGGAAGAATGGTGAATGCTTTTTCTGCGGTAAGACTGGACATTTCAGTAAGGATTGCCCGAAGAAGCAAGGGCAAGGCCAGGGTCAGACTCAGCGTGCTGGACCTTCAGGAGGGCAAGTTCATGCTCTCAATACTGCTCCAGTTCCCGATCGAGGTAGTATTTCTGTTGAGAGCCTTGTATATATTTTTGATTTTCCAGTTCGTACCTTGTTTGATTCTGGTGCATCGCATAGCTTTATCTCATCTGATCTTGTTGATAGTTTGCACCTTAGTACTAGCTTGGTAGATGATCCCGTCTGTGTCTCAAATCCTATTGGGGGTTCCGCCCATTTGTCTATGATATGTGGGGATTTGAGGATCTCTATACTGAGTGTAGAGTTCTTGTGCGGTGCTTATGTTCTTGGTTTTAGGGGATACGGATTGATATTGGGCATGGATTGGCTGTCCAGATATGGAGCCATTCTTGATTGTGAGCATAGGGTTGTGAGGCTCGTGACTCGCCTCGGAAACACCCTAGAAATTTCTTGTAATCCGAGAGGTCCCGTCATGTTGTGCTATCTTGAATCACTCGACTCGTCAATGGAAACTCTTCAGTCTGTGAGAGTGGTTCGAGAGTATCCGGATGTTTTCGATGAAGTTAGGGGGTTGCCCCCTAAGCGAGAGATTGATTTCCGCATTTATCTGGTGGATAATGCAAAGCCGGTTTCTTTGCCCGTTCGGCACATGGCTCCACGTGAAAGACGGGAGCTAAGTAAGCAAGTGAAGGAGTTGCTTGAGAAGAACTTCATTAGACGAAGTATATCTGAATGGGGAGCGCCTGTGGTGTTTGCTACCAAGGCAGATGGTTCTCTCCGACTTTGTGTTGACTATCGAGAGTTGAATAAGCTGACTAAGAAGAACAGACACCCGTTACCGAGGATCGATGATCTCTTTGACCAGCTTGTCGGTGCTTCTGTTTTCTCTCAGCTTGATCTTGCTACTGGATTCCATCAGCTCAGGGTAGCTGAAGATAGTATAGACAAGACTGCGTTCAGGACTCCAGATGGATTCTTCGAATGGCTTGTCATGCCGTTCGGCTTGACTAATGCACCCGCATATTTCGTGGACTTGATGAGTAGGGTGTTCAGGGAGTTCTTGAACAAGTTTGTCGTGGTCTTCGTAGATGATATTCTGATCTTCTCTAAGAATGAGGAAGAGCACGCAAGGCATCTCGTGGAGGTGATGGATACGCTTAGAGCACATCAGTTGAAGGCCAAGTTCTCCAAGTGTCACTTTTGGAGAAGGGAAGTTAGATTCCTTGGGCATATAGTGTCTAAGCAAGGCTTAGCGGTGGATCCCGCTAAGGTAGTTGCAGTTCAGGATTGGAAGACTCCAAGGAATGCAACCGAAGTGAGAAGTTTTCTAGGTCTTGCGGGTTTTTACCGGAAGTTCATCAAGGACTTCGCGAAGATATCCGCTCCTCTCACTAAATTGACGAAGAAGAATTTAGTTTTTGCTTGGAGCATAGAATGCGAGCTTGCTTTTCAGAAGCTCAAGAGAGCTCTCACATCAGCACCTGTTCTAGCTTTGCCCGACGGAGGGAAGTTATTTACAGTATACACTGATGCATGTGGCACGGGGTTAGGAGCTATTCTGATGCAAGAAGGGAGAGTGATATGCTTTGGCGGTAGACAACTCAAAGTGCATGAGAAGAATTATCCCACTCATGACTTAGAGTTGGCAGCAATAGTATATGCACTCAAGGCTTGGCGCCATTATCTTCTGGGAGAAAGATTTGAGCTTTATACCGATCACAAGTCATTGAAGTATCTCTTTTCTCAGAAGGATCTGAATCTGAGGCAACAAAGATGGATGGAATTCTTGGCGTCCTACGATTTTGAGGTAGCTTATACCCCTGGCAAGGGGAATGTGGTAGCAGATGCATTGAGTAGAAGAAGGTTGACCCTAAGTCCTCTATTCGTTGAGATGAAGAATTTAGAGTATGTGGCAACCTTTGATTTCTCTTTGGCGATTGAGTCGATGACCGGTTCTTTAGCATCTCTGGAACTCAGACCTACCCTTCTTGACCAAGTTGGGGCTTCACAGAGAGAAGACCCTCAGATAGTTGAGATTATGGATAAGCTGATTCGAGGAGAGACGTCTAGTCATCTCGCTCGATATTCTATTGATGACAAGGGTTGGCTGAGGAGAGACGGAAGGTTATGTGTTCCAATGGTAGAAGATTTAGTAAGAAAAGTTCTTGAGGAAGCGCATCGCTCTAAGTTGACTATACATCCGGGCGGAGATAAGATGTATAAAGATATGAAGCGCATTTTCTTTTGGCCTGGGATGAAGAAGGATGTGGCAGAGTTTGTCTCTAGATGTATCATTTGCCAGCAAGTTAAGGCCGAGTCGAAGAAGCCCGGTGGGCTATTGCATCCTCTAGACGTTCCACTATGGAAGTGGGAGAGTATTTCGATGGATTTTATCGATGGGCTACCAAGGTCAAGAAAAGGGAATACGTGCATTTGGGTTATTGTGGATAGACTTACGAAGAGTGCTCATTTCATTCCGGTGAAGAGCAAGAGGACCGCATCTTGGCTAGCGTCTGTATATCTTCGTGAGATTGTGAGACTACATGGAGTCCCTTCTAGTATAGTCAGTGACCGTGACCCAATCTTTACAAGTCAGTTCTGGAATAGCTTGCAAGAAGCCATGGGCACGAGGTTGAATCTAAGTACTGCTTATCACCCACAGACGGACTGTCAAACCGAAAGGGTGAATAGGGTACTCGAGGATCTGTTGAGGCTTTGTATTCTGGATTTTGGTGGTACTTGGGAAGTCTATCTTCCTCTTGTTGAGTTTGCATATAATAATAGTTATCAGGCAAGCATAGGGATGGCACCATTTGAAACTTAATATGGGAGGTCGTGCAAGTCGCCTACATGTTGGTGGGAGACTACAGATGAACTTATACTTGGGCCCGATATGATCAGAGATACATCCGAGAAGATCGAGTTGATTCGGAGACGGATGAAAGCGGCCCAAGACCGACAGAAATCCTATGCTGATAAGCGAAGAACTGATTTGGAGTTTGATGTTGGGGATATGGTTTTCGTGAAGGTTTCTCCTTTGCGGAATGTGGTCCGATTTGGAGCCGTTGGGAAGTTAGCACCGAGGTTTGTTGGACCATTCCCTATTATAGAGAGGATCGGGCAGATGGCTTATAGAGTGGAGTTGCCCGAGAAGCTTGCCGGAGTACACGATGTTTTTCATGTCTCGCATCTCCGGAAGTGTTTACATGAATCAGCAGAGGTTGTTGAGCCAAGTGTTCTGAAAGATGTGGAAGTGGAGAAAGAGGCTACCTTGAGGAGAGCTCTGATCCGTATCTTGGGGACGGAGACCAAGAAGCTAAGGAATCGAGAGGTCAAGTTGGTGAAGGTTCAATGGGGTGAAGCCGAAGAAGACGCAACTTGGGAAACCGAGGAGAAGATGCGTGGGCTTTATCCATTCCTTTTTTAGGGTACACTCTCAATCTCTTTTCTTTGTTAGCAT
The DNA here is from genome assembly GCA_030737875.1 of Allium sativum. NCBI lineage: Eukaryota > Viridiplantae > Streptophyta > Magnoliopsida > Asparagales > Amaryllidaceae > Allium > Allium sativum. The sequence continues at coordinate 663,127,940 of CM060913.1, forward strand.
ATCTTTCTCTTTGCTATCCATGTTTATCTAGTTTATCGTGTTAATCTTGTCAGGAGAACCTTAGGTAGAAACCCTTTGGATGAAACATGTGTTTGAAACATGTTATGCTTGATGGTTGCAAGTGGGTGCAAGTGTTTGCAAGTGGTTACTCGTGGATGCATTATACACGTTAGGCACTAGATCGGCTCACACACTCCTCATATTGCATACGCATGAGTGTTTGTGCTTATTCATGAATGAAAATTTTTGTGTTATCACATGGATGTTGCATATGGATGTATGTTATGTGCACACATATAGATGTTATACATTATGTTAGGAATTGCATACATATGGATTCATTTCACTAACATAATTTGCATTGATGATATTTGCATTAGATAAGGACATATACACACACCTTTGCATATGTTCATACAACATTTAGAATCTTGTAAGGACAATGATTGCTCGTGGATGATGTTTTGAGTAGATGGATGATTGGATGGTAGGATACGTTCTTCCTAACTTGAAGATTTCGGGGACGAAATCCTTTAAGGAGGGGAGAATGTAACAACCCGTATTTTCAATAACCTGTAATGATGTAAATCGAGGCAGAATTTAATTCTAAAATCTGAATCAAGGGAAACGGGCTATGCCATTGCGTTCGTCTCGGAAAAATACGCGAAATAGAGTCCGAGTTTTCGAAAATCGGAGTCCGTATGACCCGATTAAGGCCCAACGAAGTTTTCAGAAAAATTCAAAGTAAAAACAGATTTCAAATTCAAGTTTGAATTTGAAAAATTAGGTCAGATTGGGCTAGGCGGGAAAGTTCCCGCCAGAGCACCCAAGTCGACAGCCCTGTCGACTTGGGAGTCGACTTGGTTGGACCCAAGTTGACAGCCCTGTCGACTTGGCTGTCGACTTGGTCCAGCCGGGCTGTTTAGCCTGGTGCGCCATTTAGAGATTGTGTTGAGCTTGGGGGCCAGATTCGGTTTTGAGGGCTGAGATTGGAACTAGGGTTTAATCCTAAGGTTGAAACTAATCCTAATCTCTATAAATAAGGCCCTAAACTAACCCTAAATCATCATTATTCATTCATACAACTAAACTATGGCAAAATCATTCCTCTCACGGCCTCCACTCTCTTCATAAATTCCTAAATAAAATTTTAAGAGATTTTCCATGCATACAAGTGTTTTCAAGCTTGTATGAGCATCATTAGCCTGCATTCAAGTCAAGTTTCCATATTTATATCATAAAGCAAGAGTTTTGATCATTTTGGCTTAAGGGTTTTCTATTAAAGCTTGCATTTTGGGTTTAATTGGTTGCATAAGGGCTTTGTCATATTTCCTAAGCATTGTAAGCCCTATTCTACTTTAATACTTAAACTCTAAAGTTAAATGTATGATATGCAAGTTTGATATGCAAGTTTGTCATATGATATGCAAGTTATGTTATGCAAGTTTGGGTTGAACATTTTGTTCATGCTATCATGTTATGCAAGCTTATCTTGGGTTTATGAACATAAAGCTTCAAGCTTTATGCTAAAGGTTGCATTTTGGCAACATGTAAGTTATCATATCTCTTATGATAACTTGCATGTGAGGCTAAATGCGAACTTATGGCCATTTCTACATGTCATTTAGCACCATGTATCACCAATATGCCAAGTTTGGTTTTATGCATGCTTTTGAGGCCTAAAAATGTAATATGCAAGTGTATGAACATATGAACATTTCATATGCCACCATGTTAAACTTGTGGCTTCAATACATTTATGTCATGATTATGCCAAGTTCCCTCTTTCTATCCTTTATGCGCTATTGCGATATGTAAGCGATGGGATTGCGTTTGGGGTTGGGTAAACTTAAATGACATAAAAACATAAGCTTGGGAATTTACCTATTAAGTTAGGTCTACCGATTGGGAATTTACCAATTAAGTTAGGTCTACCCAATTGCTTGAAAATTTGTAACATGTTTTGGAAACATGATGGACATGACACTTAGAAAAGATAAGTGTGACCAACTCGAGGTTGGGTTGAGTTTGTAGCGTAAACCTACCCGGAACCGACCGGCTTAACTAGTTGCTACAAACAATAGGACCCAATGTGAGAAGTTGGCCATGTTGTACCTTGAACCCGAGGTTAGACCAAGTTGTGGTGTAAAGCTACCCGGACCCGCCCGGCTTAACTAGTAACCACAACAAGGTCTAATGTGAGAGGTTAAGGCGTATTAAATTAATTAATGCCTCCTGATTAGGGTTAAGTCATGGTCCACTTAATACTTAACCAATTTGGGCTTGGTAGATTAATCAGGGTTAAGTCGTGAACTCATCGTTACACTTAACCAAGTTAATCCATGATTAGCAAGAGGGTTAAACCGTACTTAACCCACTAGAAAATCCTAGCAATGGGGGTCCACTCCAGCAGTAATCCCAAGTTTGTATCATCATGGCCCTAGGGTCTAGGTTAGGGTGTGGGGCACGAATTACTGGGCTGGAGGTAAGCGACCAATAAACGACGGCCGGGTGGTACGCGATGTAGTTCTGGACGGACTATGGTCGTGCACGTAGTCTGTATTTGGAGAAGTCACCCATGGGTACCAGTAGATCGAGACTGTGCACTCATGTTTATGGTGTCCAGGGGTTGGCACCCTAGGGCTTGATACACCCGAAGGGTGGACCCGGCACAGTTCGACTACAATTATGTTTGGGCCGTATTGACACCAACACGTGACGAGTTAGGCTTAGGGAGCCGATCGACTAGACCGTTTGGTTGGACCTTGTATTAGGGTCATTTCATGTTATTGGGCCAAAGCTTGGGCCAAGGGATCAATACTTGTTTATTCCAGTCAGGTTAGTTTGCTAGTACACCTGTGGTGCAAAACCTTAAACCTGATTATGCGATGACACCTTTATCTACCTTGTTAGTTAATCACCATGCTAGTATGTTGTTAGCCTTATGATCATACCTGCTTCTCATGCCAGTTAACTTTATCAGTTTACATTGATTGTAGTAGGGCTTACTCAGTCTTTTTGACTGACCTGTTTTCTTTCGCCTCTTTTCTTCCGTTCCCCCCCCCCCCCCAGGTTCTCAGGGAGGGAATATTGGAGCTTAGCTAGATTTCTGATCGCTTGCTTGTGGGATTTTAGCTCATGTACGGTCTTGACATGAAGCTAGCTATGGTTATCACTTATTTTGGGGATAGTACTTATGTATTTCAGTTTTTCAGTAATGTTGTTTTTATCTAGACTTGTGTATTTGGAAAGTTGACATTATGTTGTATCAGACTTGTTTTGAAATAGATTGAAATCTTCCGCTGTTTTACTTATCTTATTTACTCTGTTTACATATATACATATGTTCTTGTTCTGCCTTGATATATCATTATGCATGTTTACCTGATTCAAACGCCCCTCCAAAGTCAGAGTGCTTGCAAGAGACACCCTGGCGGAGGTGGGGTGTTACAGGAATTGAACAGTATTGCAACGGACACTTTAACGGCCTCCAACGGCAGTTGACCAACGGCTTCCAACGGAAGCCAAAATACGTATCTGTATTCCGTATGTAAAATATATGCCGTTGGAAACTGTTTGCAACCGTTGGTTTGAAGCCGTTGGAAGCCATTACACGGACTGGAGCACAAATCACCCGACGCTGCTTCTTCTTCTTCATTTCTCAAAACCCACGTTTTTTACCCCAAAATCCCCAATATTCCCCCCTTTTATTTCTGAAATCGCCAATTTCGCTCCATCTTCCACTAGGGTCTCTCCTACTCTATCAAAGCACTCTCTCATCCTCTCTAATCTCCTATTCTCTCCAATTTTTAGGTATGTGTTTATCCTAATTTTTGTTTAGTACCTTATTTGTAGTGTAATTGAAGCATAATTATAGTATGTTTGTGTGTGTAGTGCTGTTAATTAGTTGTTACTGTGGGGTTTAATCATTTTAGTTGCTAATTTAGGGTTTTTAGTAATAAATTACTTAGTTGTTATTATGATCTAGGGTTTGAATTAGTTGAAGTAGTTGTTGTTATTGAGATTGTGTTTATAGATTTTATTGATTATGTTTGTAATCTAGGGTTTGATTAGTTAAAGTTAACTATGTATATATGCATATATATAGTGTTATGTATATATATACACGTATATATAGTTGACACTCTATGCATTTGTTTATTTGGTTAAGGCCCAATTCATCGAAATTAATATTTATTTTGTCGGAAACGTGTCGTGGAAATACAAATATTTAAGTTTGTGTTTTTTGGGCTAAGGCGCACAACGGTGCTAAGGCACACAAAGGTGTACAAAAAACACTTCAATCACAAAAAAAGCAAATCATATAATATGTTATATTCATAAAGCCTTAGAGAGTTTTTTTGGCCCCGTCTGATAAGTATTGTATATAATCGTGATATGATGTTTGTTTTATTAACGGAACAGACATTTATATTCATTGTATACAATATTTATTGGATTTGTCCTTTGTATTGGACAAGTTACGAATACAATAACGAAATTAAATCTCGTAAAATATTTCATTTTAAACGGTTCTCAAAATTTCAAAAGCACTTCCTTTATGTTCCCTGTGTACACCAATTGTGTACTATTCAGGGAACTAAAGGGAAGTGCTGCCGAAATTTTGTTGAATCGTTTAAATTGAAAAGAATTACGCGATTTAATTACGTTATTGTATTTGTATTGGGAGGTAGGATAACCCACCATTAAATGATCAATTGACATAACATGCATTAATCACTAAAATTGTTTTAACACATTGTTAATGCAAATTTTATCATCATAATTAATATGTAAAAGAAATGTTTTCATTAAAATACAGTCTTAGCGTTTGAGTGATCGGACACAAAAATTATGAATCTAGTTTTATATAATTCTTTCTAATTTTATATGTACCTTGGAAAAATGGACGATTATTTTAATGATCGAAGCTGGATGTACAAACGAAGAGAAACCGATGGCACAATAAACAAACATTTTATTAATGGTGTCAACGTGTTTACTGATTTCGCTTTAAGTAACAATGGAAACGACGTCGAAATCCGTTGTCCATGTAGTAGATGCAAGTTATTGAAGCATTTGATACCGCAAATGGTTAGAGTTCATTTGCGTTAGTACGGTTTTGTGTCGAACTATTTAGTTTGGGATCGTCATGGAGAACCGTTAACAACTACTTCTATACAAGTTGAGGAGGTAGCGAATAATGAAATTGCCACGACGAATCTCGTAGAACAAATGGTTGAAGGTGCTGCACGTTCTATGTTCCCGGTTCAGCAATTTAATGAAAACGTTGGTAATGATGACGATGGTAATGATGAAGAAGAACCAAATATTGAAGCCAAAAAATTATATGACTTATTAGATGCCGCAAAAAAACCACTTTGGGAAGGCTGTGAAAGCGGAACTCAATTATCAGTAACTGCTGAATACATTGCGATGAAATCTAAATACAACCTCACAGAAGCTGGATTTACAGCTGTTGTACAAGCTGCGAAGCGGCATATGCCTCCCAACAATTTAATGTGCGAAAACCATTATGAAGTAAAAAAAATTGATGTATTTGAGACTACAGATGAACTATATATGGAGGAGGAAATAGAGTCGGAATCTGAAAGTGATGAGGACGACTAACTAATACTCCTCATTTTCAAAAGGTAATTTTATGTTATGACATTTCTATTATCAAGTAACCATATATTTATTTTTATGACATTTCTATAAATCAAACTCATATGTTAACTAGACATATCTATGAATCGAACTTATATTTAACACTTCTATGAATCAAACTCGATCATATGTTAACTAGACAAATCTATGAATCAAACTTATATTTAACACTTGTATGAAACAAACTTGTACTCATGTTATGACATTTCTATTATCAAGTACTCATGTTATCTAATACCATGTTTTTACATATAGGTCGTTCATGTTATGTTATGTTACCTCATGTTATGTCATGTTATGTTATGTTTTGTTATGTTTTTGTTTGTAATAGGTATGGCGTCAGGTGGCGAGGAGGGTGGTCCATCGTCGGAGTTATCTCGTCCTGTGGTCTGGCTTAAGACAAAAGCATCAAAAGGGTAAAAACTAAGTTTTTAGTATAAATTTAATTTAAGTACAATAAATTATTTAAATTGTTGTTCTAGCAACCATGTATTATTTTTTTTCGTTTAACACAAGGGGTTTGAGTTGGAGCCGTCCAATACCGTTTTGAGGATATAAAAACGTGCTTATCAGGCCCGCATGACTGCATGTTGGCCCACTTGGAGCTCAATACCCGACTTAGTTTAGGAGACCATATGGCAGGATTTTTTGGTACGTATGTATGATATAACATTTCTTATATTAAGTACATGCTCCTGTTTGATAACTTTATATGTATGCTATTTATATAAAAAACGCAGGGTGCGGTGGATCTCCAGGAGACGGATTTGGATCTCGTTAAGCGCCACTGGAACAGTAAAGTGGCAGCAAATTACAAACAAATAATGAACACTTTAAAATCAGGTGGGAAAAGGCAGTCTTGGGTGAGCGAGTCAGTGTGGAATGATATACTTACTTATTGGAATAGTAATGAGGACTTTCTGGTAAATTTAACTGCATATTTTTAATTTAAATTATTATATTTAATTAGTATGTGATTTAGACTAAGAATTTTTTTTAAAATTTAAATGTATAGGCCTCGTCTGAGAGAAATGCAGCTAATAGGAGCAAGAATCCGGTTACGCATCGAGGTGGGTCCAAGTCATTTCAGCATCATCGTGAGGATCTGGTATATTTTGTAATTGCACAGTTTAAAATTTTAATTCATAACTAGTTAAAATTAATAGTTGATTTAAGTTTAAGTTTTAATTTACATGTGTGCATGCTTATTTCAGGAGAGAGCGCGTATGGATCCTGTGTCGTACTGGGATGTTATCGAGCATACACATGCATTGAGTCAGACTGACGACACAGGCTCAATTTCGTACACTTGGGACCATGATGATAAGGCGTGTGAGAGATATGTAAGTATAAAATAGTTAAGTAGACTTATAATTTATTTAAAATAGTGTTATCTAAATTTATTTTATTTTTGTTTAACAGGAGAAATTTCAGGAGCAAAGGGTGCAGGTACTGGAAGCTACATGGAGGACTGAGCTGACCAAGGAAGATGAGGACAAGATATTTGATGCTGTCATGGATCCTGCTACCCGAAACAGACGATATGGTTATGGAAATCTAGAGGTAATACTAAAATTTATAATAAAAACTCAAATGTATTCGAACTACTATTATGAAATACTGAAAATCTGACATTATATACAGATTACAGCATCTCAGCAGATGTATCAGAAGGCTCAGGAAAAGGAAGAAATCGCACAGTTGAAAGCACAGATTGCAGAGCTTCATGAACGTGATCGTCGCCGTGAAGAGAAGATGGAGTTGCTTAACAAGCGATTGGCGGAGTACATTGCCCAGCACGGTACGACACCTTCATCTTCAGGGGGAGAGAGAGTTGATCAGGTTAGCTTGTTTTGATGTCTTTTGAGAGTTGGTGAGGCTTGCTACATGCATGGTAGTTGTATATATTTTGTTATGATGGTTTGGACATGATGTTATGATGGTTTGGTGATGGTACGGTTTGGACATGGTGTTGGTTATGTTGTTTGGAGATGGTTATGTTATTTTGGACATGGTGATGGTTTGGTGATGGTTTGGTGTTGTTTTGGCGAAGTTTGGTGGTAATGTTATGTAAATATTGGTTAATTTGTGTGTTTTGTGTTTGTTTTTTATTTCGTATTGTGTTTGGGTGTATATATGGTTGAGATTGTGAGTTATATGCTCGATACGGAGCAGTTCAGAATGTTTTATATTTGTTGTGTGGCTTGTAGTGGTAAATCTAAAATCTGTAAAAAAAAAAAAAACACCCAGTTTTCCAACGGCGACCAATGGCCTGCGACGGCTTATAGGCCATTCCATACAAACGGCTTCCAACGGCCTATTTGCTCAAAACATCATACACGTGTCCTTATTTATCAGTTGGAAGCCGTTGGAAATTAAGCGTCGTTTGCGTTGGAAGTCATTGGAAGCCGTTGATCCGTATACCAACGGATTGACCAACTGCTTCCAACGGGGTTTCCAACGGCCACCAACGGCCCCTGGCCGTTGGAAACCCCTATTCCTCTTGTAGTGGAAGGTGTTTTATGAATGAAAGAACATTGATTAGATAATATATTGTTATCCAGAAAAAGAAAAAAAATGTGCCATTAACTTAATTATGTTGAAAATGTTCTAATATAATAAATTTAGTAGTAATTTGAACGATACTTTATTTAATCATTAAATTAGAAAGAATAATACAACAACTTTGGTAAATTAAATATTAATTTAGCGATAATCATTTTGTGAATTAAATATTATTTTGTGAAGGAAGTATTGTGTTTAATGTAAATTTGAAATATAAATTATAATCCACATGATAATTTGATGTAGCGCTATAAATTATTTTGTAAGTCGCCCTGACCATGTATCATTTGATTTGGAATCAGATCCAAATTTTGAAATAACAACATACTTAAAAATTTTGCTCCGATATACTTTGAATTTGAACTATTTGGTTTGAGAACCAAATAAGTTTGTAAAAGAACGATTTGGAAGAATAGTTACAATTGTTTGAAAATGATATTTAAACGTTAACTATTTGGATATGAGATTGATATAAGTTTAGAGAAATTTTTATAATAATATATTATAATTTTCTTTGAATAAAATTTGTTAATTTGTTTTAACAGTATAAATAAGTTGATTTAGAAAAACTAACTAATATAGATTTGATACTGAAAAAGATATCGAATTTGATTTGTCGATTCCGAACTTAGTTATAACTTTAAATTAATGAATTGTCGTAAAAATTAAGTAAACTGGAACTTATGATTTTTGAAATCCAATATCACTTTGGATAATAATTTGAAACCATATTATCAAATTGGTTGGAAAGACATGTAAATATGCATTATTGGGTCAAGAAGCTTGATATGGTTTAGATATACATTTATCATAAATTATTATAAATCGTTTTGAATGAAAAATTCGATTTTGAATTTAAGTAAGGATTGAAGCTGAAGTTTCGGGCTAACAAGTAAGTTTGTTCCATTATCAGTTCTGAAATGGTAAACGAGGTGTGTAACTAAGGCAAGGGATGCAACAACCATTGTGCTGAAATCCTGGCCTACTTGTCTAGGCCGGTAAAAGAGCAAATTGAAAGTGAATATCGAATAATATGAAGTGGTAACTATAATGAATAGTTTTCCAATTTAAAATTTGTTTAAAAATTAGATTGGATGAGAATGACCTTCAGATATTTTATATAAGTTCTATAAATGATGACTAATACTATCTGAGGGATTAAGCAGTAGAAATATTGTAATTCCACTTATAGTATCAGTTTATTACGGATATATATTGGATATAAGAAGTTTCAATCTTTAACAAATCGTATATCTAATATCAATTGTTTGGATTAACTTGAATGATATGATATTAACATTGTTGCCCGAGTAAGGCTTAGTTTAATTATGGAAGTTAATGCGGAACTAAGTGAACGAAAGAAAATAAGGTGTATGTCTTTGGAATTTATCGGATTATCTCAAGATTATCGAAACCAGTTATATCTTTCGAATATGAATATAAATTTGAGTTGTCGGCAGGGGAAGGAAACAAATCCAGTAGATTATTTTGTATATTTATATGGGTTTCAACAATTTAAAACATGGTATGTCAATTTCAAAAATATTTAAATAAAATTTATTTGATTTAAAAGATATGTATAAGTTTAAAAATATTCTATTTGTCTACTTCTTCAAAGTTTAATATATAATAAGTAATTATTTTAACAATTTCTATTTTAAAATTTGTCTATATTTAAAAAAAAAATAGTTTATAACAAATGTATTATTTTCAAATATTTTATTTAATTAAATTGGGAATTGTTTCAGTCTTGAAACCTTTGATTCGAATGTAATTAACCCTTGTTTGAATGAATACAATGAGTTATACTAATGAAATAGCGATAATCTTGATTTATAAATGATTGTTTGGAAGTAAAGAGTTAAGAAAAAGAACTAAATTTGAAACGTGCATTTCATATGGATCGCTCGTTATTTGGGAAGACCGAAATCGAGATTTAAACCATTCCAAATAACTGTACAACGAAATAAATGAAGAAATAAAAAGGGCGATTGAAGACCGTGGTTCTTCACATCGAACGAGTTGCCTGCTGATTGGTTTCTTTACTGAATATCTTCAGTAGAGAGATGACCCATTACCGGAGTGGCAGAAAGCCCGATCGTATTTGGAGAACTTTCGGATTACAAGGGCCTTTGCACTCAAACGTGAGTCGTGGACTAAGGCGCCTTCGGCTTCGTTCGAACCTGGAATGAACTCGTATGGATATGTGTCTGACACAGTATCTTATCGTGCATTAATTGATTATTAGTGAACATGTTCTGTTAGTGATAGAAATTTATTCCTTTGACCAAAATTTATTTGGTCAGTGATTGTCAGTTGTAGATTATGAAATGACAGTGTGCCATGCGAAGTGCTCTAGTTGAAGGAATGATCAAAGAATGGCTTAGTGTAAGAGCGTAGCTTTGTGGTACGAAACCTCGCGAACCTCACTACTCGGATTGATGGTAAACTGGCGGTTAGGTTGTATACATAGTCTTTGGTGAAAAATCGAAAGCTGCGACGGTAGATCTACCTCGAAACCTGAGGTAATAAAGTATATATGGTGTCCGATGTCTGGTTGTTAACCGAGTTATATACTTTTGCGCTATGTAATCGGTGTTCGTTGTCTGGATGTTAACTGGGAGATACTTAGCTTTGTGTCCTCGATTGATTTTTCATGCTAGGGACCATCTTGTTGGAAATCCAATAACCAATACGAGCCTCTCGCTCTGTTTGTAAACTATGTATGTGAGCATAGTCAATATGCTTGCCAGATTTGTAAATTTATTTGCAAAATGTTTTAAATTGTTATTAGTAGTAGTAATACACACCATTGACATATATCATGGATTTGACATTATAAGGCTAATACTCGTCCATGTGTGCGCTTGCATTTGCATTTTGTTTGGTGTGCTCGGGGCGAGCCTCATAACAGTCTCATTTTTCAAAACTCATGCACGATTTATGCACTAGTACTCATAGGAGTAAACCCATTCCGTATTATACGGCGTGGTCCTGTGATTTACCTTAATATAAAGTAAAATGTTTTATGTTCTCACACCAGTCCAATTACTGACCTAGAGTTTATTATTCCTTCCTAAACTCTGGGTGCCCATAATTTTCACATGGGTAGCTAGTGGGTTCAGTTTTACAGTTATAGATCCCTGGAGCATGATTCAAAGTGCTTTTTGGTTGAAGCTTCGAGCTAGAGTTGGAGTTCTTCCGATATCGTGTTTTTTTTTCTTTTCCGCTGTGTATTTTGGTAACTCTGGTAATGTAAACTCTATTGTGATCAAATATTGATTAATAAAAGTTTATTTATTCTATTATAATGTGTACTACCCTGGCGAATCCGATTTTCAAACATCTGGAGTTAGTTTGAACATTGACTTTAGGTGATTGGAAGTGGGGTCGTCACAAAGATGATCTAAGTAGTGTTAGCTCCACCCCTAAAGTGATAGAGTATAGCGGTGTTCCAAGCTTGGACTAAAGCCATTAGGTGTGATACTTGATTCTAGAGTGTATTGTGTATTACAGTGCTATTCAATGCCTAGACTTAACCGTCGAGATACACACCTTCGTGAAATATCTTTCGAATCAGGCACCATCATGATGGAATTAGGAGCCATCACATGTGTTTGAACAACAGCAGTGTATGTGTTCTAAATGAGATTTTTAGTCGTATTCAAACCATATTGGACATCTTAGATAACATCCCTGATGACCCATCTACCTCACGTGAAATTATGGATAAAATCCCACTTAAGGTTAAAAAGATCCAGAAAGAAGAGAATGCAAATGACCAAGTGAATGCAGTAACTGGAAACTCTAAAATTCCTAGCTCAAAGCAATAGCTCGAGAACATTCTAAAACTTTTTACTTCTCCTTACCGCGATGAGGATCCGTCTGTCTCGGTTAAGATAAAGAACAAGGCTATTATTGATTTTTCTTCCTGTTCTAGTGAGAAGGGGTCGCTTCCTATTACCCGGAGCAGGAATAAAGAGCTGCAAAGGCCACTCCACGACAATGGTTAAACTACTTGTTGTTTTGTTGTGGATCCTACCAAGGACTCAGGGTAGTTAATTATGTAATCTATTATGTCAGTGCATTTATATGTAATTGTATTATGGTGGTGAAGTTGTTGTAGCCCTTAACTACGTAATATGTGGTGGTCGTTCCACCTTAAAAACCGTCTGTGGTTGAAGGTTCACCTTAAAAATTGTCTATGGTGGAAGGTCCACCATGAAAACCAAGTAGTGGTTAGATTGTCTATTTAACTCTTGTTATTATGTACTTACTACTTGTATAATAAAAGTGTTTGCGGTCACTTTAAAAACCAGTCGGCTTTGCCAAAAAAATTGATTTTTTGTTTTGAAGATTTGTATTTTGAATATAAAAGCACATGTTCTGGGATATATAGGGCTAGGTATACATTATAACTTCGATGATTAGTTGAAAATTTAGGTTACTTTGAATATAAACATCTTGTGATTAGAATTTCACGATTTGACTAAAGATGTTTCATAAAATATATCATTGAAATGATAATTAGATCTTTAAAAGAAATTTGAATTTGAAAATTTATAAGTACAAATGCCTTGTGAATTCAGTTTCATAATTTGACTATAGGGTATTAGATTGTTAAATAACAAATACTCAGATATTTTGAATTAAATAATTCAAGGATTAGAAGAATTACCAACCTTTGCTTCATTAAGAAATAAATTTGATGTATTAAGCCAAAGGAAGTTCTGAGGTTCAGAACCCATTATTGAGGACATTTTTTTGGTTAGATGAATGTAGACAACTAAGAAATTTTATATTGAACGGGGTAGATATATCATTCGAAGCATTGATAAGTCTGGTATTGAAATTTGAAGAATTTGTTCCTCCAACTTCAACATGGAAGAACAAATCAAAACCCGTTGCTATAACTATGGAGAACAAGTTCATCTGATGAAGGATGGTAAGTCAGAAAACTAAATTTACGAAAGGTAAGTTGTAACAAAACGTTATTATAATTGTCAATTAATGGATCAACATGACAAGGACTGTCTATTAAGAAAAGTTGGGGAGCAACCCAGACCTTTCAATAATCTCAAGCCATATACTACATTAGAGAAAGGGAAATAATCTTAAAAGAATAATTTTATTTAAATTTCTAAATTTTAAAAGAAAAATATTGTATGACTTTATAAACTTTTTGTAAGTACTTATTATCCTGTAAGAAGTCACTTAAAATATGTAATATATGTGTTAATATGATTTTTTTTTGAAAGAACAATTTTGTCTTAAGTTAAGATAAACCAAGATTCGAAATAGTTTGAATTCGAATTTCTCAAAGATTTTGGGAAGTCATAAAATTCTAAAAGAATTTATAATAAAATAAAGATAAAGGATAAGTTGAAATAATAAAGGTAGACTATTTTCAATAAAAAGAATGAAAAATTATCTTTGAAATATAAATATGAATACTCAAGAGAAAGAATCTTTCAACAAAAGTTTAAGGAATTTACTCCTAGAAAGACGAATGCATAAATGAATAAATAACTAATCCTAAATCCTTGGTAATTATAGAAGCAATTAAAAGTGAGGTAATACTTAGCCTAATTCATTTCTAGCGATGATGAAAATGTTCCAAGAGAGTCTTTAGGAGCGGGTCATCTTCCATAAGAGCCTGTTAGGATAGTACATGATTCAGAAATGTGGATTCAAAATAAGGATGTAGATCATGATGAGAGAGAGAGCCAGAAGTAACCTCTGAGTTTAGACAAATAGAGACGACCGATGAGGAGTCTGATGATTCAGATCTGTGGATTACCGATCCCTTGAATGAAGATGAAGAGCAGGATGAAGAGATTACTTTTGAGCATAGGGCCTTGAGCTAATGTGGTTATACTTTCAGATGAGGAATCCAGATATTATGACGATTGGCTATTAGCACACGATGCTAGCATTGACGAGGATGCCAATGAAAAGATAGTTTGGGAGATGGGTGACGTGATTCCAGAGCGGGAGATGGGTGACGTGATTCCAGAGCATATGGATGAATATAGAGTAGAGGAGTTATATGAGTCATTGATGATTTAGATCCCGCATGGCACATTCCATTTATTCTAGAGATTTAGGATAATGGAGAGGTCTTTGATGACGATGATGAGGAGGAGGATGATGGAGAGGTCATTGATGATATGTGGGAGATAGATGTTGAAGATATTGAGGAGGATCTTAAGGAGATGGATTTGACGGGTCTATCAGTTGAGGAGTCTAGTGACTAGTTGGGATATACTTGTATCTGACTTCATAGATGTTGTAGATATTGGATCTTATATTTTGGATATATGGTTATCTTAAGTGCATGATTAACACTAGAATATTTTTGGGTTAGGATATTTTGTTGCATGTAGACCACCTCAAGTACGTAGTACGTCCTAAGCCGGTGTATTAAGACTATGTATATAGCTTATACCACAAATGCATCTTGCGCTCTGGTATGATTATTGACTTTGATATGACATTTTGTTTTTGTTGATTTATGCTTACTATTTAAGTATTCTACCCTTCATTTCCATTCCAAATTTAGAAGATGAAATTTCTTTTAAGTAGGGGAGAATGTAGCCTATTCTTAGAAATAATAAGTTTGAAATGATAAGAATAGTAATAATTCAATATACTGGCCTTGCTACTTGAAAGAATGCCTTGGCACATTCATATTAGAAGTCAAAGAAAGAACTCGTGTCTAAGCTCTCAACTTCAAGGAAAGGAACCGAAAGAGTAGAAATGTCGACCAAGATTTTGGAACAATTCGAAATTTTCAATATTAAATGATTTCATATAATTTTGAGTATACAAGTACCCAATTTGAAATATGATTTCAAATTTATAATGAGTTGAATTTAATATCTGTATTGGTTTTGGAAGTTTTATTAATATATGGTAATTTATCAAATTACCTAGCAATCCCGAAATAAGAATTTCTAACTTATTTATAAGGATTTATAATCAAATTAAACTTGTTTAAATTATTTGGAAATAATTAAAAAAACCTATTTCAAATTTAGTTTACATAAAAATGTAGAGTATGAAGAACTGTAAAATACGACTGAAAAATATACTCATAGAAATATAAGGCTTAATCAAAACAAGTTATTCAAACATTGTATTACCAAATCATTTTCTAAACTATATGATAACATTTTAGTAATCATTATTGAAAACGTATGACAACACTTAGGAAAGATATGTTATAAAATCCTACCACAGTACTTATGTTATATGCTACAAGTTATATTAAAGAATAAGTTAAAAGATTATTAAAGCCTGAGGTGCCTAACAAAACAAAAGCCATTAAGGTTCACTTGGCTCATTACCTTATCATACATTGTAGAAGCTTTTGGAATTGGACATGTGTTCTTGGATTATCCATAATTTAAAATTAAAATTCAAATGTATATTGGTAAATTTTTCTTAACATAAAAGAAAATTATATTTAATTCCAGACTTAGCCAAGTTATCTAAGTACTTTGTAGCAAATATCCTAAACTAAGTTCAAGTATAAATAGCACCTAAGTTCATTCATTACAAAACCGCTTAAGAAAATAACTCTCTCCACCATAAATACCATGCTCCTCCATCACCACCACTAAACACTCACGACCACCAACTTCCACTTGCCATAACTTCTTCAAAACATAACCAATTCAAGTGTTTCTTTTCTTACAAACCATATTGAATTCCAGTGGCTACAACTTTCATGTTGGGTACTTCTTCTAGTTTTGAGCATAGCTTGTCAGAAATTCCAAATCTTTGAACACCATTTTTTTAGGCTTCATTTTAGTTAATCAACGAATACCTTACCTGTTTCGAACAAATTTCACTCAAAACTAAAGAAAATTAGGTGATTTTTTTTAAACCATACACAAAAGAAATTCGTACATTTTTGTAGTTGATCACTTTTCCAAATTTCGAGCGTAGTTAGTCCAAAAACCCGAAGAAAGTTGGCTTATTTTAGGGGTCCGAAAATGCAACGAAATTAAACTTTTAAGGAGTGGAAATGAAGGTGAGAAATACTATTAGCCATGTTTTGATGTTTATTATAATCTTAGTTTGATTATAAAGTTTATTTATTTAAATGGTTGAAATAATTATAGATTTGGTTGAAAATATGTTACAAGTGTTAAAAGTCATAACACTTAATTGCTTATGTCATAAATCGTGGTATTGCAGTTTAATGACCAAAACAGAAAATCCTTGAGATTGGCTATTTTTTAAATTATTAAAAATAGGGAAAAATTACGATAAATCATAATATATGATTTAAAAGCGACTTTAATTGAAACATACGAATTTGGAAGTTAGAAAAGTTGTTTAAATCTAATAAGATGATTTAAGCTATTTAATAACACTTTTTGTAATGCTTTTCTATAATACAGGGAATTAAGTGGTTCACAATAAATTTTGAAGTTGAAATACTTAACCAAATTTAAGAAGAAGAAGAAGATAAAATAAATTAAATTGAGTATGCACAAACCACTAATACATTTTTCCAGTCTTTGAGATCTAGAACGATAAACGGGGTGTGTTACAAAGGCAAGGGATGCAACAATCAGTGCGTTGAACTTATCTGGCCAACGTTTACTGATTTGGGTGAGGGTTGAAACAGGTCAAAAGGATAAACCGGATATTCTGAAATGTTATTTTTAAGATTTATCTTTATTTAGATTAAATTTTCCAAATTTAGATTAATTGGATTTGTATGGAAATAATCTTCATATACTTGGTATTAAATTCCATAGAAGGAACTCGTACTATTTGAAAATTTTAAAGGTAATTGCAATGCTTTTCTGCCCATAGTATTTATTGAATATGGAAATCGATATTGAGAATAAGTCGATATAATTTCTATGCAATTCTTTTTTTTTGGTAGATCCGACCAGTTTTTAAAGTGACCGCAAATACTTATTATTATAAAAAAAATAATTTCAAATTTTACAGGTTATTAACGGATAATCAACCCACTGGTTACGGTTTTTAAGGTGGACCGCCCACCACATGTAGTTTTAACGTGGATCATCCACCGTCATCCTAACTAGATTACAGCACATGAGCTAGAATCTAGACTACATTCTCACATCTCCACGCAGGGAGCAATTTATAGTAAAGAAAATACAAGCCACAGAAATCTGCAACAAGTACTCACAGAAGTAATACATAACATGAGTTGTACATAACAACAAATAAATAAAACTAATTTGTTGAGCCACCAACAATGCACAACAAACAATTCGAATAGTGTTGCGGCTCCAAATTTCCTTTTAGCTCAGCTAGAAAACTATTGCATTATTGACTTCTTTACATCTAATGAACATGACCAACTGCACGAAGACTATCTCCAGCACATTGCATATATCTTAGACAGCTAAGCCTAAGAGGCTGCCATGGCTAGGCCCAAGGTAGTCACTATAAGATGGCCAAAAGTATCATGAATCGAGAGCAAGGAGGCAATGATATTCACCAAAACAAATAACATAATCGAGACCATTTTTCTTTGCTTATAATACTAAAGTTTTTTTTGAAACAAGCTATCCCAGAACACCAGACTCAAATGTCCAAACCAAGATCGAATGTAACACACCATAATTTTAAAATACACTATAATGATAAGTTAAAGAATACTTAATTAAATATTGGGAATTAAGTGAAACGGGTTGCGCCATTGCCTTTGTCTCGGAATTCTGCTTAAGGTAGACTTCGAGTTTGTGTAAATTCTGAGTTTGCGTAAATCGGACATCGTATGAAAAAGATATTAAGGTTTGAAGTTTATAAATATTAATGTTAAATATATATAAACAAATCAATTCCATAAAATCAAAATCAGAAGGCGGGAAGGAGCGGGAAGTCGACCCTTAGGGGTTAACCCCATGCCCCTTGGGAGTCGACCCATGGGTCGACCCCTACAAGGAGGTGTCGACCCTTGGGTCAACCCCACCCAGATCTGGGGAAGATCCATTCTGTGAACGTGGACTTGTTTCTTGACTAGATTCGTTGACCATAGGCTATAAATAGGACCTCATTTCCATTGTTTTATTCATAAAAACAATGGAGATAACGAAGTGCTGCCCTAACTCAGATTAAATTAGCATATTCTTCTACAACAATTACTTATAAGCATACAAGAATCCCTACTACAACATCAACAGCCAATTCGCTGTTCTTTAGATCCAGTCACTGTGAGTTCATGTTATTTTTAGATATAAACATTTAAATAGTAATCTTGACATGTCAATAAGTTGGATCTAAACCTATGCCTGTTAGTAACCTGAATCATAACTAAACAGATTTGCGACTACTTGTACACCTAATCTACCATTCAGTTCTCATAAGCCCGTTCCTGATATGCCTATTATGTATTATGCCTAAACATGTCACCATATGCATATTCTGTTAGTATGCCTAGTTCTGCCATAATATGCTTATTTTGATTTTATGCCTATTTCTATTCTCTTCTCTACCTCCTTCCCTTTTTATTTTTATAGCCAGGCTACCTTCGAGCCCAGGAATACAGCTGAAACATGCGAACGAACAAAATTGGGAATTGGGAATGATATTGGGGAATAACTTGTATTGTAAAACATGATTGGGATTTAGGGGTATTGTGACGATCCCAAAACCCCGTGACACGGTGTTAAGGATAATCATTGGAATATAACACATTAATCATCATTAGCAGATCACAAATAATAGCATAAACATAAAATAGAATAATTTACACACATATGACAGCGGAATCATATAGATATCATCACATCAGAGAAGCACAGTACAGGATACTACTTAGTGCATAATGATACATAATCAGTCGCCATCGCCTGAGGCAGAATCATACATAAAGAGTACACAAAATAAATATCAGTCTACATCGCCAATGGCGGAATCATAATATAGATACAATAATGGCGGAGAAAATCCAAGTCAGCACGGTGTAGTCAAGCCTCGCCATGAGCCAAAAGTGCGTCAGAAACCTGTAACTAGGCTGTCCGTGTGAAAATGAGGGCACCCGAGTTTGCAAGGTGAAACAAACTACGAGTCAGTCATGGGACTAGTATGAGAAATCTACTTAACTTATTAACAACCATGATAAGGCAAATCAAAGGACCACGCCACTTTCGCGGAACGGGTTTACTCCAATGAGTGCTAGTGCATGAAATAAAGTAAATGATTAAATCATCGCAATGCTTTTTATAAAATGAAGCCATTATAAGACTCAGGTCCCATCACATAATGCAATGCAAGCCGGAGGATAGAGTTTTACCTTATAATGGCCAAAAATGCTTCATACATATAAGACAAAGGTGTTTGATATTATTACTAGTGCATATATGTTTCAAAAGCAAATTCAATCATAAATATCAATCCTAGACGGCATGGGTACCATATATCATGTCGCCATACTAGTAATACAATCAAATTCGCATATTTCTTATTGGAAATTGGATTCCTTCATGAGTCGAGGCAAGGGGCAAGCTCCTCTCCGATTCGAAACATTCTAGCAAATGCCTCGGGACCGCACACAGCAATCCCTGGATCCTCCAAGGCCGGTCCTCCTTTACTTTTGAGGATTAATTATTCCTGAACACACGTTTCCCGGCCCTTATAGACCTATAATCGAGGCGCCTCGTATTCCAACAACCACACAGGTGAAAAGTAGATATAAATGCCAGGGCTGGGAGGTCACTGACACCACCATAGCTAGAAAGAAACGTCGTGCACTCCTTGGGTCCTTCTCCCGTTTTTGGCTCATACCGGGGTGTGAGGCTCACGAATTCACGTTATACACAAAGCTACGTCACACAGACCATGCTTTGATCATCGACCACAAGACTTTGCTTTGCAATAGAAGCCTTGATCATATGCTACTTAGGCGTGCCACACAGGCAATCCACTCCATGCGACTGATTTCTATCAATACATAACCTCTGAGCTCGTACGTCTCAGAGAAGGGCGTTAAGCAAGAGAATAAATTCTCCGCCGCCAAACAGATATATATTTAACAGAGATCAATCAGCACAGAACAAAATCCAATGTCAGACACACAGTCCATTTACAAGTCCGTTCTCGGTCTGAACGAAACCGGAGGCACCAATTCCTCGCATATCCGTACAATCAACGGTATGTTTGGACGGCTACTACTTCAGTTCCTTCATGGTAGCTACTCCAATGACGAGCATTAGCGCCCATCCATCCAATGTAAAGATTGTCGGTCTTCAACCGTCTTCGACTCTTCGACTTCTCAACGTCGATCGATTATTTGAAATGAGATGAACTCGGCCTTTTCAAATAATCCACGTATATTTAGATTTTCAAATCAATTTATCACATGGTTGGACTATTCAACATTCACATTTCAGTTCTTTAGTTATAATTTTCATGTTAAATACATTCAACCATCACATATCAAGCAATCACAACAAAATTGGTTTATTTCCACTCTATATCGTCTATAGTATTTTATAACGATATATCGCCATTTTTATTTAATTTAAAACGGCCCTATTTAATTAAACGACGTTTCAGGTCGTGTCGATGCACTGGCGCTGCTTTTCACTAATTTTGTTTTACACATATCTGGAAATCTAACCGTTGGATCTTCACAAATTTTATATCATTAGAAAGATCATTTCAAAACGAACCCAATGGTTTCAGTTTTGGGAAAATCCGACGGTCGGATCTTCCACACTAGCCATTTGAAGTTACGATTTCAATTTACGAACACCAGCGTCGTTATTCGATTTAATTTAATTATATTTATATATATATATATATAATCATTTCTGGCGCTGTTTTTCTTCAGATTTGAATTAAACATTCCAGACAATCCAACCGTCGGATCTTCACAAAGTTGGTGCCGTTGGAAAGATATTTCCAAGGCGAACCCAACGGTTGCGGTTTCGGGAAAATCCAATGGTCGGATTTCCCGCACTAGTCGTTTGAAATCACGGTTTCAAAACACGAACTTCACGGCCACGTTTCGTTTTAATTTTATTTATATTTATATATTTATATAAATATAGTTCATTCAAAAATTCCTATATCGTTTTCACTTCAATTATTTCACTAACGCCTTTAAATTTTGGAAAATTTCGCCATAACCTCCTTTGTACGGGAGGGGCTGGGAAAATTCCCAAATAGCCACACGGGCGTCTCATGTCAAAAAGAAAAAGAAAAAGCCAAGCGGCTAGCCAACAGGCTCATAAAATCATCACCCAAACAAAACAGTAAATGTGTACCTATTTGTCGGGCACAAAATTTTATTCCTCTTCTCTAGCCCCTTTGCTATAACCTGTTCAATAAATATGCATGTACATATATACAGTTTTTATCACTTATCCTTTTCCATTCAACTTCATATTTGAATTACTTTGGTTTAAAAACTACATTCATTCTAATGTTGCATGCATAGGCTAAAATCATATCATTAGCTAATTAATGTATATTTCAACTCATGCACATTTATTTGAACAAGTGGCTATTTTTAACACTTCACATTTCAAAGATGATAATTTGGCGAACTAAAATAGATTTCAACACATGACTATTTTATTTAGTTACTATGCATGTTAAAAATAATATTTCTTCACCAATATTTATTCCAACGTCCGCATATCTCTAGCATATCACATACATGATAAAATGATATTTTTATCATTTAAAATATTTATTCGACAAATGGATGTTTTCAACACTTCATAGTTTCAATAAAAATGTAATTTTTATTGTTCGATCTTTTTATTCAACACATGAACTTTTCCACTACACACACTTCTCAACACATGAGCATTTCCACACATGGATATTTTATTTATGTTGTTCATATTAGAAAGATGGAATTTTTATTGTTGAAACTATTTATATATAAGGCGAATATTTTCATACTTCATATATTATAAAAATGTGATTTTTATTTTCTAAACACTTCATTCATTCACAAATGAATTTAATTTTCACACAACACTTTTCAACACATGAACATTCCCACACATGGATATAATTTCAACATATGACTTTAATTTCAACGCATGAAGATAATTTCAACATATGAAAATAATTCTAACACATGAATATTATTCAAAATTTCGGCAGCATAACGGAAGGGTAGTTAAAACCGGCACCGTCCCTAGTACGGCTCCTCGCTCTACCTTAAAGCCTCGCGGTTTTTGACAATGGGGATTCATGCATCTAATTCGCACGCAGGCGGCATGTTTTATTTTTATTTCCACAAATAGTTCCAATTCATTCAATCACCAATGGGTATTTTTCAACCACAACCAAACAATATCAACCACAAACAATTATTCAACCATTCGTATTTTTCATCCAATATTTCACACCAATTCACAACAATAAATATCGTCCATGGTTTGTGGACGAGGGGAGTATATATATATATTATTGCTATATTTCACTTGCATTTCAACACATATATCAATTATTCTATGCATGTATAATTCATACTTAGCTTATATAGCTTACAATGCGCATGTACATGAGGTATACAACATGTGTGTAATTTATATTTCGCTTATATAATTTATACACGACATTTTCCATTCAAATTCATTTAATTTAGATTTCTCACATTGGTTTGTTGCTTCGCTAAAAATAGATACGGTGTCAGAAAAATCCGCGGCTTCTTCTAGAGTGTAGAGAGCTTCCTTGCGGTCGTGATGTTTCCTGTTTCATCGAATTTCGTCAACACACTAAAAAGATATGATTTTTCAAAGTGCAAACATAAAAAAGAACTCATCTTTCACGATGGTTCAAAACTAGGTTTGCGGTTTTCGCGAGAACCGAGGCACGAAGGGATGATCGGCGGGTTGGACGTGGAAGAGGGAGGAGAGGGGGTCCTATCGGTGGTGGTTTGGTGGCGCTCGGTGGTCGGGATCGTCGTCGGCGGCGCCAGGAAGTGGCGGGCTTTCTGGCCTCGATTCAGGCGGAGGAGGCGTCAAGGGAGGTCGTGGGTGGGTCAGATCTGACGAGGGGGCGGAGACGCGTCGAGCGGCGGTGGTGGCGTTGGCTGGAAGCGGCTGTAGCGGCGGCGGCGAAGGAGAGAACGGGGGGAACGGGTTTCGCCGTTGGTTCGGGGGTTTGGGTTTTTATTTTTATTTTTTTAATTATGAAAGAAAAAATCCTATTGGCCGATATATATCTTATATTTTTAAATAGTGTTTTCTCCAACGAACTCCTTTTTAAACCCAACGACTGTCGTCCCTAGCTAAATACCGCCATTCCGGACACAATGGGATATGTTTCGTTAGCCAATTCGACTGTTACAGTCAATTATTTCTCAAATTAAAGTATAAAACATTTAATTTTTAACTTTGAACGTACATTTCAATTTGCCAGGGCCACAAACTGATTCGAAAAATTCCAGAAAAATAAATCTAGCTATGTTTTGACGCTATGGTCCCAACAAAACTAGTTTCGTCGAATTCTGAGATCGTTTGAAAAATGGCCATTTTCTGGTCGATCCAATTTAACAGAAACTGATCAAACACATTTTCTTTTGCCACTCTCACATACTGGCTTCAAAAATTATGAAATTTGAAACCTAGCAATAGTTTGACTTCCCGGACCCAACAAAAGTGGTTTCGTCGAATTCCGAGGTCGTATGCAAAATATCAAATTTCGAGGGCTATATATTCTATATAGCGACCATTCTGAAAATTCATTCGGCCATAACTTTTGATTCCCGTTATGAAACTTCGATTTTTCAGGTTCGTTAGAAAGGTATTGATAAACAGATTTAAATATTTTTAGTTTCGCTAAAATCCGTTATATTTTCCACCCTGCACAGTCAGTCAAAGTTTGAATTCAAATTTTCAAACTGACTCACTATTTCTAATTCACTATTTTATTGAAATATTCTATTTCAATTGTTTAAATTCCTTTGAAATCACGAATTTAAAAATTTTAAATTGGCTCGTATTTTCCGGGTTATTACAATCTCCCCCACTTAAAACTTTTCGTCCTCGAAAAGGAAACAACAGTAAAGTAGGAAACAAAATGTAAATGCAAAGTATTGTAAAGGTACCTTGCACCGGAGTTAGTCAGAGATGTCCACTCTGCATTTGGGGTAAGCTTGCTTAATGCTTTCCTCAGTCTCCCAAGTACAGTCTCTAGGAACACTGCTCCGCTGCACTTTAACTAAATGAACCTTTTTGCTTCTTAGTTCTTTAGTTTCTTTGCCAACAATCTTTAATGGCTCTCTTCTGACTGCTAATTCTGGAGTTATGTCTACATCCTGTTGCACTGCTTCTTCTACAACAAGATCCGGATCATGCACATGTCTTTTAAGTTGAGATATGTGAAATACATCGTGCACTCCAGGCAACCAATCTGGTAATTGAACCCTATAAGCAAGAGTTCCAATTCGTTCGAGTATAGGAAAGGGACCAATAAATCTCGGTGCCAACTTCCCAGTTTTGCCAAATCTGATTACTCCTCTCATCGGAGAAACCTTCAAATAAACATGATCACCAACAGCAAATGTCAAATCTCTTCTTCTAGAATCTGCATAACTTTTCTGTCGGCTTTGCGCGGTTCTCAAACGCTTTTTGATGAAGTCGACTTTATCAGATGCTTCTCTAATCATATCGGGTCCTAACACAAGTCTGTTGCCATGTTCTACCCAACATGCTGGAGATCTGCACGGTCTGCCACATAACGCTTCAAATGGCGACATTCCCAAACTTGCTTGATAGCTATTGTTATATGAGAATTCTGCCAAATGCAAGTGATCTTCCCATGACCCACTAAAATCAATTATACAAGCCCGCAATAAATCTTCAAGAATTCTATTCACCCGCTCAGTTTGGCCATCTGTTTGAGGGTGATAAGCGGTGCTCATATTCAGTTTCGTTCCCAATTCTATTTGGAAAGCCTCCCAGAATTTGCTAGCAAATAACGGGTCTCTATCACTGACTATGCTGATGGGAATTCCATGCAGCTTAACGATTTCTTTGAAATATATCTGTGCTAGACTTTGAGCGGTTCTATTGGATCTGACAGGTATAAAATGGGCAGTCTTCGTGAAGCGATCTACGATTACCCAAATGCTGTCATTACCTTTCCTGGTTCGCGGAAAGCCATCTACGAAATCCATGGAAATCTGTTCCCATTTCCAACCTGGGACTTCCAACGGTTGCAACAATCCAGCTAGCTTATGTTGGTCGCTCTTGACCAATTGACAAGTAGGGCATCTGCTAACATACAAAGAAATATCCCTTTTCATTGCCCTCCACCAGAAAGTGCGTTTGATATCGTTGTACATTTTACTCACACCAGGATGAATGCAAAATTTGGATTTATGGCATTCGTCTAACACTTCTCTTTTGAGCTCAGGAAGGTTGGGAACACATATTCTCCCATTCAGCCTTAGAACTTCTTCTTTATCTACCTGAAAACTTGAGGGCTCTCCCTTCTGGATTCTTCCTTTGATCCTTTGAATGAAACAATCATTCCTCTGGAGAGCACATATCTTATCGATCAAGCTAGGGGTAATTGTAAGATTGGCAATGATTGCGGTTTTTCTACTAAGCGCATCCGCTACAACATTAGCCTTCCCCAGCGTATACAGGATATCTAGATCATACGCTGCAAGAAATTCTAGCCAACGCTGCTGTCTCAAATTCAGATCTTTCTGGGTGTATAAATACTTCAATGATTGATGATCTGTATACAGTATAAATTTCTCGCCCAATAAATAATGCCTCCAGATTTTCAATGCAAAAACGATAGCTAGCAACTCAAGATCATGAGTCACATAATTCTTCTCATGCGGTTTAAGTTGGAGGCTTGGATAAGCGACTACTTGGCCTCTTTGCATTAACACTGCACCAAGACCTCTAATAGAAGCATCTGTCCAAGCCATTAAATCCTGGTTGCCATCAATAATGGTTAACACTGGAGCAGTTGTCAGTTTCGATTTCTATTCCTGGAAAGCTTCTTCACAGTCAGAAGTCCACTTAAACTTCTCATGTTTCTTCGTGAGCTTCGTTAACGGACCGGATATCTTCGAAAAATCCTTAACGAACTTTTGATAATAACTAGCCAACCCCATAAAACTTCTAACTTCTGTGGGAGTAGTGGGTTGTTTCCAGTCTTGAATCGCTGTTATTTTGCTTGGGTCAACAGAAATTCCTTTCTCTGACACGACATGGCCAAGAAACTTGACTTCTTCTTGCCAGAAGACACATTTAGAGAATTTGGCTTTGAAGACGTTCTTTCTTAGAATCTCCAATACTTGTTCTAAGTGGTTTTCATACTCGGGTTTTGATTTGGAGTAGATTAAATATCATCGATGAATACGAGGACAAATTTATTCAGACCTCCCCTGAACACTCTATTCATTAGATCGACAAAGTATGCTGGAGCATTGCACAGGCCAAACGGCATTACTAACCATTCATAAAATATGTCTGGACCTCTAAAAGCTGTCAAAGGAACACACTCTTCTGCTATTCTCAATTGATGAAAACCTGTAGCTAGGTCCATTCGGGAAAATACTTTCGCCCCATTCAATTGTTCTAGCAAATCATCAATGCGGGGTAATGGATACTTATTTTTGAGCGTCTATTTGTTGAGGTCTCGGTAATCAACGCATAATCGAAGAGTACCGTCTGACTTTGGGACAAACACAACAGCTGCACCCCAATTAGAAAAACTAGGTCTGATTAGACCCTTCCACAACAGTTGGCGAGTTTGATCGCCTAATTCTTTTTTTTCCTTCGGAGTCATTCGGCGAATTGGATGTACCACTGGTCTGGCATTGGGAATTAGATCGATTCGGAATTCTATTTCTCTTTGCGGATGTAAGTTTTCAACTTCTTCAAACACATCTGCATAGTTTCTAACAATCGGAATCTTTTCCACGGAAGTGGGGATAAGTTCTAATGCCGACCAAAATTCTTCTCTGTTTGGATTCGAACCATGACAGGGTATAAATATATGTCCAAGCTTCGTTCGAATTTTGACGATTCTTTCCGCACAATTCACTTCGGCTTCGTATTTCGTTAACCATTCTAACCCAAGGATAACGTCGAATTCGGGAAAATCCATAACGATTAAATTAATGGGAAATTTGTAGAAAGAATAAGAGATTGGCACTCTACAACATGTACTGAGAGTAATAGAACCCCCTATCGGATTCTGTACTTCAACCGATTCTTTAAGCTTCCTCTGTTTTAACTTTAATTTGTGCATGGTGTTACTAGCAATAAAACTACACGACGCACATGTGTCAAACAATACAGAAACAGGAATACTTTTAATTGTAAGGGTACCTCCCAAAACATCGGGTTTACCTGCTCCATCGGAAGCAGCTGGCGGGCTCGACCCGTCATACACGTGAGCTACTGTGGCCTTCTTCAGCAAAGGACAGACTTTGACTAGATGATCGGTCTTGCGGAAATTGAAGCAGGAGTGAGGGTTCTGAGAACCCTGGCTTGAGCCTTGTGAATTTGTCTTCTGCCTCTTCGGGGCTGTGCACACATTAGAGTAGTGCCCCACTTTGCCACAGTTAAAGCAACTTCCTCTTGGCGGCTTGCCAGTCTGAGGTTTTGAAGATGCTGCTTGGCTTGACTCAGCTTGATTCGCAGCAGGCTTGCGTTTGTTCCCGGCTTGGCTTCTAGCGCGATCCTGCTCCAGATGCCTATGGTCAAGGTCTTCGTAGTTGCATGTCATTTCCACCAGTTCGTTGAATTCCAGCTTGACATGGGCCATGGCTCTATCATGATACTATCGCCTTAGCCCCACGATAAACCTCTTATTTTTGGACTTTGCAGTGGCGACGAGCTCCGGAGCATAGGGCGACAACAGTGTAAATTTATTCAGATAATCCTGCACGGAAAGATCCCCCTGCTGGAGGTTGGCGAAGTCATCGTGCATTCGTTCCAGAGCTTGTTCTGGGACATATTTCTCCTTGAAGAGTTCTTTGAATCCATCCCATGTTCTTCCAGCTTCTCTATTCCCAGCGGTGAGAGATTCCCACCATAGTTCAGCTTGTTCCTGCATAAGCCAAGCGCCCATAATAGCTTTATCTTCGTCTCCAAGCCTTAGGCCTTTAAGAATTTTCTCGCATGTTTTGAGCCATGCAAGGGCCTCTATTACTGTGCCAGTTCCCGAGAAGGTCTTGCCTCCTAAGTTCTTATATCTCTTAGCTACACGGTCTAGCTTAAAGTATTGAGTTGCCGGAGGTTGTATCAAAGGTCCTTCTTGAACTGGGGCTTCTCCCCTTCCTCGGCCTCGGCCGGCACGACCTCCTCTAGCGGCGGCTGCTCTGGTAGCCATTTGTCAAATTCTGTATAAGCAAGGAAAGAGTCAGCTAACAGAAATGATAGTTTATTGCATAGTTAAGCAGAAAATTTATGGAAAGATAACGATGGACTGATTCAATTATTTTCGCTATTCTGCTCGGCTCATTCTAGGACTTTACTAGTCCTATCTCTAATGAGCGACTCACCTTAGAATACTACTGATTCTATTTTGGTGTAGTGTTTAATGTGTTAGACTCCAGAACTAAGGTTAACCAAAGCTCTGATACCAGCTATGACGATCCCAAAACCCCGTGACACGGTGTTAAGGATAATCATTGGAATATAACACATTAATCATCATTAGCAGATCACAGATAATAGCATAAACATAAAATAGAATAATTTACACACATATGACAGCGGAATCATATAGATATCATCACATCAGAGAAGCACAGTACAGGATACTACTTAGTGCATAATGATACATAATCAGTCGCCATCGCCTGAGGCAGAATCATACATAAAGAGTACACAAAATAAATATCAGTCTACATCGCCAATGGCGGAATCATAATATAGATACAATAATGGCGGAGAAAATCCAAGTCAGCATGGTGTAGTCAAGCCTCGCCATGAGCCAAAAGTGCGTCAGAAACCTGTAACTAGGCTGCCCGTGTGAAAATGAGGGCACCCGAGTTTGCAAGGTGAAACAAACTACGAGTCAGTCATGGGACTGGTATGAGAAATCTACTTAACTTATTAACAACCATGATAAGGCAAATCAAAGGACCACGCCACTTTCGCGGAACGGGTTTACTCCAATGAGTGCTAGTGCATGAAATAAAGTAAATGATTAAATCATCGCAATGCTTTTTATAAAATGAAGCCATTATAAGACTCAGGTCCCATCACAAAGTGCAATGCAAGCCGGAGGATAGAGTTTTACCTTATAATGGCCAAAAATGCTTCATACGTATAAGACAAAGGTGTTTGATATTATTACTAGTGCATATATGTTTCAAAAGCAAATTCAATCATAAATATCAATCCTAGACGGCATGGGTACCATATATCATGTCGCCATACTATTAATACAATCAAATTCGCATATTTCTTATTGGAAATTGGATTCCTTCATGAGTCGAGGCAAGGGGCAAGCTCCTCTCCGATTCGAAACATTCTAGCAAATTCCTCGGGACCGCACACAGCAATCCCTGGATCCTCCAAGGCCGGTCCTCCTTTACTTTTGAGGATTAATTATTCCTGAACACACGTTTCCCGGTCCTTATAGACCTATAATCGAGGCGCCTCGTATTCCAACAACCACACAGGTGAAAAGTAGATATAAATGCCAGGGCTGGGAGGTCACTGACACCACCATAGCTAGAAAGAAACATCGTGCACTCCTTGGGTCCTTCTCCCGTTTTTGACTCATACCGGGTTGTGAGGCTCACGAATTCACGTTATACACAAAGCTACGTCACACAGACCATGCTTTGATCATCGACCACAAGACTTTGCTTTGCAACAGAAGCCTTAATCATATGCCACTTAGGCGTGCCACACAGGCAATCCACTCCATGCGACTGATTTCTATCAATACATAAGCTCTGAGCTCGTACGTCTCAGAGAAGGGCGTTAAGCAAGAGAATAAATTCTCCGCCGCCAAACAGATATATATTTAACAGAGATCAATCAGCACAGAACAAAATCCAATGTCAGACACACAGTCCATTTACAAGTCCGTTCTCGGTCTGAACGAAACCGGAGGCATCAATTCCTCGCATATCCATACAATCAACAGTATGTTTGGACGGCTACTACTTCAGTTCCTTCATGGTAGCTACTCCAATGACGAGCATCAGTAGCGCCCATCCATCCTATGTGAAGATCGTCGGTCTTCAACCATCTTCGACTCTTCGACTTCTCAACGTCGATCGATTATTTGAAATGAGATGAACTCGGCCTTTTCAAATAATCCACGTATATTTAGATTTTCAAATCAATTTATCACATGGTTGGACTATTCAACATTCACATTTCAGTTCTTTAGTTATAATTTTCATGTTAAATACATTCAACCATCACATATCAAGCAATCACAACAAAATTGGTTTATTTCCACTCTATATCGTCTATAGTATTTTATAACGATATATCGCCATTTTTATTTAATTTAAAATTAATTAAACGACGTTTCAGGTCGTGTCGATGCACTGGAGCTGCTTTTCACAATTTTTTTTTACACATATCTGGAAATCTAACCGTTGGATCTTCACAAATTTCATATCATTAGAAAGATCATTTCAAAACGAACCCAACAGTTTCAGTTTTGGGAAAATCCGACGGTCGGATCTTCCACACTAGCCATTTGAAGTTACGATTTCAATTTACGAACTACAGCGTCATTATTCGATTTAATTTAATTATATATATATATATATATATAATCGTTTCTGGCGCTGTTTTTCTTCAGATTTGAATTAAACATTCTAGACAATCCAACCGTCGGATCTTCACAAAGTTGGTGCCGTTGGAAAGATATTTCCAAGGCAAACCCAACGGTTGCGTTTTCGGGAAAATCCAATGGTCGGATTTCCCGCACTAGTCGTTTGAAATCACGGTTTCAAAACACGAACTGCACGGCCACATTTCATTTTAATTTTATTTATATTTATATATTTATATAAATATAGTTCATTCAAAAATTCCTATATCGTTTTCACTTCAATTATTTCACTAACGCCTTTAAATTTTGGAAAATTTCGCCATAACCTCCTTTGTACGGGAGGGGCTGGGAAAATTCCCAAATAGCCACACGGGCGTCTCATGTCAAAAAGAAAAAGAAAAAGCCAAGCGGCTAGCCAACAGGCTCATAAAATCATCACCCAAACAAAACAGTAAATGTGTACCTATTTGTCGGGCACAAAATTTTATTCCTCTTCTCTAGCCCCTTTGCTATAACATGTTCAATAAATATGCATGTACATATATACAGTTTTTATCACTTATCATTTTCCATTCAACTTCATATTTGAATTACTTTGGTTTAAAAACTCCATTCATTCTAATGTTGCATGCATAGGCTAAAATCATATCATTAGCTAATTAATGTATATTTCAAATCATGCACATTTATTTGAACAAGTGGCTATTTTTAACACTTCACATTTCAAAGATGATAATTTGGCGAACTAAAATAGATTTCAACACATGACTATTTTATTTAGTTCCTATGCATGTTAAAAATAATATTTCTTCACCAGTATTTATTCCAACGTCCGCATATCTCTAGCATATCACATACATGATAAAATGATATTTTTATCATTTAAAATATTTATTCGACAAATGGATGTTTTCAACACTTCATAGTTTCAATAAAAATGTAATTTTTATTGTTCGATCTTTTTATTCAACACATGAACTTTTCCACTACACACACTTCTCAACACATGAGCATTTCCACACATGGATATTTTATTTATGTTGTTCATATTAGAAAGACGGAATTTTTATTGTTGAAACTATTTATATATAAGGCGAATATTTTCATACTTCATATATTATAAAAATGTGATTTTTATTGTCTAAACACTTCATTCATTCACAAATGAATTTAATTTTCACACAACACTTTTCAACACATGAACATTCCCACACATGGATATAGTTTCAACATATGACTTTAGTTTCAACGCATGAAGATAATTTCAACATATGAAAATAATTCTAACACATGAATATTATTCAAAATTTCGGCAGCATAACGGCAGGGTAGTTAAAACCAGCACCGTCCCTAGTACGGCTCCTCGCTCTACCTTAAAACCTCGCGGTTTTTGACAATGGGGATTCATGAATCTAATTCGCACGCAGGCGGCATGTTTTATTTTTATTTCCACAAAATTTCCAATTCATTCAATCACCAATGGGTATTTTTCAACCACAACCAAACAATATCAACCACAAACAATTATTCTACCATTCGTATTTTTCATCCAATATTTCACACCAATTCACAACAATAAATATCGTCCATGGTTTGTGGACGAGGGGAGTATATATATATATATATATATATATATATTATTTCTATATTTCACTTGCATTTCAACACATATATCAATTATTCTATGCATGTATAATTCATACTTCGCTTATATAGCTTACACTGCGCATGTACATGAGGTATACAACAAGTGTGTAATTTATATTTCGCTTATATAATTTATACACGACATTTTCCATTCAAATTCATTTAATTTAGATTTCTCACATTGGTTTGTTGCTTCGCTAAAAATAGATACGATGTCAGAAAAATCCGCGGCTTCTTCTAGAGTGTAGAAAGCTTCCTTGCGGTCGTGATGTTTCCTGTTTCATCGAATTTTGTCAACACACTAAAAAGATATGATTTTTCAAAGTGCAAACATCAAAAAGAACTCACCTTTCACGATGGTTCAAAACTAGGTTTGCGGTTTTCGCGAGAACCGAGGCACGAGGGGATAATCGGCGGGTTTTACGTGGAAGAGGGAGGAGAGGGGGTCCTGTCGGTGGTGGTTTGGTGGCGCTCGGTGGTCGGGATCGTCGTCGGCGGCGCCAGAAAGTGGCGGGATTTCTGGCCTCGATTCAGGCGGAGGAGGCATTGAGGGAGGTCGAGGGTGGGTCGGATCTGACGAGGGGGCGGAGACGCGTCGAGCGGCGGTCGTGGCGTTGGCTGGAAGCGGCTGTAGCGGCGGCGGCGAAGGAGAGAAAGGGGGGAACGGGTTTCGCCGTTGGTTCGGGGGTTTGGTTTTTTTTTTAATTATGAAAGAAAAATCCTATTGGCCGATATATATCTTAATTTTTAAATAGTGTTTTCTCCAACAAACTCCTTTTTAAACCCAACGACTGTCGTCCCTAGCCAAATACCCACATTCCGAACACAATGGGATATATTTCGTTAGCCAATTCGACTGTTATAGTCAGTTATTTCTCAAATTAAAGTATAAAACATTTAATTTTTAACTTTGAACGTACATTTCAATTTGCCAGGGCCACAAACTGATTCGAAAAATTCCAAAAAAATAAATCTAGCTATGTTTTGATGCTACGGTCCCAACAAAACTAGTTTCGTCGAATTCTGAGATCGTTTGGAAAATGGCCATTTTCTGGTCGATCCAATTTAACAGAAACTGACCAAACACATTTTCTTTTGCCACGCTCACATACTAGCTTCAAATATTATGAAATTTGAAACCTAGCAATAGTTTGACTTCCTGGACCCAACAAAAGTGGTTTCGTCGAATTCCGAGGTCGTATGCAAAATATCAAATTTCGAGGGCTATATATTCTATATAGCGACCATGTTGAAAATTCGTTCGGCCATAACTTTTGATTCCCGTTATGAAACTTCGATTTTTTAGATTCGTTAGAAAGGTATTGATAAACAGATTTAAATATTTTTAGTTTCGCTAAAATCCGTTATATTTTCCACCCTGCACAGTCAGTCAAAGTTTGAATTCAAATTTTCAAACTGACTCACTATTTCTAATTCACTATTTTATTGAAATATTCTATTTCAATTGTTCAAACTCCATTCAAAACACCAATTTAAAATTTTAAATTGGCTCGTATTTTCTGGGTTATTACAGGTATAATCTATACCTTGGTCTAAAACTTTAACTTAGGGAGTAACTTATATCATGGACCAGACTGGGGTTGGGGCATAACCTAGGGTGAACGGGAAAATTGTTTAAGAATGAACATGCCTAGTTTACAACAAATAGAAACTGTAACCACACTTAGACACGAGGTTAGATTACACTTGGGGTAGAAGCCTACCTGGAACTACCTAGAAAATTCTGCATCCACAAGTGGTAAATCTAATGTAAGGGGTCTAGTGCATAAATGTACACGTAACGGTGCTGAAACACGAGGTTAAGTATGACTTATGGTAGAAGTCTGCCCGGAATAGCCAGGCATATCCAGCATCCACAAGTTGTCGACTTAATGTGAGAGGTCTGGTGCATTAATATGCATATATGGAAAATGATAAGAACCTGTTTAAATCTATGGGGGTTACATGAACCAGTCAAATTAAGTAGGGGTTAAGTAAACTTGCTTGATTAATGAGGGGTTAAGTAAACTTGTTAAATTTATGAGGCATTATATAAACCTGAAAAACCTAACTTATTTCACATGTTGGGGTTATGCAACCTTGTTAAACTATTAGGCATAACCTGTCAAAATCCTAGTAGTGGAGATACAAGCCTAGGGGTGGCTTTTATCATTTGTTATGTGGGACCCGTATTAGTTAGTAACCCATCTTGGTATCAAACGGGAAACCGCGAACTAGATCGGGGTCAGGGCGCACTTACTGAATTGATTATAAGAGGTCCATCTTGGTGAGGGTGTTGATAGCGCAAGACCCAACGGAGTCATGTGCGTGGATGGGTCCGGCTTGCTCAGGGAATTAAGACGTTGTGACATCAGTAGATATGGTTGGGCATCTCGAAAATAACGGGGTTTCCACTTTAGGAAATGATACATCCTATTGTGGGGCCAGCACATGGTATCTACAGGGTAGGGAGCCGATTGATTGGAGTAGTAATTAGGGTACATCTAGTCTTGCTTGTTTAGGAGCCCGTTATTATCGTTGGGGGTAATCCTATCATTTCTATTGGGCTACCTGTTATTATTATTGGGGGTAAAACCCATCACTAGAACTACACCTAAGTCAACCATCTTGTTCTTGTTGGGATCGTCTTGCTCTTGTTATAGTAGTATTGGTGCAGAGAAAAGTATTTAAGAAGTGCAATATATATTTTGTCCTGATTATTCAGTTTATCCTACTTAGTCTGTTATACCTACCTAATGATGTTGTTATCTTTCTCATCTAGGTTATGTACCTATCATGATGATTTTACTTATTTATATGCTAAAAGTAACTGGACTCGCTAGACTTTATGCCTCACCCGTTTTGTTTCATTTTCTCTCTCTTCCTTTCCCCTACAGGTTCTTAGGGTGGGAATACTCAGGCTTGATTAGGATTCTCTCTTCTATTGCCGCTTGGAGCTGCTTTGATGTACCGCTTTGATTACCTGTCTACTATGATATCGCTCTTTTTGGGCACTATGCTTTTATGTAACTAGAGCGAACCCGTGCTACGCACATGGAAATGCATAATATTAGTAGTTGAACGTAGTTTTATTAGTAGAAGATTTAAGTTATTTTTACCGCTCACATTAAAGTTCTTGTTGATGAACAATTTTAGTTAAATCAAGTCAATAACCATTTTTATAAAAATGGAGAAGTTATAAGTTTATCCCAATATATACTAATGTAAATAATTGATGGCAATTATAGGATGGTTTAACGTCTTATATGGAAGACTATATGTTTGGGGGTTTGTAATCACCAGTGGCAAAGTAGGCTGACAAAGAAGCAATTTTGATGTAGTCTAACTTAAATGCAACATGCAAGCATTGTAGGTCAGTGAAAATAGAACATTGTATGGATTTTGACATGGATTTACCATTGAAAGTACATGCTAGAAATTAAATGCATGAAGCTTGTATGTATACCTAAAATGACAAAGATATATGCATCCAAATAACCAAAAACAATCAAAATTACGGTATAGTATATTTTATAATTTAAACGCACAATTAAGTTATATGGAAAACATGTTATGTCCAAGAAAATATTAAAATAGATGATAGGTTCAAACTACGAAATTAAAATTCACAGAAATGACATACATGAACTGCTCTTTGTTTTCATTGTTTTTCATCACAATCATACGAAACCATCTTGAATCTCAATCTATAAATTGATAATTGCAGTGAATACAGTCAATGTATCTGTGCTTATACGGATAATTGGGAATGTTTAACCGATTCCAACCACCACCTCAAGAAAAACTCTCAACTGCAAAAAAAGTGAAGTAGTAGAGGATACTGTAAAGGAAAATGCAGAAAAGTGAAGTAATATAGATTCAAAATATCTATAGATCACCTTTTGATAGCAAAGGACATTGCAAAATAGGACTCAAGATTCCAAGTAATAGAGGACTGCCTAAAAGAAAATTATTGTTGCTATGGTTAACATTGTATAAAGCTTGCTTACAATTTAGTAGATGCAAAGTCTTTTTACCCTTATAATGTAGCTCAACCCTTTAGCTCATAAGAATATCGATGCATTATCCCAATATGATTAAATGAGAACTTAAAAACATAGAAAACATTTCATCCAAGTATCAAGATAAAATGTCATATATTCAAGTATGTCTTTTTCCACATTATAAAATTAGCGTTCATCATCTGAAATGAATAAATGATAAGTTCAAAAATGAATCTAACGATATATTGTACTGAAATGTAAAATAAAGCCTTCTTCTCCATCAAAATCAAAACTGCAGCAAATAATAATAATAATGGTGCACATTGTGTATCAATAAGTAAAAGGTAAAATTAAAGGATAAAATAATTTACGTTCACTTGTGAATGATTCAGAATGAGAAGTTGAAATCTATGAGTTCCAGTCAGTTCCAAATCCAACTGGCAGGGTACATGGATTTGGTTGCACCAATATACTAATTACAACACTACATATTCATATCTCAATTTTGATAACCACTTGAGCTAAAATACAAAATCTCATTTGAATTCCAAAATTAGAACTATGGCATATGGTGACTTACCTGCATCAAGGAATGCAGGTTTGCACAGACAAATAAATGAAAGAACATAATCGGCAACTTACCTACGTTAAAGAATGGAATAGTTTTATATCCCTTTCCCATTTTATTCATCCCTAAGCTAATTGAGTGCATGAAATGGCAGACTTAATTGTCAATTAGTGGATGTAGCAAGGAGAAAAACTGCCGCAACTAATATTTATTTCTATTCATTTGCTGCTACATATTCGTTTCGATATCCTTATCTTTTTCATGTTTCCCATTGGTAAATTCCTAATTCAACACATAACTAAGTCCCCGATTTATTTTTTTGTTTGATTTTATGATAGATAATTTTACTCTAATATATCAATAAATTAAAATCAAAATTATAGAACAATATTTGGTAAATTTAATGTAACAACAATTAAAATTATATATTAGATGGAATGAAAAACATTTGTTATTTCATAACAAATTGTTAATTGTCAAATATTCGAATTTACAAATACTTCATAGTACCGAAAATTAATTCAAATATCACGAAAATATTTGATCTATTTCAAATAGAATGAAGACTAAGGGAAACAAATGCATACTCATTGTTTCTTTTTTTGAAGGTTCTTGACTTTATAAGGAAGTTCCTTGACTTTTTGAGACAATCAATGCTGCAGCCTGCACCTAAGTAACTTTAGCCTGAAATTTAGTGGCAAATAAACATAAACACACAAAGTAAGCATTAAAATAGCACGAAGGCAAGCACACATGATATTTCCATTAAACTGATTTTTTACAAACATCTTTGGTCCATGAATACAGATAAAGCAAAGCATTTATTCCATATTTATTAAATAGCTTACCATCGAAAATTCTACAAACATTATTCTGCAAAAAGGTCAAAAACAGAACATAGAATATCCAAAAATGGCCTAGACAAAAGTAATGTGTCCACTTAAAATACGATGTGGGTAGCACTCGGTATAACTTAAACTATAAATATAAAGCCATGTGCATAAAAAAGTTGATGTGTCATCTTTTCAACTTTGAATCAAGAGCACTTGAATAATTATATATTTATATGTACGTGAATGAGAGTAAAAAAGTTATATAACTCACCGTACTTTGGACTGCTCAAAGGCATCAACGTTTGCAGGACATGTGATGACTGAAATATAAGCACTGTAGGCTCAAGCATAATATAAGGGATTAGAAAAGATCAAATTTGGAAAATAAGTAAACTGAATCCATGTTACCAAAAATTGCAGGTTTATAATAATTCTTATCAATCCAATATTAGCAAATAACTGATCTCACCAATCACCATATGTTAAACTGTTGCAAATATGGTTTTAAATTTATTATGCATGCTGAACAATGAACACCCATTCGTCATCATTTCTTTATCTTAATCCATGTCCAATCAAAAGTATTTCTTGTACTATAGGTGACCCCTCATGTTGGTGAAGGTGAGACTTATATATTGTTCACCACTTGTTAGATAACGATTTAAGACATATCAACAAACTTGATCAAAAGTCACCTTTGTAGGAGCATTCTTGCATAAAAGAAAAAACAAAATATTTGTAAATTACCTTGCAAAATCCTCAACATACATTCTAACATGTGATCCTTCTAAATGAGCCCCTAAACAGACTTGAACATACTTAGTCCAAAGCAGCAACAACTTTTGATCATTTAAAAAATCAAACAAATTTGGAAGTAATTTGACAGTCCCTACTTTATGTCTAGTAAGAAAAAAGTATGCTCGGTAGAACACAAGTGATAAGCTGGTACCTAAATCTAAGCGCCGGGAATAGGTGTTAGCCAATGACTACAAACGCTAATATTTAATGATCATTTGTAACCATCGTGTTTAATAGATGGCTGGATGGCCACTAATTTGCTACACTTGAATTATAGCATATATAAATATTTATCTCATCCTTTAAATATTGCAAGTTGAAGCAACAAAAAATCATGTTAGAGTTACATTAATTTAGTAGAAATGTTAATTTTTGGAGAACTAAAAGAGGTGTCAATTAAGAAATGTCTTGTTGCTCACAGAAGTACCTCTGGCTATTGAGCACTATTCGGTTTTATAACAAAAAAGAGTCTTATATTATTAAACTAAAATGAGAATTATTCGATAATACACTAAAAAACAGAGGCTTTCTATTATTAAATGGAAATGTAGTAGTAATAATGCAAGGTTAAATGGTTATAAAGTCTGTCATTTAAAAAAGTGTATTTTTCTGTTATATTGATAAAAACATATAATTATGAAATAATATTAGAAAATAAATGTTCATTTATTTTTTATGTAATAGTTGATAAACATAATAATCTTTTTGATTACATAAAATATTCTATCAAAAAGGCAATATAGGTGCTAAACATCACCACTATAATACATCCACCAATATTGGAAGAAAAACTTCTAGCAATGATCTGATTAAAAAAATCACATGTCACATGGCTTAGCCGAGGTTAAATAAAAAATATATTTGTCTCTAAAGATTCGCTGTATATAAATTTTCAAGATAAACAATTTTAAAATTGTAAATAATTCGCAAGTCAAAAAAACCTTAATAGTGTGAACATTACTAATTTGCCACAGCCTTTAACCATATAGCACCACAAACTAGTAGAAGAATAGATGGACAATCAATTTATTGTTATATACAAACCATACATGTTATATATATAGAAATAAAGCAAACGTTAAATACTGCTTATGTAAATATGGTATTGCCTACTAGAAATTAACTAAATATAAAGGGCATGAAATTTCAACTCTGTGATTTAAACTACATGAATGTTTAGATCACATTTTTGATCAAATCCCTTTTGCATTAATTAACAATACTAAAAAAGTTATAGCATTGTTCAGGTTATTATTTGTATTTATTAATGTCATTCAAATTATAAGCATTGTATTTATCCATGTCATTCAAATTAGTGAATTAATGCACAAATCCTATGCTCTTAATTTAGTTCAAGCTCTTTATCTCATTAATTTAGTTCGTGTATTAACAAATTATCTGAATTAATGAAAATAAGAATTTGCATTAGAAGCATAGGATATGCATAGTCCTTAATGTTTAGATTTACTAATACACATAATGTAGTTAATCACTTCACTAACAAATCTTCACATAACAGTTATCTGAGTTTGAATATTCGAATGTAATTTGCATTTTATGCCAAAAATGTGCATAATAGAATGATCATATGACTACTAATATAAAGGACCAAAGACAGTTTTGTATTGAAGAACATTTATCACATAGCCATGGCCATCATAAAGAATCAAATCAAATGTATTTTTCTTGGGTTGCTTTATCTTAACGTCGATAATATTGGATGAGGCTGATTAAGTTGAAATATGATATCAAAATTATGGCTTTAAGCTGCAAAGCAGAGTATGCATGCAATTTCCAAAAAAAAAAAAAACAAACAAACAAACATGTAATTGGCTATAATTGTATTTTATTTGATTTTTGACACATTAATACTGATAACAATATGACTTATGCTTTATAACACTAACATTGTCTTATATAAACATTAAAATTTCATTTGATATTATTTTCGTCAAATGAATAGTAAGTACCCAATAGTGTTAAATTTCACATTAATAATGTGCCATAACTAAAGATTAGTTTTAATAAAAGGGCAATAAATTTACCATTTTCATGCACATTATATTTCTACTCTTGGACGAAACCTTATTTCATGATCGACTGAATTCACTGATTGGAAATTTCCTACCAAAAGATTAGTTGAAAAAGACATAAATATTATCTGAATTTGAGAAATGGATAAAAAATCCTACCTATCTATCTAAGTACATTTTCAAAGAAAAAAAAGTACATTTTGCAAGAAAATGGATAAAAAATCTGACTTCATCCACGTGGAAAAAAAAATCTGCAAGGAATAAGGCTTTATATTATTTTGTCAAGTGTCGCACTGCACATCACAGAAGCGTATATTTATCTATTAACATTATCAGTGGGAAGAATGTATATATGTACATCCAATTTTTTTTCCATCAATTAAATTCATATAACTTATTTCTAGGCTAAGGACAACTTATATTACAGTCTATGATCTAAGGTAATAACTCAGTTGTTCTTTAAAACCAGTGCCTAGTTTACAAAACTAAAAATAACAAACACGCAATATTATTCCTAGTAAATTATGTACGCAATATAATTTGTAAGCTGTAAAATTTGGTTGTTGAAACCTTATAGGCTACCAAAATAGATTTTTGAAATAAAATAAAATTGCAGTTTGAAAAATAGGTGAATATTTGATATATGAGATTTTCTTCATTAGTGCCACTGAAGGCAAAAACAAAAAGAACAAATTATATTGATTTATAGAAATATAACTGGCAGAGATGAAGAAATAGAAACTGCAAGAGAAAATACAACAAACGAAAAAATAAAATAATGATTGCAAGTAAAGCTATAAATAGAAATCAAATAGAGTTTAGTATTACCTTCGCTATTAGAGAATGATCGATCCTTGAATTTGTGTAAATTCTGCACATTGAGTAATCCTCCCTTGCAATGCACATACTTCAGATGGAATCAACAACATTTACGGTCACTTAACAGCCAAGGTACATGTGGTGAAGTCTCTTACCTTGTTGATGCAGTTGTGCAGTTACTCGCTCTAATAAGGAGTATTAGTTTCCAATGATTATTTTTTACTTCAATTCTTTCTATGTGCAGGAGTCTTTCCAAACCTGGCAGATGCATGAAAGTTAGTTTGTTACTTGGATCGATGTATGGTCTGGCAAATGAATTACGTTGTATATGGCAGACCTTTTTAGATATAAGTAATTCTGATTTAATTTAATATATAAATTCTATTAACAAAATTTTAGTGAGTTTGATTAAAGAGACAACATAATAAAATTATTTTACTAACCAAGTATAAATGTATCTAACAAATAACTTAACCACTTGATCGGATGAGTCAGTTTGGTCAGTCAATTTAGATTTTATCCAAAATTAGTCATCTTGATGCATGTAGATACAGGTTTATGTAAAAAAATTAAGAGATAGATGATAAAGCAAAACATCAAATATACTTACCGGTCTTGTACACCTTTGTAGTAACATACATAGAAGAACACACAACAAGGAATATAAATAAAAACATTTTACTCTTTGTTGTAAATAAACACCAAATAATGGAGAAGAAATTGATTAGTATGAGAAGAACTTTACTTGATCTACATTAACTGGTGTTCTAGTCTTATCCAGAACTATAATTGCATCATTAAGAATGTGATTATATGTAGCATACACAGTCAATAGAAATAAGCTAACACTGGTTTACAAAAAAAAAAACAGAGAGCTAAGTAGCTGTTATAATGACCAAAGTAATGTTATATGCTCACATGATATCTTGTAAAACTACAACACTTTGTAGCCAAGCACAGTAACTGTAAAAATTGTTTAAAAGTAAGAGAAGCACTTGTACTACAAATCATGATTATACAAATTAAAATATATAAATATTTTACTAATAATGATTTATATATATAAACCACACCAAACGTTGGAAGTAAACAAATAGAGAAACTATAAAGGATATTTTACAACTATATGCGTAGTATGACCCTCAATCAAATAAATAAAATGGTACAGAAAAAGTTTTACAATATCTTTCTGACGCTTTGTGCATGCAAAATATAATTAGTCAGATGAATAGAAACTTAGCAACATAAACAATTTGCAATGCCCATCTTCATCCTAACAGCTCACATGTAGTGATAATTACTTGCTTTTGCATTGAAACCAATAGGTTTAATTGTTATAATGTCAAAATTCACATATCATCTATGATGTATATTGTAGCATTGTATATAATCATCTGTTTGTGCTTTAGTGCATTTATCTAGGTATAAGACTGACATGTAATAAAACTTCTCTTTTTTTATACTGCTTATTCCAATAATATGTATAAGCATATCTTGATGTAAAAGATGGTTAAAATAGATGAAACCAAAACATATACGCCTTCTGAAAATTTGATGCATAACTCCGTACACAAAGTTGTGCACAAAAAATATTTGCACCAATTATTTATGATGGATATGTATAACAAAAAGTGATGCTTATTGATGAATTAATATGTTATTGCTATTTGTTCTAATTTTTCCTATCTGTTGATAAAGAAAATTAAGAGGAAAGCTCGGCTCTGTTATAATGTGTCTGTCTCTCATTAAACTATGATATTTTAATGTGATATTAACTATGTATTGCACTACTAATATGACCTGTTATACAATGTCAACAATCGCGTAGTAACTTCCATTGGGTTCTTTAACCTGCCTTTAATTTGGAAAATATACATTATGGTTATATATACTAAGTGTCTAACCATATTAAAATATTAAAATATGTTTCCATAATTTAGATCTTCGTTATACAACCAAAAAAGAATATGGAATGACTGTCTAATTTGATAGAATTTATAACGTAAGTAGACTCATATTTTCACGTTATTTTACAATATTTCCCACTAAATCATGTTGTTTAACACGTAAAAAAAACATAAGCTTATATGATTATGAAACTCTTGCTGACAAAAAAATATCATTTTGTCTTTAAATTACTGAACAACGTGATGTCATTAAGGAAGGAAATAACACTGGATTAACACTGAGCCTTTCTATAGATTTGGTTAAGCATGCAGTCGGCTTTGTTAGAACCTATGATAGCCACATTGGCATCTATAAGAGTATCATCTATATATTTGAAAGTTAGTGCAATGCTTGAAAAACTCCCGCAAGCGGAAGTTCAGCAGTGCAAATAAAAATGCCCCATTATCTTAATAGACCATACCATTACAATAGAGAAATTTATTATGATCAAATAGTTTTTGAAATTTATATTAGTGGCGTAGGTGTTAACCTAATATTGATTGAGAAAGAAATCAATTTTAAGAGTGAAATATAATCGATGCTAAACCTAATTAAACACACATTTTGAGAAAGAAGAATTTATCTTTGGAGGAGTGGAAGCGACCGGTTTGTCATGCTCAATTATAGTAGAACCTACAAAAATGAAACGATAAACTCATGTAAGTAGCATGAATGATTGCCTTCGAGGAATTTAGCCAATTTTAACCTCTTGTTCTTTTTATTTCTATTCGTTATATTCATCTAAGGTTTTTTTTTATATAAACCCTCTTGTTCATTGAATGAACATTAAAAACATTTTTAATATTGAACACTTATTTTAGCCATTTAGATTCTTTAGAAGACCCAACCGTTTTCTGATTTTTTCTTTACCATGATTAGAGTCCCTTTAAAAAAACCATAAATTAAATGGATCCAACATCTGAAATAGCACAACTGCCAAAAAAATGCCTTAACATGTTTCAAGAACCATATACCATTATTTCATGGGAACAAAAATAAATAATTTTTTCATTTAATAGAAAATATAAATATTGACTAACTGTAATAAGCTCAAGAAAGATGATGCAACAAGATAAGTTATGACAATAGGGACAAGCCAATGCGTTTCTCAATTCTTTAATAAGAAGCTATACTACTATGTCTTGCCTGAATATGACTTACATTCACAGAAGTATTCTCTGAATCGATCTCTACTGTGCAAAAAAAAGAAAAATGAAAATATAAGCACTAACTAACTGTAATAAGCTCAAGAAATATGATGCAACAGGATAA
Source organism: Allium sativum (assembly GCA_030737875.1). Lineage (NCBI taxonomy): Eukaryota > Viridiplantae > Streptophyta > Magnoliopsida > Asparagales > Amaryllidaceae > Allium > Allium sativum. The sequence continues at coordinate 663,172,839 of CM060913.1, forward strand.
GTTATGACAACATGGACAAACCAATGTATTTCTCAATTCTTTAATAAGAAGTTATACACTATCTTTTGCCTGAATATGACTTACATTCACAGAAGTATTCTCTGAATCGATCTCTACTGTGCCCAAAAAAAAATGTTAGATGTTGTTCAGAATCATAATATATATGGATGGATATGCAACAAATATTAGAATAACAGAAAGCTAAAATTCAATGAATTTTTATATAGCTAATATATGGCTAATCATAATTACAGCTGATTCACATGTCTCATGTAAACTGAGAAACAAAAAATGTATTGTTACTCAATTTCCATGTCTCAAGTTATTCCAGAATTTAAGCAACATACCCTATTTTAAACCTTCATCGAAAACCCTAAATCGTGAGCCCTAATTGAAAAAAACCTAACTATATTAACAAATTCGTTTCTGAGAACTGAAATCAATAACCCTTATCGAAGAAAAATGTGAAAATAAGAGAAATCTAACTAATCAAAACCTAGCATAGAAAATATTTAGTCGCCGGTGCTTACTTTGGAAGTAGAGCTAGCAAGTTCGCATTAAACTGTTCGATGAGCTGATTCCATGCAACCGAAAGCCAGCAGTTAAAGTCGACATTCAACAGGCAAGAAGGAGAGGAGAGCGAATAAGTGTAGATGCGTCATCGTCTAGTTAGAAAGAAAGAATGGTAAAGACACAGGTATGGCAGAGGGAAAGAACAAAAGGAAATAGGATACGCATAACAAAAAGGAAGTAGAAAAGGAATACGCGACGTTTGAGCTTAAAATAAGGAAAATGATGTGGATGGCTCGAGCGCTCTTCAAGTCAAACCCAGTAATTATAATATAGTATAGATTGTTCTCTGATGATTTTAGTACAAGGAAGATACTTTAAATTGGTGTAATGGGTTTTCTGTATTTCAGACGTATGTTGTAATTGAATTTGGACCACGATGTTTTCTATTTGGAAATTAAAGTTTTAAATTCCGCTATTATTTTATATCTATCTTGTGATGATTCTGTTTCTGTTTGCCTATAACGCTTCAGGAAATTTAGTTCATTCTGTTAAAGACTGACATTAACGGACGTGGGGTGTTACATTTGGTATCAGAGCTGAAGGTTACCATATCGGACAAAAGATTTTGAAAATTGTTTTCAAAAAGGTCTTAAAAAGAAAGCATTTTCAAAAGAAAACTCTATTTGAAAGACACATTCCCCAAAGCCATATGAAATATCTTTCGACTCTCTGTTTGAATCCCTTTTTCTTTTTCTTTTCAGCATGTCTGGGGAACCAATTACTCCCTTGGGCGTTGCGATACCGGCTTGGTTCCATAGGTATCTTGAGGCTACGGCGCGTGCAGGAGGCCAAGCAGACACCCCTCCCCCAGTTGCAGTCGCTGTTCCTCTTCCTCTGCTGGCTGATAATTTCTCCAAGATATGTAAGGATTTCTGTGCTATGGGAGGAAAGCCATTCCGTGGAATTGAGACTTTTGTAGAAACAAGGAATTGGCTTAAAGAAACGGAGGATTTTTTTGGAATTTTTGAGGTTGATGACCGTAGGAAGATTCGGTTGGCCGTTTGGCAGCTGAAATATGATGCTTCATTCTGGTGTGAAATGATGCAAGCAGGGCATCTAGTTGAGACTTGGGAGGACTTCCGGTAGAGATTTGAGATGCTTTCTCAAGTCGAGCAAAGTATGTAAATTGAAAGGTTCCTGACACTTAAGCAAGGAGGCATGTCTGTTAAAGAGTATGTCAATAAGTTCAATCAATTGGCGAGGTTTGGTTTGGAGCTAGCGAATACCCCACACGAGAAAACTTTGAGATTTGCAAGAGGATTGAATGAACCCCTCCATGGATTGACTATGCCTCATATTCAGATGGGGGCAACTTTCGAGAAACTTGTTGATATGGCATTGATGCACGAAGAAGATAAAGGTGAAAGGAAAGAGGCTAAGATTGATGAAACACAAAACAAGAAAGTGTAGCCCAAGAAAGAACAACAACAAAAGAAGGGCGGAAAGAACGACAAAGCCCAAGAAAAGAGGAAATGTTGTAATTGTGGGCGTGTGGGTCATGTGAGCAAAGACTACAAAAGAAGGAAGAATGTCTGTTTCCATTGTGGATAGGTTGGACACCTTATTAAGGATTGCCCGAAGAAGCAAGGACAAGGCCAAAGGGCATGATCTTCTGGAGGACAGGTGGATGCTCTCGTGGCCGGTGTACCGGATAGAGGTAGGAAAGTTTTTGTTGAAGGTTTGATTTCTCTTTCTGATCATCCCGTTAGAACTCTTTTTGATTATGGCGCTTCACATTCTTTTATATCTGATTCTATGGTTGAGTCTCTGCACCTTAGTACTAGTTTGGTTTTGGATCCCATTGTTGTCTCAAACCCCATTGGGGGTATGGCTCATCTATCTATGATTTGTCGGGGTTTGAGAATATATGTGTTGGGCATCGAGTTTGAGTGTGACGCATACATGCTTGGTTTCATGGGCTATGGTTTGATTCTAGGGATGGAATTGCTAGCCATGTATAGTGCCATTATAGACTATATGAGGAGGGTCGTTAGACTTTTGACTTGCCATGGGAGGACACTCGAGATTTCTTGTGACCCAAAAGGGTTTGCCATACTTAATTTCCTAGAATCACTTGATGCATCTACCAACGACTTACGATCTGTATCGGTAGTCTGTTAGTACTCGGATGTTTTCGAGGAGGTTCGGGGATTACCTTCAAGGCGTAAGATTGATTTTCGGATATACTTGGTAGACAATGCAAAGCCAGTTGCATTGCTTGTGCGCCATATGGCTCCGAGAGAAAGGATGGAGCTTAGCAAGCAAGTAGGGGCGCTACTTGAGAAAGGATTTATTAGGCGAAACATATCTAAATGGGGTGCTCCAGTAGTATTTTCCACTAAGGCGGATAGTTTTCTTTGATTATGCGTGGATTACCGGGAGTTGAATAAGCTAACTAAGAAAAATAGGAACCCACTTCCGAGGACAGATGATCTGTTTGACCAGCACGTTGGTGCATCAGTTTCCTCCCAGTTAGACTTGGCTACGGGGTTTCATCAGCTAAGAGTGGTCGAGGACAGTAAAGATGATACTGCCTTTAGAATTCGATATTTTTTCTTCGAATGGCTCATCATGCCTTTTGGGTTGACGAATGCACCTGCCTATTTTGTGGATCTGATGAATAGGGTGTTTTGGGAGTTTCTAAATAAGTTCGTCATGGTTTTTGTTGATGACATCTTGGTTTTCTCAAAAAACGAGGAAGAGCATGCCCAACATTTGAAGGAGGTCTTAAAGACTCTCCAAGAACATTAGCTTAAGGCAAAATTCTACAAATGTCATTTTTGGAGAAAGGAAGTGAGATTTCTACAGCATTTGGTCCTTTGTCTTGACTTTGCCTAATGGGAATAAAGTGTTCACAGTTGTAACACCCCGTAATTTTAACAACACTAGAAGAGGATAAATTAAATAATAATTAATTTAATATTCAGAATTAAGGGAAACAGCTGCGACATTGCATCCGTCTCAAAATTCTGGTCAAGGTCGACATTTGGTTTGCGTAAAACGAACAACGTACGAAGAAGTTATGAAGGTTTGAAATTTGTATACGCGCAATATAATATATATATATAGGGTCCATAAAATTTGATTTCAGTTCAAAATTTGAAAAATCCGTTGGCGGCAAAGTTCCCGCCCCAGCAGCGTCGACCCAAAGTAGGGGTGTTGACCCCATAAGGGGGGTCAACCTCCCTAGGGCTGAGGTGGCATTCGATTTTTTGGAGGCTGGAAGCTATATATATAGGTCCATTTCTTTCGTTTTCTTCATTGAGACTCCATTGAGGCCAAACTCTGCCGATGACTGAACTGAACTGAATTATCTTCTACAACAATCAACTAAAGCAAACCAATTAGAGATTCAATTGTAGATCTACTACTCAATAAGCTTTTCTTCTAGTTCTCTCTTCTTAATCCAAACACTGTGAGTTCTAGGTTACTTTTAGATTTAAATGATTAAAAGTAAAACATGATAGTAATGTGATTTGGATCCGTCTAAAATCGTGAATCCATGCAATTCTTGGATCTCAAACTTTAATATGTTAGATCTACTTCTATAGATCTGATTCACTTGTGGATAGTTTATCATATCACATGATCTGAAACTTTACGTAGGATTTTGGTTAACTTGGATCTATCATTATTTGGACAGTTAAATTCTTGTTTAGTTCAAGATCATCTTGTTGTAATTGGACATATAAATTCCTATTTAGATCCATTCATGCTTCTTGTGATATCCTTATTATGTTAGATCTAGTTTTATCATCACCTTTGCTCACTAGATCTGTTTTTATGTCCACCTTATTATTATGCTAATTATATGTTTATGCCAACATAAATATATATATATATTTATGCCAGTTATGTTAGAATAATCACTATTGTCTTCTTCCCATCACCTTCCCCTTTTTATTGATCATGACTAGGCTACTTTCTAGCCTAAGGCATGCCACCAAAATTATGCGAATGCATTAGTTAGGGAACGGGGAAAAATATTAGAAATAGCATAACTTGGTTAATGAATGTGAATATAGAGATATAATTCACTACGAACATAATTAGGGAAAAAGGGGCATGAAACCTATAACCTATAATGACATAGGTAAAATTGGATAAGAATGAAATGCCTAGGATTAAAACAAGAAATTATAATTGCACTTATGACACAAGGTTAGGCTGCATTAGTGGTGGAAGTCTGCTGGGACCCGACCGACATGTCCAGCAACCACTAATGTTGAACCTAATTGAGAGGTCTAAGTGCGCAAATACCAGACGGGTTAAGACATGAGGTTAGGCCCAACTTATGGAATAAGTCCGCCCGGACCCGACCGACATATGCAGCATCCACAAGTCCTTGGCCTAATGTGGGAGGTCTAGCCCAATATAAACCTTAAATGGACGTGGTAATGAATTGAAATACTTAACCTAGTTGTATCCATAGGGATTGTGTGAATATAAATAAGGGTTAAGTAAACTTTGTTAAACATGAGAAGGGTTAAGTTAGTATATCTAAGTTGGGTAGGTAATATTTGATATAGGCCTACGAGACTTAACCGATTGGGGGTTATGTATTAAAGACATCTATAGGTAAGAATAACCAGTAGAAAGATCGGGGTTCTATAAGTAAGACACCTTTTAGGGTAAATATAACTTGTGGAAAACCTAGTGGGGGATACAAGACAAGGGTCAGAGCTTGTATCATATTGTGTGGGACCCGTTTCTGTAACAACCCGTAAAATGCGAGCCAGTTTGAAATTTTTATTTTGGCAACTTTAGCGGATTTTGAATATTTAAAATAGATTATTTTAAATATAATCGACTAGAAATTTATTTTGAATAGAATTCGAACGTATATATTATACGCGTCATCGTTAGAATATAAATATTTATATATAATTATAAATAGAATTGAAAATGGCGCGGTAGTTCGATAATTCGATTTCAAACTTCAAATGAATGTACCGGGTGCAAAACAATCCGGATTTTAGTGAACCCAAAAATAATGGAATCTAATAGTGAATATCTTTCCAACGAATCCGAAAAATCAAGATTTCATATCGGGAATCAAAAGATATGTCCAGTTGAAAATTCTGAATAGTCGCTATGGAATTCAGGCCCCTAAAAATGGACATTTTGCAAACGACCTCGGATTTCGACGAAACCAGTTTTGTTGGATCCGCAGTGTCAAGTTATTGCTAGGTTTCAGATTTCATAATTTTTCGAATCAATATGTGAGCGTGGCAAAGGAAAACGCGTTTGACCAGTTTCAGTTGATTTTAATCGACTGGAAAATGGCCATTTTTCTAACGGTCTCAAAATTCGACGAAACTAGTTTTGTTAGGACTGTATCGTCAATACGAAGCTAGAAAATATTTTTATGCAATTTATAGAGTTAGTATGTGACCCCAGTAAATTGGAATGTACGTTTAAGTTGAATATATAAAGAATTATATTTTAAATTTAACAGAAACTGTTCGAAATGATCGAATCAGCATACGAAACATAGCCCATTGTGTTCGGAATGGGGGTAATTAGCAAGAGACGATAGTCGTTGGGTCTCGTTTCGAGTCCAGGTGAAAAGTCAACTTTATGTGAAGAAAATAAATTAAATTAATTAAAAGTTTAATATAACCCCCCCCCCCTTCACAATTTTCTCAGATCCAAATCGATTTAAATAAAAAAAAGGGGGAGTGAGGGAAGATCGACGTCGATGGAGCCGCTCCTGGGCTCGCCGCCCACCTCGCCCCTCCACCTTCGAGCGCGCCACTCAAGGAAGCCGCCACCCCTTCTCCGTTCTCTCTGCTCCGCACCTCCTTCTCCTTCAACCCCCTGTGATGCGAAGACTCCCAACGCCACATCGAACAGAAATCACCGCAACCTACTCCATTGGGTTCGCTGCCGGCCAGGAAGCGAGCACCCGTCACCTCAGCACCACCACCCGACTTCCCTAGCCCCACCGACAGTACCACGACTACCGGTCCCCCCCTCCTCTTCGATCTGCATAAAAACAACCCCTCCCTATTTAGAAAAAAAACCTTGTAAGTCTTTTATTTATTCATCTTTATTTATTTATTGAAATCAGTTTTATTTAGAAAAAAATCAAGTTTGAAAATCAGTTTTTATAAAGAAAAGGAATATAGAAAATATAATCTTTTATATTGTCAAAGTAAAAATATGATTTTTATATTTTTAAAGTATTAAAAATATGATTTTTATATTTTTAAAGTATTAAAAATATGATTTTTATATTTTTAAAGTATTAAAAATATAGTCTTTACTATATAGGTGATGTCAAAATATGATTTTTATATTTTTAAAGTATTAAAAATATAATCTTTATAGGAGAGAGAATATAAAGATATCATCTTTGTGTATGTAACGAAATAAAAATCTGATTTTTATTTTATATACGTTGAGATAAAGTGGTGATTTTTATAAGGAGAAAACTTTATTTTTATAAAGGCGAAAACTTCATATTAGAAAAGGCGAAATCCTTATTTTAGAAAAGGCGAAATCTTTATATGGAAAATAACGTGATAAAAATATAATTTTTATCTATATGACATAGTAGTAAAAATTCGATTTTTATATATTGAATAGCAAAGTGAAAATTCGATTTTTAAATATATGAAGTGTTTATAAAAATATGACTTTTTAAATTGAAAGAGAATAAATAAAAATGTGATTTTTATTTTAAGGTCATCAAAATATAAAAATGTAATTTTTATATATATAGTGACTACGGGCAACGAAGATGACGAAGATGACGAAGATGCGAAGAAGATGAAGATTTCGATCAAAAGAAGAGTCGTGGTATTGGATAGCTTTCGGTGAGAACTTCTCACTCAAAATTTCTCTTTTGCTAGTTATATATATATATATACTAGGATGCAGACGGTGCTTAGTAGCACCCGACACCCGTCCACAGACCATGGACTTGTTTGTTTAGTTGAATGTTGGGTGATTGATTTATTCGTATGGTTGAATTGGAAATTGATTGAAATTGATTTGTGAATGGCGTGGGCCTTCACTAGACCGGGGATAAGGCTAGGCCTTGTCCCGTTTCTAGTATCGTGCCGTTATGCCGCCGAAATTTTCTAAAAAATGTTAGAAAATAAAAATATCATTTTATTGTGTAAATGAATTGAATAGAAATTCATAGGTTGAAATAAAATGTTTTATCGTTAAAAATATAATTTTTAACGTGAATGTGAATAAATGAATAGTTATAAACAAATCGGCCGATTTGTTTGTATATACACTGATTTGACTGATATTGATTGGGTCGATAAATTTCACACATTGCCCAACTGCACAAATAAAATCTGTGTTTGATTGTTTGAAACCCCACACGGGTGTTGGGATGAAATTTGAAGTTCACTCATCCTGATTGATTAAATATGTCGATCGATTGATTGACAGGCTGTTATAAGCGTTGAATATCTATATTTGATGCTTATACAGTGTAGTGCACTTTGGTTGATGGTTGATTATTTTCAATGCTATTATATACATGTGTTGTATGAAAATCCATATAATTAATTTTATATGGTAATTGATTGGGCCTCATTCCAATTTGAAAAATAAAGAAAATTTGAAAATAGAAATTTAAGAAGCCGTGTTGATTAGATTGACGCCATTTTGACGTGAACGATATTTGTATCGATTTTATTCATTTTAAAAATGAATATTGAAAAGTGATTTCGAAATCGACGATTTCGAAATGAATTGAATTGAAAACGATTTCGAAATGAATTGAATTGAAAACGATTTCGAAATGAATTGAATTGAAAACGATTTCGAAACGAATTGAATTGAAAATGATTTCGAAACGAATTGAATTGAAAACGATTTCGAAACGAATTGAATTGAAAACGATTTCGAAACGAATTGAATTGAAAACGATTTCGAAACGAATTGAATTGAAAACGATTTCGAAACGAATTGAATTGAAAACGATTTCGAAATGAATTGAATTGAAAACGATTTCGAAATGAATTGAATTGAAAACGATTTCGAAATGAATTGAATTGAAAACGATTTCGAAATGAATTGAATTGAAAACGATTTCGAAATGAATTGAATTGAAAACGATTTCGAAATGAATTGAATTGAAAATGATTTCGAAATGAATTGAATTGAAAACGATTTCGAAACGAATTGAATTGAAAACGAATTCAAATTGAATTGAAAGCGAATTGAAATGAATTCAAATTGAATTGAAATTTGAATTGAATAGAAATGAATTTTGAAACGAATTTATAAAGAAGAATTCAATTTTGCTTTGAATTGAAATGGAAGTTGAAATAGGTTTTGAAACGATTTTAAAACTATTTATATAATTCGTTTTAAATAGAAATCGACGAAGTATATATTATATATATAATATAATGGCCTGAATAGAACGCGCCGCGCCGCGGCAGTTCGTGAATTTCGACCATTTATTTCAAACGGACATTACGGGAGATCCGACCGTCGGATTCTCCTAAAACCGGAACCGTTGGGTTCGTATCGAAAAGAGCTTTCTAACGAATATTAGAAATTTGAAATCTAACGGTTGGATTTGGAATTATGTCCAAATCAAATTCGAAAAAGGTCGCTGTAAGTGCAGTTCGATGGCCATTGATGGAAATCGACTGTACGGGCCTTGATAAAATTATTAAAAATAGCAATAATTTGTGTAAAATCATAAGAAATGATTTAGAAAGAATTGGGATGAAATTTGAAGTTCACTCATCCTGATTGATTAAATATGTCGATCGATTGATTGACAGGCTGTTATAAGCGTTGAATATCTATATTTGATGCTTATACAGTGTAGTGCACTTTGGTTGATGGTTGATTATTTTCAATGCTATTATATACATGTGTTGTATGAAAATCCATATAATTAATTTTATATGGTAATTGATTGGGCCTCATTCCAATTTGAAAAATAAAGAAAATTTGAAAATAGAAATTTAAGAAGCCGTGTTGATTAGATTGACGCCATTTTGACGTGAACGATATTTGTATCGATTTTATTCATTTTAAAAATGAATATTGAAAAGTGATTTCGAAATGAATTGAATTGAAAACGATTTCGAAACGAATTGAATTGAAAACGATTTCGAAACGAATTGAATTGAAAACGATTTCGAAACGAATTGAATTGAAAACGATTTCGAAACGAATTGAATTGAAAACGATTTCGAAATGAATTGAATTGAAAACGATTTCGAAATGAATTGAATTGAAAACGATTTCGAAATGAATTGAATTGAAAACGATTTCGAAATGAATTGAATTGAAAACGATTTCGAAATGAATTGAATTGAAAACGATTTCGAAATGAATTGAATTGAAAACGATTTCGAAATGAATTGAATTGAAAACGATTTCGAAATGAATTGAATTGAAAACGATTTCGAAATGAATTGAATTGAAAACGATTTCGAAACGAATTGAATTGAAAACGAATTCAAATTGAATTGAAAGCGAATTGAAATGAATTCAAATTGAATTGAAATTTGAATTGAATAGAAATGAATTTTGAAACGAATTTATAAAGAAGAATTCAATTTTGCTTTGAATTGAAATGGAAGTTGAAATAGGTTTTGAAACGATTTTAAAACTATTTATAAAATTCGTTTTAAATAGAAATCGACGAAGTATATATTATATATATAATATAATGGCCTGAATAGAACGCGCCGCGCCGCGGCAGTTCGTGAATTTCGACCATTTATTTCAAACGGACATTACGGGAGATCCGACCGTCGGATTCTCCTAAAACCGGAACCGTTGGGTTCGTATCGAAAAGAGCTTTCTAACGAATATTAGAAATTTGAAATCTAACGGTTGGATTTGGAATTATGTCCAAATCAAATTCGAAAAAGGTCGCTGTAAGTGCAGTTCGATGGCCATTGATGGAAATCGACTGTACGAGCCTTGATAAAATTATTAAAAATAGCAATAATTTGTGTAAAATCATAAGAAATGATTTAGAAAGAATTGGGATGAAAAAACTCCATATTTGAAAAGATAAAAATGGATTTTTATCGAAATGAACTAGTTTTGAACTAGAAATATAATTCTATTTATTTTTAAATAAATAAATTGAATTTAAAAAGGGTTTTAAGAATAACCAAAATTTCCAATGATTGCATTGGAGTGGATTTGAATCGAAATTGTCTTCGGAATATTTCGATGTTGGAATTCGTGATTATACAGGTGTTGTTATGGAAATTTGAAAGATATATATATTTATATCGTTATTTCCAATACGACATTTGTTAGTCGTAGAATTCGATATTGAATATAAGCCGATATATTTTCTATTCAGAGCCTTGTATTGAATATCGAATGTGATTTGAGTTTGTCGTGAATGGTGTCTTCACTAACACTGTTCTTGAACCCAGTTGAGAAAAGATTAAATCTTTTTATTTAGATTTAATGAAGTGTACCAATTAAATAATATTTAATTGGAATTGAATTGATATTGATTTTTGGGTTTATCGTGAACAGTGTTTTAAATAACACTCGTTCTTTAACCCGATAATTAATGGAATGTGATTTTGGGTTTATCGTGAACCGTGTTTTAAATGACACTGATTCTTTAACCCAGTCGAAGATTAAAACTAAGTGGAGTTTTAATGAATCTTTAATTAGATTGAAATGATCGAAAGTGGAGTATCACCAGTTTTGCTCCAGGCGATAGTTAAATCTTTAATTAGATTTGAACGTGAAATGGTAATTGAATTTACCGATAACACCGTGGTGTTAGATATGAAGTATTACCAGTTTTACTTCATGGGATGAATAGGTTGGGATTGGGAAATTAAAACAAATGATTACTTCGGTAAGGTTCGCTAATCCCGACTAGTTTTGAATTGATATTCAAAAATAGATTAAAGAATAAATTCAAGAAATTTATCTTGGATAAAATTAATGGGAACCTTTCCCTATGAATGTGAAATTTAGAAACTAACTGTCGGTTAGCCAAGCAGAATGGTTTTCTGGATATTGATCTGATGTTGGTTTCGGCCTTCGGGGTTAATATTTGGGAAATTATTCTCTTGATTAATTTACGGTTAGTGACTAATAGATTGGAATGAGGCGTATGTTGTGTTTGTGTAACACTTATTTAAAATATACGCGAGTTATTCGGAAAGACCGGGTTTATCCCATTCTGAATAACTGATACGACGATAAGTCGAAGATGAAGACGATGGTCGAAGACCGGAAGTCTTCAGGTCGTTTGGGTGATAACTGATGATCTTGATTGGGCTGTACACCCAAGAAGATGGAAACAGTTGGTGATCGTCCAGACGTACTTGGAGATCGATGGATATGCGGGGTACTAGGTGCCTCCGGTTTCGTTCAGACCCAGAACGGACTTGTAAATGGACTGTGTGTCTGACATTGGATTTTAGTCTGTGTGATTGATTTCTATTAAATATATTTCTGTTTGGCGGCAGAGAATTTATTCTCTTGCTTAACGCCCTTCTCTGAGACGTACGAGCTCAGGGGTTATATATTGATGGATATCAAACGCATGGAGTGAATTGCCTGTGTGGCATGCCTAAGTGGCAATTGATCGAGGCTTCTGTTGAAAAGCAAAGTCTTGTGGTGATGATCAAAGCACGGCCTTTGTGGCGTAGCTTTGTGTAACGTTTACCACGCGTGTTTCACACCCGGTATGAACCAAAAACGGGAGACGGACCTCAGGGAGGGCATGCGTTTCCTTCTAGCTAAAAAGTGGCGTCAGTGGTTTTACACGCCCTGACGAGTTTGACTTATGTGGTTGTTGCTGTCGCGAGGCGCCTCGGTTTGATCGGACGATCCGGGTCCGATGGAGTCATTTGTTGGCTCATTGACACCCCAAAGGGTGGGGAAACGCAGTGTTCAGGGTTTAAGTTTAATCCACATCGGTGGACCGGCCCTGTCGCTCCAAGGGTCACTCGAGCTCTGATCCTGAGACACGGGCTAGAGCGTCTCGAATCGGTTGAGGACTATCTTTTGCCTCGGTTCATAGAAGGAAATCCAATTTCCAAATACGTGACTTTGCGGTTTTATTTGTAAACCTATATATGGCGACATGATATATGGTACCCATGCCGCCTATGATTGATACTTATGATTTGAAGTTGTTTTATACACTAGACACTTATAATAGTATCAAATGATTTGTTTTAAACGTACCAAGCATTCTTTGGCTGTTATAAGGGAAAACCCTATCCTCGGCTGCGTTGCATTGTGTGATGGGACCTGGGTCTTATAACAGCTTCATTTTTCTTTATTTAGCATCGCGCTGTTTGTTTTATGCACTGGTATTCTTGGGAGGAAACCCGTTCCATGTTATACGGCGTGGTCCCTTGATTTACCTAACTTTAAAATAAAGATTTATAACTGTTTTAGTTCTCACACCAGTCCCATGACTGACCTGGAGTTTATTGTTTTAACCTAAACTCTGGGTGCCCCTATTTTGACACGGGCAACTAGTAGTTTTGGTTTTGCAGATTTATATTCACAGGATCCTGGTTTACAGCTGGAACGATATCCGGAAAGCTTTGTATCCGTATATCTCTTATAGTTGTGTATTGTATTATTTTCCGCTGCTATGTATTAATATGTAATTTAAATCTCTGATATTTCTGTGTAATATTCGTTTATACTCTATGTATTCTTGTAATCTGATGCATTGTTGTAATATACAATGAAATGTTCTTTTATATGCGTTCTGTTTTGTCCTGTTCTCAACGATAGGGCGTTTCGAGCGGTCTGGGTCGGTTTAGCGACCGGTGCGGACCGAGCGAAATTCCTTCTCGTCACAGTTGGTATCAGAGCTTTGGTTTGCAAAGCTAGAGAACAAGACACATTAGAACCGTACGGAAGAATTCATCAGATATTGGATTAGTAATATCCAATGAGAATGACTCGTTAGAGATGGGATCAATAGTATCCTAGAACGAGTGTGAAGAGTATATTTTTCAAATGAAAACAATTTTTGTTTTGAAAATTTAAATCAATTATTCGTACTTGATTATCTATTTATATTGAGTCGGACAGTCCGGTATATAAAGATTTTGCATATACGTCTGATCCACGTGTATTTGAAATTTTAATATATTGAATAGATATAGAATTACACTCTAATCGCCCGAAGATGATTCTGATGATTGTAGCTACATCATCAGAATTAGTGTTCGAGTGTTGAAGGTGTGATTTTCTATATATTTCCACTAGGCTGGTGTGAGAACCAAAACTTATATATAGTTAGAACACATTGTTGTGAATTGGCATCAAAAACATGATTTTTTGTATATGTATCAAAATTAAGAATTTGAAACTCTAATTCACTAATTGATTGATGTTTGTGTTGTTTGTTTATTTGTTTGCTAATTTTGAACCATTATGCCTAATAGCATCAAATATTGAGTTATACTGAAAATTAGTCGCATTTGCTTGCATATACATGTATATCATTGAACAGGTCATAGCAAGGAGGCTAGAGCAGAGAATAAAATTTGTTTGCCCGACAAATAGGTACATGTTTACTACATAATTTCCTGTTTTGTTTGGGTGATGATGATTTTGTGAGCCTATTGGCTAGCCGCTTGGCTTTTTCTTTTTCTTTTTGAGATCTGAAGGACCGGGGAAGCTATTTGAAATTCCCCGATGCTCCCATTGCAGGGGAGGTTATGGCGAAATTTTTCAAAAATTTAGGGTGTTAGCCAAATTTTTGAAATGTTGGAAATTCTCAGAAACTGAAAAGTTGGAGAAGGGAAGCCAGATCAAATGTAGAGTTGATTAATCAAACCACTTTCGACTTTGTTCCTTTTCGGGGACGAAAAGTTTTAAGTGGGGGAGATTGTAACAACCCGTAAAATGCGAGCCAGTTTGAAATTTTTATTTTGGCAACTTTAGCGGATTTTGAATATTTAAAATAGATTATTTTAAATATAATCGACGAGAAATTTATTTTGAATAGAATTCGAACGTATATATTATATGCGTCGTCGTTAGAATATAAATATTTATATATAATTATAAATAGAATTGAAAATGGCGCGGTAGTTCGATAATTCGATTTCAAACTTCAAATGAATGTACCGGGTGCAAAACAATCCGGATTTTAGTGAACCCAAAAATAATGGAATCTAATAGTGAATATCTTTCCAACGAATCCGAAAAATCAAGATTTCATATCGGGAATCAAAAGATATGTCCAGTTGAAAATTCTGAATAGTCGCTATGGAATTCAGGCCCCTAAAAATGGACATTTTGCAAACGACCTCGGATTTCGACGAAAACAGTTTTGTTGGATCCGCAGTGTCAAGTTATTGCTAGGTTTCAGATTTCATAATTTTTCGAATCAATATGTGAGCGTGGCAAAGGAAAACGCGTTTGACCAGTTTCAGTTGATTTTAATCGACTGGAAAATGGCCATTTTTCTAACGGTCTCAAAATTCGACGAAACTAGTTTTGTTAGGACCGTATCGTCAATACGAAGCTAGAAAATATTTTTCTGCAATTTATAGAGTTAGTATGTGACCCCAGTAAATTGGAATGTACGTTTAAGTTGAATATATAAAGAATTATATTTTAAATTTAACAGAAACTGTTCGAAATGATCGAATCAGCATACGAAACATAGCCCATTGTGTTCGGAATGGGGGTAATTAGCAAGAGACGATAGTCGTTGGGTCTCGTTTCGGGTCCAGGTGAAAAGTCAACTTTATGTGAAGAAAATAAATTAAATTAATTAAAAGTTTAATATAACCCCCCCCCTTCACAATTTTCTCAGATCCAAATCGATTTAAATAAAAAAAAGGGGGAGTGAGGGAAGATCGACGTCGATGGAGCCGCTCCTGGGCTCGCCGCCCACCTCGCCCCTCCACCTTCGAGCGCGCCACTCAAGGAAGCCGCCACCCCTTCTCCGTTCTCTCTGCTCCGCACCTCCTTCTCCTTCAACCCCCTGTGATGCGAAGACTCCCAACGCCACATCGAACAGAAATCACCGCAACCTCCTCCATTGGGTTCGCTGCCGGCCAGGACGCGAGCACCCGTCACCTCAGCACCACCACCCGACTTCCCTAGCCCCACCGACAGTACCACGACTACCGGTCCCCCCCTCCTCTTCGATCTGCATAAAAACAAACCCTCCCTATTTAGAAAAAAAACCTTGTAAGTCTTTTATTTATTCATCTTTATTTATTTATTGAAATCAGTTTTATTTAGAAAAAAATCAAGTTTGAAAATCAGTTTTTATAAAGAAAAGGAATATAGAAAAATATAATCTTTTATATTGTCAAAGTAAAAATATGATTTTTATATTTTTAAAGTATTAAAAATATGATTTTTATATTTTTAAAGTATTAAAAATATGATTTTTATATTTTTAAAGTATTAAAAATATAGTCTTTACTATATAGGTGATGTCAAAATATGATTTTTATATTTTTAAAGTATTAAAAATATAATCTTTATAGGAGAGAGAATATAAAGATATCATCTTTGTGTATGTAACGAAATAAAAATCTGATTTTTATTTTATATACGTTGAGATAAAGTGGTGATTTTTATAAGGAGAAAACTTTATTTTTATAAAGGCGAAAACTTCATATTAGAAAAGGCGAAATCCTTATTTTAGAAAAGGCGAAATCTTTATATGGAAAATAGCGTGATAAAAATATAATTTTTATCTATATGACATAGTAGTAAAAATTCGATTTTTATATATTGAATAGCAAAGTGAAAATTCGATTTTTAAATATATGAAGTGTTTATAAAAATATGACTTTTTAAATTGAAAGAGAATAAATAAAAATGTGATTTTTATTTTAAGGTCATCAAAATATAAAAATGTAATTTTTATATATATAGTGACTACGGGCAACGAAGATGACGAAGATGACGAAGATGCGAAGAAGATGAAGATTTCTATCAAAAGAAGAGTCGTGGTATTGGATAGCTTTCGGTGAGAACTTCTCACTCAAAATTTCTCTTTTGCTAGTTATATATATATATATATACTAGGATGCAGACGGTGCTTAGTAGCACCCGACACCCGTCCACAGACCATGGACTTGTTTGTTTAGTTGAATGTTGGGTGATTGATTTATTCGTATGGTTGAATTGGAAATTGATTGAAATTGATTTGTGAATGGCGTGGGCCTTCACTAGACCGGGGATAAGGCTAGGCCTTGTCCCGTTTCTAGTATCGTGCCGTTATGCCGCCGAAATTTTCTAAAAAATGTTAGAAAATAAAAATATCATTTTATTGTGTAAATGAATTGAATAGAAATTCATAGGTTGAAATAAAATGTTTTATCGTTAAAAATATAATTTTTAACGTGAATGTGAATAAATGAATATTTATAAACAAATCGGCCGATTTGTTTGTATATACACTGATTTGACTGATATTGATTGGGTCGATAAATTTCACACATTGTCCAACTGCACAAATAAAATCTGTGTTTGATTGTTTGAAACCCCACACGGGTGTTGGGATGAAATTTGAAGTTCACTCATCCTGATTGATTAAATATGTCGATCGATTGATTGACAGGCTGTTATAAGCGTTGAATATCTATATTTGATGCTTATACAGTGTAGTGCACTTTGGTTGATGGTTGATTATTTTCAATGCTATTATATACATGTGTTGTATGAAAATCCATATAATTAATTTTATATGGTAATTGATTGGGCCTCATTCCAATTTGAAAAATAAAGAAAATTTGAAAATAGAAATTTAAGAAGCCGTGTTGATTAGATTGACGCCATTTTGACGTGAACGATATTTGTATCGATTTTATTCATTTTAAAAATGAATATTGAAAAGTGATTTCGAAATCGACGATTTCGAAATGAATTGAATTGAAAACGATTTCGAAATGAATTGAATTGAAAACGATTTCGAAATGAATTGAATTGAAAACGATTTCGAAATGAATTGAATTGAAAACGATTTCGAAACGAATTGAATTGAAAACGATTTCGAAACGAATTGAATTGAAAACGATTTCGAAATGAATTGAATTGAAAACGATTTCGAAATGAATTGAATTGAAAACGATTTCGAAATGAATTGAATTGAAAACGATTTCGAAATGAATTGAATTGAAAACGATTTCGAAATGAATTGAATTGAAAACGATTTCGAAATGAATTGAATTGAAAACGATTTCGAAATGAATTGAATTGAAAACGATTTCGAAATGAATTGAATTGAAAACGATTTCGAAATGAATTGAATTGAAAACGATTTCGAAATGAATTGAATTGAAAACGATTTCGAAATGAATTGAATTGAAAACGATTTCGAAACGAATTGAATTGAAAACGAATTCAAATTGAATTGAAAGCGAATTGAAATGAATTCAAATTGAATTGAAATTTGAATTGAATAGAAATGAATTTTGAAACGAATTTATAAAGAAGAATTCAATTTTGCTTTGAATTGAAATGGAAGTTGAAATAGGTTTTGAAACGATTTTAAAACTATTTATATAATTCGTTTTAAATAGAAATCGACGAAGTATATATTATATATATAATATAATGGCCTGAATAGAACGCGCCGCGCCGCGGCAGTTCGTGAATTTCGACCATTTATTTCAAACGGACATTACGGGAGATCCGACCGTCGGATTCTCCTAAAACCGGAACCGTTGGGTTCGTATCGAAAAGAGCTTTCTAACGAATATTAGAAATTTGAAATCTAACGGTTGGATTTGGAATTATGTCCAAATCAAATTCGAAAAAGGTCGCTGTAAGTGCAGTTCGATGGCCATTGATGGAAATCGACTGTACGAGCCTTGATAAAATTATTAAAAATAGCAATAATTTGTGTAAAATCATAAGAAATGATTTAGAAAGAATTGGGATGAAATTTGAAGTTCACTCATCCTGATTGATTAAATATGTCGATCGATTGATTGACAGGCTGTTATAAGCGTTGAATATCTATATTTGATGCTTATACAGTGTAGTGCACTTTGGTTGATGGTTGATTATTTTCAATGCTATTATATACATGTGTTGTATGAAAATCCATATAATTAATTTTATATGGTAATTGATTGGGCCTCATTCCAATTTGAAAAATAAAGAAAATTTGAAAATAGAAATTTAAGAAGCCGTGTTGATTAGATTGACGCCATTTTGACGTGAACGATATTTGTATCGATTTTATTCATTTTAAAAATGAATATTGAAAAGTGATTTCGAAATCGACGATTTCGAAATGAATTGAATTGAAAACGATTTCGAAATGAATTGAATTGAAAACGATTTCGAAATGAATTGAATTGAAAACGATTTCGAAACGAATTGAATTGAAAACGATTTCGAAATGAATTGAATTGAAAACGATTTCGAAAGGAATTGAATTGAAAACGATTTCGAAATGAATTGAATTGAAAACGATTTCGAAATGAATTGAATTGAAAACGATTTCGAAATGAATTGAATTGAAAACGATTTCGAAATGAATTGAATTGAAAACGATTTCGAAATGAATTGAATTGAAAACGATTTCGAAATGAATTGAATTGAAAACGATTTCGAAATGAATTGAATTGAAAACGATTTCGAAACGAATTGAATTGAAAACGAATTCAAATTGAATTGAAAGCGAATTGAAATGAATTCAAATTGAATTGAAATTTGAATTGAATAGAAATGAATTTTGAAACGAATTTATAAAGAAGAATTCAATTTTGCTTTGAATTGAAATGGAAGTTGAAATAGGTTTTGAAACGATTTTAAAACTATTTATATAATTCGTTTTAAATAGAAATCGACGAAGTATATATTATATATACAATATAATGGCCTGAATAGAACGCGCCGCGCCGCGGCAGTACGTGAATTTCGACCATTTATTTCAAACGGACATTACGGGAGATCCGACCGTCGGATTCTCCTAAAACCGGAACCGTTGGGTTCGTATCGAAAAGAGCTTTCTAACGAACATTAGAAATTTGAAATCTAACGGTTGGATTTGGAATTATGTCCAAATCAAATTCGAAAAAGGTCGCTGTAAGTGCAGTTCGATGGCCATTGATGGAAATCGACTGTACGGGCCTTGATAAAATTATTAAAAATAGCAATAATTTGTGTAAAATCATAAGAAATGATTTAGAAAGAATTGGGATGAAAAAACTCCATATTTGAAAAGATAAAAATGGATTTTTATCGAAATGAACTAGTTTTGAACTAGAAATATAATTCTATTTCTTTTTAAATAAATAAATTGAATTTAAAAAGGGTTTTAAGAATAACCAAAATTTCCAATGATTGCATTGGAGTGGATTTGAATCGAAATTGTCTTCGGAATATTTCGATGTTGGAATTCGTGATTATACAGGTGTTGTTATGGAAATTTGAAAGATATATATATTTATATCGTTATTTCCAATACGACATTTGTTAGTCGTAGAATTCGATATTGAATATAAGCCGATATATTTTCTATTCAGAGCCTTGTATTGAATATCGAATGTGATTTGAGTTTGTCGTGAATGGTGTCTTCACTAACACTGTTCTTGAACCCAGTTGAGAAAAGATTAAATCTTTTTATTTAGATTTAATGAAGTGTACCAATTAAATAATATTTAATTGGAATTGAATTGATATTGATTTTTGGGTTTATCGTGAACAGTGTTTTAAATAACACTCGTTCTTTAACCCGATAATTAATGGAATGTGATTTTGGGTTTATCGTGAACCGTGTTTTAAATGACACTGATTCTTTAACCCAGTCGAAGATTAAAACTAAGTGGAGTTTTAATGAATCTTTAATTAGATTGAAATGATCGAAAGTGGAGTATCACCAGTTTTGCTCCAGGCGATAGTTAAATCTTTAATTAGATTTGAACGTGAAATGGTAATTGAATTTACCGATAACACCGTGGTGTTAGATATGAAGTATTACCAGTTTTACTTCATGGGATGAATAGGTTGGGATTGGGAAATTAAAACAAATGATTACTTCGGTAAGGTTCGCTAATCCCGACTAGTTTTGAATTGATATTCAAAAATAGATTAAAGAATAAATTCAAGAAATTTATCTTGGATAAAATTAATGGGAACCTTTCCCTATGAATGTGAAATTTAGAAACTAACTGTCGGTTAGCCAAGCAGAATGGTTTTCTGGATATTGATCTGATGTTGGTTTCGGCCTTCGGGGTTAATATTTGGGAAATTATTCTCTTGATTAATTTACGGTTAGTGACTAATAGATTGGAATGAGGCGTATGTTGTGTTTGTGTAACACTTATTTAAAATATACGCGAGTTATTCGGAAAGACCGGGTTTATCCCATTCTGAATAACTGATACGACGATAAGTCGAAGATGAAGACGATGGTCGAAGACCGGAAGTCTTCAGGTCGTTTGGGTGATAACCGATGATCTTGATTGGGCTGTACACCCAAGAAGATGGAAACAGTTGGTGATCGTCCAGACGTACTTGGAGATCGATGGATATGCGGGGTACTAGGTGCCTCCGGTTTCGTTCAGACCCAGAACGGACTTGTAAATGGACTGTGTGTCTGACATTGGATTTTAGTCTGTGTGATTGATTTCTATTAAATATATTTCTGTTTGGCGGCAGAGAATTTATTCTCTTGCTTAACGCCCTTCTCTGAGACGTACGAGCTCAGGGGTTATATATTGATGGATATCAAACGCATGGAGTGAATTGCCTGTGTGGCATGCCTAAGTGGCAATTGATCGAGGCTTCTGTTGAAAAGCAAAGTCTTGTGGTGATGATCAAAGCACGGCCTTTGTGGCGTAGCTTTGTGTAACGTTTACCTCGCGTGTTTCACACCCGGTATGAACCAAAAACGGGAGACGGACCTCAGGGAGGGCATGCGTTTCCTTCTAGCTAAAAAGTGGCGTCAGTGGTTTTACACGCCCTGACGAGTTTGACTTATGTGGTTGTTGCTGTTGCGAGGCGCCTCGGTTTGATCGGACGATCCGGGTCCGATGGAGTCATTTGTTGGCTCATTGACACCCCAAAGGGTGGGGAAACGCAGTGTTCAGGGTTTAAGTTTAATCCACATCGGTGGACCGGCCCTGTCGCTCCAAGGATCACTCGAGCTCTGATCCTGAGACACGGGCTAGAGCGTCTCGAATCGGTTGAGGACTATCTTTTGCCTCGGTTCATAGAAGGAAATCCAATTTCCAAATACGTGACTTTGCGGTTTTATTTGTAAACCTATATATGGCGACATGATATATGGTACCCATGCCGCCTATGATTGATACTTATGATTTGAAGTTGTTTTATACACTAGACACTTATAATAGTATCAAATGATTTGTTTTAAACGTACCAAGCATTCTTTGGCTGTTATAAGGGAAAACCCTATCCTCGGCTGCGTTGCATTGTGTGATGGGACCTGGGTCTTATAACAGCTTCATTTTTCTTTATTTAGCATCGCGCTGTTTGTTTTATGCACTGGTATTCTTGGGAGGAAACCCGTTCCGTGTTATACGGCGTGGTCCCTTGATTTACCTAACTTTAAAATAAAGATTTATAACTGTTTTAGTTCTCACACCAGTCCCATGACTGACCTGGAGTTTATTGTTTTAACCTAAACTCTGGGTGCCCCTATTTTGACACGGGCAGCTAGTAGTTTTGGTTTTGCAGATTTATATTCACAGGATCCTGGTTTACAGCTGGAACGATATCCGGAAAGCTTTGTATCCGTATATCTCTTCTAGTTGTGTATTGTATTATTTTCCGCTGCTATGTATTAATATGTAATTTAAATCTCTGATATTTCTGTGTAATATTCGTTTATACTCTATGTATTCTTGTAATCTGATGCATTGTTGTAATATACAATGAAATGTTCTTTTATATGCGTTCTGTTTTGTCCTGTTCTCAACGATAGGGCGTTTCGAGCGGTCTGGGTCGGTTTAGCGACCGGTGCGGACCGAGCGAAATTCCTTCTCGTCACAGTTTCAATCAGTAACCCGGAGTAGGTATCGAGTAGAATACTCTGAACTAGGTCGGAGAAGGGGCACGCTTATTGAACTGATTGTAAGTGATCAAAACATGGAGGACAGTGTGGGCGGCGCAAACCGACCAGACTATGTATGTGCATGAGCCGGGCTGAAGGGGATATGATGACCGTGACACCTGTGGATATAGGGCTATGCATATCAGCGGAGGGTTTCCACTTTAAGATGTAATACATCCTACGGTTGGGCCGACACATAGTATTTACATGGATTACGGAGCCGATCGATTAGGGTAGTAGCTAGGGTACATTTGGGCGTATGCCTAAGTCTACCACCTTATAGTGGAAGGGATCATCCCATTCTTGATATACTAGTATTAGTGCACAGTAATCATTAGGGAAGCGTATTCATCTTATCCTGTTTATCTTGTCATACCTTCCTTTTTGTAGTTATCTCTCTCTTATCCACTTTATATGCCTGTCATGCTACTTTTATTTATTTACTTACTAAATGTAATTGGACTCGCCAGACTTTATGTCTGACCTTTTATTGTTTCCTCTTCTTTCTTCCGTTTCCCTGCCCCACCCCTTCCCCCCAAGTTCTCAGGGTGGGAACCCTCAGGCTTGACCATGATTCTGCTTACTTTTGCTGCAGCTGCTGAGATGTATGGCTCAAGCTCCTATCCTTGTTGCTATGGCTATATTTTATTTTTGGGGAATTTTCTTTCTTTTATGTACTCTGATAATTTTGAAGTATAAGACAGTAGCTTTTATGTTGTAATGGGCTTTTGTATTTTAGACATGTGATGTTTTTGGACCATGGTATTTTATGATAAATAAAGTTTTTATTACTCTGTTTATTATATATGTTTGTCTTGTAATATTTCTGTTCTGTTTACTTATAATGCTTCACGAAACTTAATGCATTCCCTTTTTGAGTGACATTAACGGACATGGGGTGTCACACTCAGTATCAGAGATGAAGGTTACCAGATTAGATAAAAGTTTTTTTGAAAACTATATTCAAGAAGGTTTTACAAGAAAGAATTTTCAAAAAGAAAAGTCTATTTTGAAAACGTTCCCCTAAAAGCCATAAGTAATATCTCTCTATCCCTTGTCTGAATCCCTTTCCTTTTCTTTTTCAACATGTCCGGGGAACCCAATATCCCTGAGGGCGTTACGATACTAGGATGGTTCCATAGGTTTCTGGAGGCCATGGTGCCTGCCGAAGGCTAAGGAAACATTCCTCCCCCAGCTGCACCCATTATTCCTCCTCCTCCTCCTTTGCGTGTAGACAACTTCTCTAAGATCTGCAAAAATTTCCGTGCTATGGGAGGGAAGCCATTCCATGGAACCGAGACATTTGTGGAGACAAGGAACTGGCTCAAGGAGACTGAGGACTTGTTTGTAATCTTTTAAGTAGAGGATCGAAGGAAGATTCAGTTAGCTGCTTGGCAATTGAAGGATGAAGCTTCATTTTGGTGGGAGGTAACCCAAGCAGGCCATCCGATGGAAACCTTTGATGACATTAGAAAGAGGTTTGAGATGAAATTTATTTCCCAAGCTGAGAAGAGCATGCAGATGGAGAGGTTCTTAGCACTTAAACAAAGAAGCGTGACTGTTAAAGAGTATGTGAACAAATTCAACCAGCTGGCAAGATTTGGTCTGGAATTTGTGAATACTCCGCATAAGAGAGCTTTGCGGTTTGCTAAAGGGTCGAATGAACCCATTCATGGGATAGCTATGTCCTATATTCCAATGGAGGCAACCTTTGAAAGGCTTGTTGATATGGCCTTGATGCATGAGGAAGAGAAGGGAGAAAAGAAAGAGGTCAAAGCTGAGGAAACAACTAAGAAGATATGGCCCAAGAAAGGACAACAACAACAGCAGCAACAGAAGAAGGGTGGAAAGAATGAAAAGGCAAAGGATAAGAGAAAGTGTCACAGCTGTGGACGAGAGGGTCACTTGGTGAAGGACTACAAAAGAAAGAAGAATTCTTGCTTCAGTTGTGGAGAGGTCGGACACTTTGCTAGGGAGTTCCCATAGAAACAGGGGCAAGGTCAAAGGGCAGGAACCTCTGGAAAGCAGGTGCATGCTCTCGCGATCAGTGCTCCTGATAGAGGGAGAAAAATTTCTATAGAAGGTTTAATTCCTCTTTCAAATCATCCTATTAGAACACTTTTTGATTCTGGCGCTTCACGCTCATTTATATCTAGTTCTGTGGTTGAATATCTGCATTAAATACTAGCATGGTAGTGGATCCCATAGTTGTCTCAAACCCCATTGGTGGTTTGGCTCATTTATCTATAATTTGTCAGGGTTTGAGAATATCTTTGTTAGGCGTCGAATTTGAATGTGACGCATATGTGCTCAGTTTTATGGGCTATGGTTTGATTCTAGGGATGGATTGGTTAACCATGTATGGTGCCATTCTTGATTGTGGAGGTGGGTCGCTAGACTTTTGACTTGCCATGGGAGGACCCTCGAGATTTCTTGTGACCCCTGAGGGTTTGTTATGCTTAGTTTCCTAGAGTCTCTTGATGCATCTGTAGATGATTTGCAATTTGTTCCAGAAGTCCGAGATTATTCTTATATTTTCTAGGAGGTCCGGGGTTCACCTCCGAGGCACGAGATCGATTTACGTATATATTTGGTGGACAATGCAAAGCCAGTTGCATTGCCTATGTGCCATATGTCTCCAATGGAAAGGAGGGAGCTTAGCAAACAAGTAGGGGAGCTATTTGAAAAAGGGTTTAATATGCAAAGCATATCTGAATAGGGTGCTCTAGTGGTATTCACAACTAAGGCAGATGGTTCAATTTGCTTATGTTTAGATTATAGAGAATTGAATAAGCTCACCAAGAAGAATAGGCACCCACTTCCGGGGATAGACGACTTGTTTGACCAGCTTGTTGGCGCCTCGGTATTCTCTCAATAAGACTTGGCCATGGGGTTTTATCAGTTGAGGGTGGCTGAGGACAGTATAGACAAAACTGCTTTTAGAACTCCAGATGATTTCTTTGAATGGCTAGTTATACCTTTTGGGTTGACGAATGCCCCCGCCTATTTTGTCGATCTAATGAGTATGGTGTTTCAGGAGTTTCTAAATAAATTTTTCGTGGTTTTTGTTGATGATATCTTGATCTTCTCCAAAAGCGAAGAAGAGCATGCCCAATATTTGAGAGAGGTTTTGAAAGCTCTCTGTGCGCATCAGCTTAAGGCAAAGTTCTCCAAACACCATTTTTGAAGAAAAGAGGTGAGGTTCTTAGGGCATGTGATCTCTAAAGAAGGGATAGCTTTAGATACTGCAAATGTAGTTGCAGTGCAAGATTGGCAAATTACGAAAAATGCAACGGAGGTGAGAAGCTTTCTTGGATTGGCAGGTTATTAAAGGGAGTTCATTAAGGACTTCGCAAAGATATCAGCCCTCTCACCAAGCTGATAAAGAAGAACTTGGCATTTTCATGGGATATAGATTGTTATGTTGCTTTCCAGCATTGAGGAGGGCTCTGACAACAACCCCAATCTTGACTTTGCCCGATGGGGGCAAAGTGTTTACGGTTTACACTAATGCTTGTGACACAGGGCTTGGTGCGGTTCTGATGCAAGAAGGAAAAGTAGTGTGTTATGGGGGTAGACAGTAGAGAGTTTATGAGTAGAACTACCCCACCCATGATTTAGAGTTAGCTGCCATAGTACTTGCGCTTAAGATATGGCATCATTATTAACTTGGAGAGAAATTCGAATTATACACCGATCATAAGTCTTTCAAGTACTTGTTCTTGCAGAAGGATCTAAATTTAAGGCAACAACGGTGTATGGAATTCCTAGCTTCTTATGATTTTGAAATTGCTTATACCCTTGGCAAGGGTAATGTGGTGGCCGATGCACTATGTAGGCAGAGGATGGCCTTAAGTCCTCTGTTGGTGGAAAGGAAGAATTTGGAGTTCATATCAATTTTTGATTTTAGACCCTCCATCGATATTTTGCCTGATTTGTTTGCATCATTGGAAATACGACCTATTCTTATGGATCAGATAGGAGCTTCGCAACGAGATGATACACAGATTTTAGACATCATGGACAAGGTCAGAAAAGGGGAGACTTCTAGTCACCTAAGTAGATATTCCATAGATGAAAAGGGGTGGTTGCGACTAGATGGTAGGCTTTGTGTTCCTCAAACTAGAAGCTTGATAAAGGTAGTCCTAGAAGAAGCCCACCATTCTAAGATGATTATTCATCCAGGCGGTTATAGGATGTATAAAGACCTGAAGAGGGTTTTGTTTTGGGCTGGGATGAAGAAAGATGTAGCAAAATTTGTTTCTCAATGTTTAGTTTGTTAGCAAGTTAAAGCTGAGAAAAGGATGCCAGGTGGTTTACTTCGTCATTTGGAGGTTCCACAGTGAAAGTGGGAGAGCGTCTCTATGGATTTCATAGATGGTTTACCTAGATCGAAGAAAGGCAACACTAGTATCTGTGTTCTGGTGGATAGACTCACTAAGAGCGCCCATTTCATTCCATTTAAGAATAAGAGGATGGCATCATGTTTGGCAGCAATTTATGTTCATGAGATAGTCCGTCTTCATGGACCACCTTCCAGTATTATGAGCGATCGTGACCCTAACTTCACTAGTGAATTTTGGAGAAGCTTGCAAGAAGCATTAGGTATATAGTTGTGTTTGAGCATTGCTTATCATCCTCAGACCGATGGGTAAACGGAGAGGGTGAAAATAATTCTTGAGTATCTTTGAAGGCTGTGTATTTTAGACTTCGGAGGGACTTAGTAAAAGCATCTTTCTTTAGTAGAGTTCGCCTACAACAACAGTTATCAAGCCAGCATCGGCATGGCACCCTTCGAAGCATTGTACGGACGACCCTGTAGGTCACCAACTTGTCAGTGGGAATCTACAGAAAGACTATTATTGGACCTGACATGATTCGAGAAACGTCCGAGAAAATTGATCTTATTCGACGGCGAATGAAGACAACTCAAGGTAGGCAAAAATCCTATGCAGACAAGAGAAGGACTGACATCGAATTCGAAGTGGGAGACTTAGTTATTTATCAAAGTATCACCTCTGAGGAATGTGGTCGCTTCGGATCAGTAGGGAACTTGGCACCTATGTTTGTGGGACCATTTCCTAAAACCGAAAGAATTGGCCAAATGACCAATAGAGTAAAGCTTCCAGAAAATCTATCCACTGTTCATGATGTTTTCCATGTTTCTCATCTGTGGAAGTGTTTGCATGACACTGCGGAAGTTGTTGAGCAAACCATATTGGAAGAAATGGAAGTAAAGTGTGAGGTAATAGTCAAACGAGTCCCTACCCGTATTCTTGGATCAGAAGTTAAAAAGCTAAGCAATAACGAAATCAAGCTGATATAGGTTCAATGGGGAGATAACCCAGAGGATGAAACGTGGGAGACCGAAGGCAATATTCGTGCTTCATACCGTTTTCATTTCGAGGGTATGTTATTAACTCCTTTTCCAAAGTTTTGTCTATGCTTGCTTCTATAATTTGAGTACGTCCTATTAATAGTGTTTTTGAACTTTTGATTGGAATCCTATGGATGTAAACATGTGTTTGAGACATGTTATGTTTGATGGATGAAAATGGATGCAAGTGTTTGCTAATGGTTTCCTGTGGATGCATATACACACACATTAGGCACTAGATCGGCTCAATTACTCTCATATTGCATATGAATGTGTGCATTTTTCTTTCCTTTTAATGGATGAAAATGGGTGTTTTAGCATATGGATGTTGCGTTTGGATGAATGAGTATGCACACATATAAAACTTACATGTTATAGTAGGATTATTTGCATACATATTGGATTCATGGCACCAACATACATTGCATTAAGGAGGTCGACTGAATCAGTAGACAACCTAATCTTCGCATTAGTATTGAGACACATACACACACCTTTGCATATATTTATATAAGCATTAGAAATCTTTAAGGACAATGGATGCTAGTTATTGATGACCGAGTAGATGGGTGATGGATGGTAGGATCTACATTTTTCTCAACATAGAGAATTCAGGACAAAATCCTTTAAGTAGGGGGGAAATTACATTATTATGCAAATTACATGTCTATGACAATGTGTGTGTGTGTATATGTTTGTGTGTGTGTGTGTGTTTATGCCAGTTATGTTAGAATAATCACTATTGTCGTCTTCCCATCACCTTTCCCTTTTGATTGATCATGACTAGGCTACTTTCTAGCCTAAGGCATGCCGCCAAAATTATGCGAATGCGTTAGTTATGGAACAGGGGAAAATATTAGAATTAGCATAACTTGGTTAATGAAGTGAATATGGACATATAATTCACTATGATCATAATTAGGGAAAAAGGGGCATGAAACCTATAACCTATAATGACATAGGTAAAATTGGATAAGAATGAAATGCCTAGGTTTACAACTAGAAATTGTAATTGCACTTATGACACGAGGTTAGGCTACACTAGTGGTGGAAGTCTGCCCGGACCTGACCGGCATATCTAGCAACCACTAACGTTGAACCTAATGTGAGAGATCTAAGTGCGCAAATACGAGATGGGCTAGGACACGAGATTTGGCCCAACTTGTGGAATAAGTCTGCCCGAACCCGACCGGCATATCCAGCATCCACAAGCTGTAGGCCTAATGTGGGAGGTCTAGCCCAATATAAACCATAAATGGACATGGTAATGAATTGAAATACTTAACATAGTTGAATCCATAGGGATTGTGTGAATATAAATGGGGGTTAAGTACACTTGGTTAAACAATGGAAGGGTTAAGTTAGCATATCTGAGTTGGTGGGTAATATTTGATATAGGCCCACGAGACTTAACCGATTGGGGGTTATGTATTAATGACACCTATAGGTGAGCATAACCGGTAGAAATATTGGGGTTATATAAGTAAGACACCTTTTAGGGTATGTACAACCTTTGAAAACCTAGTGGGCGATACAAGACAAGGTGGAGAGCTTGTATCATATTATGTGGGACCCGTTTCAGTCAGTAACCCGGAGTAGATATTGAATAGAATACTCCGAACTAGGTCGCATAAGGGGCACACTTAATGAACTGATTGTAAGAGATCCAAACGTGGAGGACACCGTGGGCGGCGCAAACCGACCGGACCATGTGTGTGCATGAGCCGGGCAGAAGGGGATAAACGACTGTGACACCTGTAGATATGGGGCTGTGCATATATGCGGAGGGTTGCCACTTTAGGACGTGATAAATCCTACGGTGGGTCTGGCACAGAGTATCTACACCGATTAGGGAACCGATTGATTAGTGTAGTAGTTAGGGTACATTTGGAAGTATACCTAAGTCTACCACCTAATAGTGGAAGGGATCATCCCATTCTTGATATACTAGTATTAGTGCAGAGTAATCATTAGGAAAGCGTATTCATCCTATCCTGCTTACCTTGCCATACCTGCCTTTATGTAGTTATCTCTCTCTTATCCACTTTATATGCCTATTGAAACGACCCGAAATTCCCCGATAAGGAAACCACGGATTGTATTGAGAACACGACGAATCAGAACGCAAACAGAAGAACATTTCATTGTATATTACAACAATTCCATCAGAATACAAGAATATTCAGAGTATGAATAAATATTACACATTATAAAATATCAAAGATTACAATACATTACATAGCAGCGGAAAAATAATACAAAACACAACTAGAAGTAATACACGGATACAGAGCTTTCCGAGTATCATTCCAGCTGTAAATCAGGATCCTGTGAACATAAATCTACAAAAACCAAAACTACTAGGTTAAAACAATAAACTCCAGGTCAGTCATGTGACTGGTGTGAGAACTAAAACAGTTATTAATCTTTATTTTAAAGCTAGGTAAATCAAGGGACCACGCCGTATAACATAGAAGGGGTTTCCTCCCAAGAATACCAGTGCATAAAACAACAGCGCAATGCTAAATAAGGAAAATGAAGCTATTATAAGAACCTGGTCCCATCACACAATGCAACACAAGCCGAAGGATAGGGTTTTTACCTTATAATAGCCAAAGAATGCTTGGTACGCTAAATTTCATGTTTTAATTCTTAATCAGACTCCATCCGTAAATTAGTAAGAGAACGACTCCCTAAGTATTAACCCCGAAGGCCGAAACCAACATCAGACTATTACCCAGGAAACCACCCATCTTAGCTCATTTCCAGTTAGTTTCTGATTTTATGTACAATCATAAATATCAATCATAGGCGACATGAGTGTCCCATGCCACTATGTCGCCATATATAGGTTTACAATCAAAACCGCACATATCGTATTTGGAAATTGGATTTCCATCTGTGAACTGAGGCAAGGGATCGTCCTCTACTGATTCGAGACTCTCTAGCCCGAGCCTCAGGACAAGTACTCAGTCAAGCCACTTGGAGCGACAGGGCCGGGCCACTGATGTGAATTAAACTTAAATCATGAACACTGCGTTTCCCCGCCCTTTGAGGCATAAATGAGCCAACCACTACAACAAAATGACCCTATTACAAAGGTGGAACACGGTTGTAATATACATTTTACAATGGTGGGCAAACCCTCATGTATTAAGAAGTTGTAATAGACTAATATCTTTTACAACTTTTTTGCACTGTTGCAACACCGTTGTAATATGTATATTTTACAACTTTTTTCCACCGTTGTAATAAACTTTATTACAACAGTTATGCACCGTTGTAATAAAATCTTCTACAACTGTTATGCACCATTGTGAGTGACATTTGAATTTAAAAAAATAAACATCTTTTGCAATTGAAAAGAACAATACACTAAATATAGCAATAATCCGTAAGAAAATACGATATTACAGTTATTTGCAAACTAATTTATTAAAATACTCCAATATTCGGTATTACAAACAATAAGTTTTAGACAACATTTCGTACATTATTACGTACTTGACCGTTACAAAACAACTTAGTACAAGCACAAGTTATCCACAAAAAATTGCATATCCTATGGGAGTACGCCATCATCCATAATCTACTACAACAGTTGTGTACAAGTTACCTGAAACTTTACACCATAATGTCCTTATGTTCCAGTAATACATTTTTACACTCCATAGGGAGAAAAACTGTAGAAATACCCACATCATGCTTGTTGAGGCAACAATAATATATCCAATCATGGAACCCCACATAGCATTGCATACTGTTCTAAGGCACAAATTATAACATCTCCAGGCCCTAAAATAAACAACATGATTAAGACAACCAATGCAACTTTATCAATGAAAATACAATATACAACAGCTTGAATGAACTCAAGCACGATTTTTGGCAACAACGACATCATCGATCAAGGCCAAGCATTCGGCATCAAAAATTAAAAAGGGAACCCAAAATCACAAACAACAGAAGGCAACAATTTATGCAAATCAGGGCCATGTTTTTAGGGCTAAGAATCACAAATCAGATTAGCGGAAAAAGTGGGATTCCTAACAAGTTAAATTTACTTAAAACTCAAATTAATCGTGAGCTAAATACTTATCCCACACAGCGATGGTCTGAGGCAAAAATGGTTGCTTTGATTTGCGATGGGCAAGCTTCGACGTTGGTGGGTTCGGTGAGGATCTTATTCACTGTTGTTGCTGCAGAGTGCAGCTTTGAAACATGCGATAGAAGTTCCAATTTGAGGAAAGCGATGAGGGCTGAGGACATCTCTGAATTTGGGAACAGGGAGTTTCGGTTGACAATTAATGAAAGGATGAGGAAGGGTTGCGATTTCAAGGCGGTGGCAGAGGCTTTGCTGATCGGCGGTGGCAGAGGATTTGATGACCGGCGGCGGCTTCAGGTGGCTCTGGCATCGGTTGGTGGGCGAGGATCGATGAAACGTTGGATGAAGGAGGCGCCGGATTTAGGAGGAGCCCAATTCGATTTAGGGGAACAGATTTGAGAGGAAAACGAAAGGGTATGGGATTGGAAATTATGAAGGACGTTGAAGGGTTCGATATAAAACTAAATATAAAAATAAGTGCTGGAAGCGGTTGGAAGTTTACGGAGGCAATTTTGATTTTGCATTGGAGCCAAAAATTTCGTACAGTGGGAAACTTTTGAGATTTTGTCCAGTTGCTTTGAAAATTGTTTAGAATGATAACTTAAGTACTATGTTGGAGATATATGTAGACAAAAATTACCAATACAAAGGAAAGTGTCTTATTGATCCCATCATTTAACTATTATTTTGAAAGTTATTTAATATTATCAATTAAATATTGTGCAGTAACTATTTATTGAACTTTTATTATATTTAGAGATATTCACATCATTGAAATTTAAATATTAAATGTTAAATAGCAATTACTGATTAATAGTATTTATTGGTTATTAATATTTTTGATTAATAATCAAGTATTATTACTTGGTTATAATTATGGATTTCTTGAGAATTTATAAGTAAAAATTTATATCAAATTTAAAGTTATAATTGAATTCCAATTATTAAAAGTTAATTATTATGTAAACGTTATTGATTATATACTATTAAATATTTAATAGTAATTTTTAAAAAGTAACTATTATTTATTAATCATCAATTAAGCGGTTTTTATCTAATCTAATAGTAATTAGTATTAATTTGTGAATTTATTATTGAATATGAATTATTCTTAAATGTTAATAATACTAATTATTAAATATAAGTTGTTATTAATATTTAATAGGTCTCTAGTACAAGAAATAGAAAAAGGGTTACTAAAAATAAGTTTAAACAACTTTCTAGTTTAACTATTAATTATCAGAAATTAATTAATATATATTAGTTATTACAACATACAAAATAGAAAAGTTGTGATACATATGTTTATTAAAACAGTGATTTTTTTCACAGTTGTAAAAAACATTTATTACAACAATGCGTTTTGCATAGTTGTAAAAAAACATTTATTACAACTGTGCATTTTGCACCGTTGTAAAATTAAAGTTGTAATATGGCGTTTTTGTTGTAGTGAACGAATGACTCCATCGGCTTCACATAGTCACCAATATATCTGAGGCGCCTCGCAACAACAACAACCGCATAAGTCAAACTCGTCAGGGCATGTAAAACCACTAACGCCACTTCTAACTAGAAAGAAACGCATGTCCCCCCTGAGGTCCTCTCTCGTTTCTGGTTCACAACCGGGGTGTGAGGCTCGCGAATCCACGCTACACAAAGCTATGCCACACAGGCCGTGCTTTGATCATCAGCCACAAGGCTTTGCTTTTCAACAGAAGCCTTGATCATTTGCCACTTAGGCATGCCACACAGGCAATTCACTCCATGCAATGGATACCCACCAATATATAACCCCTGAGCTCGTACGTCTCAGAGAAGGGCGTTAAGCAAGAGAATAAATTCTCGGCCGCCAAACAGATATATATTTAATAGAAATCAATCACACAGAATAAAATCCAATGTAAGACACACAGTCCATTTACAAGTTTGTTCTGGGTCTGAACAAAACCGGAGGCACCTAGTACCTCGCATATCCATCGATCTCCAAGTACGTCTGGACGACCACTAACTGATTCCCTCCTCTTGGGTGTACGGCCCAATCAAGATCATCAGTAATCACCCAAATGAAGTGAAGACCTCCGGTCTTCAACCACCATCTTCATCTTCGACTTATCGTCGTGTCAGTTATTCAGAATGGGATAAACCGGTCTTTCTGAATAACTCGCGTATATAATAAACAAATGTTACACAAACATAACACACGCCTCATTCCAATTCATCAGTCACTAACCGTAAATTAGTAAGGGAACTATTCCCCAAATATTAACCCCGAAGGCCGAAACCAACATCAGATCAATACCCAGGAAACCATTCATCTTAGCCAACCCACAGTTAGTTTCTAAATTTCACATTCTTAGGGAAAGGTTCCCATTAATTTTATCAAAGATAAATTCTTTAAATTTATTCTTTAATCTTCTTTGAATATCAATTCAAACTAGTCGGGATTAGCAAACCACACCGAAGTAATTATTTATTTTATTTCCCAATCCCAACCTATTCATCCCATGATGTAAAACTGGTCATACTTCATATCTAACACCATGGTGTTATCGGTAAATTCAATTACCATTTCACGTTCAAATCTAATTAAAGATTTAACTATCGCCTGGAGCAAAACTGGTTGTACTCCATTCTCGATCATTTCAATCTAATTTCATTAAAACTCCACTTGGTTTTAATCTTCCTGTCTTTAACTGGATTAAAGAATCAATGTCATTTAAAACACGATTCATGATAAACCCAAAATCACATTCCATTAATTGTCGGGTAAAACAACAAGTGTTATTTAAAACACTATTCACGATAAACCCAAAAATCAATTCCAATTCAATTCCAACTAAATACCATTTAATTGGTACACTTCATTAAATCTAAATAAAAAGATTTAATCTCTTTCTCAACTAGGTTTAAGAACAGTGTTACTGAAAACACCATTCACATTAAACCCAAATCATATTTGATATTAAATACAAGGCTCTGAATAGAAAATATACCGGCTTATATTCAATATCAAATTCTACGACCAACAAATATCGTATTGGAAATAACGATACAAATATATCTTTCAAATTCCCATAACAATATTTGTATCATCACGAAATCCAACATCGAAATATTCCAAAGACAATTTCGATTCAAATCCATTCCAATTCAATTATTGGAAATTCTGGTTACTTTCAAAACCGTTTCAAATCCACTTTATTTATTTTAAAAATAAATAGAATTATAATTCTAGTTCAAAACTAGTTAATTTTGATAAAAAACTATTTTTATCTTTTCAAATACAGAAATTTTCATCCCAATTCTTCACAAATTATTTCTTATGATTTTACATAATTTATTGATATTTTTAATAATTTTATCACGGCCCGTACAGTCGATTTCCATCAACAGCCATCGATCTTTGCTAAATTTGATTTGGACATAATTCCAAATTCAACCATTAGATTTTAAATCTCTAATGTTCTTTAGAAAGATCTTTTTGATACGAACCCAATGGTTCTGGTTTTAGGAGAATCTGACGGTCGGATCTCCCGCAATATCCATTCGAAGTCAATGGTTGAAATTCGCGAACTGCCGCAGCGCGACGCGTTCTATTCAGGCCATTATATAATATATATATATATATATATATATATATTATATTTCATCGATTTCCTTTCAAAACGTATTATATAAATCGTTTTAAATTCGTTTTCAAAAATGATTTCAACTTCATATTCAATTTTGAATCAAAATTGAATATTCCACATCATCGATATACAAATGATAATACTTTCAAAACGTTAAATTTTGAAATCACTTTCTTTTCTATATTCATTATAAAAATGAATAAAATCGATATAAATATCGTTCACGTCAAAATGGCGTCAATCTAATCAACACGGATTTTATTCAACACATGAATGTTTATTTTATTCAACACATGAATATTTATTCTATTCAACACATGAATATTTATTCTATTCAACACATGAATATATATTTTCAATTCAACACATGAATTTATTTTCTGAATTGGAATAAGGCCCAATCAATTACCATATAATGTTAATTATATGGAATTTCTACAACAAATGTATATAATAACAACGATAAATAATCAACCATCATCCAGAGTGCACCACACAACTACATAAGCATTAAATATAAATAATTAACGCTTACACGGTCTGTCAATCCATCGATTGACATACAACTAAACAATCGGGATTAGTGTACGTCAAACCTCATCCCAATACCCGTGTGGGGTTTCAAATCAACAAACACAGATTTTATTTGTGCAGTTGGGCGATGTGTAAAATTTATCGTCCCAATCAATATCAATCAAATCAGCGTATATGAACAAATCATCCGATTTGTTTATATATATTTATTTTATATAAACATTAAAAATTATATTTTTAACTATAAAATATTTTCCACTATAAAATATTTTACTTCATTCCACATCACATAATCAAATTTCACTACACAACAATCAAACAAACAAGTCATCCATGGTCTGTGGACGACGGGTGTCGGGTGCTGCTAAGCACCGTCTGCATCCTAGTATATATTTCAACTAGAAATTAAAATAAAAGTGAGGAGTTCTCACCGAGAGTTCCACTCCTCCATTCTTTATTTCTGAATGGTCTGGATTCTGTTTTGATTACCGTCGGTTCCATCGCAATCTATATTACTCTGCCCAAAGTAAAAATCACATTTTTATTATGATGGTCATATTATAAAAATTTCATTTTTATCTCAACTCTTTATATATAAAAATCGTATTTTTATATCGCTACTCAAACAATAGAAATTATCTTTTTATCTATTCAACATCTTTATAAAAATCATATTTTTGCACTGCTACTATATAGATAAAAATTCTATTTTTATACCACTAGTGTATAGATAAAAATTCTATTGTTATCTCGCTAGTAATATAATAAAAATTATATTTTTATTACTCTACATAAATAAAAATCATATTTTTATTCTTCCTATGATATAAAATTCATATTTTTATTTATATTCATATATAAAAAAAATTCTATCTTTTCTAATTCTATTTCAAATACAGTAGAACTGATTTTATAAATTGTATTATACCTGAAAAACTGAGTTTATTAAAAACAATAGCATAAAAAAATGAAATAACAAGAAAAAGACTAAACAATCACTGATGTCGATCTGCCGGGGGAGTTTGGGGCTCGTCGGGGTTCACAGGTGGCGGGGGAACCTCGGTTGGCCAACGGTGGTTGTGCAGGAGGCGGAGGTGCGGCACTCGAGATCTGTGTTGGTGGAGTGGGGACTGGCGGCCGGTGTGGGTGGGTTTGGAGACCGCGGTCGACTTTAGAAGGGGAGGGAAAGGAGCAGCAAGCGAAGGAGGGAGGGGGGTCGGTGGCGCTAGTGGTGGCGATCGCCAGATGTGGCGGTGCGTCGAACGAGATGTCAGGGTTTTTTTTCTGTTTCCTGAATCGGGTTTCTAATGAGAAGGAAAAAAGGGGGCGTTGAATTTGGATGAAGGGTGGGAGGGTTTATTTATTTAATTTATTATTTAATTAAATCCAAAAAGCCACTTTTTCATATGAACTCCAAACGAAGCCCAACGACTATTGCCCCTAGCTAATTACCCCCATTCTGAACACAATGGGATATGTCCCGCAAGATGATTCGACAGTTTCGATCAGTTTCCGTCAAATTCAAAATATAAATAAATAGAACGGTCAATATTAGTTTTAACGTACATTTTAATTTACCGGGCCACATACGGACTTCTAAAATTCTAGAAAAATTATTTCTAGCTTCGTATTGACTGATACGGTCGTAACAAAACTGATTTCGTCAAATTCTGAGACCATTTGAAAATTGGTTATTTTCCGGTCGATCGAAATTGACTAAAACTGTCAAAACGCGTTTTCCTTTACCACGCTCACATATTGATTCAGAAAATTACGAATTTCGAAACCTAGCAATAATTTAACATCCCGGATCCAACAAAAGTGGTTTCGTCGAAAACCGAGGTCGTTTGCAAAATCTCTATTTTAAGGGCCAGAATTCCATAGCGACTATTCTGAATTTTCAACTGGGCATATCTTTTTATTCCCGCTATGAAATTTTAATTTTTCGGATTTGTTGGAAAGGTATTCTCAATTAGATTCTAATATTTTTGGTTTCGCTAAAATCCGGTTTATTTTGAATCCTGTACATTCATTTAAACTTTGAAATCGAAATTTCAAACTAAAGCGCCATTTTCAATTCCTTTTATAATTTAAAATAAATATTTATATTCTAACGACGATCTATATAAATATATACTTTCTATTTCTATTCAAAATAAATTTCTCATCGTTATTATTTAAAATAGTTCATTTTAAATAATCAAAATTCATCAAAATTGCCAAAATAAAAATTTTAAATTGGCTCGGATTTCCGGGTTATTACACCTATCATGCTACTTTTATTTATTTTCTTACAAAAAGTAACTGGACTCGCCAGACTTTATGTCTGACCTTTTTTTGTTTCCTCTTCTTTCTTCCGTTCCCCCCTGTTCTCAGGGTAGGAACACTCAGGCTTAACCATGATTCTGCTTACTTCCGCTGGAGCGACTGATATGTATGGCTCAGGCCCCTATACCTGTTGCTATGGCTATATTTTGTTTTTTGGGAATTTTATTTCTTTTATGTACTCTGATAATTTTGAACTACAAGACAGTAGCTTTTATATTTTAATGGTCGTTTTTATTTCAGACATGTGATGTTTTTGGACCACGGTATTTTATGATAAATAAAGTTTTTATTCCGCTGTTATTTTATATGTTTATCTCGTAAAATTTCTGTATTGTTTACTTATAACGCTTCACGAAACTTAATGCATTCCCTTTGTGAGTGACATTAACAGATGTGGGTTGTCACAACAGTATACACCAACGCATGTGGTACAAGGCTTGGTGCTGTTTTGATGCAAGAGGGAATAGTAGTATGTTATCGAAGTGGAAAGTAAAGAGTTCATGAGAAGTACAACCATACCATGACTTAGAGTTTGCTACCATAGTATTCGCGCTCAAGATTTGGCATTATTATCTACTTGGAGAGAAGTTCGATTTGTATGTCGATCATAAATCTCTCATGTACTTATTCTCGCAGAAGGATCTCAATTTGAGGCAACAAAGATGGATGGAGTTCCTAGCATCCTATGACTTTGATATTGCTTATACCCCTAGCAAGGGTAATGTGGTGGCGGATGCACTGAGTAGGCAGAGGATGACTTTGAGACCACTATTCATAGAGAGGCAGAGCTTGGAGTATATATTGACCTTTGATTTTAGGCCGTCTACGGATCTTATACCTGGTTTGCTGCCATCGTTAGAGGTGCGACCTACTGTTATGGATCAGATAGGAACTTTGCAGCGAGAGGACCCACAGATAGCAGACATCTTGGATAGGCTCAGTAGAGGAGAGACTTCTAGTCACCTCAGTAGATAATCCACAAATGATAGTGGGTGGTAGCGACGAGGTGAAAGGCTTCGTGTTCCCCAAGTTGGGAATCGCTGAAGATAGTCCCCGAGGAAGACCATCGTTCTTGGATGACTATCCATCCCGGTGGTGATAAGATGTATAGAGATATGAAAAGGGTTTTCTTTTGGGCTGGGATGGAGAAAGATGCAACGGAGTTTGTTTCTTGATGTTTAGTTTGTAGCAAGTTAAAGTTGAGCAAAAGAAGCTCGGTGGTTTACTTCATCCTTTGTAGGTCCCACCGTGGAAGTGGGAGAGCGTCTATATGGATTTCATAGATGGTTTGCCTAGATCAAGGAAAGGCAACACTAGTATTTGGGTTATAGTTAACAAGCTTACTAAGAGCGCTCATTTCTTTCTGTTAAAAGTAAAAAGGACAGCAACATGGTTGACAACAGTCTATCTTCGTGAGATAGTTCGTCTACAAGGAGTACCTTCTAGTATAGTACGTGATCGTGACCCTATATTCACTAGTGAGTTTTGGAGGAGCCTACAAGTGGCATTAGGTACACAATTGTGTTTGAGCACCACTTTTCACCCTTAGATCGATAGACAAATGGAGAGGATAAATAGAGTTCTTGAGGATCTTTTAAGACTGTGTATCCTGGACTTCGGAGGGACTGGGGAGGAGCATCTTCCTTTGGTAGGGTTTACATACAACAATAGTTATTAAGCTAGTATTGGCATGAAACCACTCGAGGCATTGTATGGACGACCTTGTAGATCACCAACTTGTTGGTGGGAGTCTACAGAAAGGCTTCTACTTGGGCCTGAGATGATTAGAGAAAATTCAGAGAAGATTGATCTTATTCGCAAATTCATGAAGACAGCTCATGACAGCCAGAAGGCATACACAGATAAGAGAAGAACTGGTATTGAGTTCGAGGTGGGAGACATGGTTTT
This sequence comes from Allium sativum, assembly GCA_030737875.1. Taxonomy (NCBI): domain Eukaryota; kingdom Viridiplantae; phylum Streptophyta; class Magnoliopsida; order Asparagales; family Amaryllidaceae; genus Allium; species Allium sativum. Next base: position 663,213,311 of record CM060913.1, read on the forward strand.
CATTAAGGTATCACCTTTAAGGAATGTGGTTCTCTTTGGATCTGTAGGGAAATTAGCGCCAAGGTTTGTAGGGCCATTTCCCATAATAGAAAGGATTGTCCAAATGGCCTATATAGTAAAGCTACTATAGAGATTGATGGGTGTTCATGATGCTTTCCATGTTTCTCATTTATGGAAGTGCCTGCATGATACCGTAGAAGTAGTTGAGAGTATGCTTGAGGAAGTAGAGGTGGAACGGGAGGCGACAGTTAGACGAGTTCCTACCCGTATTCTTGGATTGGAGGTTAAGAAGCTACGCAACCAAGAGGTCAAGTTGATGAAAGTTCAATGGGGAGATGACCAAGAGGATGCAACTTGGGAAACCTAAAACAAGATTCGCGCTTCGTTCCCTTTTCTTTTCAAGGGTATGTTCTTAACTTCTTTTTCCAAAGCTTTTATTCGTACTTGCTTTTATCATTCAGGTATAACATGTTGATCGAATGGTCAACCTTTAGGTAGGGAACCAATGGATGTAAACATGTGTTTGAGACATGTTATGTTTGATGGGTGCAAGTGGATGCAATTGTTTGTTATTGGTTGATCGTGGATGCATATACACATACATTAGGCACTAGATCGGCTCAATCACTCTCATACTACATATGGATGCATGTACATTTTCTCTCTCTTTTATGGATGGAAATGGATGCATCATCATGTTGATGTTGCATTTGGATGAATGATTGTGAACCCATATAGAACTTACATGTTGTACTAGGATTATTTACATACATGTTGGATTCATGGCACTAACATACATTGAATTAACGAGGTCGACTGAATCAGTAGATCGCCTGATCTTTCGCATTAGTATAGGGACATATATACACACACACCTTTTTCATATTTTCATATAAGCATTAGAAATCTTTTAAGGACAATGGATGCCTGTGATTAGATGAGTAGATGGATGATGTTAGGGTATACATTCTTCTTAGAGATTTTGGGGAAGAAAATCCTTTAAGTAGGGGAGAATGTAACACCCCGTAATTTTAAAAGGCAACATAATGATAAACCAAATAATACTTAATTAAATATTGGGAATTAAGTAAAACGGATTGCGCCATTGCGTTCGTCTCGGAGTTCTGCTTAAGATAGACTCTGAGTTTCGGAAATCGGACATCGTATGAAGAAGATATAAAAGTTTGAAGTTTATTTACACATAAGCCAATTATATATAAACAAATCAATTCCAGAAAACCAAAACCAGAAGGAGGAAAGGAGCGGGAAATCGGCCCGTCAGGGGTCGACCCCATGCCCCTTGTGTGTCGACCCATGGGTCGATCGCTACAAGGGGGTGTCGACCCTTAGGTCGAACCCGGGGTCGACCCCACCTTGATCTAGGGCTGATCCATTCTATGAACGTGGACTAGTTTTATGACCAGATTCGTTGACTGTAGGCTATGAATAGGACCTCATTTCTATTATTTTTTATTCATAAGAAACAATGAAGACAACGAGGTGCTTCCCTAACTCAGATTAAATTATCCTATCCTTCTGCAACAACAACTTATAAGCATACAAGAATCTCTACTGCAACTTCAACAATCAGTTCGCTGTTCTTTAGATCCAGTCACTGTGATTTCATGTTATTTTTAGATAAAAACATTTAAATAGTAATCTTGACATGTTTATAAGTTGGATCTAAACCTATGCCTGTTAGTAACTTGAATCATAACTAAACAGATCTTCCACTACTTGTACACCTAATCTACTGTTTAGTTCTCATATGTCCATTTCTGATTGTAACACCCCACCTCCGCCAGGGTCACTCTTGCAAGTACACTGGCTTTGGAGGGGTGTTGGACAAGGTAAACATGCATGAAGATATCACAAGACAGAACATATGAGTAAAACAGAGTAAATAAAGCAGCGGATAAAATTACTATTTCAAAACCATGGTCAAGTTACAACAAAGTACTTAGTCATCATTTTCCAACAAAACAAAGTCTAGAAAACATAAACTGAAAAATAACGTAAGTAAAGTATTCCCCAAAGATAACAGTAGTGTCACCATATCAAGGCTTAAGTCCGAACCGTACATGAGCTATCAGAGAAGCACGCCAAAGATCCAAGTTAGGCGCTAATGTTCCCACCCTGAGAACCTGGGGGGGGGGGGGGGGGGGAGGGGAACGGAAGAAAAGAGGCGAAAGGAAAACAGGTCAGTCAAAAAACTAGTAAATCCTACCTACTATTAGTATAAAAACTAATAAAGTTAACTGGACATGTAAAACAGAGATGAAACATAGGGTGATAACTGGCATGGTGAAAAGTTAACAAGATAGATCAAGTGTGGCATCGCATATACATGGTTAAGTTGCACCAGCTGTACTAGTATTCTAATCCATGTCAAGTATAAACAAGAAATGATCCCTTGGCCCAAAGTTGGCCCAACATCATGAGGTGACCTAAATCAATGTCCAACTACTCGGTCTAGTCGATCGGCTCCCTATAAGTCTAACTCGTCGTGTATCGGTGTCATATGGCCTAATCATGGAATGTAGTTAACTGTGCAAGGTCCACCCTAGGGTGTATCCAGCCCTAAGGTGTAAACCACAGACACAATTCAAGCACGCACAGTCTAAACCTACTGGTGCCCATGTTCAACTCCGGACTTAATGTGCACGACCATGGTCCGCCTGAACAACCGGTGCACCATTCAGCCGTCTCTTTTGGTCTCTTACAATCAGTCCAGTAATCATACCCCACCCTAGCCTAGTCCAGGGTATCCAGATACTCCCAAGTGGGTTACTGCTGAAAAGGACCACGTAACTAGGATTTCAAGCGGGTTAAGTGTGGTTAACCCTATCCTAACCATGTATTGAGTTGGTCAAGTGTATCCAAGCAGTTCATGACTTAACCCTATCAATACATCGTGTTTAATTGGTTAAGTATTCAAGTAGTCCATGACTTAACCCTACCAACCCATCGTGTTTAATTGGTTAAGTATTCAAGTGGTCCATGACTTAACCCTACCATGTGGCATTAATTAACTTAATGCACCCCAACCTCTCACATTAGACTTTGTTGTGGTTACTAGTTAAGCCGGGCGGGTCCGGGTAGCTTTACACCACAACCTAGTCTAACCTCGTGTTTTAAGTGCGAAGTGACCAACTACTCACATTGGGTCCTATTGTTTGTAGCCACTAGTTAAGCCGGTCGGTTCCGGGTAGATTTATGCTACAAACTCAACCCAACCTCGTGTTGGCCACTTTCATGTTTTCTACATGTCATGTCCACGTTCATGTTTTCAAGCATAATCACATGTCATATTTTCAAGTTATGTTTCATGTCATTTAAGTTTACCCATAACGTAACCCCATCGCACGTAAGTTCGCATCAACACAAATAGATCAAAAGGGGGAACATAAGAATATGACAAGATGGCAAAGGCTATCGCAAGTTAAACATGGTGATACTTGAGGAAAAGGTGTTCAACATACTAGCATATGGCCTCAACACGTATGATAGCATAAAAGGTGACTTGGCCTCAAACATATCAAATAGCATAAGGGTGCTTTGGCCTCAAGCATGCATAATAGCATAAGGGTGATTTGGCCACAAGCATGCATAATAGCATAAGGGTGATTTGGCCACAAGCATGCATAATAGCATAAGGGTGATTTGGCCACAAGCATGCATGATAGCATAATTATCAAATAGGGTGGTAACATGGTAATAGTTGACATAGGGTGACAATCCTAACTTGTGCATAGCAAATAGGTTCAATATCATCATATGCATGTTAAGGAACATGAGGGGTTAAGGTTTGTTAACATGCATAAGCCATAATCCATTTCATAGCATTTTTCCCAAAAGTCAACATGAACGGTACTAGGTTCATGATAGGTCCACAATCATAGATCAAGAGAGGCATGACTAGATCTATGCATACAATGATAGGTTCAAGGAAAATATTGCACTAAGGTCCAATTCCAAAATACACATGTATGGCATTAAACTTAGTAAATAGGGTGATAAACTTGTGATTAGCATATAGGTCCATCATGGCAAGTTAATATCAAGGTCATGAGGGTTTCTATGTTGCATTTATGCACAATCACCACATAAAGCTCATAGCTTTCCACCCAAAAGTCAACATAAATGGTACTAGATTCATGATAGGTAAACATTAGGTCCACAAACATAGATCAAAAGAGTTATGAATGAATCTATGCATGAAATCCAAGGCAAGCATAACACAAAAGTCTCATTTCAACTTGCTACATGTCATATTAAGTTCATAGTTTAGATCTAAGAGTAGAGTAGGGCTTACAAAGCGTGGCTATGAGAACTAGAACAAGATAGAGACGTTGTAGAAGCTCTAGGAATGATGTAGCAACACAAATAGCCTTGAGAATAAGTAGCTCCTTTGATTTGATGAAGAAAGATGGCTCCTTTTTGCCTTAGAAGCTCTCAAGCTCTCATGAGGAAGATGGAGGTCATGATATGAAGATGGAGGCCATGATTAGGGAGCATTTTGGCATAACTTCGTTGTAGGATTGATTTATGAGGGTTTAGGCTAGGTCTTAGATCTCTTTATAGAAGTTTAGGTTAGTTTAGGCCATAGGATTAACCCTAGTTTAGATCTGAGCCATCAAATCTTGTCACAAGCCTCAAAACATGACTCAAAGGGGACAGCAGGTGCACCAGGCCAAACTGGCCCGACCACCCAGGTCGACAGGAGTGTCGACTGGGCAGTCGACACCACCTGGTGGGTGTCGACTCCCAAGTCGACTCCCCAGTCGACTTGGGGGCTGGGCGGGAAATTTTCCCGCCCAGTCTGTTTGGCTCCAGATTTGAAATTTGAACTGAATTTTGAACTTGGAATTTTCTGAAAACTTCTATGGGTCATAACTGGGTCATACGGACTCCGATTCTCAAAACTCGGACTCTATTTCGCGTATTTTTCCGAGACAAACGCAATGGCACAGCCCATTTCCCTTAATTCAGATTTTAACATTTAATTCTGTCTTGATTTACGTTATAACATGTTATTAAAAATACAGGTTGTTACACTGATATGCCTATTCTGTTATTATGCCTAAACATGTCACCATATGCCTATTCTGTTAATATGCCTATTTCTACCATAATATGCCTATTTTGATTTTGTGCCTATTTCTGTTCTCTTCTCTCCCTCCTTCCCTTTTTATTTTTATAGCTTGGCTACCTTCGAGCTAAGGCCTACCGCTGAAATATGCGAACGAATGAAATTGGGAATGGTTGGGAATGATATTTGGGCATAACTTGTATTGTAAAACATGACTGGGATTTAGAGGCATAATCTATACCTTGGTCTAAAACTTTAACTTAGGGTGTAACTTATATCATGGACTAGACTGGGTTTGGGGCATAACCTAGGATAAACGTGAAAATTGGTTAAGAATGAGCGTGCCTAGTTTACAGCAAATAGAAACTGTAAATGCACTTAGACACGAGGTTAGATTGTACTTGTGGTAGAAGCCTGCCCGGAACCACCCGGCAAATCCAACATCCACAAGCGATAAATCTAATGTGAGGAGTTTAGTTTATAAATGTATACGTAATGGTGCTGAGACACGAGGTTAAGTCCGACTTGTGGTAGAAATCTGTCGGAACCGCCCGGCATATCCAACATCCACAAGTGGTCGATTTATTGTGAGAGTTCTGGTGCATTAGCATGCATAAATGGAAAATGATAGGAACCTGTTAACTAGTAATACTTAACCTGTTTAAATCTAATTGGGTTACACGAGCCTATCAAATTGAGTAGGGTTTAAGTAAACTTGCTTAAATCAGTGCGGGGTTAAGTAAACTTGTTAAATATATGGGGGGTTATATAAACCGGACAAACTTAACCTATTTTACATGTTGGGGTTATGCAACCTTGTTAAACTGTTAGGCATAACCTGCCAAAATCCTAATAGTGGGAATACAAGCCTAGGAGGTGGCTTGTATCATCTGTTTCGGGGGACCCATATTAGTCAGTATCCCATCTTGGTATCAAACGGGGAACCCCGGACTAGGTCGGGGCCAGGGTACACTTATAAATTGATTATAAGAGGTCCATCTAAGTGAGGGTGTTGACAGCGCAGGACCCAACAGAGTCATGTGCATGCATGGGTTCGGCTTGCTCAGGAAGTTAAGATGCTGCGACATGAGTAGATATGGTTGTGCATCTTGAAAACAATGAGATTGCCACTTTAGGAAGTTATTCATCCTACTGTGGGGCCAGAAAAGGGTACCTATAGGGTAGGGAGTCGATCGATTGGGGTAGTAATTAGGGTACATCTAGTCTTACTTGTTTAGGAGCCCGTTATTACCGTTGGGGGTAACACCTGTCACTTTTGTTGGGCTACCTGTTATTATTGTTGGGGGCATAACCCGTCACTAGAAGTACACCTAAGTCTACCATCTTGTTCTTGTTGGGATCATCTTGTTCTTGTTATACTAGTATTGTGTAGAGAAAAGTATTTAGGAAGTGCAATATATATTCTGTACTGATTAATCAGTTTATCTTGCTTAGTCTGTTATACCTGCCTTATGATGTTGTTAACTCTCTCATCCAGTTTATGTACCTGTCATGATGCTTTTGCTTACTTATATGCTAAAGGTAATTGAACTCACCAGACTTTATGTCTGACCCGTTTTGTTTCCTTTTCGCTCTCTTCTTTTTTCCCCTCAGGTTCTCAGGGTAGGAATACTCAGGCTTGATTAGGATTCTCTCTTCTATTACCGCTTGTAACTGCATAGACGTACCACTTTGATTACCTGTCTACTCTGATATGGCTTTTTTTGGGGACTATGCTTATATATTATTGTACTCAGATGATTTATTATAAGGCACATACTTTAAATAAATTTAATCGGTTTTCTGCATTTCAAATTTATGTTGTAACTGGATTTGGACCATGATGTTTTCTATTTGGAAAATAAAGTTTTAAATTCCATTGTTATTTAATATCTGTTTTGTGGTGTTTCTGTTTCTGTTTACCTATAACACTTCACGAAACATAATGCATTATGTTAGAGAGTGACATTAACAGACGTGGGGTGTCATATTGAACAAAATAACTTACATAGACGAATTTCTTGACACTGTGACATTCTCCATAATATGTAACGCCCCGGAATTTCAAACCAGTAGAAGTTACCAAAAACCCCATCCATTTAAAACAAACAATGACAACAACCATTTTATTTGATAAATATACTACATCACTAAATGCATTGGATAGAATTTTAAAAAATACCACTTATCAGAGTTTGACATCTAGTTCACACGGTGTGCTTAAATATGAATTAAACACAATTACCGTAAATATACCATTGTGCAACTCTAATGAGATGGACATTGATATTCATTCCTGCACACTCGATAAATACGTTAGTACGGCTTAGGTGATAACACATGAAAGATGAACCAACACAAGATGTAATAACAAGTAATAAAAAAATATTTTATTAATAAAATAGCTGCATCACTACCACCTGTGACTGCCAACGTACCTTTATCTAATTGGGTAACCAATTAGATATAGGATAAAGCCATTGTAGTGGTTCTTCACACAAAACATTTAAAATCAATATTTTCTTCCAAAAATATTCTTTGTATCAAGTAAGGGTAAAACAATCTACAAATACTCGTTTTGAAAGATATCTATGTGTCCCTTGTAGAACTTCCTTTCAAAAGAAAAACATCTTTTAATTTAAATACCAATAAACTCCTTTGCTATAATATAGATTATAGCTCCAATCTAGTTATGAAGAAAAGGAATACTTGAAATTATTGTTTTATATAAAAATTTGTCAAAGTAATGCATTTCAATAATGCAATTATGGATATCAAACCGTAGGTATTCTATGTCTGCCCCAGTCCCCTACTAATCCATAAGTTCTTATGCAAGTCATATTGAGTCATCAATTTTCTCAATCATCAATTGTATATGTTGTTTGTTTACCCAAGCAAAATTTTTAATCAATATTGTATGTTGAAGTCATGTGCAACATTAAATTAAAACACAAGCTTAAGAAATAAGAATTTGTTTGGATGATGAGTATACTCACAGTATTCCTTGCTATCTTCATGCAAAATCTTTGTAGAACATAATATAGTACTTATCATCACCCCAAAGCAATTAAATGTCTTCCTCGAATCATCAAAATTCACAAAACTCACGCCAACCTGGTTTGTTCTCAGTTTTGACACATTTTGACTCTCTTTCACTTTGATTAGACATCCCTAATTTTGATAGTTTGTTTATAATACTATGAGGAAGCTTAAGTCCAAATTTGAGGGGATTTTGAGTAGTATACCATGGTTTTAAACTCAAAAAAGATATTACAAAGTTTCTATTGCGCTATGAAAAGTTCTGGGTAGTTTATAATAGTTTTAGACTCAAAAGATCTATTACAACGTTTTAGTTAATAAACAAAAAATATTTTATTAATAAAGCAACTGCATCACTCGATGAATACGTTAGTATGGCTTAAGTGATAACACATGAATGATGCACCAACACATGATGTAATAACAAGTAATAAACAAAAAATATTTTATTAATAAAGCAGCTGCATCACTACCACCTGTGACTGCCTACGTACCTTTATCTTATTGGGTAAACAATTAGATATAGGATCAAGCAAACGTAGTTCTTCTTTACAAAAAACATTTAAAATCAATATTTGCTTCCAAAAATACTCTTTACGTCAAGTAAGTGTAAAACACTGTGCACATACTCGTTTTGAAAGATATCTATGTATCAATTGTAGAACTTCCTTTCAAAAACTAAACATCGTATAATTTAATATTAAGAAACTCATTTGACATAAAATAGATTATAACTCCAATCTAATTATGAAGAAAAGGAATACTTGAAATTATTGTTTTACATAAAACATTTTTCAAAGTAATGCATTTCAATCATGCAATTAAGGCTATCAAGCAGTAGGTATTCTATGCCCGCCCTAGTCCCCTACTAATATTTTCTTATGTAAGTCATATTAAGTCATCAATGTTCTCAATCATCAATTATATATGTTGTTTTCTTACCCAAGCAAAGATTTCAGTCAATATAGTATGTTAATGTCATGTGCAACACTAAATTAAAACACAAGCTTAAGAATTAATAATTTGTTTAGAAGATGAGTATACTCATAGTACTCCTTGCTATCTTCATCCAAAAGCTTTTTAGAACATAATACAGTACTTATCATCACCCCAAATAAATCAAATGTCTTCCTCGAATCATCGAAATTCAAAAAACTCGCGCCAACCTAGTTTGTTCTCGGTTTTGATACGTTTTGACTCTCTTTTGCTTTGATTAAACATCCCCAATTTTGCAATTTATTTATAATACTATGAGGAAGCTTAAGTTCAAATTTGAGTGGATTTAGAGTAGCTTACCATGGTTTTATACTCAAAACAGTTATCACTGCGTTTCTGTTGTGCTATGAAAAGTTCTGGGTAGTTTATAATAGTTTTAGACTCTAAACAGCTGTTACAGCGTTTCTAGTGCACTGTGAAAAGTTCTTTGTAGTTTATAAGATGCTAAATAGATATTATAACGTTCTGGCGCGCTATTAAAACTTATGGACTCGTTAGAGTGCGATATAAATAATTCAAAGACTAGATAGCGTTTTTTGAAACGCTATGAAAAGTTCTGGCCTTGGTATATTGCTTAAATAATTAAGAGAAAAGATAGTGTTTTAGACTGCTATGAATGCTCTAAAATTCAGATTTTCAACCAGTTTTTCGGCAAAATGTTTGATGTTATTTCTCTATGATAATAATAGTTTTTGACTCCAAATTTTATACAATAAGAAACTCTTTTAGTCTACTTAATTACCATGAAAAAAACCCCTAAAAATTAATATATAAAATTCAACAATACAAGACATTTTTAATATGTCCATTTTAGGTAGATTTTTACCTGACTTTGCATCCAGTTTTCGGGTACACAAACGGTTGAATTAGAAAATGTGGCTGAAGCGTAACCTTTGAATTAGCTTTCCATATTGATAAAGAAATCGATATTTCATCAAAAATTGCAAAAGTTATGCCCAAATACCGAATGTCATTTTCAGTGATTCGAGTTCTATCATATGTTCTTAGTTTTCACAACTTTTCTTCAAAATATTAAATGAATACATGAACTTAAATAGTTTTTCTCACCTTAGAATTAAAGATTGAACTTTTATTTATTCTCTTGCCTTCTCCTAAACTTATCATCTTTATCCTATCTTATTTTTGTTTTGTGAATGCATGAAAGTAGTGAACATTTCCACCCTTTATATAGTATTTTTCAAGGCTAGTTTGGTAATTTAGTTTTGGACATTTGTCCACCTTATCTTCATGCATGCTTTAGGATTTAGTCACATGCCTCCTTAGGTGTCTTTGGATGTTTCTAGACATGGACACCTAATGTATTTATGTCTCTTTACCTTATTTACTTACAAGACATGTGTACCGTTCATTTAATGACATGTGTCCCTATCATTTTAAGCCGTTTTTCATACTCTAGAATATATACACATAAACCATTTGTATTTTATTTATATGCTATGTACATACATATATGTGGTCTTATTTTGTTACTACATTCACATGATGATCTAACAACTTTTAACAAGTAAAACGTCGTTTATCGACAAAACTGTTTTCAGTCACATTATCGATATTTCTTCGAACTACTTATCTTTGTAAACAAAAATTCAACAACATGTTTTATCCTCATTAATTTTTATTTATAAAGGGATTTAATCAAGGTTATAAAACCATTTTTATAATATTAAATACAAGATTTAAATATTTGAATAACCTCGACATTTAAATATTTACAGCCCGATGTTTCAGGTTGTTACAATCTTCCCTCCTTAAAAGGAGTTTCTTCCCTGAAATTCTATGTAGTAATTAATCATAAGAATGCCAAACATTCCACGAAGGAAGCTCTATGTATCCAGGGCAGTTTTCTTGAAAGTGTGCTTTCAAAACAATTTCATAAATCAAAATTCAGTGTTTAAGACATACACATATATTATATGATGGAACTTCTCAATTTGTGATCAACATTTTATAAATCTTGCAAGCTATTACTGCATTAGGTGTGCCATAGTTTCTTTTTATGCCTAAATTCAGGATCATGTTCATTGCAATCCACATCAATACCCAGTTTCCTCCCATGAATATACACTCAATTTGGAGTAAATTTTAGAGCCTCTCTTCTCTCTCTTTTTTCTTTATAGTTGCAGACAATGTCAAATCATCCAATAAAGACATACTCTTCTGGTGCGGTACCCATCGAAATGTACCAAAAATTCATCGTATTTCGACTCATCATCATCAAGTAAGGATGTATTCTCCATGTTGTAGTACCCATCAAAAAGTACTAGAGAGTAATCATGACACTCTTATTATAAGAATTTCCAAATAGACTTTCAAATATATTCAAATAAGTCAAACAAGTTTTATAAGAATTCCTATTATCAAAACTAAGATCATATTCATCAAAGTAGATCCAAGCCACACAATCAATTTAGGACATTTAATCCTATTGCGATCGTAATTCCCTCACTAAGTAGGGACGTACTCTACTGGCTCAATACCACGTAGAGTAATAATGCACTACCCAAGATCTATTGTCTTATACCGCACATCATCGTCGCCATCCGAAGGTAACCATCATATTGCAACCGACATTTCTATTGGCTCAATACCACAAAAATTAATAGTGCACTACCCAAGATCCATTGTCTTATACCACACATCGTCGTCACCATCTAAAGGTTCCATCTTTTATCCCACATTAGTGCTTTCAAATTACTCGATTTCCCTCAAAAACATTGTGTCGCTAGTTACGATATTTGAATTGAAAGACGTCAACCTCTTTTTTATTGTCAACAACATAGTTCCATTTGCAAAAATGTTTTGAGATAGAAAACTTTCAAAATGTCAAAATTTCAAAATGTGTATGATGTATGTATTCTAAATATTAATCTAGCTTCCAATAAGATTAACTTCGACCAAACCGACCAAGTAATCAAAAGTTACGACTAAATTGCTGAGAGATGTTTTAGAAGCTTTATGCTAACATCATCAGTGCTAAACAATTATTATATCATATTATATAATGATACAAATGTTTAAAGAGATTTTCTCACCTTGGTTTTGCACAAATGTAGTGTTCAATTTACTCATCTTGGTCTTCCTCGAGTTTATTTGCCCAAGCTCATTTAATTCCTTCCTCGACAAATTGTTATTCCATATTTCTTTTAAGCCACTTCATTGTACCATTTCAAGCTACTACATACCTCCTTCTATGTGCCACTTCATTTGTTCCTTCATTACTTTATGACTAATTATATGCACTTACAATTTTGTTAAACCTCTCTCTTTGTGGTGCTTGATAACGAATGAACACATTATTCTTATTAGTATAAACACTAAACATAAGTTAGATATGCAAAATAAATACTACTCATAACTCTAGTCAGAGGAATGGTGCCTTACCCTACTCAGCTTTATTAATTTATTTTTTAGCAAAGTCGTTTGGTTTTCAAGGTGATCGCAAACACCTTTTATTATAAATAATAATAAAATACAGAAACGTACTGGTGATTGTTAGTTGACAATCAGCTATATCGGTTTTTAAGTTGGACCATGCACAACTTACGGAGTTTATAGCGTTCTGTCCACTATACCTAAACAGGCTTACAGAACTGGAGCAAGCAAATACACTAGACTACAAAGAACAATAAAAGAATAGGAGCTTGACTAATATGCCAAGACTACTAAGTGCTAAAAGGGAATTCTTTTTCCCCATTAGCATCACCTGGTGGAATACCCATCTTTGCCACAACAAATTGCGTAGCGAGGTCTAAAACATAGTGCAGAGAGTTCTCAGAATAAAGGTAGCATCTGTCCCAGGTTGTATCATTCAGGAGTAGTACATTTCTAGTTCCATCCTCATCTTCTATAGCCAGTGCAATACCATCGCTTTCAACTTCATATAATAATCTCCTAGTTTCTCCTTTCTCAGCTACAAAAATATAATACCTATCAACTCTCGGCATGTACCTCATTTCAGATTTGGAATGAACCAACGCTTCTTCGTCTGCACTTTAAACAAAGTCTTCACCTACTCTTGAGTCATCTTTTTGAGGAATGTGCTGAGTAACCAGTGGCACATGAGCAACATTAACAGCAGGCGGAGCACAAGGTTTGGGAATCCATTGAAGGTTTGGCTTACACAGAGGGAGCCTGGTTGAAGATGGAGAGGTAGCCACACAAGAATCTAAAGTGTGACCCAAGGACTGACGTTTGGAGCAAATGTCCGGGTTCCAACTGTAACGGACATCTACATCGACATCACAGCCTTCAACAAGTGTTGCGTGCAACTTTTTAGGCAGAGGCGTCGAGGGTGTAACTTCAATTAGTGCTCTAGGATAATTAAAACTCTTCTTTTCCACCATATTTGTGTCAAAATATCTTAGCTTCCCTATAAGACTAGCCAATCAATCCAATCCGATCAGAGTCTAAAGAACTGATGGAATATTGGTGAATGTTGCCTACATAGGAATGTATAAGACTTGTTCTCTAGCATTTCCAATAGTGACACTCCAAGGTGTTATTATGAAAAATTGGCCTTCGATAATAAGTGGATCCCTCTCAAGTATACTCAATTTGTCATTTGGATTAGTGAATTTTAGATAAAACATTGAGTAAAAAAACTGGACGTGCAATTTACCTCTCATTCTCCAGTATTTATTACATTGTTCATGAACCACATGATATGGTGGAGAAGGTCCAAGGAATAATCTGACAAGGTGATCTGACCAGTACTCAGCCCCAACTTGTCTCACATTGATTGGCATAACATTGCGCCCGTCAACAATAACAATTTCAAAGTTCTACTTCAAGGAGTATTCTCCCGCAGCCATGGGAAGCCAAGAGAAAAGCGAGGTCCATCTCGGTAGCATAGGACTAGCTACAGGGGGTGTCTCAACATTTGGAAGTACCAATAACAGGTGTGTTCGTAGAGGCATTCAACTAAACATTAGGTAGGCACTAGACCAAATCGGGAATCTCAACCCTAGCTACAAGTACACCATCCGACACAATACTTTCAGTATCTACACCAGCCTTAACCGATATTGTTTCAATAACAGGAGCCCCAATAACAAGCAACACCAGATTCATCCAGCTGGTTCCCACATTGGCCGAAAGTAAAAAGGAAAGGTGGGTAGCATAAGTGTACCAGTTAGATCAGAGAGAGGTGACATGATCTCAGAAATGGAAGCCAAGAGAGCCGCAAGGAGGTTAGCCGAAGGTACACACGAATTGGATCTGGAAATTGGAGGATCTATGTTGAAAGCTCTACCAGAACACATTCGTGAGGTTAGGCTAAAGGGCTTGGACGGCAGGGAGGTGGAGCGGATCAACATGGAGGAGAAGGTGGTTGTGGGAGGATGGAGAAGACGGGCTTTACGATTACAGAACAATCACAGGGAAGGCGGCCATTTCTATTCCAAATTTTACTTTCTTTTTTCAGCTTTATTTATCAAATTAAGGTAACTTAATTTTAAAATTTCTAGGATGATTTTCTTATCTTAGGTGAAATATTTATTTAGGCACCTAACCTAAACTATGATACCAACTTGTAACGCCTAGGAATTTCGGACCAGTAGAAATTGCCGAAAACACAATCCATTTAAAACATATAATGACGTCTTCCATTTTATTTTATAAGTATACAACATAACTAAATTCATTGGATAGAATATTAATAAATACCACTTACCAAAGTTTTACATCTAATTCGCAGGGTGTGCTTAAATACGAATTAAACACAATTACCGTAAATCTACCATTGTGCAACTTTAATGAAATGGATATTGATATTCATTCCAGCACACTCAATAAATATGTTAGTATGTCTCAAGTGTTAACACATGAAAGATGCACCAACACAAGAAGTAATAACGAGTAATAAACACAAAATATTTTATTAATAAAGCAGTTGCATCACTACCACAAGTGACTGCCTACGTACCTTTATCTAATTGGGTAAGCCATTAGATGTAGGATCAAGCCAACGTAGTTCTTCTTTACACAAAACATTTAAAATCAATATTTGCTTCCAAAAATACTCTTTATTTCAAGTAAGGGTAAAACACTCTACACATACTTGTTTTGAAAGATATCAATGTATCTGTTGTAGAACTTCCCTTCAAAAGATAAACATCGTATACTTTAAATACCAAGAAACTCCTTTGCCATAAAATAGATTATAACTCCAATCAAATTATGAAGAAAAGGAATACTTGAAGTTATTGTTTTACATAAAACATTTGTCAAAGTAATGCATTTCAATAATGCAATTATGGCTACTATACTGTAGGTATTCTATGTCCGCCCAGTCTCCTACTAATACATATGTTCTTACGCAAGTCATATTAAGTCATCAGCGTTCTCAATCATCAATTATATATGTTGTTTGCTTAACCAAGCAAAGACATCAGTCAATATGGTATGTTGAAGTCATGTGCAACATTAAATTAAAACACAAGCTTAAGAAATAATAATTTGTTTAGATGATGAGTACACTCACAATACTCCTTGCTATCTTCATGCAAAAGCTTTATGTAGCATGATTGTAATAACCCGAAAATCTGGGCCAGTTTAAATTTTTTTATTTTGGCTATTTTAGCGAATTTTGATTATTTAAAATGAATTATTTTAAATAGAACCGACGAGAAATTTATTTTGAATAGAATTCGAACGTATATATTATACGCGTCGTCGTTAGAATATAAATATTTATATATAATTATAAATAGAATTGAAAATGGCGCGGTAGTTCGATAATTCGATTTCAAACTTCAATTGAATGTACTGGGTGTAAAACAATCCGGATTTTAGTGAAACCAAAAACGGGAGAGGACCTCAGGGAGGGCATGCGTTTCCTTCTAGCTAAAAAGTGGCGTCAGTGGTTTTACACGCCCTGACGAGTTTGACTTATGTGGTTGTTGCTGTTGCGAGGCGCCTCGGATATATCGGTCGTTCTCGAACCGATGGAGTCATTTGTTGGCTCATTGACACCCCAAAGGGTGGGGAAACGCAGTGTTCAGGCATTTTAATCCACATAGGTGGACCGGCCCTGTCGCTCCAAGGGTCACTCGAGCTCTGATCCTGAGACACGGGCTAGAGCGTCTCGAATCGGTAGAGGACTATCTTTTGCCTCGGTTCATAGACGGAAATCCAATTTCCAAATACGTGACATTTGCGGTTTTAATTGTAGAACTAGTACGGCGACATGATATATGGTACCCATGCCGCCTATGATTGATACTTATGATTTGAAGTTGTTTTATACACTATGCACTTATAATAGTATCAAATGATTTGTTTTAAACGTATCAAGCATTCTTTGGCTGTTATAAGGGAAAACCCTATCCCCCGGCTTGCGTTGCATTGTGTGATAGGACCTGGGTCTTATAACAGCTTCATTTTTCTTTATTTAGCATTGCGCTGTTGTTTCATGCACTGGTATTCTTGGGAGGAAACCCGTTCCGTGTTATACGGCGTGGTCCCTTGATTTACCTAACTTTAAAATAAAGAATAATAACTGTTTTAGTTCTCACACCAGTCACATGACTGACCTGGAGTTTATTGTTTTGACCTAAACTCTGGGTGCCCTTATTTTGACACGGGCAACTAGTAGTTTTGGTTTTGCAGATTTATATTCACAGGATCCTGGTTTACAGCTGGAACGATATCCGGAAAGCTTTGTATCCGTATATCTCCTTCTAGTTGTGTATTGTATTATTTTCCGCTGCTATGTATTTAAATGTAATTTAAATCTCTGATATTTCTGTGTAATATTTATTCATTTATACTCTGTATATTCTTGTAATCTGATGCATTGTTGTAATATACAATGAAATGTTCTTTTGTATGCGTTCTGTTTTGTCTTGTTCTCAAACGATAGGGCGTTTCGAACGGCCTGGATCGGTTTAGCGACTGGTTCAGACCGAGCGAAATTCCCTGCCGTCACAATTGGTATCGGAGCTTTGGTTTACAGAGCTCGAAAACAAGACACATTAGAACCATACGAAAGAATTCATCAGATATTGGATTAGTAATATCCAATTAGAATGACTCGTTAGAGATGGGATCAGTAGTATCCTAGAACGAGTGTGAAGAGTACATTTTTAAAAATGAAAACAAATTTTGCTTTGAAAATTTAAATCAATTATTCGTATTTGATTATTTATTTGTATTGATGTGGACAGTCCAGTATATAAAGATTTTGCATATACGCCTTGCAAACGTATATTTGAAATTTTAATATACTGGATAGATATAGAATCACACTCTAGTCACCCGAAGATGATTCTGATGATTGTAGCTACATCATCAGAATTAGTGTTCGAGTGTTGAAAGTGTGATATCTATATATTTCCTATTGACTGGTGTGAGAACCAAAATTAAATAGGGCCTATTGTTGTGATTTGGCATCAAAAATTTGATTTTTGTATATGTATCAAAATTATGAATTTGAAACTCTAATTCACTAATTGATTGATGTTTGAGTTGCTTGTTTAATTGTTTGATAATTTTGAACCATTTAGCCTAATTATATCAAATATTGAACGATATTGAAAATTGGTCGCATTTGCTTGCATATACATGTATATCCTTGAACAGGTCATAGCAAGGAGGCTAGAGCAGAGAATAAAATTTGTTTGCCCGACAAATAGGTACATGTTTACTACATAATTTACTGTTTTGTTTGGGTGATGACGATTTTATGAGCCTATTGGCTAGCCGCTTGGCTTTTTCTTTTTCTTTTTGAGATCTGAAGGACCGGGGAAGCTATTTGAAATTCCCCGATGCTCCCGGTGCAGGGGAGGTTATGGCGAAATTTTTCGAAAATTTAGGGTGTTAGCCAAATTTTTGAAATTTTTGAAAATTCTCAGAAACTGAAAAGTTGGAGAATGGAAGCCAGATCGAACGTAGAGTAGATTAATCAAACCACTTTCGACTTTGTTCCTTTTCGGGGACGAAAAGTTTTAAGTGGGGGAGATTGTAATAACCCGAAAACCTGGGCCAGTTTAAAAATTTTATTTTGGCTATTTTAGCGAATTTTGATTATTTAAAATGAATTATTTTAAATAGAATCGACGAGAAATTTATTTCGAATAGAATTCGAACGTATATATTATACGCGTCGTCGTTAGAATATAAATATTTATATATAATTATAAATAGAATTGAAAATGGCGCGGTAGTTCGATAATTCGATTTCAAACTTCAATTGAATGTACTGGGTGCAAAACAATCCGGATTTTAGTGAAACCAAAAACATTAGGATCTAATTGATGATATCTTTCCAACGAATCCGAAAAATCAAGATTTCATAGCGGGAATCAAAAGATATGTCCAGTTGAAAATTCTGAATAGTCGCTATGGAATTCAGGCCCTTAAAAAATGGACATTTTGCAAACGACCTCGGATTTCGACGAAACCAGTTTTGTTGGGTCCGTGATGTCAAATTATTGCTAGGTTTCAAGTTTCATAATTTTCTAAATCAGTATGTGAGCGTGGCGAAGGAAAACGCGTTTGACCGGTTTTAGTTGATTTTAATCGACTGGAAATTGGCCATTTTTCAAACGGTCTCAGAATTCGACGAAACTAGTTTTGTTAGGACCGTATCGTCAATACGAAGCTAGAAAATATTTTTATGGAATTTATAGAGTTAGTATGTGACCCCGGTAATTTGAAATGTATGTTTAAAATTCAATATAGAGATTTTAATGTAAATTTAACGGAAACCGATTGTAACAGCCGAATCAGCTTATGATGCATATCCCATTGTGTTCGGAATGAGGGTAAAACGCTATGGACGACAGGCGGTGGGCCTCGTTTCGAGGTCGTATGTAAAAGTCAACTTTTTTCGAATAAAATAATTAATTAAAAAAAAATATAATCCTTCTCCCTTACACCAGCCCCCCCCCCTCCCCGATCTCATTTCAAAACAGAAACAAAAAAAAAGGGCTGCGTGCCCTAGTTCCAGTCGCGCCGCCAGGGGGGCCACCGCGCGCCACCGCCGCCTCCCCTCCGTCCAGCCTCACCCCCTCCTCGACTATCCCTCTCCCTCTCGCACTCACCCTGCTCTTCCTCGAAGAACCCGAAGCCCTAAACCCCGCAGCTCGCCCTCAACGTGTCGAGCCACCGCGCGCCACCAACCAAGCTCCACCGCACTGCCCCCTTGACCTCCGTCCCCCTCTCCGATCGGCGAAAACCTGTCTCCCCCCCCCTCCATTTTACTGTAAGTCTGTTTTTATTTTTTTTAATTTATATTCAGTTTTTAATTTAGAAAACATACGATTTTTATTCAAGAAAGATTATATTTTTAGATGGGTAAAAATACGATTTTTAACAAATAAAAATCTGAGCTTTATTTTATCGTGAGGTAAAGAGGAAAGTAAAAATATGATCTTTATATTTTTAAAGTAATAAAAATATGATTTTTATATTTTTAAAGTATTAAAAATATAGTCTTTACTATGTAGAAGAATAAAAATGTGACTTTTATAATGATATATTTTTGAAAAGATGAAGTCTATGTTTTTATAAAGGCGAAATCTTTATATGGAAAATAGCGTGATAAAAATATAATTTTTATCTATACAACATAGTAAGAAAAATAGAATTTTTATATATTGAACTTCGAAAGAAAAATAGAATTTTTATATATTGAACTGCGAAAGAAAAATAGAATTTTTATATATTGAACTGCGAAAGAAAAATAGAATTTTTATATATTGAACTTCGAAAGAAAAATAGAATTTTTATATATTGAACTTCGAAAGAAAAATAGAATTTTTATATATTGAATAGCGAAGTAAAAATTTGATTTTTACATATGTAGTGAAAGCGGACAACGAAAGCGACAAAGGGCGAGTTGGCGAAGATTTCCTGCATTAGAAGTGCCGTGGAGCTAGGATAGCTATCTGTGAGAATTTCTCACCTTTCAATTTCATTTCTACTTATATATATATACTAGGATGCAGACGGTGCTTAGTAGCACCCGACACAATCGTCCACAGACCATGGACTTGTTTGTTTGGTTGCATAGATTAGTTATATGATGTGATTTGAATTTGGTTGTTTGGTGAATTTGATTGATGTGTGAATGGCGTGGGCCTTCACTAGACCGGGGATAAGGCTAGGCCTCGTCCCGTTTCTAGTATCGTGCCGTTATGCCGTCGAAATTTTCTAAAATATGTTAGAAAAATAAAAATATCATTTTATTTAAAGAATGAACTGAATAGAAATTCATATGCTGAAATAAAATGTTTTATCGTTAAAAATATAATTTTTAACGTGAAGTGAATAAAATAAAATATTCATTTACAAACCGGACGGTTTGTTTATGTACACCTATTTGAATGACATTAATTGGGACGATAAATTTTACACATCGCCCAACTGCACAAATAAAATCTGTGTTTGATTGTTTGAAACCCTACACAGGTGTTGGGATGAAATTTGAAGTTCACTCATCCTGATTGATTAAATATGTCGATCGATTGATTGACAGGCTGTTATAAGCGTTAGATATCTATATTTGATGCTTATATAGTGTAGTGCACTTTGGTTGATGGTTGATTATTTTTCAATGCTATTATACATGTGTTGTATGAAAATCCATATAATTAACTTTATATGGTAATTGATTGGGCCTCATTCCAATTTGAAAAATAAAGAACAATATAAAATAAAAGTTCATGTGTTGATAGTACTCATCCATTGAGATTGGTCATGTGTTGAACGAAATATTTTAGTAATAAAATTTACATCTTTATCGATATAAAATAAAAGTTCATGTGTTGACAGTACTCATCCATTGAGATTGGTCA
This sequence comes from Allium sativum, assembly GCA_030737875.1. Classification (NCBI taxonomy): domain Eukaryota; kingdom Viridiplantae; phylum Streptophyta; class Magnoliopsida; order Asparagales; family Amaryllidaceae; genus Allium; species Allium sativum. The sequence goes on from CM060913.1 coordinate 663,234,257, forward strand.
TGTGTTGAACGAAATATTTTAGTAATAAAATTTACATCTTTATCGATATAAAATAAAAGTTCATGTGTTGACAGTACTCATCCATTGAGATTGGTCATGTGTTGAACGAAATATTTTAGTAATAAAATTAACATCTTTATCGATATAAAATAAAAGTTCATGTGTTGACAGTACTCATCCATTGAGATTGGTCATGTGTTGAACAAAATATTTTGATAATAACAACTATTTTGAAAAAGAAATATTTGAAATAGAATATTTGAAAATAGAAATTTATGAAGCCGTGTTGATTAGTTTGACGCCATTTTGACGTGAACGATATTTATATCAATATAAAACGATTTCGAAATGAATTGAATTGAAAACGATTTCAAAATGAATTGAATTGAAAACGATTTCGAAATGAAATGAATTGAAAACGATTTCGAAATGAATTGAATTGAAAACGATTTCGAAATGAATTGAATTGAAAATGATTTCGAAATGAATTGAATTGAAAACGATTTCGAAATGAATTGAATTGAAAACGATTTCGAAATGAATTGAATTGAAAATGATTTCGAAATGAATTGAATTGAAAACGATTTCGAAATGAAATGAATTGAGAACGATTTCGAAATAAATTGAATTGAAAACGATTTCGAAATGAATTGAAAACGAATTCAAATTGAATTGAAAGCGAATTGAAATGAATTCAAATTGAATTGAAATTTGAATTGAATAGAAATGAATTTTGAAACGAATTTATAAAGAAGAATTCAATTTCGATTTGAATTGAAATGGAAGTTGAAATTGCTTTTGAAACGAATTTAAAACTATTTATATAATTCGTTTTAAATGGAAATCGACGATATATATATTATATATATAATATAATGGCCTGAATAGAATGCGCCGCGCCGCAGCAGTTCGTGAATTTCGACCATTTATTTCAAACGGACATTACGGGAGATCCGACCGTCGGATTCTCCTAAAACCGGAACCGTTGGGTTCGTATCGAAAAGAGATTTCTAATGAATATTAGAAATTCAAAATCTAACGGTTGGATTTGGAGATACGTCCAAATCAAATTCGAAAAAGGTCGCTGTAAGTGCAGTTCGATAGCCGTTGATGGGAATCGACTGTACGGGCCTTGATAAAATTATTAAAAATAGTAATAATTTGTGTAAAATCATAAGAAATGATTTGTGAAGATTTAGGATGAAAAACTCCATATTTGAAAAGGTAAAAATAGATTTTTATCGAAATGAACTAGTTTTGAACTAGGATTATAATTCTATTTATTTTTAAATAAATAAATTGGATTTGAAATGGTTTTAAAAATAACCATAATTTCCAATGATTGCATTGGAGTGGATTTGAATCGAAATTGTCTTCGGAATATTTCGATGTTGGAATTCGTGATTATACAGGTGTTGTTATGGAAATTTGAAAGATATATATTTATATCGTTATTTCCAATACGACATTTGTTAGTCGTAGAATTTGATATTGAATATAAGCCGATATATTTTCTATTCAGAGCCTTGTATTGAATATCAAATGTGATTTGGGTTTGTCGTGAATGGTGTCTTCACTAACACTGTTCTTGAACCCAGTTGAGAAAAGATTAAATCTTTTTATTTAGATTTAATGAAGTGTACCAATTAAATGATATTTAATTTGAATTGAATTGATATTGATTTTTGGGTTTATCGTGAACAGTGTTTTAAATAACACTCGTTTTTTTTAACCCGATAATTAATGGAATGTGATTTTGGGTTTATTGTGAACCGTGTTTTAAATGACACTGATTCTTTAACCCGGTTAAAGATTAAAACTAAGTGGAGTTTTAATGAATCTTTAAATAGATTGAAAAGATCGAGAATGGAGTATCACCAGTTTTACTCCAAGCGATAGTTAAATCTTTAATTAGATTTGAACGTGAAATGGTAATTGAATTACCGATAACACTGTGGTGTTAGATATGAAGTACTACCAGTTTTACTTCATGGGATGAATAGGTTGGGATTGGGAAAATAAAATAAATGATTACTTCGGTGTGGTTCGATAATCCCGATTAGTTGGAATTGATATTCAAAGGAGATTAAAGAATAAATTCAAGAAATTTATCTTGGATAAAATTAATGGGAACCTTTCCCTATGAATGTGAAATCAGAAACTAACTGTCGGTTAGCTAAGCAGAATGGTTTTCTGGATATTGATCTGATGTTGGTTTCGGCCTTCGGGGTTAATATTTGGGGAATTATTCTCTTGATTAATTTACGGTTAGTGACTGATGAATTGGAATGAGGCGTATGTTGTGTTTATGTAACACTTATTTAAAGTATACGCGAGTTATTCGGAAAGACCGGGTTTATCCCATTCTGAATAACTGATACGACGATAAGTCGAAGATGAAGACGATGGTCGAAGACCGGAAGTCTTCACGTCGTTTGGGTGATTACTGATGATCTTGATTGGGCTGTACACCCAAGAAGATGGAAACAGTTGGTGATCGTCCAGACGTACTTGGAGATCGATGGATATGCGGGGTACTAGGTGCCTCCAGTTTCGTTCAGACCCAGAACGGACTTGTAAATGGACTGTGTGTCTGACATTGGAATTTAGTCCGTGTGATTGATCTCTATTAAATATATATCTGTTTGGCGGCGGAGAATTTATTCTCTTGCTTAACGCCCTTCTCTGAGACGTACGAGCTCAGGGGTTATATATTGATGGATATCAAACGCATGGAGTGAATTGCCTGTGTGGCATGCCTAAGTGGCAATTGATCGAGGCTTCTGTTGAAAAGCAAAGTCTTGTGGTGATGATCAAAGCATGGCCTTTGTGGCGTAGCTTTGTGTAACGTTTACCTCGCGTGTTTCACACCCGGTATGAACCAAAAACGGGAGAGGACCTCAGGGAGGGCATGCGTTTCCTTCTAGCTAAAAAGTGGCGTCAGTGGTTTTACACGCCCTGACGAGTTTGACTTATGTGGTTGTTGCTGTTGCGAGGCGCCTCGGATATATCGGTCGTTCTCGATACGATGGAGTCATTTGTTGGCTCATTGACACCCCCAAAGGGTGGGGAAACGCAGTGTTCAGGCATTTTAATCCACATCGGTGGACCGGCCCTGTCGCTCCAAGGGTCACTCGAGCTCTGATCCTGAGACACGGGCTAGAGCGTCTCGAATCGGTAGAGGACTATCTTTTGCCTCGGTTCATAAACGGAAATCCAATTTCCAAATACGTGACATTTGCGGTTTTAATTGTAGAACTAGTACGGCGACATGATATATGGTACCCATGCCGCCTATGATTGATACTTATGATTTGAAGTTGTTTTATACACTATGCACTTATAATAGTATCAAATGATTTGTTTTAAACGTATCAAGCATTCTTTGGCTGTTATAAGGGAAAACCCTATCCCCCGGCTTGCGTTGCATTGTGTGATAGGACCTGGGTCTTATAACAGCTTCATTTTTCTTTATTTAGCATTGCGCTGTTGTTTCATGCACTGGTATTCTTGGGAGGAAACCCGTTCCGTGTTATACGGCGTGGTCCCTTGATTTACCTAACTTTAAAATAAAGAATAATAACTGTTTTAGTTCTCACACCAGTCACATGACTGACCTGGAGTTTATTGTTTTGACCTAAACTCTGGGTGCCCTTATTTTGACACGGGCAGCTAGTAGTTTTGGTTTTGCAGATTTATATTCACAGGATCCTGGTTTACAGCTGGAACGATATCCGGAAAGCTTTGTATCCGTATATCTCCTTCTAGTTGTGTATTGTATTATTTTCCGCTGCTATGTATTTAAATGTAATTTAAATCTCTGATATTTCTGTGTAATATTTATTCATTTATACTCTGTATATTCTTGTAATCTGATGCATTGTTGTAATATACAATGAAATGTTCTTTTGTATGCGTTCTGTTTTGTCTTGTTCTCAAACGATAGGGCGTTTCGAACGGCCTGGATCGGTTTAGCGACTGGTTCAGACCGAGCGAAATTCCCTGCCGTCACAATGATATAGTAATTATCATCACCCCGAATCAAACAAATATCTTCTTCGAATCATTGAATTTCACAAATCTCACGCCTACCTGGTTTGTTCTTGGTTTTGACACATATTGACTCTCTTTAGTTTTGATTAAACATCCCCAATTTTGCAAGTTTGTTTATAATACTATGAGAAAGCCTAAGTCCAACTTTGAGGTGATTTGGAGTAGTTTACCATGGTTTATACTCAAAACAGTTATTATAGCATTTCCATTGCACTATGAAAAGTTCTGGGTTATTTATAATAGTTTTAGACTCTAAACAGCTATTACAGCATTTCTAGTGCGCTGTGAAATGTTTGGTGTAGTTTATAAGACTCAAAATAGATATTACAATGTTTTTGGCGCGCTATGAAAACTTCTGGATTCGTTAAAGTGCTATATAAATAATTTAAAGACAAGACAACTTTTTTTGAAACGCTATGAAAAGTTCTGGCCTTAGTATATTGCTTCATAAATAATTAAGAGAAAATATAATGTTCCAGAAAGCTACGAATGGTCAGAAATTCAGATTTTCAACTAGTTTTTCAGCAAAATGTTTGATTTTATTTCTCTTTGATAAAATTAGTTCTTGACTCCAATTTTCTACGCTAATAAGCTCTCTTAGTCTACTTAAATACCATGAAAATAAACCCTTTAAATTATTTATCAATTTAACATATAAAATTCAACAATAAAAGGCGTTTTTAACATGTCCATTTTAGGTAGATTTTTACCTGACTTTGCATCCAGTTTTCGGGTACACAAAACGATCGAATTAGAAAACGTGGCTGAAGTGTAAGTTGTAGGACTTTGAATTAGCTTTCTAGACTGATAAAGAAATCGAAATTTTACCATGATTTACAAAAGTTATGCCCAAAATACTGAATGTCATTTTCAGTGATTCGAGTTTTATCGTTTCCTCTTAATTTTCACAACTTTCTTCAAAATATTTAATGAATACATGAACCTAAATAGTTTTTCTGACTGTAGAATTGAAGATTGAACTTGTATTTATTCTCTTGGCTTCTCCTAAACTTCTCATCTTTATCCTATCTTATTTTTGTTTTGTGAATGCATGAAGGAAGTAAACATTTCCACTATTTATATAGTATTTTTCAAGGCTAGTTTGGTAATTTAGTTTTGGAAACTTGTCCACCTTATCTTCATGCAAGGTTTATGATGTAGTCACATGCCTCCTTAGGTGTCTTTAGATGTTTCTACACATGGACACCTAATGTGCTTATATGTCTTTATCTTATTTACTTATAGGACATGTGTACTGTTCATTTGATGACATGTGTCCCTATCATTTTAATCCATTTTTCATATTCTAGAATATATACACGTATACCATTTGTATTTTATTTATATGCTATGCACATACGTATATGTGGTCTTCTTTTGTTACTACATGCACACGATGTTCTAACAACTTTTAACAAGTAAAATGTCGTTTATCGACAAAAGTGTTTTCAGTCACATTATCGATATTTCTTCGAACTACTTATCTTTTTAAACAAAAATTCAACAACATGGTTTATCCTCATTAATTTTTATTTGTAAAGGGATTTGATCAAGGTTATAAAACCATTTTCATAATATTAATTCCAAGATTTATATATTTAAATAACCTCAACATTTAAATATTTACTGCTCGAATTTTCAGATTGTTACATTCTTCCCAACTTAAAAGGAATTTCGTCCCTGAAATTCTATGCAGTAATAAATCATAAGAATGCCAAATATTCCACGAAGGAAGCTGTATGCATCCAGGGCATTTTCTTGAAAGTATGCTTTCAAAACAATTTCGTAAATCGAAATTTAGAGTTTAAGACATACACGTATATTATATGATGGAACTTCTGAATTTGTGATCAACATTTTATAAATCCTGCAAGCTATTACTGCATGTGGAATGCCATAATTTCTTTTTATGACCAAATTCAGGTTCAAATTCATTGTAATTTACATTAATACCCAGTCTCCTCCCATGAATATAGACTCAATTTGGAGTAAATTTTAGAGCCTCACTCTCTCTCTTTTTTCTTTATAGTTGCAGCCAATGTCAAATCATCCTGTAAAGACATACTCTTCTTGTGCGGTACCCATCGAAATGTATAAAAAATTCATTGTATTTCGACTCATCATCATCAAGTGAGGATGTATTCTCCATGTTGTGGTACCCATCAAAATGTACTAGAGAGTAATCATGACACTCTTATTATTAGAATTTCCAAATAGACTTTCAAATATTTTCAAATAAGTCAACAAGATTTATAAGAAATTCTACTATCAAAACTAAGATCATATTCATCAAAGTGGATCCAAGCCACACAATATGAAACGACCCAAACTTCCCCTTTCAGGAAAGCCCAGATTGAGTTGAGAACACGATTGATCAGAACACAAACACTAGAACATTTCATTGTTATTACAACAATTACACCAGAGTACAGGAATATAACATAGTGTGCATAAATATTATACATTTGATAAACATCCGAGATTTACAAATTACAATGCAGTGGAAAAATAATACAGAACACAACTGAAAGAAATACACAGATACAGAGCTTTCCGAATATAGTTCCAGTTATAAATCCAGGATCCAGTGAATATAATATCTGCAAGACCGAAATTGCTAGCTGCCCGCGTGGAAATAGGGGCACCCAGAGTTTAGGTTAAAACAACAAACTCCAGGTCAGTCATGTGACTGGTGTGGGAAATAAAACAGTTAGTTAAAACTTTATTTTAAATTTGGCTAAATCAAGGGACCACGCCGTATAACACGGAATGGGTTTAACCCCAAGAATACCAGTACATAAAACGTACAGTGCCATGGTAAATAGAAAAAATGAAGCTATTATAAGACTCAGGTCCCATCACACAATGCAACGCAAGCTGGAGGATAGAGTTTTACCTTATAATAGCCAAATATGCTTGGTACGTTTAAAACAAATCATTTTGATATTACTATACGTATATAGTGTCAAAATCACTTCAAATATAAATGTATCAATCATAGACGGCATAGTATCTCATGCTACTATGTCGCCATACTAGGTTTTACAACTAAAACTGAAATGTCACGTATTGGAAATTGGATTTCTGTCATGAGTTGAGGCAAAGGATGTACTCCTCACCGGCTTCGAGACACTCTAGCAAATGCCTCAGTTGACACCTACGGGCAACCGCTGGATCCTCCAAGGTCGGTCCTCTCTTATGTTTGAGATTAGTTATTCCTGAACACATGTTTCCTGGTCCTACAGGACATGTCCATCGACTCTGTAGTAACCGATATATCTGAGGCGCCTCACTATCCATCATCCACATAGGTAAAAATATAATAAATATTTGGGCTCCATACCATGACACCACCTGTAGTTAGAAGAAAACGTTATGCAACCCTTAGGTCTCTTATCCAGTTTTTGACTCATACGGAGGTGTGAGGCTCGTGAATTAACGCTATACAGAAAGCTATGCTATTTAAAGCCGTGCTTTGATCATCAAACACAAGACTCTGATTTTCAACAGAAGCCTTGATCATTTGCATCTCAGCATGCCACATAGGCAATTCACGCCATGCGACTGATGTCTATCGATATATAATTTCTGAGCTCGTACTTCTCACATAAGGGTGTTAAGAAAGAGAATAAATTCTCCGCCACCAAACAAATATATATTTAATAGAGATCAATCAACACAGAATAAATTCCAATGTCAAACACACATCCATTTACTAGTTCGTTCTGGGTCTGAATGAAACTGGAGGCACCTTATTCCTCGTCCCATATGTCCAATATAGGATAGAGCTCCTCGCATATCCGGTCGATCTCCAAGTACGTTTGGGAGATCACCAATTATTACCTTGTCTTAGGTGTACAACCCAATCCAGACATCAGTAATCATCCAAACGATGTGAAGATCTCCAATTTTGAACCACCGTCTTCATGACTTATCGTCGAATTAGTTATTCAGAATGGGTATAAACCCGGCCTTTCCAAATAACTCGCGTATATTATAAACAAGTGCTACACAAACACAACGTACGCCTCATTCCAATTCAGAATATTCTTTTATTCAAATATTCACATCATTAGGGAAAGGTTCCCATTAATTTTATCAAAGATAAATTCTTAAAATTTATTCTTTGTTCTTCCTTTGGATATAAATTCAAACCAAATTAAGGTTTATCCAAACTAGTCGGGATTAGCGCACCTTACTGAAGTAATCATTTATTTTATTTCCCAATCCTAACCTATTCATCCCATGGAGCAAAACTAGTAATACTCCATATCTAACACCACGGTGTTATCGGTAAATTTAATTACCATTTCCCGTTCAAGTCTAATTAAAGATTTAACTATCGCTTGGAGTAAAATTGGTGGTACTCCATTCTCGATCATTCCCCAAATTTGATAATTTTAATTATCAAATTTTCATTTCAATCTAATTAAAGATTCATTAAAACTCCACTTACTTTTAATCTTCCCAAAAATCAATATTAATGATTATTTAACTTTGGAAACCTAAGTATGTCACATCGACAATCTACACCGTACTATTGATTTCTTCCGATATATAACCTCTAAGCTCGTATGTCTTATAAAAGGGTGTAAAGCAAGAGAATAAATTCCCCGACACCAAACAGATATATATTTAGCAGAGATCAACCATACAGTTAAAAATATAATGTTAGACGTGTAATCTTGTCTTTAACTGGGTTAAAGAACTAATGTCATTTAAAACACAGTTCACGATAAACCCAAAATCCCATTCCACTAATTATGGAATCTTTACGGAAAACAGTTCAATATGTAATCAATATCAATTTCCGTATCCGACTAATAATATAAATGGAATAACGACAAAGCCTTTTAAATTCTATATATATTAACAGTCTTCCTCCACAGAAGCTTACTTGGATTATTACCAAATTGAATTCCATTCAATTCCAGTTTAGTATATTAAACTAAAAAACTTTACTTTGGAAAATCCCATTAAATCTTAATAAAAGATTAAAATATTCCAAATCACATTTCCCTGTAAATCGGGTTAAAGAACGAATGTCGTTAAAAACACAGTTCACGATAAACCATATTCACATTCTATTTTATACCAATTAAATGTTAATTAACTGGAAACTCTAATAATCTTAGTTAAAAGATTTATTCTTTTCACATGGGGTCTAAGAACGGTGTTATTTAAGACACCATTCATGACAAACCCTAAACTCAATCCTTTTATTCAATTCCAATTAAATATTAATTAATTGGAAAACTTCACTAAATCTTAATTAAAAGACTATTCCTTTCTCAACTGGGCTTAAGAACAGTGTTATTTAAGTCACCGTTCACGATAAACCCAAAATCCAATTTAGTATTAAATACAAGGCTCTGAATAGAAATTATATCGGCTTATATTCAATATCAATTTCTAAAATCAACAAATATCGTATTGGGAATAATGATATATATATATATATATATATATATATATATATATATATATATATGTCGTCCAAATTCCCCCACAATATTCTTATAATCACGGAATCCAATATCGAAATATTCCGAAGATAATTTCGATTCAAATCCATTCCAATTCATATATTGGAAATTTCTAGTCTGATTAAAACCATTCTCAAATCCAATTTATTTATTTAAAAATATTGGATTATTTTCTAGTTAATAACTAGTTTGTTTTGACAAAAATATACTTTTATCTTTCCAAATATGGAATTTTTCATCCAGATTCTTTCCAAGCCATTTATTATGATTTTACACAAATTATTACTGTTTTTATTATTTTAATTAAGGCCCGATCAGTCGATTTCCATGAACGGTCACCGAACTGCACTTACAACGACCTTTTCCAAATTTGATTTGGTTATGATTCCAAATCCAACGGTTAGATTTCAAATCTATAATGTTTATTTGGAAAGCAAATTTTGATACGAACCCAACGGTTCCAGTTTTAGGAGAATCCGACGGTCGAATCTCCCGTACTGTCAATTCGAAGTCAATCGTCGAAATTCGCGAACGATCGCAGCGCGGCACGTTCTATTCAGGCCATTAAATATATATAATAAATGTATTAAATATTTTGTCGATTTCTATTTAAAACGTATTTTACAAATCGTTTTGAATTCGTTTTAAAAATGATTCCATCTTCATTTTCAATTTTAAATCAAAATTGAATACTCCTTATCATTATAATATATAGATGAAAATATTTTCAAAATATCAGATTTTGAAATCATTTCCTTTTCGATATTTATTATAAAAATGATTAAAACCGATATAATTATCGTTAGTGTCAAAATGGCAATATCTAATCAACACGGCTTCACACTTTTCAATATTTTCGTGTCCATCCAAAATCGGACATTAAAATCAGATTTTAATCCTTTACTGAATATTATTTTAAAATATTCCTTATTTTAGAATATTTGTTATCTTAAAATATTCTTTGTTCCTGAATTGGAATCAAATACAGTCAATTACTATATAATGTTATTTATATGGATTTCATACCACACATGTATCCAACAACAATGAAAAACAACAATCCATCATCCAGAGTGCATTCTACACTGTATAAGCATTAAATATAAATAATTAACGCTTACAACAGTCTGTCAACCAATTGATTGACATAAAACTAAACAATTGGGATTAGTGTACGTCAAGTATCATCACAATACCCGTATGGGGTTTCCATCAACGCACACAGATTTTATTTGTGCAGTTGGGCGACGTGTAAAATACATCATCCCAATCAGTATCAGTTAAATGTGTGTACATAAACAAATCGTCCGATTTGTAAATGAATATTTATTTTCCGTTCAGGAGAATTTTATGTTGTTCATATATACATTAAAAATTATATTTTTAAGGATAAAATATTTTATTCAACACATGAATATTTTATTTAGTTCATTTATACAATAAAAATGATATTTTTATTGTTCTAACATATTTTAGAAAATTTTCGCAACATAACGGCGTGATACTAGAACCAGAATAAGGTCTAGCCTTATCCCTCACCTAATATGGGATAGCACCATACACATACCAATTCAATCAATTCCATTCACATCCCAAACCAAGTTCAAACAAATAAATCAATCAAAACAAACAACCAAACATTCATGGTTTCAATCAAAGGTGTTAGGTGCTACTAAGCACCGTCTGCATCCTAGTATATATTTAATTGTAAACAAAATCAGAGTGAGAAGTTCTCACCTTGGGTTTCCACTCTGTCGGTCTTTATTGGACAGTTTGGATTTGGATTTGTTCCAGCGTGTTGTGTTCTTCACCATGATCCCAACGTAATCAGTTTCATGCTGTTTATATTAAAAATCACATTTTTAATACGATGTTTACATTTTAAAATCCCATTTATATAACGCTACTATGTATATAAAAATCATATTTTTATATCACTATTATATATATATATATATCATATTTTGATAATGCTATTCATATAATAAAAATTATATTTTTATAATGCACTTCATATAACAAAAGTCATATTTTTATAATGCTCTTCATATATTAAAAATCATATTTTTATTTTTATAATGCTCTTCATATAATAAAAATCATAAATTTATTTTAACGCTATTTAGATAAAAATCACATTTTTATCTTGCTATTATTTATATAAAAATCACATTTTTGTATTGCATTTATATATAATGATAATCATATTTTTATTTCTATTTTGTTATACATAAAAATCTCATTTTTATTCTATGTTATTTATATTGAAAAATTAAAATTTTATTTTAAAGCTATATATGTATAAACTATATTTTTGTTTTAAACTTATATATATAAAAACCATATTTTTATTTTAAAGTTATATATATGTAAATCATATTTTTATTTCTATGTTATACAGATATAAAAACCATATTTTCATTTCTAAGTTATATATATAAAAATATATATAAAAGGAATTGTAAGCAATGTTATTTTATATAAAAATTACACATTTTTAAACTATGATATATATATATGTATATTATAATTGATTACTTCTTAATTATAAAATTTATTAAACTAATTACATAAAAAAGAAATAAAAATAAAAATGCTCACTGTTTTCATTAACCCACTACTCCCCGTCATCTTCATCAATTTCCAACCTAGGGCACGCCAATAACGCCACCTTAGACCTCCCGCCGACCATCAGAGGATGCCCCTCAAACTGCCTACGAGCGCGCCATACACGCCCAGCCCTAGACCCCACTCAGTGGCCCCATCATGCTGCTATTTGCCTTCGAACACAGCCTATTTCGGTTCGAAAATCTCCTACAACTCTCAACGATACATGTTTAAACGGGTAGGGATGGGAAGACGGAAGAGAGTACTTTCATTTTTGTTCAATGAGTTTTTCGAATTACAGCGTGGATTGGCAATGATTTAGGTTTTAAAATTGAAGCTTTCCGATGTTCGTATCAAAAGAGAGAGGGCCGGTTTTTCTGTCTGGCTGACTGCCGTATGAATTTGGCTTGGGTTGTTGACCAATTACTACTATATATTATATATAAATTATTTAATTCATTTATTAATTTATTTCGCGTCCCAATTCCGATTCAAACCCAAAAACTGTCGACCCTAGCTAAACACCCCCATTTTGGACAAAATGGGATATGCTCTGTAAGCCAATTCGATTGTTTCGATCAGTTTTCTTTAAATTAAAATATAAATCAATATATATTGAGTTTAAACGTACATTTTAACTTACCGGGGCCACGTACTGACTCCAGAAATTCCAGAAAAATAAATCTAGCTATGCTTTGACGATACCGTCCTAACAAAACTAATTTTGTCCAACTTGGAGATAGTTTGAAAAACGGCCATTTTCCGGTTGATTAAATTCAAACTGAAATTACCAAACGCATTTAAATTCACCACGCTCACATATTAATTCCAAAAATTGTGTAAATTGGAATCTAGCAATAATTTGACATTCTGGATCCAACGAAAGTGGTTTCGTCGAAAATGGAGATCATTTGCAAAATGGCTATTTTTAAGGGTTATATATAATATAAAAAAAATATAAATTCCACAACGACTTTTTGGAATTTTAAACTGGACATAAATTTTTATTTACATTATGAAATCTCAGTTTTTCACATTCGTTAGAAAGATATAATTAAATAGATTCAAATATTTCTAGTTTTACTGAAATCCGATTGATTTTTAAATCTTGTACATTCAATTGAAATTTAAAATCGAATTTTCAAACTACCGTGCCATTTAAGGCTCGTTTTATAATTAAAATAAATTTATACGTTCTAACTTCAATTTAAATAAATTTGTAGTCTTTATTATTGAAAATAAATCATTATAAATAATCAAAAAAATTCTAAAATAAAATTTTTAAATTGGTTCTGAAAATCCGGATTGTTACAATCTCCCCCACTTAAAATCTTTTCGTCCTCGAAAAGGAACAGAGATGAAAGTTGTTTAACCAACCAACTCAACTTTCATCTTGGCGTTTATTCTTCAACTTTTCAGTTTCTAAGAATTTTCTAATTTTTTAAAAACTTGGCTAACACCCTAAATTTTCGAAAAATTTCACCATAACCTCCTTTGTACGGGGAGACCTTTAGAACCGCAACTAGCCTCAGAGGGCCCTCATGAATCCAAAAGAATAATAAAAAGCCAATTGGCTCAAAAAATCATCAAAACCCAAGAAAATGGTAAACATGTACCTATTTTTCGGCCATACAATTTTATTCCTCTTCGTAGCTTCCATGCTATGACCTATTCATTATATACACATGTACATGTATGCAATTTCAAATAATTTTCAATTCAGTTCAATATTTGATTCAAATTGGCTAAATTTACCTTTAATTCACATATTGGTTCAATAATTTTATTATTCAAACTAATAATCAAACAACATAATCAACAATCATTTAGTTGATAAAATTTTCAAATGCATATCTTTTATATATACTCAAAAATCTATTTTTGATGCCAAATCACAACAATATATTCTAACTATATTTTGGTTCTCACACCAGTCAATTGGAAATATATAGATATCCCACCTTTGAAACTCCAACATAGATACTTATGGTAATCGATTAATCACCAGGATCATCTCCAGGCGACTAGAGTGCGACTCTATATCTATCCAGTATATTTAAGACTTTGAATATATGTTCATGACGCGTATATGCAAAATCTTTATATACTCGATTGTCCAAATTCAATATCAAATTAAATACTCAAATATGTCGAATAGGGTTTAAATTTTCAAAACAATTTTTTTTTCACTTTCACTTTTATTTTAAAAACTAACACTCTTCACACTCGTTCTAGGATACTATTAATCCAATCTCTAAAGAGTCATTCTTGTTGGATATTACTAATCCAATCTCTGATGAATTCTTTCGTTCGATTCTAATATGTCTTGTTCTAGAGCTCTGTGAACCAAAGCTCTGATACCATAATGAAACGACCCAAACTTCCTCTTTCGGGAAAGCCCGGATTGACTTGAGAACATGACAGATTAGAACATAAAAACTAGAACATATCATTGTTATTAAAACAATTACATCAGAGTGCAAAAATATAACATAGTATGAATAAATAATATACATTTGATAAACATCCGAGATTTACAAATTACAATGCAGCGGAAAAATAATGCAGAAAACAATTGAAAGAAATACACAGATACAGAGATTTTCGAATATAATTCCAGTTGTAAATCCAAGATCCTGTGAATATAATATCTGCAAGACCGAAACTACTAGCTACCCGCGTGGAAATAGGGGCACGCAGAGTTTAGGTTAAAACAATAAACTCCAAGTCAGTCATGTGACTGGTGTGAGAACTAAAACAGTTATTTAAAACTTTATTTTAAAGTTGGGTAAATCAAGGGACAACGCCGTATAACACGGAACGGGTTTAATCCCAAGAATACCAGTGCGTAAAACATATATCACCATGCTAAATAGAAAAAATGAAGCTATTATAAGACTCATGTCCCATCACACAATGAATCGCAGGCCGGAGGATAGAGTTTTACCTTATAATAGCCAAATATGCTTCGTACGTTTAAAACAAATCATTTTGATATTACTATAAGTATATAGTGTCAAAATCACTTCAAATATAAATGTATCAATCATGGACGGCATAGTATACCATGCTATTATGTCGCCGTACTAGGTTTTACAACTAAAACCGAAATGTAATGTATTGGAAATTGGATTTCTGTCATGAATCGAGGCAAGGGATGTACTCCTCGCCGGCTTCGAGACACTCTAGCATATGCCTCAGGGTTACACCTACGGACAACCCTTGGATCATTCACTGTCGGTCCTCTCTTACGTTTGAGGATTAGTTATTCCTGAACACACGTTTCCCGGTCCTATAGGACCTACCTATCTGCTTCGTAGTGACCGATATATCTGAGGTGCCTCGCTATCCTTCATCTACATAGGTAAAAATGTAATAAATGTCTGGGCTCCATATCATGACACCACTAATAGCTAGAAGTAAACGTCATGCACTCCTTGGGTCCCTTATCTCGTTTTTGACTCATACTGAGGTGTGAGGCTCGGGAATTAACGCTATACGCAAAGCTATGCTATTTAAAGTCGTGCTTTGATCATCAACCATAAGACTCTGATTTTCAACAGAAGCCTTGATCATTTGCATCTCAGCATGCCACACAGGCAATTCACGCCATGCGACTGATGTCTATCGATAGATAACCTCCGAGCTCGTACGTCTCAGAGAAGGGTGTTAATTAAGAGGACAAATTCTCCGCCACCAAACATATATATATTTAATAGAGGTCAATAAACACAGAATAAAATCCAATGTTAGACACACATCCGTTTACTAGTTCGTTCTGGGTTTGAACGAAACCAGAGGCACCTTATTCCTCGTCCCATATGTCTAATATAGGATAGAGGTCCTCACATATCCGGTCGATCTCCAAGTACGTCTGGACGATCACCACTTATTACCGTGTCTTCGGTGTACAGCCCAATCAAGACATCAGTAATCATCCAAACAATGTAAAGACCACCGGTTTTAAACCATCGTCTTCATCGTCGACTTATCGTCGAATCAGTTATTCAAAATGGGTATAAACCCGGCCTTTTCGAATAACTCGCGTATATTATAAACAAGTGCTACACAAACACAACATACGCCACATTCCAATTCAAAATATTCTTTTATTCAAATATTCACATCATTACGGAAAGGTTCCCATTAATTTTATCAAAGATAAATTCTTTAAATTTATTCTTTAATCTTCCTTTGGATATAAATTCAATCCAAATTAAGGTTTATCCAAACTAATCGAGATTAGCGCACCTTACCGAAGTAATCATTTGATTTATTTCCCAATCCAGACCTATTCATCCCATGGAGAAAAATAGGTATTACTCCATATCTAACACCACGGTGTTATCGGTAAATTTAATTATCATTTCACGTTCAAATCTAATTAAAGATTTAACCATCGCTTGGAGTAAAACTGATGGTACTCCATTCTCGATCATTTCCCAAATTTGATAATTTAAATTATCACATTCTCATTTAAATGTAATTAAAGATTCATTAAAACTCCACTTAGTTTTAATCTTCCCAAAAATAAATATTGATGATTATTTAACTTTGGAAACATAAGCATGTTACATCGACAATCTACGCCGTACTATTGATTTCTACCGGTATATAACCTCTAAGCTCGTACGTCTTAGAGAAGGGTGTTAAGCAAGAGAATAAATTCTCTGCCACCAAACAGATATATATTTAGCAGAGATCAACCATACAGTTCGATATACAATGTTAGACATGTAATTATGTCTTTAATTGGGTTATATAACTAATGTCATTTAAAACACAGTTCACGATAAACCCGAAATCTCATTCCACTAAATATGGAATCTTCATGGAGAACAGATCAATATATAATCGATACCAATTTCCGTATCCGACTAATAATATAAACAGAATAACGACAAACCCTTTTAAATTCCATATATATTAATAGTCTTCCTCCACAAAAGCTCACTTCGATTATTACCAAATCGAATTCCACTAAATTCCAATTTAATATATTAAACTGGAAAACTTTACATTGGAAAATCCCATTAAATCTTAATAAAAGATTTATATATTCCAAATTACATTTCCCTGCAAATCGGGTTAAAGAACGAATGCCGTTAAAGACACAGTTCACGATAAACCCAATTCACATTCTATTTTATTCCAATTAAATGTTAATTAACTGGAAACTCTAATAATCTTAGTTAAAAGATTTGTTCTTTTCACACAGGGTTTAAGAATGGTGTCATTAAGACACCATTCATGAAAACCTTAAATTCAATCCAATTATTCAATTAAAATTAAATATTAATTATGAAACGACCCGAACTTCCCCGTGAAGGAAAGCCCAGATTGAATTGAGAACAAGCCACATCGGGACGCAAACAGAAGAACATTTCATTGTTAATTACAACAATTCCATCAGAATACAAGAACATACAGAGTATAAATCAAAATTACACATTCACTAAATAGCAGAGATTTAAATACATTACCGCAGCGGAAAAATAATACAATACACAACTGAAGGAGATATACAGATACAGAGCTTTCCGGATATCGTTCCAGCTGTAAATCAGGATCCTATTAATAAAAATCTGCAAAACCAAAACTAGTGGCTACCCGTGTCAAAATAAGGGCACCCAGAGTTTAGGTTAAAACAATAAACTCCAGGTCAGTCATGTGACTGGTGTGAGAACTAAAACAGTTATTAATCTTTATTTTAAAGTTAGGTAAATCAAGGGACCACACCGTATAACACAGAACGGGTTTCCTCCCAAGAATACCAGTGCATAAAACAACAGCGCAATGCTAAATAAAGAAAAATGAAGCTATTATAAGACCCAGGTCCCATCACACAATGCAACGCAAGCCGGAGGATAGGGATTTTACCTTATAGTAGCCAAAGAATGCTTGATACGCTAAATTTCATGTTTTATTATTACTATAAGTGTATAGTGTCATAACAATTTCAATCATAAGTATTAATCATAGACAGCATAAGTGCCCCATACCACTATGTTGCCATATATAGGTATACAATCAAAACCGCACAGTGTCGTATTTGGAAATTGGATTTCGATTTGTGAACCGAGGCAAGGGATCATCCTGTACCGAATTCGAGACGCTCTAGCCCGCCACTCAGGCAAGCGCGCAGGCAAGCCTTGGATCGTCAGGGTCGGTCCACCAATGTGGATTATTATGACTAAACACTGCGTTTGCCTACCCTTTGGGGTGTCAATGAGTCCAATGACTCCATCGGCTCCACATAGTCACCGATATATCCGAGGCGCCTTGCAACAGCAACAAACACATAGGTGAAAATAATATAAATGTCAGGACTGGTAGGTCGCTGACACCACCCTAGCTAGAAAGAAACGCATGTCCTCCCTGATGTTCTCTCCTGTTTCTTGTTCACAACCGGGGTGTGAGGCTCGCGAATCAACGTTATACACAAAGCTATGCCACACAGGTCGTGCTTTGATCATCAACCACAAGACTTTTATTTTCAACAGAAGCCTTGATTAATTGCCACTTAGGCATGTCACACAGGCAATTCATTCCATGCGATTGATATCTATCAATATATAACCCCTGAGCTCGTACGTCTCAGAGAAGGGCGTTAAGCAAGAGAATAAATTCTCTGCCGCTAAACAGATATATATTTAATAGAAATCAATCACACAGAATAAAATCCAATGTCAGACACACAGTCCATTTACAAGTTCGTTCTGGGTCTGAACAAAACTGGAGGCACCTTGTACCTCACACATCCATCGATCTCCAAGTACATCTGGACGATCACCAACTGATTCCCTCCTCTTGGGTGTACAGCCCAATCAAAATAATCAGTAATCACCCAAACGATGTGAAGACCTCCAGTCTTCGACCACCATCTTCATCCTCGACCCCACGTCGAATCAGTTATTCAGAATGGAATAAACCCGGCCTTTTTGAATAACTCGCGTATATAATAAACAAGTGTTACACAAACACAACATACGCCTCATTCCAATTCAGAATATTCTTTTATTCAAATATTCTTATACTTTGGGAAAGGTTCCCATTAATTTTATCAAAGATAAATTCTTTAAATTTATTCCTTAATCTTCTTTTGAATATCAATTTAAACCAAATTATAGTTTATCCAAAGTAGTCGGGATTATCGAACCTTACCGAAGTAATCATTTGTTTAAAATTTTCCAATCCCAACCTATTCATCCCATGAAGTAAAACTGGTCATACTTCATATCTAACACCACGGTGTTATCGGTAAATTCAATTACATTTCATGTTCAAATCTAATTAAAGATTTAACTATCGCCTGGAGCTAAACTGGTGATACTCCATTCTCGACCATTTCAATCTAATTAAGGATTCATTAAAACTCCACTTGGTTTTAATCTTCCCAGAAATCAATATCAATTATTATTTAAATTGAGAAATCACATCCTGTCTTTAACTGGGTTAAAGAACCAATGTCATTTAAAACACGCTTCACTATGAACCCAAAATCACATTCCATTAATTATCGGGTTAAAGAACAAGTGTTATTTAAAACAACATTCACGATAAACCCAGAAATCAATTCAAATTCACTTACAATTAAATACCATTTAATTGGTACACTTCATTAAATCTAAATAAAAAGATTTAATCTTTTTCTCAACTGGGTTTAAGAACAGTGTTAATGAAGAAACCATTCACGACAAACCCAAATCCCATTTGATATTAAATACAAGGCTCTGAATAGAAAATATATCGGCTTATATTCAATATCAAATTCTACGACCAACAAATATCATATTGGAAATAAAGATATAAATATATCTTTCAAATTTCCATAACAATATCAGTATAATCACGAAATCCAACATCGAAATATTCCAAAGAAAATTTCGATTCAAATCTATTCCAATTCAGTTATTGGAAATTCTGGTTACTTTCAAAACCAATTCAAATCCGCTTTATTTATTTTAAAAATAAATGGGATTGTAATTCTAGTTCAAAACTAGTTCATTTCGATAAAAATCTATTTTTATCTTTTCAAATTTGGAATTTTTCTTCTCAATTCTTCACAAATCATTTCTTATGATTTTACACAAATTATTACTATTTTCAATAATTTTATCAAGGCTCGTACAGTCGATTTCCATCAACAGCCATCGAACTGCACTTACAGCGACCTTTTCCAAATTTGATTTGGACATAATTCCAAATCAAACTTTTAGATTTCAAATCTCTAATATTAGTTAGAAAGCTCTTTTCGATATGAACCCAACGGTTTCGGTTTTAGGAGAATCCGATGGTCGGATCTCCCGTAATATCCATTCGAAGTCAATGGTCGAAATTCGCGAACTGCCGCTGCGCAGCGCGTTCTATTCAGGCCATTATATATATGTATATATATATTATATATATTCTGTCGATTTCCTTTTAAAACGTATTTTATAAATCATTTTAAATTCGTTTTCGAAACGATTTCAACTTCATATTCAATTTCGAATCAAAATTGAATATTCCACATCATCAATATACAAATGATAATATTTTCAAAACGTTAAATTTTGAAATCACTTCCTTTTCTATATTCATTATAAAAATGAATAAAATCGATATAAATATCGTTCGCGTCAAAATGGCGCATATCTAACCAACACGGCTTTATAAATTTCAATAACTTCGTTATTCTATTCAACAAATGAATATTTTCTTCAACACATGAATATATATTTTATTTTATTCAACATATGAATTTTTATTCTATTCAACACATGAATTTTCTTTCTATTCAACACATGAATTTTCTTTCTTTTCAACACATGAATTTATATTTTATTCTATTCAACACTTGAACTTTCTTTCTATAATATTCCTTAATTCAAATTGGAATGAGGCCCAATCAATTACCATATAATGTTAATTATATGGATTGCATACAACACATGTATATAAAAGCAACGATAAATAATCAACCATCATCCAGAGTGCACCACACAACTGAATAAGCATTAAATATAAATAATTAATGCTTACACAGTCTGTCAACCCATCGATTGACATACAACTAAACAACCGGGATTAGTGTACGTCAAATATCATTCGAATACCCATCTGGGGTTTCAAATCAACAAACACTGAATATTATTTGTGCAGTTGGGCGATGTGTTAAATTTATCGTCCCAATCAATATCCTTCAAATGGGTGTACATAAACAAATCATTCGATTTGTAAATGAATATTTATCTATTCACATTCACGTTAAATTTATATTTTTAACGATAAATAATTTATTTCAACACATAAATATATTTCCTATTCAACACATGAATTTTTCCATCTATTCCACATCATAATCAATTTTCACAACACATCGATCAAACAAGTCATCCATGGACTGTGGACGACGGGTGTCGGGTGCTGCTAAGCAACGTTTGCATCTTAGTATATATTTCAAACAAGAAATTAAAATAAAAGTAAGGAGTTATCACCCAGAAGCTAAAGCAAATGCCACGACTCTTTATATGTAGGAAATCTTCGTCGCGGTTTCAACGAGATCTGTTTCACGAAATTTATATTAAAAATCATATTTTTAACAACGCTACTATAAATAGAAAAATCACATTTTTATACTGCTACTATATAGGTAAAAACCGAATGTTTATATAGTGATTCACTTCTTTTTATTTATAATGATATAAACAATAAAAATCACTTCTTTCTATGTATAAAAATATCGTCTTTCTTTCGCTACTTCATTCATGATAAAAGTTATATTTTTACCTTGCTAGTAATATAATAAAAATTATATTCCTACTTCTCTACACGCATAAAAATTATATTTTTATTCTCTTACACTAATAAAAATCATATTTTTATTCTCTTACATTAGTAAAAATCATATTTTTATTCTCTTACATTAATAAAAATCATACTTTTATTCTCTTACATTAATAAAAATCATATTTTTTTATACATACTAAAATAAATAAATAAAAACAGATTTTGTATAAATTAAAATAAATAGAAACTCACCATTATCAGAGGAGAGGGTGTAGCAGTCGTCGGAGGTGGAGGAGGTCGGGTATGGCTGCGTCGGAGGTGTCTTGGCGGCAGGGAGGCGTCTAGATCGGCGGCTGAGGGTGGCGCCAGCTTCGACGGTGGCTGTCGCGAGTGAGGGTGGCGCCTGGTGCGAGGGGGATGGCCGGAGCGTCGGCGGTGGCTGTAGGGTGGTGGGCGGATGGCGGCGCAAGATGCGGTGGCGCGATGGAAGGGGGATGGGCGACGGGATCGTGAGGCACGGTTTTGGGGATCGGGGCTTTTCTTTTTTCTTTTATTTTGACTATGTTGACTTCTGAGAGAGTGAGGGAGGGTAAGGTATAATATAATAATATATATTTAATTATTTAATTATTTCTAAAAAGCAAATTTTAATTTCGAACTCGAAATCGAACCCATTGACTGTCGTCCCTAGCTAATTACCCCCATTCCGAACACCATGGGATATGTATCGTAGGCTGATTCGACTGTTTCGATCAGTTTCCGTCAAAATCAAAATATAAATCTATATATTGATTTTGAATGCACATTTCAATTTACCGCGGCTACATACAGATTCTAAAAATTCCCGAAAAATATTTTCTAGCTTCGTACTGACGATACGGTTCTAACAAAACTAACTTCGTCGAATCTGAGACCGTTTGAAAAATAGCCATTTTCTAGTCGATTAAATTCAACTTAAATGGTCAAAATGCGTTTTACTTCGCCCCGCTCACATATTGATTCGAAAAATTATGAATTTTGAAACCTAGCAATAACTTGACATCACGGATCCAACAAAAGTGGTTTCGTCGAAAACCGAGGTCATTAGCAAAATTTCCATTTTTAAGGGCTAGAATTCCATAGCGACTATTCTGAATTTTCATCTGGGAATATCTTTTGATTCCCGTAATGAAATTTCAATTTTTCGAATTCGCTGGAAAGATATTCTCAAATAGATTCTGATATTTTTGGTTTCACTAAAATCCGGTTTATTTTGGATCTTGTGCATTCATTTAAAATTCAAAATCGAATTTTCGAACTAACGCGCCATTTTCAATTCCTTTTATAATTAAAAATAAATATTTATATTCTAACGACGATTCAAATAAAAATATACGTTCTATTTCTATTCAAAATAAATATCTCGTCGTTATTATTTAAAATAATTCATTTTAAATACTCAAAATTCACTAAAATTGCCAAAATAAAATTTTTAAGTTGGCTCGGATTTCCGGGTTATTACAATCTCCCCCACTTAAAACTTTTCGTCCCCGAAAAGGAACGAAGCCGAAAGTTGTTTTACCAATCAACTCAACTTCCATTATTTTCATTATGGCTTAAGTTCTTCAACTTTTCAGTTTCTAAGAACTTTTCAAATTTTTCAAAAATTTGGCTAACACCCTAAATTTTCGAAAAATTTCGCCATAACCTCCCCCGCACCGGGAGCTTCGGGATATTCGAGTAGCCTCCCATGGCCCTTACCAATCCAAAAAGAAAAAGAAACAGCTAAGCGGCTAGCCAATCAGCTCATAAAATCATCAAAAACCCAAATTTGTTAACATGTACCTATTTGTCGGGCAAACAATTTTATTCTTCTCCTCTAGCCTTCTTGCTATGACCTGTTCAATGTAAGTACATGTATATGCATGCAATTTCAAACAATTTTCAAATACAGTTCAATATTTGGTACAATTTGGCTAAATGGTTCAAATTTTAGTTAATCAACCAATAATCAAACAACACAATCAGCAATCAATTAGGTGATTAGCTTTTCAAATTCATAATTTTGATAAATAGTCCAAAAATCAGATTTTTGATGCCAAATCACAACTAGCCCTATCTAGTTTTGGTTCTCACACTAGTCAATTGGAAATATATAAATATCACACCTTCGAAACTCGAACATAAATATTGATGATGTCATGACAATTATCAGTACCATCTCCGGGCAACAAGAGTGTGATTCTATATCTATCCAGTATATTAAAACTTCGAATACACGTGGATTGGACGTATATGCAAAATCTTTATATACTTGATTGTCCGAATCAATATAAATAAAATATTCAAATATGTATAAAAGGTTTAAATTTTCAAAACAAAATTTGTTTTCATCTTAAAAATATACTCTTCACACTTGTTCTAGGATACTACTAATCTCATCTCTAACGAGCCATTCTCATTGGATATTACTAATCCAATCTCTGATGAATTCTTTCATTCGGTTCTAATGTGTCTTGTTCTCCGAGCTCTGTAAACCAAAGCTCAGATACCAAAATGAATCTACCTGAACTTCCCCGTGAAGGAAAGCCCGGATTGAATTGAGAACAAGCCACATCGGGACGCAAACAGAAGAACATTTCATTGTTAATTACAACAGTTCCATCAGAATACAAGAATATACAGTATAAATCAATATTACACATTCATTAAATATCAAAGATTTAAATACATTACTGCAACGGAAAAATAATACAATACACAACTGAAGGAGATATACGGATACAGAGCTTTCTGGATATCGTTCTAGCTATAAATCAGGATCCTGTGAATATAAGTCTGCAAAACCAAAACTACTGGCTGCCCGTGTCAAAATAAGGGCACCCAGAGTTTAGGTTAAAACAATAAACTCCAGGTAAGTCATGTGACTGGTGTGAGAACTAAAACAGTTATTAATCTTTATTTTAAAGTTAGGTAAATCAAGGGACCACGCCGTATAACACGGAATGGGTTTCCTCCCAAGAATACCAGTGCATAAAATAATAGCGCAATGCTAAATAAAGAAAAATGAAGCTATTATAAGACTCAGGTCCCATCACACAATGCAACGCAAGCTGGAGGATAGGGTTTTTACCTTATAATAGCCAAAAAATGCTTGATACGCTAAATTTCATGTTTTATTATTGCTATAAGTGTATAGTGTCAAAACAATTTCAATCATAAGTATCAATCATAGACGGCATAAGTGCCCCATACCACTATATCGCCATATATAGGTATACAATCAAAACCGCATGGTGTCGTATTTGGAAATTGGATTTCCATCTGTGAACCGAGGCAAGGGATCGTCCTCTACCGAATTCGAGATGCTCTAGCCCGCCCCTCAGGCAAGCGCGCATGCAAGCCTTGGATCGTCAGGGCCGATCCACCGATGTGGATTATTATGCCTGAACACTGCGTTTCCCCACCCTTTGGGGTGTCAATGAGTCCAATGACTTCATCGGCTCCACATAGTCACCATGTATTCTAGGCGCCTCGCAACAACAACAACCACACAGGTGAAAATAATATAAATCTCAGGGCTGGTAGGTCACTAACACCACCCTAGCTAGAAAGAAACGCATGTCCTCTCTGATGTCCTCTCCCGTTTCTGGTTCACAACCGGGGTGTGAGGCTCGCGAATCAACGTTATACACAAAGCTAAGCCACACAGGCCGTGCTTTGATCATCAACCATAAGACTTTGCTTTTCAACAGAAGCCTTGATCAATTGCCACTTAGGCATGCCACACAGGCAATTCAATTCGTGCGATTGATATCCATCAATATATAACCCCCTGAGCTCTTACGTCTCAGAGAAGGGCGTTAAGCAAGAGAATAAGTTCTCCGCGGCCAAACAGATATATATTTAATAGAAATCAATCACATAGAATAAAATCCAATGTCATACACACAGTCCATTTACAAGTTCGTTCTGGGTCTGAATGAAACCGGAGGCACCTTGTGCCTCGCACATCCATCGATCTCCAAGTACGTATGGACGATCAGCAACTGATTCCCTCCTCTTGAGTGTACAGCCCAATCAAGATCATCAGTAATCACCCAAACGATGTGAAGACCTCCGGTCTTCGACCACCGTCTTCATCCTCGACCCCACGTCGAATCAGTTATTCAGAATGGGATAAACCCGGTCTTTCTGAATAACTCGCGTATATAATAAACAAGTGTTACACAAACACAACATACGCCTCATTCTAATTCAGAATATTCTTTTATTCAAATATTCTTATACTTTGGGAAAGGTTCCCATTAATTTTATCAAAGATAAATTCTTCAAATTTATTCATTAATCTTCTTTTGAATATCAATTTAAAGCAAATTATGGTTTATCCAAACTAGTCGGGATTATCGAACCTTACCGAAGTAATCATTTGTTTAAATTTCCCAATCCCAACCTATTCATCCCATGAAGTAAAACTGGTCATACTTCATATCTAACACCACGGTGTTATCGGTAAATTCAATTACCATTTCACGTTCAAATCAAATTAAAGATTTAACTACCACCTGGAGCAAAATTGGTGATACTCCACTCTCGACCATTTCAATCTAATTAAAGATTCATTAAAACTCCACTTGGTTTTAATCTTCCCAAAAATCAATATCAATGATTATTTAACTTGGGAAATCACATCCTGTCTTTAACTGGGTTAAAGAACAAATGTCATTTAAAACACAGTTCACTATAAACCCAAAATCACATTCCATTAATTATCGGGTTAAAGAACAAGTGTTATTTAAAACACCATTCACGATAAACCCAAAAATCAATTCAAATTCAATGCCAATTAAATACCATTTAATTGGTAAACTTCGTTAAATCTAAATAAAAAGATTTAATCTTTTTCTCAACTGGGTTTAAGAATAGTGTTAATGAAGACACCACTCACGACAAACCCAAATCCCATTTGATATTAAATACAAGGCTTTGAATCGAAAATATATCGGCTTATATTCAATATCAAATTCTACGACCAACAAATATCGTATTGGAAATAACGGTATAAATATATCTTTCAAATTTCCATAACAATATCTGTATAATCACGAAATCAAACATCGAAATATTCAAAAGACAATTTAGATTCAAATCCATTCCAATTCAATTATTGGAAATTCTGGTTACTTTCAAAACCATTTCAAATCCGCTTTATTTATTTTAAAAATAAATGGGATTATAATTCTTGTTCAAAACTAGTTCATTTCGATAAAAATCTATTTTTATCTTTTCAAATTTGGAATTTTTCATCTTAATTCTTCACAAACCATTTCTTATGATTTTACACAAATTATTACTATTTTCAATAATTTTATCAAGGCTCGTAAAGTCGATTTCCATCAACGGCCATCGAACTGCACTTACATCGGCCTTTTCCAAATTTGATTTGGACATAATTCCAAATCCGACCGTTAGATTTCAAATCGCTAATATTCATTAGAAATCTATTTTCGATACGAACCCAATGGTTCCAGTTTTAGAAGAATCCGATGGTCGGATCTCCCGTAATATCCATTCAAAGTCAATGGTCGAAATTCGCGAACCGCCGCTGCGCGGCGCGTTCTATTCAGGCCAATATATATATTATATTATAATATATATATTATATGTATTTCGTCGATTTCCTTATAAAATGTATTTTATAAATGATAATATTTTCAAAACGTTAAATTTTGAAATCACTTCCTTTTCTATATTCATTATAAAAATGAATAAAATCGATATAAATATCGTTCGCGTCAAAATGGCGCATATCTAACCAACACGGCTTTATATATTTCAATAACTTCATTATCTATTCAACAAATGAATATTTTCTTCAACACATGAATATATATTTTATTCTATTCAACACATGAATTTTTATTTTATTCAACACATGAATTTTCTTTCTATTCAACACATGAATTTTCTTTCTATTCAACACATGAATTTTCTTTCTATAATATTCCTTATTTTTCAAATTGGAATGAGGCCCAATCAATTACCATATAATGTTAATTATATGGATTCCATACAACACATGTATATAAAAGCAATGATAAATAATCAACCATCATCCAGAGTGCACCACACAACTGTATAAGCATTAAATATAAACAATTAACGCTTACATAGTCTGCCAACCCATCGATTGACATACAACTAAACAATCGGGATTAGTGTACGTCAAATATCATCCCAATACCCATGTGGGGTTTCAAATCAACAAACACTGAATATTATTTGTGCAGTTGGGCGATGTGTTAAATTTATCGTCCCAATCAATATCCTTCAAATGGGTGTACATAAACAAATCTTTCGATTTGTAAATGAATATTAATTTATTCACATTCACGTTAAATTTTTATTTTTAACGATAAAAAATTTATTTCAACAAATGAATATATTTCCTATTCAACACATGAATTTTTCCATCTATTCTACACCACAATCAATTTTCATAACACATCAATCAAACAAGTCATCCATGGTCTGTGGACGACGGGTGTCGGGTGTTGCTAAGCACCGTCTGCATCCTAGTATATATTTCAAACTAGAAATTAAAATAAAAGTGAGAAGTTCTCATCCAGAAGCTAAACCAAACGCCACGACTCTTCATATGTAGGAAATCTTCGTCGCGGTTTCAACGAGATCTGTTTCACGAAATTTATATTAAAATTCATATTTTTAACAACGCTACTATCTATAGAAAAATCACATTTTTATACCGCTACTATATAGGTAAAAATCGAATTTTTATATAGCGATTCACTTCTTTTTATTTATAATGATATACACAATGAAAATCACTTCTTTCTATGTATAAAAATACCGTCTTTCTATCGCTACTTCATTCATGATAAAAATTATATTTTTACCTTGCTAGTAATATAATAAAAATTATATTACTACTTCTCTACACACATAAAAATCATATTTTTATTCTCTTACACTAATAAAAATCATATTTTTATTCTCTTACATTAATAAAAATCATATTTTTATTCTCTTACATTAATAAAAATCATATTTTTTTATACATACTAAAATAAATAAATAAAAACAGATTTTATATAAATTAAAATAAATAAAAACTCACAATTATCAGAGGAGGGGGTGTAGCAATCGTCGGAGGTGGAGGAGGTCGGAGGTGTCTTGGCGGCAGGGAGGTGCTCCAGATCGGCGGTTGAGGGTGGCGCCGGCTTCGACGGTGGCTGTCGCAAGTAAGGGTGGCGCCTAGTGTGAGGGGGATGGCCGGAGCGTCGGCGGTGGCTGTAAAGAGGTGGGCGGATGGCGCCGCGAGATGCGGTGGCACGCTGGAAGGGGGATGGGCGACGGGATCGTCGGCCACGGGTTTGTGGATCGGGGCTTTTCTTTTGTTTTTATTTTGACTGTGTTGACTTCTAAGAGAGTGAGGGAGGGTAAGGTATTATATAATAATATATATTTAATTATTTAATTATTTCTAAAAAGCAACTTTTAATTTCGAACTCGAAATCGAACCCACCGGCTGTCGTCCCTAGCTAATTACCCCCATTTCGAACACCATGGGATATATATCGTAGGCTGATTCAACTGTTTCGATAAGTTTCTGTCAAAATCAAAATATAAATCTATATATTGATTTTGAACGCACAGTTCAATTTACCACGGCCACATACGGATTTCAAAAATTCCCGAAAAATATTTTCTAGCTTCGTATTGACGATATGGTTCTAACAAAACTAATTTCGTTGAATTCTGAGACCGTTTGAAAAATGGCCATTTTCCAGTCGATTAAATTCAACTGAAATGGTCAAAACGCGTTTTACTTCGCCTCGCTCACATATTGATTCAAAAAATTATGAATTTTGAAATGTAGCAATAACTTGACATCACGGATCCAATAAAAGTGGTTTCGTCGAAAACCGAGGTCGTTTGCAAAATTTCCATTTTTAAGGGCCTGAATTCCATAGCGACTATTCTGAATTTTCAATTGGGCATATCTTTTGATTCCCGCTACGAAATTACAGTTTTTCGGATTCGCTGGAAAGATATTCTCAAATAGATTCTAATATTTTTGGTTTCACTAAAATCTGGTTTATTTTGAATCCTGTACATTCATTTAAAATTCAAAATCGAATTTTCGAACTACCGCGCCATTTTCGATTCCTTTTATAATTAAAAATAAATATTTATATTCTATCGACGATTCAAATAAAAATATATGTTCTATTTCTATTCAAAATAAATTTCTCGCCGTTATCATTTAAAATAATTCATTTCAAATAATTAAAATTCACTAAAATTGCCAAAATAAAATTTTTAAATTGGCTTGGATTTCCGGGTTATTACAAATTAATTAGAAAACTTCACTAAATCTTAATTAAAAGATTATTCCTTTCTCAATTGGGCTTAAGAACAGTGTTATTTAAGACACCGTTCACAACAAACCCAAAATCCAATTTAATATTAAATACAAGGCTCCGAATATAAATTTTATCGGCTTATATTCAGTATCAAATTCTGAAATCAACAAATATCATATTGGGAATAACGATATATATGTATATCTTCCAAATTCCTCCACAATATTCACATAATCACGGAATCCAATATCGAAATATTCCGAAGATAATTTCGATTCAAATCCATTCCAATTCATATATTGGAAATTTCTAGTTTTATTAAAACCATTCTCAAATCCAATTTATTTATTTAAAAATATTGGATTATTTTTCTAATTAATAACTAGTTCATTTCAATAAAAATATATTTTTATCTTTGCAAATATGGAATTTTTCTTTCAAATTCTTTCCAAATCATTTATTATGATTTTACACAAATTATTAATATTTTTAATAATTTTATTAAGGACCTTTCAGTCGATTTTCGTAAATGGTCATTGAACTGCACTTACTACGACCTTTTCCAAATTTGATTTGGACAATCCAAATTGAACCATTAGATTTCAAATCTCTAATATTCGTTGGAAACCTCTTTTCGATATGAACCCAACGGTCCAGTTATAGGAGAATCCGACGGTCGAATCTCCCGTACTGTCAATTCGAAGTCAATGGTGGAAATTCACGAACGGTCGCAGCGCGACGCATTTTATTCAGGCCATTAAATTTTTATAATATATATATTATAAATATTTCGTCGATTTCCATTTAAAACATATTTTATAAATCGTTTTAGATTCATTTTAAAAACAATTCCAACTTCATTTTCAATTTTAAATCAAAATTGAATGCTCCTTATCATTATAATATATAAACGAAAATATTTTCAAAATATCAGATTTTGAAATCATTTCCTTTTCGATATTCATTATAAAAATGAATAAAATCGATATAATTATCGTTCCGTCAAAATGGCGCATATCTAATCAACACGGCTTCACTCTTTTCTATATTTTCGTGTCCATCCAAAATCAGACATTAAAATCAGATTTTAATCCTTTACTGAATATTTTTTTAAATTATTCCTTATTTTAAAATATTCGTTATTTTAAAATATTCTTAATTCTTGAATTGGAATTAGACACAGTCAATTACCATATAATGTTATTTATATGGATTTCATACAATACATGTATCCAACAACAATGAAAAATAACAATCCATTATCTAGAGTGCATTCTACACTATATAAGCATTAAATATAAATAATTAACGCTTGCAACAGTCTGTTAACTAACTGATTGTCATATAACTAAACAATTGGGATTAGTGTACGTCAAGTATCATCCCAATACCCGTGTAGGGTTTCGATCAACACATACAAATTTTATTTGTGCAATTGGGCGACATGTAAAATATATCATCCCAATCAATATCAGTTAAATGTGTGTACATAAACAAATCGTTCTATTTGTAAATGAATATTTATTTTCAGTTCAGGAGAATTTTATGCTGTTCATATATACGTTAAAAATTAAATGTTTAACAATAAAATATTTTATTCAACACATGAATCTTTTATTTAGTTCATTTATACAATAAAAATGATATTTTAATTGTTCTACCATATTTTAGAAAATTTTGGCAGCATAACGGCGCGATACTAGAACCGGAATATGGTCTAGCCTTATTCCTCACCTAATACGGGCTCGCACCATACACATACCAATTCAATGAATCCCATTCACATCATAAACCAAGTTCAAACAAATAAATCAATCAAAACAAACAACCAAACACTCACGTTTTCAATCAAAGGTGTCAGGTGCTACTAAGCACCATCTGCATCATGATATATATGTAACTATAAACAAAATTAGAGTGAGAAGTTCTCACCTTTTATTTCCACTCTATAGACTTTATTTGACAGTTTGGATTTGGATTTGTTCCAGTGCGTTGTGTTCTTCACAGTGATCCCAACGTAATCTATTTCACGCAGTTTATATTAAAAATCACATTTTTAATACGATGTTTACATTTTAAAAATCCCATTTTTATAATGCTACTACATATATAAAAATCATATTTTTATATCGCTATTATATATATATATAAATCATATCTTTATAATTCTCTTCATATAATAATTGTTAGACCCAAATGTGGTTCTAACACCCAAATTGATTAGAAACAAGATAAAGTAAAGCAAAAATAAAAAAGAACACACAAGGTTTATAGTGGTTCGGCGAAGAAATGCCTACGTCCACTTAGTTTTCACTATATTCAGTAATTCAATTACAAATACAATGTAAGATTCGCTCACAACTCACTTTTGTTCACTCAGAAAGATAAAAACAAGAAATTAAAGATGGTTTGGATTTTCCGGGAGTGAAGGAATTCGAATGGTGGAAGTACTTGGATTCTCAAAAGTGCTGAAAAAGATCCTTCTCTTTGTCTCTAGTTGGGGTATTTATAGGTGGGAATTTGCCTGAAATGCAATCCGGGTCGGAACACGTGTCATCCATCGCCCTCTCTTCGGGTTCGGATGGGCCATCAAGCAGACAACGCATCAATGAGATGGACGTTAGGGGTAGGAATTGGTCACATCCGGTCCGGTTCTCCAGGCGGCTTTATAGGAGATTTTTCTGGATCATGGGTACGGGCCGGAGACATGAAGGTTGGAGGGTTCGGATCGGAATACCCGACCCGAACCGGAGTAGCTTGGACGTCTCTTCTTCTCTAATCCTACTCCGCTCCGCTCCGAAGTCGTGGCAAGCAGACGGGTTTCCGATCCACCTGAGATTCATTGGCCTTCCGATCCGATCAGGTATGCTTTGCCAATTTATCCAGCATGAGATATCCGATCCGAACAGAGAATTTACCCGATCCGAACCGATATGCTGCTATCAATCTGAATTGTGGAGCTTTCTTCCGATCCGAACCGGAGTCGCATAACTTGAAATATTCTTCCACAGTTGGTTTCTTGACTTTGTGTTGCCTAGTTCACAAAGTAGGCTAACATTTTGCCCCCTCAAAGGATGCTTTCGTTGTACAAAGCGTCCTTTGATATCGTTCAACCAAAATTGTCAAGAGTGATGCATTGATCTCTATTCGGTTCGGCGTCCGATCCGAGAGGCTTTTCTTCATTTCTGAGCAAATTTGGGAACTCTACTAGCCGTGTGATGCTTCTTGTAGGCATACTCCTTCTTTACTTCCCTTCTCTTCAATTCGAGTCGGTCACTAAGCCAATCGCGTGAGATTTCCGCTCGGTTCGGATTCCGATCCGAAGCGTTTTCGTGAGTTAGGTTCTTGGACGTTGGGCCTTCGGAGAGGATCGTGCTACTGGGCTTCCACTCCGGTCCGAGCGGGTGAGTTAAAAAAGGGAGACGAGGAGTCAACACTATTCTCTATATAAACACCTCGCCGCCTTCATTCCTTCCTTCTTCGTTCCCATCGCCGCTCCCAACCTTAACATTGAAAACGTCAGAAACTCGAAAATTCTCAACTATTTCCTGTAGGCTTCCCGAATCAAACATATAGGTAGCTTTTCTAATCTCAAATAATCTTGTTGTAACCGTTCTCGATTTCGATTAGCGTTGGGTTAGGATGTTTTGGCCATAAGCATCACTCGAACCCTCCGCCGTTGCTGGTGGACGCGCCATCGCTCCGAGACGTTGCGAAGTTGAAGAGAGCGAACATTTGTTCTTCACAGCGGCTTCGGTGATAAAGTGGATTCATCTGTGAGTAAATGGGAAAGAAGAAAAGAGATAAAGAGTGGGATGACAAGCTGGAGTCGGTTCGGGTGGAAGACAAAGGAGCAGAAAGGAAAAGGAGGGAAAGGGGATCGGCTCGGGTTTCGTTCTTTGGAAAGATGGAAAGGAAAGAAAAAGTCGGTTCGGGTCGGAAAAGTAAATGGGATAAGGAGCTGAAGTAAACGGATCGGTCAGGTGGTGCTGATTCGGATCGGATCGGGTCACCCGATCCGATCAGATCAGTTCTGCTTCCGAACCCACCGTTCCTATTGTCTTGAACTAACCTTGCCTTACCGAAGCACCCGAACCGAATGTCTTCTGTATTGAGCCAATCATCACATGCATATCCGAACCGAACCGAACATATTGAACTTGACACATAAAGACCACCCAACTAACTCAACTAACACTTATTCTAGACGAATATGCCTCGCGGACAGTTAGGATAGTGCCTTGCGAACATAAATGAGAATCAAGGACAACTCGGACTATTACTTTCTCTTTAAAGCTTCGTCTTATATTGCTGTACTTTTATTTTGCACTTCCCGCATTTGTTGCACACACTTTAGTTCACACACATACACAAAAAAGGGGGACACGGGATAATTTACTCTAATCTACGCTATTGCTTCTTCAATAGTTCCATGACAATGAGGCCCAGACGCTCTTCTCGTTTAGCTGAGAGGAAAGAAGCTCCAGAAACTTCCCACAAAACCACTCTCGAGGATATATCTTCTTCATCTGACCCGGAATGGGATAGCGAGGGTCCGGATTACGGAGCTGGTCATCGGGAAAGCGATGAAGTATCTTCAGAAAATGAAGTTTCCCTAGGCTTTGAGGAGGAAGGAGGGATTGGTGACAATCGAGCACCTGATGAATTTGACTCGGCCATTATATTGGAATCACCTCCGGATTCCGTAGAGTCAACAATTGACAACGACCGACTCGTGAGAATCTGCCTGAAGTATGGAATAATGAAGAGAGACACTCTAGTGCCTTCACGTTCTGATCGTCCACATAACCCTCCAGAAGGATATATGACGGTCACTCGTCTGATGTGCATGGTTGGCGCTATTCCTCCTTTCTCGCCTTTCATTGTTGACTTCTTAAGACAAATGCGGATTGCCCCCATGCAGCTACATCCCAATTCATACGCCTATCTGCATACCTTATTCATAGCATATCGTGAAGTTCTAGGCGTAGAGCTTACGTTTGACGACGTCCATTTCTTCTATAATTTCAAACATCGGACTAGGGAAACCCCTTCTTTCTGTTACTTCGAGTCGGTCCCAAAGAGGAAGATAATCTCTACGCCGTTTAGCAGCAAGGCTGGAGATTCCAGATTGGAATGGTTCTATATAAAGCAACAGCCTGGATGCGCCAGAAGATGGACAAAATCAAGTAAAGCACTGATTTTCTGACCCTGGACTCTATACACTTGAATCATCACCCTGACCTGTTTTTCCTTTTTACTTGCAGTCGATAATCCCAAACAGGTATCAGACCAAGTGTTCTTCGATCGAATGCACCGTCTCCTCAATGGCGACCAAAAATTTCTTACTATTGACGAGGTTCTTAAAGATGAGTACCTTCATTCTCACGGGCTGCTATCCGTCTACCGTAGCATCGGTCATGGGACAGTCCCTTATGCATATATTCCTCCAGTGGAAACAGTTCCAGAACTAGGAGAAGGCTCGGGAATTCCTGCAGCTTCTCTTCAAACTTCACCCTCTCCCTCTTCTACTCAAGATGATGAGCTGGCTAATCTGGCCAAAAAACATCGTGAAGGGTATGTTGCCCCCGAGGAAACTACCTCGGTAGACAAATCAAAATCTCCCCAAGGGTCGCCACTTCACGCTTCCGAAGGGGATATTCCTAGCGCCGACGAGCACATATTTCAGGGTTTGGGGGATCTCCCTTTACCCGAGACTATATACACTTCGGAAGATTTCAGAAAGGACCCTCTAGTCTTCACTTCTTCTGAGGAGACTACTCCTGCTAAGGCCAAAGAGCCTACCCGCACCACTTTAGCTTCAGATTCGGGTTGGTTGGGGGGACACGTACACCACATAGGATGCACTCTGCACCGCAGCACTAGCATTCATTGCACTTCTTTTTCCATGGATCCGCTGATTCTAAACTTCGTTTAACTTATCGTGCAGGTACAATGTCTCGATCCTCTTATGACATAAGAAAACTCCGCCGCAGCATGTCTAATCCTCCCCAGGATGCCGAATATAACCGCCGGGATGACCGCGGCAGGGAGGAAAGGAGACCCTATGATCCTTATCGATCTCGATCCTCACGCTCCCGCTCACCAGTTCGACCGGAACAGGAAAAATACAAAAGCTATCAAGGTCGTAGGGAGGAGGATAGACCACAATCTAGGGATTCCACTTCCTCCCATGAAAAGCGAAGCAGAGAGAAAACACCTCCAAAGGAAACTGGGTCCAGAAGTAAGCATAAAGTCCCTGCTACTAAACGACCTCGGACAGACAAGGGTTCTACAGAATCTTCTTCGGGAAGGGATGCTGAACTAACAATCCTAGCCCCTCCTCCACCAGATGCGGGAACCGCTGTAAGGCTGGCATACTTAAAGGAGCAATTTCCCGAGCACTACTTCGAGACTCTGACCTTTCTACCTTCCCTTGAACCTATTTCTTCTAATTGGGCAGAGGAGGCCAGAGCAAAGATTGATTTGGTGGAAAAACAATACACCGAAATGTTCAAGTATTCCCGCACTCTTTCCAGAATCATTCGCACGCTACTGACAAATGCTGACTCAATGCACAAGACTGCAGAGGAAGATGCTAAAGCCCTAAAAACCTTAGGAAAAAATTTAGAAGATACTCAAGCTCAACTAGCTATCGCTCAAAAGAACGCTTCTAACTTCAAACAACAGTTTGAGGACATGCAAAAGCGCTATCATGATTTGCTAGAATCCCACACTCAGGAGCGCTCCGAGTTAAAGAAGCAGGCTGACGAAGCCAAGTCAGAGGCTGATAAGACACGTCTCGCTTATGTTGAGCTTGAGCAAAAGAATGCCGAGTTAGCAAAAAGGAGCGCTGAGTTAGAAAAGAAAAACGCTGACTTGGCTTCAAAATTGTTGGAGGCGGAAAACAGGGCTGCTCTGGCTGAGGGCAACGTTGAATGCGCTATTAAATCTGCGGAGGAAACCCGCAAACAGCTATCAGAGGCGGAGGCCGATATTCAGGGCTTCGGGGAGCTAATGATCGAATTTTTTGCGCACATTATTCGTCGTCGAAACATTTCCTGGATCGAGGACTATCCATCCACCTTGGTTCATGTGTGGAATCAAATCGTTGAATGGGAAAAAGAAGAGCTTAAGGTCGATTCCCTCGACGAAGATAAGTTGATGGAGAAGTACTTGAGAGACGACGAACCAGAGCGCCTAGCTGAAGGTCGCCGCCTAATTGCTGAGGCCATGGAAGAAGAGAGGCAGAAGTCTAAACAGAAAACCATTCCTGAAGCTGGATCCTCTTCTTCTGCTCCTGTAACTCCTGAAGTGGAAGGGTATGATCCCGAAAACCCGGGAATTCCCCGATCAACTTTACTATCTCCCATTCCTGAAATAACTCCAGAGGTAGTAGTCACCCCCGCTGAGAAGTCTTCAGAAGGTATCCCTGTCTTTTCTCCTCAACTTGTCAAGGCTACTACTACCTTTGGCTACACGATTGAACGTTCAATGAGAAATCCTTTGCTCTCGCCTGAGTTGATAACCGATGTTTCTCATTTTGTAGGCGTTGAATCCTCCGCGAAGACAGATGTAGTTCAAGGAGCTACCACTGGGACAAAGCCCGCTGATAGGGTCAAAGAAGGAGAAGACAAGGCTGCTTCCACAGACTCGGAGAAAAGGAGTGGAGCAACTAAGGTGACTACTCCCCATGACGAAGAAATGATTGCAGCGTTAAAAGACGACGAAGGAGACGAGGGGCATGATGAGGAACCAGAAGTTACCATAACCGGGGAGTCGAAAAGCGCTGAGGACATTACCTTGGCTGCCATGAAGGCTGATCAAGACAAGCGCTTGCAATTAAAGGCTGAAGAATTAGACCCTGAGGTCCTCAAGCCCCTCGCTGTTGTGGATGCAGGTTCAAGGTTAGTTGTTAAGCTTTCCACTAGATCTATTACCGAAGAACTTGCTAAAAAGTCTTCTCTCGATTCCAGTGCCCCGCCTTCCGGGAAAAAGTCCACTGGTCCCAGTACTACATCTTCAGGGAAAAAGAAACCAAAGCGGATCTTGACTGAAGCCGAGAAGGAAGCAAAAGATGCAGAAAAAGCTGTCAAGAAATCAAAGGCTCATTCCAAGCCCAAATAGTGGGTTCTTCTGTGTCCTTTTAGCATCTTTGTAAATCAATAAGTGCTGCTATACCAGCAGCTTTCGCACTTTCTTTTTCAGTTATTTCCCTGTACAAGTTCATTCATTCGTAAATAAAAATAATTCACTTTCTGCAATGTTTATTTGTTAGCAGTTCTGCACTTATGTAAAAATGCATATCTATAGTTATGAAACAAAGTTGTGAAGAGGGGAGATATGTGTATGGGCATGTGTCCCCAGCCACTCTCCGTAAGTTATTCAGTGCCTAACTATGCAATCTGGATGCCCCCGATTCTCTAACGGGATAGCGTTTCCTGTATCATCAATACCTGTTGTTTTTCCTGGCACTTCTTTTATACTCTTTCTCACTCTCTTGAGAGTTAGAGTTCGAGTTCAGTTATTTGTTTATCCCCCGGTCGTTCAACGGGAAAAGATTTCTTTCTCGGCGCTCGGTCGGAGACGCCTTTATACTCTCTTTCTCTCTGGAAAGTTAGAGTTCGGTGCTGAACCTCTTTCTCAGCGCTCAGTCGGAGACGCTTTTATACTCTCTCTCTTTCTCTGGAGAGTTAGAGTTCAGAATAGAATTTCTTTTTCAGTGCTCAGTCTGAGACGCTTTTATACTCTCTCTCTTTCTCTGGAGAGTTAGAGTTAAGAATGTCGTTTTCTCATTCTTTTATGTCTTATTGCACAAATAATCATTGTGCTTCCTTTTATGCCCAAACTGTTTCAACCCTTTTAGGTTCTAAGTTGTCCTGTACTTTATAATCACAACAGAACAACTAATGAATGTAAATGCATAAAAGTAAATAACACACAATATTTTTATAGTGGTTCGGCTAAGTCATAGCCTACATCCACTTTATAGTTCTTTATTCATATCACCGGATTTTCCCAAGGCAAGTCGTGCCTTATTACAAAGTTTACATGAAAAACAGCAAAAATTATAGCATTTCTAATCCAAATATCGCATTAAGTGTTGGGCATTCCATGCTCGAGGGACTTCTTCGCCATCTACGGTCGTTAACTTGAATGTTCCTTTATCAAGTTTCCGTTGGATGACAAAGGGTCCTTCCCATTTTGGTCCGAGGTGAGGAAGAGATGGAAAAACTCTCTTTAGCACCAAATCTCCTAGTTCAAAAGTTCTGAGGCGAACTTTTTTGTCATAATAGTGTGCCATCTGATGCCGATGTCTTGCTGCACGCAAGTCTGCTTCGTCTCTTTTTTCTTCGACTTCATCAAGAGACTCAAGTAAAAGTGCCCGATTCGTCATCGGGTCATAATATGTCACCCTGTGGGAAGGAACTTCCAGTTCAACTGGAATTACTGCTTCTGAACCAAAGGAGAGGGAGAAAGGGGTATGACCAGTAGCCGTTTTAAACGTTGTTCGATATGCCCACAAAGCTAGGGGCAATTCATCAACCCATTTTGCCTTTGCATGCTCTAATCGCTTTTTGAGGATGGATTTTATTATCTTGTTTATTGCCTCTACTTGCCCATTAGATTGTGGATAGGCAACTGCAGTATATCGTTTATCTATCTTATATTTCTGGCAAAAGTTTCTGAATTCAGTGCTATCAAATTGGGTCCCGTTGTCGGTAATAATTGTCCTTGGGATTCCGAATCGGCATATAATATTTCGGACCACAAAACTTATCACCTTTCTTGTAGTGATCTTAGTCAAGGGTTCAGCTTCCACCCACTTCGTGAAATAATCCACGGCTACTATGGCATACTTAGCTCCCCCTTTAGCAATTGGTAAAACTCCAATGATATCGATTCCCCATGTGGCAAATGGCCAAGGACTCACCATCGATTTAAGCTGGGTTGATGGTGCCCTGGGGATTTTGGCGAATCTCTGGCACTTATCGCAGCGTCGTGAATAATCAGCTGCATCTTTGTTAATCGTAGGCCAGAAGTATCCGTATCGCAATATTTTCTTCGCTAAAGTTTGACCTCCTGTATGATCTCCACACTCACCTTCGTGCACTTCTCTCAGTACACGCTTGATGTCGTCGTGTGCGATACATCGTAACAGGGGCATAGAAAATCCTTGTCTATAGAGAATATCGTCTTGTATAACATATCTGGCAGCTTTGCGAACTACAGCTCTCTTCTCACTCTTCTTTGATGGGAGAGTCCCATTCTTAAGAAAACTTTTGATTGGAGTCATCCATGACTCCTTCTCTGGTTCCGTTTCAAGAACGAATTCCGTTTCCATTGACTCAAAGCTTGGCGACTCCAACGTTTCAATTGGAATTACCTCGGTCCCTTCTGGATTGTCGGAACTAGCCAACTTTGCTAATCTATCCGCTTTCTGGTTTTCTGCTCTGGGAATATGTGTTATGTTGTACCGTTCTAAGCTATTCAATAGCTCTTTCACTTTCTTGAGGTACGTAATAAGTCGAGGTCCTCGAGCTGCGAACTCCTCCCGCACCTGACAAACAACAATCTTAGAGTCACAAAATATATCCATCACTTTTACTCCGAGGTCTTTAGCGAGTTTCAGCCCGGCAATCAGGGCTTCGTACTCAGAGTCGTTGTTAGTGGCCGAAAATTCTAACCGTAGGGCATAATATAATGATCGTCCCTCCGGAGTGACTAAAACAATTCCTGCTCCGGATCTTCGGTCATTTTTAGCTCCATCTGTATATAGTCTCCACGGGTTCATCTCTAGCTTATCCTCAGATTTGACCGCTTGGTCATTGATTATCTCTTCTTCTGGAATGGTGAACTCCGCAATAAAGTCTGCTAGAGCTTGCCCCCTGATTGACTTTCGTGGTTGAAAATTCAAATCAAACTGGCTTAGTTCTATGTTCCATTTAATCAACCTTCCCGACGCTTCGGTTCTTTGCAGCACTTGTCTTAACGGCTGATCGGTGTATATGGTTATTGGATGGGCTTGGAAGTAGTGACGAAGCTTTCGGGATGCAATCAGGAGGCTATAAGCAAGCTTCTCGATCTTTGGGTAGTTGCGCTCTGCCGCTGCTAATTTCTTACTCACATAGTATACTGGCCTTTGTACTTTGTCCTCTTCTCGAACCAGAACTGTGCTGACAGCGTGAGCCGAGACTGCTAGATAAACGAATAGTTCTTCATGGTCTACGGGCTTTGATAAGATTGGCGGTTTTTCTAACAGTTCTAACAGATTTTGAAAAGCCTCGACACAATCGGGAGTCCACTGGAAGTTCTTCTTTCCCCTTTTTATCAAATCAAAAAATGGAACACATTTATCGGTGGCTTTGGAGATGAATCTACTTAGCGCCGCTACCTTCCCTGCCAGACTTTGGACGTCTTTAATTTTCCTTGGTTCTTTGATATTTCTAATTGCCGCTATCTGGCTAGGGTTGATCTCAATTCCTCGGGAACTCACAATGAAGCCAAGGAACTTTCCCGACGCCACTCCAAATGAACATTTTAAAGGATTCAATTTCATACGGTACTTTCGCAAGATACCAAACATTTCTGCTAAATCTTGCGTATGACTGGAGGACTGCTTTGATTTAACCAGCATATCATCCACATAAACTTCCATGGTTTTTCCTATCTGATCGTAAAACATTCTATTTACCAATCGCTGATAAGTAGCTCCAGCGTTTTTTAATCCGAATGGCATTACAACATAACAATATAACCCCAGATTCGTAATGAAACTTGTATGCTCTTGGTCTGGTACATGCATAGGAATTTGATTGTATCCAGAATATGCATCCATGAAAGAGAGAAGTTCATGACCTGCTGTCGAGTCTACAAGCTGGTCAATCCTGGGAAGCGGGAAACTATCTTTTGGGCAAGCCTTATTTAAATCTGAAAAGTCAATACAAGTCCGCCACTTTCCGTTTGGCTTCTTTACCAGAACGGGATTCGATATCCAGTCAGGATAGGTCGAATCTCGAATAAATCCATTTTGCTTCAATTTCTCTACTTCCTCTTTGAGGGCAGCCGACCTCTCTGGGCCCAGCATGCGTCTCTTTTGCTTTACAGGTGGATGCTTCGGATTTACATTCAATTTGTGACTGATAACGGAAGGCGATATCCCACACATGTCAGCATGGGTCCAGGCGAACACATCTAAGTTCGCTTTTAAGAAGTTCGTCAGCTCTTCAGCACGACGTGGATCCAATTGGGAACCAATCTTCAAAACTTTCGTCGGATCTGCTTTATCAACAGGAATTTCCACTGTTGCTTCGTTAGGAGTTGCATTCCTAGCCTCTGGTTCCTCATCTTTTCTAGGATCCAGGTCTTCAGGCGTTCCTTTTCGCAACTCCCTTGGGTTCAACCTCTCTAATTGCTATGCCAAGTCCCCCTTTGAGAGAGATGAGGCATCCTTATTCTCAGCATTAACTCCTTTCATCAACATCTTCAGTTCGGCCACATAGCAGGCCCGTCCAGAAACCTGATCCCCTCTTATTACTCCAGTCCCGGCTTCGGTTGGGAACTTTAGTAACAAGCACCAAGGGGCGATACAAATTCTAAACTCAGCGAGGGCAGGCCTCCCTAAAAATGCGTTATATGGCGAATCTACGTCCAGTACTACAAACTGAAGCATTCGCACTCTTCTACGTTCTCCTTGCCCTAGGGTCACAGGCAACTCTATGTATCCCATAGGAGCTGTCGTCGCTCCGTTGAAACCTCTAATCCATCCTTCACAAGGTTTCAGATCTTCAGGCTCAAGCTTCATCTGATCAAATGACTTCTTGAACAAAATATTAACGGAACTTCCGTTGTCTACTAATACCTTATGGACCAAAGCCGGCCCAATAGTGGTGGTAATAACCAACGGATCATTGGTGGGAGATTGTATTCCCGTGTTGTCTCGGCTGCGAAACACCACGTCATCGAACATGGTTTTTTGTTGTTTGATGGGGGTGACATCTTCCAACTCGTCACCTTCATTCACATCTAGATGTTTGGCGGCATTCACATATTGGTCCATTGACCTAAAGCTTCGGATTGCCGGGTGAGGTCCGCCTACTATGGAGTTGATGACGATCCCTTTACCTTTCTGCTGCGCGGTAAGCTTAGGAGCAGGTAGGATTTGCTTTGGAGCCTGCTCTCCTTGTCCCCTATCCCTCGGGGCAACCTTGTATTCATCCAACTTTCCCTCACGCAGCAGCTTTTCAATTACATCCCTCAAATGTCGACACTCATTGGTCGAATGTCCATGCGTTCCGTGAAACAAGCAAAATTTCCCTGTCGCCATTTCTTTTTCGGTCGAATCACGAGGTGGCGGTCTTTTGTATTGCAACACATTATACGTGTCCAGGTAAATATTTTCCAACGTGTCATTCAATGGTGTGTAGTTCTCGTAGTTCTGGAACCGGGGCCTTTTGTTTGGGTCGCTTCCCCTATTTCTGTTTCTCCTGTTACCGTTCGAATTACGGTTGTTGTTGTTTCCCCCGCTTCCAGTATTGCTGTTTCCACCCTTGTTTCCTACATTTACCTCAACCTTGCCAGAACTTTCCCCAGACTGCTTCACTGCAATATTACTCTGCACATTCTCCTTTGAAGCTGTCTCAGACTTTCTCTTCCGGTTTGCCCGGGCCTCCTCTCGTCTTAGATAAATATCGGCTTTTTCGTAGAATATCGCCCTTGTGGGGGGTGTCTTCCCAGAAAGGTAGTCTCCAAACTCAGATTCGGGATCGACTCCTTCCTTCAATGCCATCAGAATTGTGGGCTCATGCGGGTCACTGACCTCAGTTACAGCTTGATTAAAACGATCTAAATATGCCCTTAAAGATTCTCCTGGTGCCTGTTTGATCCTCGACAATTCAATAACGCTCTTGGACTTTCGAGCATGTAGTCGGAACTGGTTCATGAAACGCTCGCTTAGTTCTTTGTAATTAGAAATTGAACGAGGAGGAAGTCGGGTAAACCAAAATAAAGCCACATCTTCTAGGTAGATTGGGAACGCTTTGCATTTTACTTCATCGGGGGCAGCAGCGGCATTCATAAGCCACGAATACCGCATCAAGTGCTGTCCTGGATCAGTCCTTCCGTTATATTTATCCATCTGTGGCAAATTAAAGCGTCGGGGGAACTGGAAGTCTAGGATGTCGTCAGTGAACGGAGTATGGCTTCGCTCTATGCCGTAGTCTTCATTTGTATAATTCCGGCTTTCGGACATAATTCGACGAACCATCGCCTGCACATCGGCACTAG
This sequence comes from Allium sativum, assembly GCA_030737875.1. Classification (NCBI taxonomy): domain Eukaryota; kingdom Viridiplantae; phylum Streptophyta; class Magnoliopsida; order Asparagales; family Amaryllidaceae; genus Allium; species Allium sativum. The sequence goes on from CM060913.1 coordinate 663,278,826, forward strand.
TTAGGGGCTGCTCAGGTTCCCTGGCCCTAGCGTCCGAGTTCCTCCGGGGCTCTTGCTCAGGAGACACCCTTCTTCTTCGAGCTGCCTCTGCTCGATTCCTTTCCCTGCGTTCCCGGTCGATCTCGGGAAGAGGGGACTGGAGTCTTTGCCCCCGAGATGGGCTATCGTTTCCTAATGCTCGTGCGATATCCTCGCGAGATCCCAAAGATCCAAACGTTAGCTGCTCCACGTTCTGAGGTCGTTCGAGTGGCCTTCGTTCACGGGGCCTCTCTTCCTCAGAAGATGAAGATTGATCTACTGGTGTATGATGAACTGGCGACGGAGTTCTTTGTCGGCGGAGCTCACTGATTTCCCGACTCATGAGCCTCATATTTTCCTGCATCATGAGGTTGGTACGCTCATGAACTCTCATAGCTTCCCTCGTGCTCTCAAGCATATCAAGCAAGCGCGAGAAATCTCCTTGAGTGATGGGAACAGATGGATTGGCCTGGTCTCCAACCCTGGCAGCTGGACTTGGAGCATTCGCGGGGACTCGAGCAGATGTTCCAGCTTCACCAAGCATCGGGTCGGATCGGAGGTAGGAAGTCGGGTCGGATCGGAGTTGGGGTGCCTGTTCGGATCGGTGTGCAGCGAGCAAGTCGGGTCGGTTCAGACTGGGGGAGTGCACCGCTTCAGAGTCTCCAACCCGGATCGGATCGGAACTTTCCCTTTGCTGTCGGTTCGGACCTCCTGCATTGATTCTCCCTGCTGCTGAACTCTGCCCCCTAGACCTTGTTACAACAGCATGCTGCTGATCTTCACTAGCTCCATTTCCTTGAACAGACTGGACTTCCTTGCCTTTTCCTCTGGCCATGAGTCTTTGACAATTACTTCAACGAATGTAAGAAAGTGGAGAAGCTTAAGGATTCACTTCTTTGAACTCAACGGTCCAAAAAGTAGAAAGAGATCCCGGAAAATAAAGAATTTAGATGAGGGTTCTCAGTGAAAGCACCAAAATGTTAGACCCAAATGTGGTTCTAACACCCAAATTGATTAGAAACAAGATAAAGTAAAGCAAAAATAAAAAAGAACACACAAGGTTTATAGTGGTTCGGCGAAGAAATGCCTACGTCCACTTAGTTTTCACTATATTCAGTAATTCAATTACAAATACAATGTAAGATTCGCTCACAACTCACTTTTGTTCACTCAGAAAGATAAAAACAAGAAATTAAAGATGGTTTGGATTTTCCGGGAGTGAAGGAATTCGAATGGTGGAAGTACTTGGATTCTCAAAAGTGCTGAAAAAGATCCTTCTCTTTGTCTCTAGTTGGGGTATTTATAGGTGGGAATTTGCCTGAAATGCAATCCGGGTCGGAACACGTGTCATCCATCGCCCTCTCTTCGGGTTCGGATGGGCCATCAAGCAGACAACGCATCAATGAGATGGACGTTAGGGGTAGGAATTGGTCACATCCGGTCCGGTTCTCCAGGCGGCTTTATAGGAGATTTTTCTGGATCATGGGTACGGGCCGGAGACATGAAGGTTGGAGGGTTCGGATCGGAATACCCGACCCGAACCGGAGTAGCTTGGACGTCTCTTCTTCTCTAATCCTACTCCGCTCCGCTCCGAAGTCGTGGCAAGCAGACGGGTTTCCGATCCACCTGAGATTCATTGGCCTTCCGATCCGATCAGGTATGCTTTGCCAATTTATCCAGCATGAGATATCCGATCCGAACAGAGAATTTACCCGATCCGAACCGATATGCTGCTATCAATCTGAATTGTGGAGCTTTCTTCCGATCCGAACCGGAGTCGCATAACTTGAAATATTCTTCCACAGTTGGTTTCTTGACTTTGTGTTGCCTAGTTCACAAAGTAGGCTAACAATAATAATTATATTTTTATAATGCTCTTCATATAATAAAAATCATATTTTTATTTTAACGCTATTTAGATAAAAATCGCATTTTTATCTTGCTATTATTTATATAAAAATCACGTTTTTATATTGCTATCATATATAATGAAAATCATATTTTTATCTCTATGTTGTTATATATAAAAATCTCATTTTTATTCTATTTTATTTATATTGAATAATCAAAATTTTATTTTAAAGCTATACATATATATATAAACCATATTTTTATTTTAAAGTTATATATATAAAAAACATATTTTTATTTTAAATTTATATATAAAAACCACAATTTTATTTTAAAGTTATATATATATAAAAACAATAATTTTATTTCTAAGTTATATTTATATATATATAAACCAAATTTTTATTTCTAAGTTATATATATATATATATATGAAAAGAATTTTAAACAACGTTATTTTATATAAAAATTACACATTTTTAAACTATGATATATATATTAAAATTAATTGTTGCTTAATTATAAAATTTATTAAACTAATTACATAAAAAAGAAATAAAAAATAAAAATGCTCACTGTTCTCGTTAACCCACTGCTCACTGTCTTCATTAGCTTCCACCCTAGGGCACGCCCATAACGCCACCTCAGACCTCGCACGACCATCGGAGGATGCCCCTTGAACCACCGACGAGCACGCCATACACGCCCAACCCCAGACCCAACTCTGTGGCACTACCGCGCCGCCATTTGCCGTAGAATGCAGCCCATTTGGGTTCAAAAATCTCCTCCAACTCTCAACGATACATATTCAAACGGGTAGGGATGGGAAGAGGGGAGAGAGTACTTTTGTTTTTGCTCAATGAGTTTTTTGAATTACAGCGTGGATTGCAATGATTTGGGTTTTTAAAATTGAAGCTTTCCGCCATTCCTATTAGAAGAGAGAGGCGTGATTTTTCTTTCGGGTTGACTGCCGTATGAATTTGACTAGGGTTGCTGACCAATTACCACTATATATTCTATATAAATTATATAATTCATTTACTAATTTGTTTCGTGTCCCAATTCCGGTGAAACACCCCACCTCCGTTAAGGTCACTCACGAAGGGAATGCCTTAACTTTGGTGCAGCATTTTAGGTAAAAGATGCAGATAAATTGCAAGACAGACAGATAAAGCAGCGGAAAATAAAGTCATTTTATAAACAATATGGTTCAGTCAAGCTTTTACAATAGTTGTCTCAATTATACTTAAAAGTAATACATACAACTTCTGTCTTGATCTAAAAACTTCCAAATATAAAAGAAGCATAAAAAACGATGATATTCCCCAATAAAGCATGAACCAGCCATAGCAGTGGAGGAGAGAGTCCAAAGCAATACATTGACTATCTTCGTGCTTGGAAAGAAAACTGAGCTAAGTGGAATCATTTCCTCCCTGTGAACCTATGGGGGAAACGGAAGAAAAGAGGCGAAACAAAACTAGGTCAGACATAAGTCTTGTAAGTTCAGTGACTTTCAGTATATAAACAGGCAAAAGCATCATGACATGAATAAACTGAATATAATACAATACCGTGATAACAGGGACAATAATATAACATAGGATAAGCATAAGGTATGATAAGGCAAGATAAACTGAATGCGCTTCTACTCTTTCTCTGCTTTGCTACTACTTTGTTATTCTGATTTCTATATCTATCTCTCTGCACAACCTAACTAGTGTCCCAAGTAGTAATCTGTATAAAATGATAATATGATAACGTGATCCCAATCCCCGCAATTGTGGTAGCCTTCAGGTGTACATCTATCGTGAGGATTCCACCTCAATCTGCCAAATTGTCATGAACATGTTAGATGTACCCTTACTACCTTATCGATCGGCTTCTTACTTGAATTAATGTTCCATGTGTCTGTGTCTATCGGCCCTCTCTTGTATGTAGATACCCTATGCTAGTCCACCATAAGGTGTATCAATCCTTATGATAGCGATCCGACACGATTCAAGACGCACAGTGCATAACTACTGGTACCCAGTGCCTGCTTTTTCCCACTCCGGAGTACGTGCACACCCGTAAACCATCGGATCATACACTGACGTACACCCTGCCGCTGTTTTGACCGCTTATAATCAGCCCAGTAATCGTGCCCCACCCTGCCTAGTTTCAGGGTACCATGATACATCTATGTGGGTTACTGCTGAAATGGGTCCCCGTTACTAGGGTTTCCTATTGGTTAAGTTTGTGGGCCTATATATACAAATATTACCCACCTACACAAGATGTACTTAACCCTCCCACCAATTAAAGCATGTTTATTTAATGTTTAAGTTTTGTGGGCCTATATTTACTAATATTACCCACCAACCCGATATGTACTTAACCCTCCTTCTGGTTCAAGCATGATTATTTAATGGTTAAGTTTGCGGGCCTATATTTACTAATATTACCCACCAATCCGATATGTACTTAACCCTCCTTCTGGTTCAAGCATGTTTATTTAATGGTTAAGTTTGAGGGCCAATATTTACTAATATTACCCACCCAACTTGATATGTACTTAACCCTCCCGCACTTTATGTCATATTGGTTAAGTGTTGTCCCTTCATGTTAACTTAACCCACCCATTCATCATGTCATGTTGGTTAAGTGTTTTCTTATTAACTTAACACTTCCCACTTATCACGTTGGATTGGTTAAGTGTTTCCTATTAACTTAATCCCGTTCGTCCATCAAGTTATATTGGTCAAGTGTTTCTTATTAACTTAACCCCATGTGTTCATCATGTTGTATTGGTTAAGTGTCATCAATCAATCCAAGTTACTTAACCCACCTACTAGTCATGTTACTTTGGTTAAGTGTTGCCTTCTTGGGTCAACTTAACCCTACCACAAATCAAGTCATATTGGTTAAGTGTTTCCTATTAACTTAACCCTAGTCATTTATGTTATATTGGTTAAGTGTTCCTATGAACTTAACCCTAGTCATTCATCTTGTTCATCAGCATTAATTGATTTATTAATGCACCAACCTCTCACATTAGATATGTGTTGTTGTGGTTACTGGATGTGCCGGGCAGCTCCGGGCAGTTTTACACCACAACTCAATCTAACCTCGGGTTTTTCTTGGGCATGATGCACTAACCTCTCAAATTAGATAGGTGTTGTTGTGGTTACTGGATGTGCCGGCCGGTTCCGGGCGGTTTTACACCACAACTCAATCTAACCTCGGGTTAGGCATATTCATCTTTTCACATATTTACAGTTTATATGTAAATTATTCACAATTGTTGTCAATTTCAGATTATGACACATCTTCCATAAATGTCCAAGTCTAGATTTATATGCTAATTATCCCAACCAGTCATATTCCAATTCTCAAGTTATGCCCAACAAAGCTAATTACAAGTTATGGCCCCCAAATTCAATTTCAAGTTATTACTCAAAATAGGCTACACCTAATCTTCCCAAGTTTGTAATAATAGACATGCCCCCAAATTACAATATTCATTATACTTGGCGACTCAAATCAATAGTTAGGCCAAATCTAAATTTAATGTTCCAATTTACATTTTACGCCCAATCTAGATTTAATGCTCAAGTTACCCCAAATTCGCAACAATAACAATTATGCCCAAAACTTGATTTATATGCCAATTTCATACTTTGTCGTTCATGCCAATTCTAGGTTCAATATGTCAAATTACATATTCCATAAATCATGTCAAATTACCCCAAATTGCATCTTAACAGTCATGCCATACTACATGTTCCAAATTATGCCAAATAATGTCAAATTTCATGTTATATCCAATTTCCCCCGCATTCATAACGTACGTTTTTCGAGTTTTAACTCAAGATTCATAAAATAAGGGGAAAAGCATGATGCAACATCGTAAGGATGGGCATAGTCATATGATGATAAGAACTATTGGTCCATTAAATTTGATGTACTAAAAACACTAATTTTTGCGTAGAATACATCGCATGCATATAGATATGATATGAATATCATCATGAATTTAAAAAGGATTACAATTCAGATATATAACAAGGATAGACATGATTGGACCAATTTCATAGTCAAAAATGATATCCAAAGAAATATATATATATATATATACTCAAGCACAGATCCAAAGAAAAGATAGCTTACATCAGGCATATTCTCATATCCATTTCATTACATGTCACATTAGATTTAGGTGTTCAAATCTAAAAAGTAACTTTCTTACAAAACAAAGGCAAATCTTGTTTTTCTGGGATCTATTTTCTGAAATTGAATAGCTCTCCTTTGATGCAGACTATTTGTTCTTCTAATTTAGATTTGATTTGATTCTTAGAAAATAGTTGTTGAAGTCGTTGAATTAGCCTTTGAATCTCTACTTGAACTTTAACTTGATTCTATGAAGGACTTGAGCAGCATAACCCCGTCTTTGATTTATTTTCATATGATTTAGGGCAGAGTATAGGCAAAATGAAGTTGTGTAGAGAAAACTGTAGCCTTAGGGGTGTTCATATAGCATAGGGATCAACGAATATGGTTAGAACGGGCATCCAGATGCAGAAAAATGAATCTGTCCTCGGATCTGGAAATAGGGGGGAGGTCAACCCCGTGATCGACATGTCTTACCCAGGTTGACCCCTAGGTCGACCCCCTGGTCGACCTGGGTCCTAGGCCCGAAATTTCCCGCCCAGCCCGGGTGTGTGATTTGAATTTCGAATTTCAAACATGAGCTGTTTTATTTAAAGCCCTGAAACTTCTGAAGGTCATAACTTCTTCATACAGAGTCCGATTTACGCAAACTCAGACTCTATCTCAAGCAGAATTCCAAGATGAACACAATGGTGTAATCCATTTCCCTTAATTCTTATCTTAAAAATTAAGTATACTTTAATTTGTTACTTTGACATTCATCGAAAATGCGGGGTGTTACATTCTCCCCTCCTTAAAGGATTTTGTCCCCGAAATCTTCAAGTTAAGAAGAATACATATCCTAACATCCAACGTCCATCTACTCAACCATTCAATCACTGGCATCCATTGTCCTTAAAAGGTTTCTAGTGCCTTATGGACATATGCGGAGTGTTTGTATATGTCTCTTATCTAATGCAGAATCAGGCGGTCTACTGATCTAGCTGACCTCCTTAATGCAAATCACGAGAGTGTCATACGTCCAATATGTATGCAAATATCCCTAATCATGTAAATACTATATATGTGCATATTCACTCATCCATATGCAACATCCATATGATAACACATCAAGTTTCAATCCATATACAAATACATTCATATGCATATGCAATATGAAAGTGACTGAGCCGATCTAGTGCCTAATGTGTGTGTATATGCATCTACGAGCAACCACTAGCAAACACTTGCATCCACCAAACATAACATATCTCAAATACATGTTCACATCCATTGGCTTCTACCTAAGGATCGAGGATAGGGCTAAGAGGATATACTTAAAATATAAAGATTAGCATGCAAATAAACTTTACAGAAAAAGAGGAATCAAGGGTATAACCCTAACAAAAGGGTATGATGCGCGTATCTAGTCTTCAGTCTTCTAAGTCGCATCTTCTTGAGATTCACACCACTGTACCTTAACTAATTTAACTTCACAATTGCGATGCTTCTTGACATCCATTTTCGAAACCCACTAGTAAAGATTGGACCTCGCTCACCTACTATGCTAGAGGGTATCTAATGTATTCGAATTATCTTTCCAAGATAAACAGATGTTAACCATGATACCAAGTGTATATACTTAGATGATTAGTGGTCTCTCCTCTACTTAGCTTATTCATCATGTCACAAATCTGAGGGTCTAAAGCTAAAGGTTGCTATGTACTTTTTACCTCTCTTAAGGCCAGTCTTACTTAGGACGCCTACCACAACCATCTATTTCTCACGCAAACCATCCTAGTCGAACTCGACATTCCTCAAGTGCAAGCCCCAAAGGCCTAAATTAATATCAGACAAGCACCCAAGGAATACCACCTCCGAATTTGGACGATTTATGTGAGATGATACTAGCAAAACAACCAAACAATTGAGCACTTAACCGACTCTGGCTATCCTCGCCAATCTTGTTCCAAAACTATCGTTGCTCGCATAACTGGCTTTGCATTGTAAACTAGATATATGCAGAAGTCTATCTCGAGTTTTAGGGGGAAAACCCCCTACCTAATCAAAACACCCTGCGTACTCATGGACTATTCTAACGGATTGCAAATCGTCGATAGATGCATCTAGTGATTCTAGGCGGGTAAGACAAACTGATCCCTTAGGATCGCACGAAATCTCGAGGGTATTCCCGAGGCAAGTTGAATGTCTAACTATCCTCCGTTCACAATTACTAGCTAATCAATCCATGCCTAGAATCAACCCATAGCCCATGAAACCAAAAACATAAGTATCTCAAATCCTTACAAACCAAAGATAAATGAGCCAAACCATAAATTAGATTTGAGACAATAATGGGATCATCTACTCTGCAAGTACTAAGGTGCAGAGACTCAACTTATTGAAGCAGATATAGATGAATGTGAAGCGCTAAAATCAAAAACAGTACTAAATGGATGATTAAAAAATGAAAAACTAAACTCTTTCAACAGAAACCTTACTACCTCTCTCTCAGGTACGCTGGCAGTGAGAGCAGGCGCTTGCCCTCCTGAGAATCCTGTTCTTTGTTCTTGCCCTTGTCCTAAATTATTTGACCCGTTATACCATAGTAAAGATACTTCCTCTTGTCTTAGGTTTTACTATTCTTTCCTCCTTCTTGTCCTGTGATTCTTCCACTTACACCTCTTTCTTTTTGCCTCCATTGTGAACAAAGTCCATATCCATGATTTTCTCATCCTTGGGTTGTGCTCCTTAGCCAAACTCCCTCATTCTCATCTTTACTATCCTTGTGTAACACGTTGACAAGTCTCTCGAAAGCAGCCTCCATCGCACAGAAAATCCTACAAAGCTCGAAAGAAAATTAGTCGCAGGTGAAACTACTACGGCTATAAATGGAAGTTGGGTACTTCTTTGCCCTTTGACAGGTATCGTAGTCTCGTCAAGCCTACGGAACCATGCCGCGATGAGGTTACCTCCCAAAAAGCCAGGAGCCCTAGAGACTCAGTAAAGAAAGAAACAAGGATTCAAACAGAGGATCAAAAGATAGTGTATATGACTTTAGGGAATATGCCTTTAAAGCAAAACTTTTCTTTTGAAAATGCTTCTTTTAAAACCGTTTTGAAAATAATTTTTCAAATCTTTTATCTGATCCAGTAACCTTCAGCTCTGATACCAAGTGAAACACCCCACCTCTGTTATGGTCACTCACAAAGGGAATGCCTTAACTTTGGTGGAGCATTTTAGGTAAAAGATGCAGATAAATTACAAGACAGACAAATAAAGCAGCGGAAAATAAAGTCATTTTATAAACAATATGATTAAGTCAAGCTTTTACAATAGTTGTCTCAATCATACTTAAAAGTAATATATAGAACTTCTGTCTTGATCTAAAAACTTCCAAAGAAGCATAAAAAAACAATGATATTCCGCAATAAAGCATGAACCGGCCATAGCAGTGGAAGAGAGAGTCCAAAGCAATACATTGACTATCTTTGAGCTTGGAAAGAAAACTGAGCTAAGTGAAAACATTTCCTCCCTGTGAACCTCGAGGGGGGGGGGAGGGAACGGAAGAAAAGAGGCAAAACAAAACTAGGTCAGACATAGATCTGGTAAGTCCAGTGACTTTTAGCATATAAACAGGAAAAAGCATCATGAAATGAATAAATTGAATATAAGATAATACCGTGATAACAGGGATAACAAGATAACATAGGATAAGCATAAGGTATGATAAGGCAAGATAAACTGAATGCGCTTCTACTCTTTCTCTGCTTTGCTACTACTTTGTTATTTTGATTTCTATATCTATCTCTCTACACCAACTAAGTAGTGTCCCAACAAGTAATCTATATAAAATGATAATATGATAACGTGATCCCAATCCCCACAATTGTGGTAGCCTTTAGGTGTACATCTATCATGATGATTCCACCTCAATCTGCCTAATTGACATGAACATGTTAGATGTACCCTTACTACCTTATTGATCGGCTCCTTAATTGCATTTATCTTCCATGTGTCTGTGTCAATCGGCCCTCTCTTGCATGTAGATACCCTATGCTGGTCCCACCATAAGGTGTATCAATCCTTATGATAGCGACCCGACATGATTCAAGATGCACAGTGTATAACTACTGGTACCCAGTGCCTGCTTTTTCCCACTCTGGAGTACGTGCACGCCCGTAAACCGTTGGAACCTACACTGACGTACCCCCTGCCGTTGTTTTGACCGCTTATAATCAACCCAGTAATCGTGCCCCACCCTGCCTAGTTTTAGGGTACCATGATACATCTATGTGGGTTACTGCTGAAATGGGTCCCCGTTACTTAGGTTTCCTATTGGTTAAGTTTGTGGTCCTATATATGCAAATATTACCCACCTACACGAGATGTACTTAACCCTCCCATCGATTCAAGCATGTTTATTTAATGGTAATTTTTGTGGGCCAACATTTACTAATATTACCCACCAACCCGATATGTACTTAACCCTCCTTCTAGTTCAAGCATGTTTATTTAATGGTCAAGTTTGCGGGCCTATATTTACTAATATTACCCACCAACCCAATATGTACTTAACCCCCCTTCTAGTTCAAGCATGTTTATTTAATGGTTAAGTTTTCGGGCCTATATTTACTAACATTACCCACCCAACTTGATATGTACTTAACCCTCCCGCACTTTATGTCATATTGGTTAAGTGTTGTCCCTTCATGTTAACTTAACCCACCCATTCATCATGTCATGTTGGTTAAGTGTTTTCTTATTAATTTAACCCTTCCCACTTATCACGTCAGATTGGTTAAGTGTTTCCTATTAACTTAACCCCGTTTGTCCATCAAGTTTATTGGTCAAGTGTTTCTTGTTAACTTAACCCCATGTGTTCATCATGTTGTATTGGTTAAGTGTCATCAATCAATCCAAATTACTTAACCCACCTACTGGTCATGTTACTTTGGTTAAGTGTTGCCTGTCAACTTAACCCTACCACAAATCAAGTCATATTGGTTAAGTGTTTCCCTCTTGCTTTAACTTAACCTTACCACAAATCAAGTTATATTGGTTAAGTGTTGCCCTCCTGTTTTAACTTAACCTTACCACAAATCAAGTTATATTGGTTAAGTGTAGCCCTCTTGTTTTAACTTAACCTTATCACAAATCAAGTTATATTGGTTAAGTCTTACTTTATACCTAACCCTACCCATTCATCATGCTATATTGGTTAAGTGTTTCCCATTAACTTAACCCTAGTCATTCATGTTATATTGGTTAAGTGTTCCTATGAACTTAACCCTAGTCATTCATCTTGTTCATTAGCATTAACTGATTTATTAAGGCACCAATCTCTCACATTAGATATGTGGTGTTTTGGTTACTGGATGTGCCGGGTGGTTCCGGGCAGTTTTACACCACAACTCAATCTAATCTCGGGTTTTTCTTGGGCATGATGCACTAACCTCTCACATTAGATAAGTGTTGTTGTGGTTACTGGATGTGTCGGGCGGTTCCGGGCAGTTTTACACCATAACTCAATCTAAACCCGGGTTAGGCATATTCATCTTTTCACATATTTACAGTTTATATGTAAATTATTCACAATTGTTGTCAATTTCAGATTATGACACATTTTCCATAAATGTCCAATTCTAGATTTATATGCTAACTATCCCAACCAGTCATATTCCATTTCTTAAGTTATGCCCAACAAAGCTAATTGCAAGTTATGGCCCCCAAATTCAATTTCAAGTTATTACTCAAAATAGGCTACACCTAATCTTCCCAAGTTTGTAATAATAAACATGCCCCATAATTACAATATTCATTATACTTGGCATCCCAAATCAATAGTTAGGCCAAATCTAGATTTAATGTTCCAATTTACATTTTACGCCCAATGTAGATTTAATGCCCAAGTTACCCCAAATTCGCAACAATAACAATTATGCCCAAAACTTGATTTATATGCCAATTTCATACTTTATCGTTCATGCCAATTCTAGGTTCAATATGTCAAATTACATATTCCATAATTCATGTCAAATTACCATAAATTGCATCTTAACAGTCATGCCATACTACATGTTCAAAATTATGCCAAATAATATCAAATTTCATGTTATACCTAATTTCCTCCGCATTCATAACGTACGTATTTCGAATTTTAACTCAAGATTCATAAAATAAGGGGAGAAGCAAGATGGAACATCGTAAGGATGGGCAGAGTCATATGATGATAAGAACTATTGGTCCAATAAATTGATGTACTAAAAAGACAAGTTTTTGCATAGAATACATCGCAGGCATATAGATATGATAAGAATATCATCATGAAGTTAAAAAGGATTATAATTCCGATATACAACAAGGATAGATATGATTGGACCAATTTCATAGTCAAAAATGAGTTCCAAAGATATATATATATATATATGTATATATTCAAGCACAGATTCATTGAAAAGACAGCTTACATCAGGCATATTCTCATATCCATTTTATTACGTGTCACAGTTAGATTTAGGTGTTCAAATCTTAAAAGTAACTGACTTACAAAACAAAGGAAAATCTTGTTTTTCTGGTATCTGTTTTCTAAAACTGAATAGCTATCCTTTGATGCAGACTATTTGTTCTTCTAATTTAGATTTGATTTGATTCTTAGAAAATAGTTGTTGAAGTCGTGGAATTAGCCTTTGAATCTCTACTTGTATTTTAACTTGATTCTACAAAGGACTTGAGTAGCATAACCCGTATTTCATTTATTTTCATATGAATTAGTGTAGAGTATAGGCAAACTGAAGTCGTGTAGAGAAAACTGTAGCCTTAGGGGTGTTTATATAGCATAGGGATCAACGAATCTCGTCAGAACCGGCGTCCAGATGCAGAAAAATGAATCTGTCCTCGGATCTGGAACTAGGTGGGAGTTCGATTTACGCAAACTCAGACCCTATCTCAAGCAAAATTCCGAGATGAACGCAATGGCGTAACCCGTTTCCCTTAATTCTTCTCTTAAAAATTAAGTGTACTTTAATTTGTTACTTTGACGTTCACCGAAAATACCGGGTGTTACAAATTCAAACACAACGACTATTGCTCATAGCTAAATACCTCCATTCCGGACACAATGGGATATGTTCCGTAAGCCAATTCGACTGTTTCGATCAGTTTTTATTTAAATTAAAATATAAATCAATATATATTGAATTTAAGCGTACATTTTAGTTTACCGGGGCCACATACTGACTCTAAAAATTTCAGAAAAATAAATCTAGCTTTGTTTTGATTATACAGTCCTAAAAAACTAATTCTGTCGAATTTGGAGACCGTTTGAAAAACGGTCATTTTCTAGTTGATTAAATTCAAATTGAAATTACTAAACATGTTTAAATTTACCACGCTCACATATTAATTCCAAAAATTATGAAAATTGGAATCTAACAATAATTTGACATTCCGGATCCAACAAAAGTTGTTTCGTCGAAAACGGAGGTCGTATGCAAAATGGCTATTTTTAAGGGCTATATATATATATATATATATATATATATATATATATATATATATATATATATATTCCATAGTGACTATTTGGAATTTTAAACCGGACATAACTTTTTATTTATAATATAAAATCTTTGTTTTTCACATTCATTAGAAAGATTTAATGACATAGATTCAAATATTCTGGTTTTACTGAAATCCGATTTATTTTGAATCTTGTACATTCAATTGAAATTTAAAATTGAATTTTCAAACTACCGCACCATTTCTAGCTCGTTTTATAATTAAAATAAATTTATATGTTCTAACTTCGATTTAAATAATTTTTTTAGTCGTTATTATTTAAAATAAATCATTTTAAATAATCAAAATCCATTAAAATTTCCAAAGTAAAAATTTTAAGTTGGTTCTGAAAATCTGGGTGTAACACAATCAATTTAGGACATTTAATCATAATGCAGTTGGAATCTCCTCATAAAGTAGGGACGTACTCTACTGGCTCAATACCACATAGAGTAATAGTGCACTACCCAAGATCTATTGTCTTATACTGCACATCATCGTCGCCATCCGAAGGTAACCATCATATTGCAGCCGACATCTCTACTGGCTCAATACCACAAAAAGTAATAGTGCACCACCCAAGATCCACTGTCTTATACCCCACATAGTCATCGCCATCTGAAGGTTCCATTATTGATGAAATGATCCATTAATTTTGTTTCACAAGTAAATAGAAAGTGTTCTCAAAATACTTTTATACTTTGAAATTGTTACTCAAACATAAATAACCATAGTCTTTTAAAAAGATCAACACCCTTGACTTCGAAAATCATCTGTAAGGTAAGTATGAACTTTTTCTTTTATCTCACATCGGTGCTTTCAAATTACTCGATGCATCTCAAAAACTCTGTGTCACTAGTTATGACATTCGAATTGAAAGACATCAACCTCTTTTTAATTGTCACACAAATAGCACCATTTGCAAAAATGTTTTGTGATAGAAAACTTTCAAAATTTCAAAGTGTATATGATGTAAGTATTCTAGATATTAATCTAGCTTCCCAATAAGATTAACTTCGACCAAACCAATCAAGTAATCAAAAGATACGACTAAATTGCCGAGAGATGTTTTAGAAGCTTTAAGCTAACATCATCAGTGCTAAACAATTCTTATATCATATTATGTAATGAAAAAAATGTTTAAAGAGATTTTTTTCACCTTGGTTTGGCACGAATGTAGTGTTCAATTTACTCATCTTGGTCTTCCTCAAGTTTATTTGCCCAAGCTCATTTAATTCCTTTCTCGACAAATTGTTATTCCATGTTTCTTTTAAGCCACTCCATTGTACCTATTTCAAGCTACCACATACCTCCTTCTGTATGCCACTTCATTCCTTCCTTTGTTACTTTATGACTAATCATATGCACTTACAAGCTTGATAATGAATCAACACATTATTCTTGATAGTATAAATACTAAATGTAAGTTAGACATGGAAAATAAATACTACTCATAACTCTGGTCAGAGGAATGGTGCCTTACCCTATTCAGTTTTTTTTTTAAAAAAAGCCAATCGGTTTTCAAGGTGATCACAAAGACCTTTTATTTTAACTAATAATAAAATACAAAAACGTATAGGTGATTGTTAGTTAACAATCAGCTACATCGGTTTCTAAGGTGGACCGCCCACAACTTACGGAGTTTATAGTGTTCTGTCTACTATACCTAACCACGCTTACAGAACTGGAGCTAGCAAATACACTAGACTACAAAGGACAATAAATGAAGAGGAGCATGACTAATATGCCAAGACTACTAAGTGCTGAAAGGGAAGTTTTTCCTCGTTAGCATCACCTGGTGGAATACCCATCTTTGCCTCAACAAATTGCATAGCGAGGTACGGAACGTAGTGCAGAGAGTTCTCAGAATAAAGGTAGTGCCTGTCCCATGTTGTATCATTCAGGAGTAGTACATTTCTAGTTCCATCCTCACCTTCCATAGCCAGTGAAATACCATCGTTTCAACTTCATATAATAATATCCTAGTTTCGCCTACCCTACCTACAAAGATATAATACCTATCAACTCTCGGCATGTACCTCATTTCAGATTTGGAATGAACCAATGCTTCTTCGTCTCCACTCCAAACAAAGTCTTCACCTACTCTTGAGTCATATTTTTGAGGAATGTCTTGAGTCACCAGTGGCACATGAGCAACGTTAACAACAGGCGGAGCACGAGGTTTGGGAACCCGTTGAAGGTTTGGCTTACTTAGAGGGAGCCTTGTTGTAATGTCTCGGATTTTTAGTGATATAATAATTAATTAATTTAATTATTTAAATAATTGTTTGGTAATTATAAATGATTTGAATTAAATTATACTGAATATTTAATTAATATAATTTAATAGTATAATATATTTAATTCCAAAATAATCGAAAATAGTAGAATTGGCAATATTGTGTGAATTGGATTATTTATAAGATTTAATTCAGTTTAGAATTGAATTATAATAATGAAATTATTATTTAAATGAAGTTTGAATGTATAATTATAATATAATTTAATCGAGCTTGTAATGGCGCGGTAGTTCGTAATATTGAGTTTTGAACTTCAATTGAATATACAGAATCTGTTTTAACTCAGATTTCTGTGAGACAAGAAACGTTCTGATCTGGTGAACCATATCTTTCTAATGAAAGGGAAAAATCGAGATTTCGTCATTTAGAGTTATGTTCTAATCAAATTTTCAAAAAGTCGCTATGGATCCGTTTATAATTTATAATGATTTATTTATATTATAGAAGGATTTTTATACATAAATTGAATACCGGTTTAACCTGGATTTAAAATATCGAGTTATAAATCCAGATATGTATATTTTGGGGCTTTATGATACTATATTGTGAATATTTACGATAATATTAATTTATTAATATTGAATTAATTTTTTTTAAATATATTAATATTTAATTGTTTTATTTAAAGCCTTACAAAATAGCCATTTTTTCAAACAACCTCCGATTTTGATGAAATCAATTTTGTTAGATCCGGAATATTAAATTATTGTTAGATTACAATTTTCGTAATTTCTGGAGTCAGTATGTGGTCGTACGGGATTTTGATGTGAAAAACAATCAATATTTTGACTTTAGAAATATATCGTGTAAGCAAACAGACTAGGAGTTCGGCGACACAAGTTTCGTTGGGTCTGTGATGTCAAACTGTAGATGTTTGTCCATTTTCATTGAAATTGGATAATATACATAATCATATGAATTTTTAAACAACAAAGACATATAGCAATTGGGTAAAATTAATATAAAATTTGAATGTTAAAATATTGAAACTTACCTGTAAGTAAATCACAAACACCCTAAAACCTAATTCATATTTTTCTTTGGTCAAAACATTTTTCACCGTCGCTCATTTTTTCTTATAGCAAAAATGGGGTATTTGAAAAATCAAAATAAAATCATATAAAAATTTAGGAATTCTGAAATCAATATGTGTTCCTTAAAGCATACACTTCTCCAGCTTCGAGTTTGGCATGGTGCAACACTTATTTTATGATACTGGAAATGTACAGCCGAGCTAGGGCTTCCACTTCTGCTCAAGATATGCAACGTGGCACCTCGGGGTTAGCGGAAATGGTTTGCTAGGTTGGAGCAGCACCTGGAGTTGGAGTTTCACACGGTCCGATGGGGTATTTAGGGAGTTCGACTTCCTGTTGTCGTGAGTTGAGAAGCCTGTTCGGGTTTTGAAAGAAGAAATCGAGTTCTTTAATTCTTGGGTTCTGGAGAAAGGTAGTTAGGTGTAAAACATGATTACAGAATGATTAGTTAAACATGATAAGGTGAGTTAAGGATCAAAAGTTCGAATTGGTGTTTCCTAGAATCACGTTGCTGCCTGGGTGAGAGATCGTTTAGGGGATGTTTCAGGTGCAAGGTTGTTTTGTATTATTAGAGATGGAGATAATTTTATGTTACAATTACAGGTGATGAAGTTATAAACTTTGTATCAGTGATGTATGCAGCAATGGTATTGGTAGGGAGTTGTGTGGAGAGTGTGATCAGAAGTTTGAAGTGGGAGTTGCAGGTTGTATGAAATGAAGTGAAGTTTTGGTGTACCATTTGTTATTGTACTTGTATTTTATGGAGAGGAATGGTGATATATAGTGGTGACGTTTCACTATAGGAAGCATGGCTGTTTGGAACTGTGCCGAAGGAGATAACCTGCGTGTTTGGGATGGTGGGGATGACGCGGTGTGGTGCAGGAGGATGATGAAATGCAGTTTCCTTCTGAGTTGTTTCCTTCAATGATGGGTTCGAAATAATATAAATATAGAAGACGGAATTTCTTTGGATTGGTAATTTGGTTTTGGAGGACTAACAAAATGATTAGGATAATAATTAAATTATTTATTAAGTTAATTGATATTTAAACCATGTAAAATAAATATAAATCTTATAACGCATATAATTGTTTCATTCATTAATAGAGCTCAATGAAGAAACTAACGTTGGAATCGTATCAGAAACTACTATGAACACAATTTGTTTTGGAGTGAATCAGAGATCATTTGAATTTATGGAAAAGGAAAATGCCTGAATTGAACTATCTGTAGTTTATCGTTATTTAACGATAACTGACCAAAGTGAGTAAAACTCATTAACTCTGTCCAGTTTATATTTTTATAAACATAATTTAGCATTGATAAATGATGATTTATTTATGTGTGATGATTGTTTGAATGAGTTGCTAGTCAATTGGTTGAAACTATAGATATAGTTATATATATATAAGTCGTTAATTGTAACACCCTGTATTTTCGGTGGACATGAAAGTAAAAAATCAAAGTATAATTAATTTTAAAAGAAGAATTAAGGGAAATGGGTTGCGCCATTACGTTCGTCTCGGGATTCTGCTTGAGATAGAGTCCGAGTTTGCGTAAATCGAACTCCGTACGAAGAAGTTATGGCCTTCAGAAGTTTCAGAATATATAAAACAGCTCGAAACTAAATTCAAAATTCAAAACAGAACCCAGAAACGGGCTGGGCGGGAAATTTCCCGCCCAGGACCCAGGTCGACCAGGGTGTCGACCTTAGTGTCGACCTTGCCCCCATAGGTCGACCTGGGGGTCGACCTGGGCCTGTTTTGCCAGATCTGGACTGCAGCGATTTTAACCTATTCTGGACGGACCAGATGGCTTCTAGGGCGATCTAATGGCTCAAAAAGACTCTCTACACCTATAAAAGAATGCCTAGACCTAAGGTTTCTACACACAAATTTTTTGAGGTGTCTACATATTGTTTCTCTCTATTCTAGCCTCCACCATTAAAATAAATCTTATTCTCCACTAAAAACAAATTATAGTTCTTCTTCAATTTGGAGATTCAAATCAAGTTAAAGCTTCAAGAAGGGAAGCGAAGGATAATTCAACGGCTTCGAGCAATGTCACGCGAATCATAGCAAATCACCGCAATGCTATCTTACTATCCTTTTCTAAACCGATCATTGTAAGTTCAGTTATTCCTTAGATTTGAACGTGTAATTGGAATTTTGAATGTAATGAATCAATATATAGAACTATACCAATTTGCAAGTTAATTATCTTTGATTCGTGCTTATGTCAAATTTAACGTTATCTATGCCTTTGGATTTGATTCTCGATTGTGGCCTAGAACTTATTGTGGCAAATTGCCAATGACTATGATCATAGGACTTTTGCC
Organism: Allium sativum; assembly: GCA_030737875.1. Taxonomy (NCBI): domain Eukaryota; kingdom Viridiplantae; phylum Streptophyta; class Magnoliopsida; order Asparagales; family Amaryllidaceae; genus Allium; species Allium sativum. The sequence continues at coordinate 663,298,055 of CM060913.1, forward strand.
TAAGACTATGACTATGAAACTGTTGCCCATGAAACTATCGCCTATGACTATGATCCATGACAAAGAGACTATTACATATGACTATGACTATAAGACTGTTGCCTATGACTATGACAATGATTCATAGTTTTGAGACTATTGCATACGATTCATGACTATGAGACTATTACACAGATTTATGACTATGAGACTATTGCCTATGACATTGATTAAGAAACTATTGTGATTAGTCACCCATGATATTGTGGTTAATTGCCTATAACTATTGTAGTCAGTGACTTATGCCTATTCCCATTAACCTATTAGGTTGTACTTCGAACTGGCATTCTGTTGGACCAAATCACATATGCATATTCTCTTAATTACGTTGGATCCCATTTTTTTGGGTGTAACTTGTCTAGTTTAGTCCTATTCTGTAACACCCCGTATTTTCTGTAATCATAAGATTAGAGAATCAAGGCAGAATTAAATTTTAAAATAAGAATCAAGGGAAATGGGTTGCTCCATTGCGTTCGTCTCGAAATTCTACTTGAAAACGAGTCCGAGTTTTCGAAAACGGAGTCTGTATGACCAAGTTATGACCCTCCAAAGTTTCAGGAATTTTCAGAATAAAAAACAGCTCGAAATTCGAATTCGAAATTCGAATTCAGACCCCAGGGCAGACTGGGCGGGAAATTTCCTTCCCAGGACTAGGTTGACCTAGGGGTCGACACTATGGTCGACCTCCCAGGGACCAGGTCGACACTATGGTCGACCCAATGGTCGACCTGGTGCCAAAACCTGGTTTTCAGTTTGAGTTCATTCGGATGTTTCTGGTCTCGTTTTCAGTCTAGATTCGTCCTCCTAAACCTATATAAACAGCCCCCTAGCCTCATTTTCTCTACACAATTTCATTCTGTCTATACTCTGCCTCTGTTCTAATTAAAAATAAAAATTGCATCGCTACTCTGCTGGAATTAAAACTTGGACTGATGCATCTTCTTCCAACCTGAATAGAATTAAAAGCTAAACCAAATCTCAAATCAAAGTTTAGAGCTACAACAACAATTGAAGAGGAGTAATTCAGCATTTCTGCATCAACAACAGTTTATTATCCTTTCTTAAAACCACGAAAGGCAAGTACAGTTATTTTCCGATATAAACTTTAATTATAATTGTGACATGATTGTAAATCTGAATTTGAGGTTGTGTATGTTCTGTTCTGGTATATTTTATTCTGTATCTCATTCTTCTTTCTGTTCTATAGCCCAGCTACCACGAGCCTGCACCACATCTCATAAGAGATTAACGCACAAACGCTAAACTTTGGGACAAATAATGAATGATGGCATAATTGGACATGGCTAATCTATGACTGATGTTGTAAACTAGATTTAGATCTATGCATATTCTGTGAATTGGAAGAAGAGGAACCATTGTATGTTAACATGTGACTTGAGACTTTGGATATAACGCATATTTTGAATTAAGATCAGTTATAATTTAAAGTTCTAGATTGTTGGGTATATTTTTATACAACGATTCAGGATTTGAGATAAAAAAAAGAGAATATGACTTAGGTGTGAAGATCTATATTAAGATTTGATAACTGTTAAATGTGAATAACACCTAAGTGGGAGATTTTTGAATATATGACATGCATTGAAATCGATGGCTATATTTGGTATAATTTATATGTGAATCTTTTGTACTAGGCAAGTTTAACTAAAATTGGGACATGTGTTATATGGTAAATTATGACCATAATCTATGCCATGTAAATTCAATGCAAACGTGAGATATATGATCATATTGTGAATCATGACAATTGTTTAGGCATGCAAACTTAGGCCAAATTTATAATTAGGCAAGACATGTCAATGAAACTTTAAGGAATGATTAAATCTGTTATATTGCCTAATCTGCTAGTTCTGTTATATTGCCTAAACTGCTAATTAGATTGAATTTCCTAATCTGCTAATTATGTTAAATTGCCTTATCTGCTAAATCTGCTAAATCGCTTAATCTGCAAGATCTGTTATCTGTTTAATCTGTTGATTGGCATAATCCGTTAGAAATGAAATACTGAAATTTGAAGTATGTAAATCTGTAGGCTCGATTTAAAATTGAGCAAAACTTGTTAATAGAACCTCGAATAATCTGCTGTAACTTGTACAGAAGTTAATTTGCTAAATTAGCATGATTAGTCTGATATTAGCATAGTCTGTGAATGAATGCATTGGCTAAACATGAAACATGGCTAACTCGACGTTAGAATGAGTTTGCGGCGTAATCCTGTCAGGAACCGCCCGGCACATCCAGTGGCCGCAAACAATAGGTTCTAATGTGAGAAGTTAGTCATAACGTGCTTGAAACCCGAGGTTAGACTCAGTTTGCGGCAGAAACCTGCCCGGAACCAACCGGCCTAACCAGTGGCCGCAAACTGTCAGTCTAATGTGAGAGGTCTGCGCATTGATTTTTAATTAATACAAATCTAAGATAAATATGATGTCTAAAATGTGTTGGGTGGACAGGGTTAAACCAATTGGACTAATGAATTTAACAAACCCGTTTCGTGAATCTGTAGGCCCAATTACAAATTTTGACAAATTTGTAAATCTGTTAAATCCGTATATCTGATCCGTTAGTCTGAAAACTTGTCTGATCTGTGAACTAGTAGATCTGAACCCTGTATGTCTGAACTTGTAAACAAGTAAATCTGAAATCTGTTAGTCTGGGGACACAAGGTTAGGAGGGAAATTACTTGTGTCATCTGTTGTTTGGGACCCATACTAGTCAGTAACCCTTTCTGGTATCAAAACTTTGACCCAACAATAGGTAGGGTCCGGGCATGCTTACTAAACTAATTATAAGCGGTTCATTCTGATAATGGCGAGGGGTGTTGATGGTGCGTTCCAACCGGGTCATGTGCGTGCATGGATCCCGGTCTACCTCTGAGGATGTAAGACGTCGTGACGTCTGTAAATAGGTCTGTGTCATTTAAAGGTTGCCACATTGGGGAGTGATACACCCTTCTGTGGGGCTGGCATAGGGTATTTATGTATTAGGGAGTCGATCGCTTGGGGTAGATTTAGGGTACACTTAGTTCTGTCTGTTTCCGTTGGGGGTACCGTCTGTTTCTGTTGGGTGGTAACACCTGTCTGTTTCTGCGTGGTACCGTCTGTTGGGGTGGTAAAGGCCCATTTACTAGTGTTCACCTAATTCTAACATTCTATTTCTATAAGGATTATTCTGTTTCTGTATTTGTACCTTCTGTTCGGGTGGTAAAGGCTCATTACTCTGTTTCTATTTAGACATTAGGGTAACACCTAATCCTGTTATACTAGTATTAGTGCAGAGAAATGAAAAGTAATATTATTCTGTTTCTTCTGTTTAACCTAAGTACATCTACTGCTCCTGTTACTGTTATCTCTTATCCAGCTTATTTTCATGTCATAATTATTATTATCTGTTTATATGCTGAAAGTCACTGCACTTGCCAGACTTTATGTCTGACCTTGCTTGTTTTCGCCCCTTTTTCTTCCGTCCCCCCCCCCCCCAGGTTTTCCAAGGAGGGATTACTTTAGCTTAATCCGGATTTCTTCTGCTTGAAGTGCGTAAAAGTATGGCTTAACTTCTTATGGCATCTTCTGTGGGGATTATGATTTTAAAGTTTTGTGCTCTGATGACTTTCTGAACAAGACTGATATTTATGTACTTGAGTTTTTGGTAAAGATGTAACCATACTGATTTCTGTTTTCTGCCGTAATAAAGTTATAATTTCTTAAGTATTGTTTATCTGTCTTGAAATTTTCTGTTCTGTTTACTAAAATGCTCCATCAAAGTTAAGGCATTCCCTTTGTGAGTGCCCTTAACGGAGGTGGGGTGTTACACTTGGTATCAGAGCGGAAGGTTACCAGACTTGATAAAAAGCTTTTGAAAAACTATTTTCAAAAGGTTTTAAAAGGAGGTATTTTCAAAAATAAAGTTTATTTTGAAAAAAAACATAATCCCCGAGAGTTATATATATATCTTTTCAGTTCTCCGTTTTGAATCCTTTTTCTTTCGTTACAGCATGTCTGGGGATCTTAACCTTCCTGAGGGCGTACCAGTACCTGGCTGGTTCAGAAGGTACCTAGAAGCTAGGGCTAATGATGCGGGCCCAGCTAACGTCCCTCCTCCCCCAGCTGTAGCGGTTCCTCCTCCTCCCCCTCCTCCTCCTCCTCGTGCAAATGCTTTCACAAAGACATGTAGAGACTTCAAGGCTATGGGTGGAAAGGACTTCTATGGAACTGAATCCTTCGTGTCGGCAAGGAACTGGCTAAAGGCGACCGAAGACTTGTTCGTCATATTCGAAGTAGACGACAGGCAGAAGATACAATTGGCGGTATGGTTGCTCAAGGACGAAGCTTCCTATTGGTGGGAAGTCGCTAATCCCGAGAGGCCGGTTGAAACATGGATGGATTTCAGAACAAGGTTTGAGACGAAATTCCTCTCGCAAGCTGAACGAAGTCTACAACTAGAAAAGTTCTTATCTCTTAAGTGAGGAAGTATGACGGTCAAGGAATACGTCAACCAGTTCAACCAACTAGCTAGGTTCAAACTAGATTTAGTCAACACCCAGCATAAAAAGGCTCTTCGCTTTGTTAAAGGATTGAACGAGCCACTGCAAAACCTAGCCATGACCCATGTACCCATGGGAGCGACTTACGAGAGATTGGTGGACATGGCACTACTACACGAGGAAGACAAGGGCAAGAAAGAGGCAAAGAAGGAAGAACCACAAAACAAGAAAGCATGGCCCAAAAAGGAAACACAAAAGAAGGATGAAAAGTCTGAAGATAAGAAGGAGAAAAAGTGCTTTACTTGTGGAAGCTCGACTCATCTGAACAAGGATTGCATAAAAAGAAAGGGCACTTGCTTCAACTGTGGTGAGATGGGACACTTCACTAGGGACTGCTCGAAGAAACGAGGGCAAGGGCAGAGGGAAGGACCAACTTCTGGAGGGCAGGCGAACACTCTCGAGGCTAGTGGATAGGATAGAAATAAGGAAACTTTTTGTAGGAGGTTTAGTTTCTTTATCTGGTTGTTGAGTTAAATCTCTTTTCTGATTCTGGTATTTTTTCTGTAATCGATACTCTGCCCTTTAATACTAGTATTGTTTCTGATTCCACTGTAGTCCCAGACCCATAAGGGTTATGACTCATCTAATTGTGATAAGTTGGGTATCTTTGTTGAGCGTTAAGTCTACTATGACGCATACATTCTGAGTTTTTTAGCTTCCTAGGAATCATTTGGTGATCTAATCTGTATCAGTAGTCTGTAGTATTTTTTACTCAAAGTGTGAAATAGATTTCCTGTTGGGCATTTGTTTAATGAGAGTGATTCTCTGAGTATTAATATGATGTTGATTTCGGTCTTCGGGGTTGATACTTAGGGGAAATTATTCCCTCAACCAATGTCTAATGGGAACCAAGTTTTTGTTTTATCTGTACTCGCTTCCATCATTCGACAATATCCTATCCATCGAATCTTCGACCTTTAGGTAGAAACTAATGGGTGTAAACATGTGTTTGAGACATGTTATGTTTGATGGTTGCAAGTGGATGCAATTAGTTGCTAGTGGTTGCCCGTGGATGCATATACACACACTAGGCACTAGATCGGCTCAAAAACACTCTCATACTGCATATGGATGAGTGTGCATTTTCAATTTTGTGGATGCAAAATGGTTGACTCATCACATGGATGTTGCATTTGGATGGATGATTGCGCACACATTTAGGAATGATAAGTATCAAATAGGAAAATTGCATATGTGTTGGACTCATGGCACTGACATAATTCGCATTAAGGAGGTCAACTAAATCAGTGGACCGCCTGATCTTTGCATTAGATAAAGAACATATACACACACTTTTGCATATGCTCATACAACATTAGAAGTTTTCTATGGACAATGGATGCTTGTGGATGATAGTTGAGTAGATGGACGACTGGATGGTAGGACACATTCTTCTTAACTTGAAGATTTCGGGGACGAAATCCTTTAAGAAGGGGAGAATGTAACACCCCGTATTTTCTGTAATAATAAGATTAACGAATCAAGGCAGAATTAAATTTTAAAGTAATAATCAAGGGAAACGGGTAATGCCATTGCGTTTGTCTCGAAATTCTGCATGAAAACGAGTTCGAGTTTTCGAAAAACGGAGTCCGTATGACCAAGTTATGACAATTCGAAGTTTCAGGAATTTTCCGAATAAAAAACAGCTCGAAATTCGAATTCAAAATTCGAATTCAGACCCCAGGGTAGACTGGGCGGGAAATTTCCCACCCAGGACCAGGTCGACCTGGGGGTCGACACTATGGTCGACCTCCCAGGGACCAAGTCGACACTATGGTCAACCCTATGGTCGACCTGGTGCCAAAACCTGGTTTTCAGCCTGAGTTCATTCGGATGTTTCTGGTCTCGTTTTTAGTCTAGATTCGTCCTCCTTAACCTATATAAACAGCCCCCCTAGCCTCATTTTCTCTACACAATTTCATTCTGTCTATACTCTGCCTCTGTTCTAATTAAAAATATAAATGGCATCGCTACTCTGCTGGAATCCAAACTTGGACTGATGCATCTTCTTCCAACCTGAATAGAATTAAAATCTAAATCAAATCTCAAATCAAAGTTTAGAGCTACAACAACAATTAAAGAGGAGTAATTCAGCATTTCTGCATCAACAACAGTTTATTATCCTTTCTTAAAACCACGAAAGGCAAGTACAGTTATTTTCCGATATAAACTTTAATTATAATTGTGACATGATTGTAAATCTGAATTTGAGGTTGTGTACGTTCTGTTCTGATATATTTTATTCTGTATCTCTTTTTTCTTTCTGTTCTATAGCCAGGCTACCACGAGCCTGCACCACATCTCATAAGAGATTAACACACAAACGCTAAACTTTGGGACAAATAATGAATGATGGCTTAATTGGACATGGCTAATCTGTGACTGATGTTGTAAACTAGATTTAGATCTATGCATATTCTGTGAATTGGAAGAAGAGGAACCATTGTATGTTAACATGTGACTTAAGACTTTGGACATAAAGCATATTTTGAATTAAGATCTGTTATAATTTAAAGTTCTAGATTGTTGGGTATATTTTTGTATAACGATTCATGACTTGAGATAAAAAGAGAATATGACTTAGGTGTGAAGATCTATATTAAGATTTGATAACTGTTAAACGTGAATAACACCTAAGTGGGAGATTTTTGAATATATGACATGCATTGAAATCGATGGATTAAATCTGTTATACTGCCTAATCTGCTAGTTCTGTTATATTGCCTAAACTGCTAATTAGATTGAATTTCCTAATCTGCTAATTATCTTAAATTGCCTTATTTGCTAAATCTGCTAAATCGCCTAATCTGCAAGATCTGTTATCTGTTTAATATGTTGAATGGCGTAATCTGTTGGAACCGAAATGCTGAAATTTGAAGTATGTAAATCTGTAGGCTCGATTTAAAATTGAGCAAAACTTGTTAATAGAACCTCGAATAATCTGTTGTAACTTGTACAGAAGTTAATTTGTTAAATTAGCATGATTAGTCTGATAATAGCATAGTCTGTGAATGAATGCATGGCTAAACATGAAACATGGCTAACTCGAGGTTAGAATGAGTTTGCGGCGTAATCCTGCCCGGAACCGCCCGGCACATCCAATGGCCGCAAACAATATGTTCTAATGTGAGAAGTTAGTCATAACATGCTTGAAACCCGAGTTAGACTCAGTTTGCGGTAGAAACCTTCCCGGAACCAACCGGCCTAGCCAGTGGCCGCAAACTATCAGTCTAATGTGAGAGGTCTACGCGTTAATTTTTAATTAATACAAATCTAAGATAAATATGAAGTCTAAAATGTGTTGAGTGGATAGGGTTAAACCAATTGGACTAATGAATTTAACAAACCCGTTTCGTGAATCTGTAGGCCCAATTACAAAGTTAGACAAATTTGTAAATCTGTTAAACCCGTATATCTGATCCGTTAGTCTGAAAACTCGTCTAATATGTGAACTAGTTGATCTGAACCCTGTATGTTTGAACTTGTAAACAAGTTAATCTGAAAGCTGTTAGTCTGGGGACACAAGGTTAGGAGGGAAATTATTTGTGTCATCTGTTGTTTGGGACCCATATTAGTCAGTAACCATTTCTGGTATCAAAACTTTAACCCAACAGTAGGTAGGGTTCGGGCACACTTACTGAACTAATTATAAGTGGTTCATTCTGATAATGGCGAGGGGTGTTGATGGTGCGTTCCAACCGGGTCATGTGCGTGCATGGATCCCGGTCTGCCTCTGAGGATGTAAGACGTCGTGACATCTGTAAATAGGTCTGTGTCATTTAAAGGTTGCCACTTTGGGGAGTGATACACCCTTCTGTGGGGCTGGCACAAGTTATTTATGTATTAGGGAGCCGATCGCTTGGGGTAGATTTAGGGTACACTTAGTTCTGTTTGTTTCCGTTGGGGTACCGTCTGTTTCTATCGGGTGGTAACACCTGTCTGTTTTTGCATGGTACCGTCTGTTGTGGTGGTAAAGGCCCATTTACTAGTGTACATCTAATTCTAACATTCTGTTTCTGTAAGGATTATTCTGTTCCTATTTCTATACCTTCTGTTCGGGTGGTAAAGGCCCATTACTCTGTTTCTGTTTGGACATTAGGGTAACACCTAATCTTGTTATACTAGTATTAGTGCAGAGAAATGAAAAGTAATATTATTCTGTTTCTTCTGTTTAACCTAAGTACATCTGTTGCTCCTGTTACTGTTATCTCTTATCCAGCTTATTTTCATGTCATAATTATTATTATCTGTTCATATGCTGAAATTCACTGGACTTGGCAGACTTTATGTCTGACCTTACTTGTTTTCGCCCCTTTTTCTTCCGTTCCCCCCAGGTTTTCCAAGGAGGGAATACTTTAGCTTAATCCGGATTTTTTCTGCTTGAAGTGCGTAGAAGTATGGCTTAACTTCTTATGGCATCTTCTTTGGGGATTATGATTTTAAAGTTTTGTACTCTGATGACTTTCTGAACAAGACTGATATTTATGTACTTGAGTTTTTGGTAAAGATGTAACCATACCTATTTCTGTTTTCCGCTATAATAAAGTTATAATTTCTCAAGTATTGTCTATCTGTCTTGATATTTTCTGTTCTGTTTACTAAAATGCTCCATCAAAGTTAAGGCATTCCCTTTGTGAGTGTCCTTAACGGAGGTGGGGTGTTACATATTCACTGTTATGTACATCAAACCCATTGGAACCATTATTTTTGTATTTGGTTCATTCTTGCATGGTCATTCTTTTATGTCAATTTTTGTGCTTATCCCCTATTCCTTGCTTTGATACTATTAGTATCATTTCATGAGTACTTAGAAACTTGTGAAATCATGTTATACGTACGATTACGGTGCGGGAATTTGGGTGTAGCTTAATTAAGTTAGTTTGGCATAATAAATATGTTGGCATAGTCTAAATTGGCTATAATAGTGAATGATTTACATGCATATTAGACTTGGGCGTAAGTTGATAAATTTAATTGGCCGCAAAGGGTGTAATTGGCGTGTAAACGAAGTTTTGGACATAAACGGTAAACTAGAATATTAAATCTAGTTTTGACATGAACTGTAAATTGGAATATTAATCTAGTTCGGGCATGAATTGTAAAAGGGGAATATTAAGTCTAAAATTAGTATAAACTGCAAGTTGGGTTGATTGATAGGTAAATCAAGTTTTGGGCATAGAAGATTTATATGCTAATTTACATGACAAATAAATATGATCTAGGCTAAATCGATTTACGGAAAATTTACATAAATAGTAAATACGTAAATTTAGTAAAAGACGAATATGCCTAACCCGAGGTTAGACTGAGTTGTAGTGTAAAATTGCCCGGAACCGACTGGTACATCCAGTGACCACCACAATACCAGTCTAATGTGGGTGGTTAGTGCATCAAGCCCAGAAAGACCCGAGGTTAGACTGAGTTATGGTGTAAACCTACCCGGAACCGACCGACACATCTAGTAACCGCAACAATATATGTCTAATGTGAGTGGTTGGTTCTTTAATTAATTAATTAATTAATTAATTAAGGCTCATGAATAAATCAAACTAGAAATGGTGAGTTTAAGTAATTAGGGAAACATTTAACCGTAATAACATGTTAACTAGGCAAGTGGGTGAGGTTCAGTAAAATTGGAACACTTAATCGTCATAACATGTTAATTAGACAAGTGGGTGAGGTTAAGTAAATTTAGAACACTTAGCCATTGTAATATGTTAATTAAGCAGATGATTAGGTTAAGTTAACTAAATTTACACTTAACCAAAATATATAATGACATGTGCTGGGGTTAAGTAGTACAAGAGGAAAACACTTAACCAATTATATAACATGGTGTATGGGAAGCGTTAAGTTAACACGAGAACAACGCTTAACCAATATAACATGAATTGAGGGAGGGTCAAGTCAACACCAGAAGGAAACACTTAACCAACATGACGTGACGGGTGGATGGGTTAAGTCAACTTGAATTAATTAATGACACTTGACCAATATAACTTGATAAGCGAATGGGGTTAAGTTAAATAGGAAATACCTAAACAATATAACCTGATGAATGAACAGGGTTAAGTTAATAAACCACACTTAATCCAACATGATAAGCAAGAATGGTTAAGTTAATAAGAACCACATAACCAACATGACTTAACGAGTAAGAGGTTAAGTACACGTTGGATAGGTGGGGAATATTAGTAAATATAGGCCCACAAAACTTAATCATTAAGAAAACATGCTAGAATCGGTGGGAGGGTTAAGTACATCTCGTATAGGTGGGTAATATTTGTATATATAGGCCCACGAACTTAACCAGCAGGAAACCCTAGTAACGGGGACCCATTTCGGCCGTAACCCAAATAGATGTATCATGGTACCCTGGGCTGATTATAAGCAGTCAAAGATAATGGCAGGGGGTACGTCACTGTAGGTTCCGATGGTTTACGAGCGTGCACGTACTCCAGAGTGGGAAAAAGCAAGCACTGGGTTATACACTTTGCATCCTGAATCGTGTTCGGTCGCTATCATAAGGATTGATACACCTTATGGTGGGGCCAGCACAAAGTATCTACACGCAAGTAAGGGCCGACTGACACAGACACATGGAAAGTTAATACAAAATAGGTAGCATAATCCCAAGTTGGACCTAGGTCGCGTAAACCCTGAATCCGAGAAGCGTTCAATAGGTAGCATAAACCCAGTGGCCCTGGGTAGCATAAACCTTGGTTGAATATAGTAAGCACTCGATAGTAAGCCCTAGATTGGATCTGGGTAATAAACGGAATCCCCATAATAGATGTACACCTGAAGGCAACCCCAACAAAGGGGATTGGGATCACGTTATCATATGATCATAGATTACTAGTTTGGACACCAGTTAGGTAGTGCAGAGATATAGAAATCAGTATAAATAGGGTAGTTGCGAAGCAGAGAAAGAATAGAAGCCCATTCAGTTTCTCAGTACATTCAGTTTATCGGTACATTTAGTTTATCTTGCCATATCCCATGCTTATCCCATATTATCTTGTTACTATGGTTTAGTCTTATATTTAGTTTATTCGTGTCATGACCCTTTTCCTCGTTTAAATACTAAGAATCACTGGACTTACCAAACTTTATGTCTGACCTAGTTTGCTTTCGCCTCTTTTCTTCCGCCCTCCCCCCCCCCCAGGTTATCAGGGAGGGAATAACTCAAGTTTGTTTGGACCGTTACTCTTTCCAAGCTTGAAGACTCTTTGACGTGTTGCCTTGGACTCTCTCTTCTACTGCTATGGCTGGCTCATGCTTTATTTGGGGAAATCATTTTAAGCATCTTTATTTTTGTAAGCAAGACAGGATACTTTGGTATTGTAAAACAATCTTTGTACAAGCTATTTATCAATGAAATAAAGTTTTATTTATTTGCCGTTGCTTTAATTGTCTATCTTGTAATTTATCGGCATCTTTTACCTATAATGCTCCACCGAACTTAAGGCATTCCCTTTGTGAGTGACCTTAACGGAGGTGGGGTGTTTCACTTGGTATCAAAGCTGAAGGTTACCGGATCAGATAAAAAGATTTGAAAAATTATTTCAAAATGGTTTTAAAAGAAGCATTTTCAGAAGAAAAGTTTTGTTTTAAAGGCATATTCCCCAAAGCCATATGCACTATCTTTTGATCCACTATTTGAATCCTTGTTTCCTTCTTTCCTAAGTCTCCAGGGCTCCTTGCTTTCTGGGAGGTAACCTCATCGCGACATGGTTTCGTAGGCTCGACAAGACTACGACACTTGTCAAAGGGCACACAAATTCCCTACTTACATATGTAGCCGTAGCAGTTTCACATGTGGAAAATTTATTTTCGATCTTTGTAGGATTCTCCGTGCGATGGAAGCAGCCTTTGAGAGACATGTCAACAAGTTACACAAGGATGGAAAAGTTGAGAATGAGGCGGTCTGGCTACGGAGCACAACCCAAGGATGAAGAACCCATGGATATAGACTTGGTTCACAAAGGAGGGGAGGAAAGAATAGTAAAACCTAAAAATAAGGGGGTGTATCTTTATTATGGTATAACGGGTCGTATAATTAAGGGCAAGGCCAAGAACAAATGACAGGATTTTCCGGAAGGCGAGTGCATGCTCTCACCGCCAGCATACCTGAGAGAGAGGCAGTAAGATTTCGGTTGAAAAAGTTTTTCCTTTTTGATTATCCTATTAGTACTCCTTCCGATTTTAGCGCTTCACATCCGTATATATTTGCTTCCATAGTTGAGTCTCTGAACCCTAGATATTGTGTAGTAGAGGATCCCATTATAGTCTCAAATCTAATTGCTGGTTCGACCTATTTACTTTGACTTGTGAGGATTTGAGAATAGCTATATTTATGCTTATTTTTTGGGCTATGGGTTGATTCTAGGCATTGGTTGGTTAGCTATAATTATGAAACAAGGGTAGTTAGACATTCGACTTGCCTCGGGAATACCCTTGAGATTTTGTACGATCCTAAGGGATCAGTTTGTCTTAGCTACCTAGAATCACTTTACTTATCTATCAATGATTTTCGATCCGTTGGGGTAGTCCATGAGTAGGCAAGATATTTTGATTAGGGTAGGGGTTTCCCCCCTAAAAACCGAGACAGATTTCTGCATGTATCTAGATGACACGGCGAAGCAGGTTATGCGATCAACGATAATTCTAGAGCAAGATTGGTGAGGATAGTCAGAGTCGGTAAAATGCTCAATGGTTTGGTTGTTTTGTTAGTATCATCTCACATAGATCGTCCAAATTCGGAGGAGGTATCCCTTGGGTGCTTTTCTGATATTGGTTTATTTGGGGTTTGTACTTGAGGGATGTCGAGTTCGACTAGGATGGTTTGCGTGAGAAATAAACGGTTGGGGTTGGCACCCTAAGTAAGACTGACCTTAAGAGAGGTAAAAAGTACTAGCAACCTTTAGCTTTGGAGCCTCAGAATCGTGACATGATGGATAAGCTAAGTAGAAGAGAGACCTCTAATCATATACACTTGGTATCGTGAAGTCAAATTAGTTAAGGTACAGTGGAGTGAAGCTCAAGAAGATGCGACTTAGAAGACTGAAGACTAGATACGCGCATCTTACCCTTTTGAGGGTATATCCTTGATTCCTCTTTTCTGTAAAATCTATTTGCATGCTAGTCTTTAGCTTTTAAGTATATCCTCTCGATCCTATCCTCGATCCTTAAGTAAAGCCAATAGATGTAAACATGTGTTTGAGACATGTTATGTTCGGTGGATGCAAGTGGTTGCAAGTGTTTGCTAGAGGTTGCTCGTGGATGCATATACACACATTAGGCACTAGATCGGCTCAGTCACTTTCATATTGCAATTGCATATACGTAATTTTTTATGGATTGAACTTGATGTGTTGCATTTGAGTGAATGGTTGTGCACTCATATAGAAATGATATGTATCGTTAGGATTGCATACATATTGGACGCATGGCACTGACATAATTCGCATTGAGGAGGTCAGCTGAATCAGTAGACCGCCTGATTTTGCATTAGATAAGGACATATACACACACTATGCATATGAACATGAAAGCATGAGAAATCTTTTTAAGCATAATGAATGCCTGTGAAGAATGGTTGAGTAGATGGTTTATTAAATGGTAGGACACATTCTTCTTGACATAAAGATTTCGGGGACGAAATCCTTTTAAGGAGGGGAGAATGTAACACCTCGTATTTTTGGTGGACATGAAAGTAACAAATCAAAGTATAATTAATTTTAAAATAAAAATTAAGGGAAACGGGGTGTGCCATTGCTTTCATCTCGGGATTCTACTTGAGATAGAGTCCGAATTTGCGTAAATCGGACTCCGTATGAAGAAGTTATGGCCTTCAGAAGTTTCAGAATAGATAAAACAGCTCGAAACTGAAATCAAAATTCAAAACAGAACCCAGAAGCGGGCTGAGCGGGAAATTTCCCGCCCAGGACCCAGGTCGATCAGGGGGTCGACCTTAGTGTCGACCTTTCCCCCATAGGTCGACTTGGGGGTCGATCTGGGCCTGTTTTGCCAGATCTGGACTACAGCGATTTTAATGTATTCTGGACGGACCGGATGGCTTCTAGGGCGATCTAATGGCTCAAAAACACTCTATACACCTATAAAATTATGCCTAGACCTAAGGTTTCTACACACAAATTCTTTGAGGTGTCTATATGTTGTTTCTCTCTATTCTAGCCTCCACCATTAAAATAAATCTTATCCTCCACTAAAAACAAGTTATAGTTCTTCTTCAATTTGGAGATTCAAATCAAGTTGAAGATTCAAGAAGGGAAGCAAAGGCTAATTCAACGGCTTCGAGCAACGTCACGTGAATCATAGCAAATCACCACAACGCTATCTTATTATCCTTTTCTAAACCGATCACTGTAAGTTTGGTTATTCCTTAGATTTGAACGTGTAATTGGAATTGTGAATGTAATGAATCAAAATATAGAACTATACCAATTTGCAAGTTAATTATCTTTGATTCGTGCTTATGTCAAATCTAACGTTATCTATGCCTTTGGATCTGATTCTCGATTATGGCCTAGAACTTATTGTGGCCTAGAACTTATTGTGGCTAATTGCCAATGACTATGATTATGGGACTTTTGCCTAAGACTATGACTATGAAACTGTTGCCCATGAAACTATCGCCTATGACTGTGATCCATGACAAAGAGACTATTACATTTGACTATGACTATAATACTGTTGCCTATGACTATGACCATGATTCATAATTTTGAGACTATTGCATATGATTCATGACTATGAGACTATTACATAGATTTATGACTATGAGACTATTGCCTATGACATTGATTAAGAAACTATTGTGATTAGTCGCCCATGACTATTGTGGTTAATTGCCTATAATTATTGTAGTCAGTGACTTATGCCTATTCCCATTAACCTATTAGGTTGTACTTCGAAGTGACATTTTGTTGGACCAAATCACCTATGCCTTTTCCCTTAATTACGTTGGATCCCCTAGTTTATTCCTATTCACTGTTATGTACATCAAACCCATTGGAACCATTATTTTTGTATTTGGTTCAATCTTGCATGGCTATTCTTTTATGTCAATTCTCGTGCTTATCCCTTATTCCTTGCTTTGATACTATTAGTATCATTTCATGAGTACCTAGAAACTTGTGAAATCATGTTATACGTACGATTACGGCATGGGTATTTGGGCGTAGTTTAATTAAGTTAGTTTGGCATAATAAATATGTTGGCATAGTCTAAATTGGCTATAATATGAATGATTTACATGCATATTAGACTTGGGCGTAAGTTGATAAATTTATTTGGCCGCAAAGGGTGTAATTGGCGTGTAAACCAAGTTTTGGACATAAATGGTAAACTAGAATATTAAATCTAGTTTTGACATGAACCGTAAATTGGAATATTAATCTAGTTTAGGCATGAATTGTAAAAGGGGAATATTAAGTCTAAAATTAGTATAAACTGCAAGTTGGGTTGATTGATAGGTAAATCAAGTTTTGGGCATAGAATATAAATATGCTAATTTACATAACAAATAAATATGATCTAGGCTAAATCGATTTACGGAAAATTTACATAAATAGAAAATACGTAAATTTAGAAAAAGACGAATATGCCTAACCCGAGGTTAGACTGAGTTGTGGTGTAAAATTGCCCGGAACAGACCGGCACATCCAGTGACCACAACAATACTAGTCTAATGTGGGTGGTTAGTGGATCAAGCCCAGAAAGACCCGAAGTTAGACTGAGTTGTGGTGTAAACCTGCCCGGAACCGACCGGCACATCCAGTAACCACAACAATATTTGTCTAATGTGAGTGGTTGGTGCTTTAATTAATTAATTAATAAAGGCTCATGAATAAATCAAACTAGAAATGGTGAGGTTAAGTAATTAGGGAAACACTTAACCGTAATAACATGTTAACTAGGTAACTGGGTGAGGTTAAGTAAAATTGGAACACTTAACCGTCATAACATGTTAATTAGACTTGTGGGTGAGGTTAAGTAAATTTAGAACACTTAGCTGTTGTAACATGTTAATTAAGCAGATGATAGTGTTAAGTTAACTAAATTTACACTTAACCAAAATATATAATGACATGTGGTGGGGTTAAGCAATACAAGAGGAAAACACTCAACCAATTATATAACATGGTGTATGGGAAGGGTTAAGTTAACATGTGAACACTTAACCAATATAACATGAATTGAGGGAGGGTCAAGTCAACACCAAAAGGAAACACTTAACCAACATGACGTGATGGGTGGATGGGTTAAGTCAACTTGAATTAATTAATGACACTTGACCAATATAACTTGATGAGCGAATAGGGTTAAGTTAAATGGGAAATAGTTAAACAATATAACCTGATGAATGAACTGGGTTAAGTTAATAAATCACACTTAACCAATCCAGCATGATAAGCAAGAAAGGTTAAGTTAATAAGAACCACTTAACCAACACGACTTAACGAGTAAGAGGTTAAGTACACGTCGGGTAGGTGGGTAATATTAGTAAATATAGGCCCACAAAACTTAACCGTTAAGAAAACATGTTAGAATTGGTGGGAGGGTTTTGTACATCTTGTATAGGTGGGTAATATTTGCATATATAGGCCCACAAACTTAACCAGCAGGAAACCCTAGTAACGGGGACCCATTTCGGCAGTAACCCACACAGATGTATCATGGTACCCTAAAACTAGGCAGGGTGGGGCACGATTACTAGGCTGATTATAAGCGGTCAAAGATAATGGCAAAGGGTACGTCAGTGTAGGTTCCAACGGTTTACGGGGGTGCACGTACTCCGGAGTGGGAAAAAGCAGCACTGGGTACCAGTATTTTTACACTGTGCATCTTGAATCATGTCGGGTCGCTATCATAAGGCTTGATATACCTTATGGTGGGGCCAGCATAGAGTATCTACACGCAAGTGAGGGCCGACTGACACAGGCACATGGAAAGTTAATACAAAGTAGGTAGCATAATCCCTAGTTGGACCTAGGTCGCGTAAACCCTAAATCCGAGAAGCGTTCAATAGGTAGCATAAACCCCAGTGGCCCTAGGTAGCGTAAACCCTGGTTGAATCTAGTAAGCACTCGATAGTAAGCCCTAGATTGGATCTGGGTAATAAACGGAATCCCCATAATAGATGTATACCTGAAGGCAACCGCAAATACGGGGATTGGGATCACGTTATCATATGATCATAGATTACTAATTTGGACACCAGTTAAGTAGTGCAGAGATATAGAAATCAGTATAAACAGGGTAGTTGCGAAGCAAAGAAAGAATAGAAGCGCATTCAGTTTCTCAGTACCTTCAGTTTATCGGTACATTCAGTTTATCTTGCCATATTCCATGCTTATCCCATATTATCTTGTTACTATGGTTTAGTCTTATATTTAGTTTATTCATGTCATGACCCTTTTCCTCATTTAAATACTAAGAATCACTGGACTTACCAAACTTTATGTCTGACCTAGTTTGTTTTCGCCTCTTTTCTTCTGCCCCCCTAGGTTGTCAGGGAGGGAATAGCTCAGGTTTGTTTGGACCGTTACTCTTTCCAAGCTTAAAGACTCTTTGATGTGTTGCCTTGGACTCTCTCTTCTACTGCTATGGTTGGCTCATGCTTTATTTGGGGAAATCATTTTATGCATCTTTATTTTTGTAAGAAAGACATGATACTTTGGTATTGTAAAACAATCTTTGTACAAGCTGTTTATCAATGAAATAAAGTTTTATTTATTTGCCATTGCTTTAATTGTCTGTCTTGTAATTTATCTGCATCTTTTACCTATAATGCTCCACCGAACTTAAGGCGCTCCCTTTATGAGTGATCTTAACGAAGGTGGGGTGTTTTATTAATCGAATATTGATTCTGTTATCAGAATATTTCATATTTGTGTTATTTATGTTGATTAACATCTATGGGTGTAGGGAAACAGGTTGGAGGGATCTAACTGGATTCCTCAACATTATGTTACTGTTTTTATATATTGTGATATATGATGTGATATATTATCTGAAATTGATGGTGTGTGTTTGGATGGTACTTGGCCTTTTTATTGGGTATTTTTAATACCATAATTATATATTGGAATATATTAAAGGAGATTTTAAAGTGGATATTGAATTTAAATATTTGGAAAATAAATAGATTTTATAAAAATGAAATATTGGAAAAATAAATAGAATTATAAAAAGATAATGGTAAGATATAAAAGAATTATGAGATATGGATTTAAAGTAGATTTTAAATAGAATCTATTTTAAAGATAATTTTAGAAGATAAATTTATACAAAATGTTTTGTAAATTAAGTAAAATATTTACCATTTGATAAATGGAATATATAAATTAGAATTTATATAGAGAAGTGAAATCGGTTCTAACACCGATATTTGAAAAATGGAATGTAAATTTAACATTTATAAAGCAAATTATAAAGGATGGAATGTCAATTTGAAAAGGGAAAAATCTATTTTAAAAATATAAATGGAATTTCGAATGGCTAGAAATAAATAACATGTTTAATAATAAAAACAAGTAGTGTGATTTATAAACAATGTTTATAAATGAAATAAAAAATAACTATTAGTGAATAATTTGAATTGCAGCAGTGAATTTAAAACGGGAAGTTGGGAGTTGTTTTAAAAAGAAATGATGAAATTTATTTCGATATTCAAAATGTGAATAGGATTAAAATAAAGTCCATAAAGATTTGTAATTAGAGTTCGAATAGGCCAAATGTTATAAAATAATTTATTTTAAGAAATTATATATTGAATAAATTGGGATTTGGCAGGATAAGTAATATTCGGCAGGAAACGGATATTTTATAATCGAATATAACGGCGATAGAGAATTATAAAGTTATTAAATAAAATCAACTATGAAGTTGACATGTAGATGAGATTTGATATGTAAAATGGAATGTGAATAAGAAGTTATAAAATGACTCGATAATTAGAATTTGAACCTACGCTAGTATTTAAATTATGAAATCAAGTTCTAATTTGATAAAATGAGTCCAGATTTCTATAAAGGAATAATATTAACATTTTAAAGCGAATAACGATTTAAAAGCAAATGTTTCGCAGAATTAAAATAGTTATAAAGAGAAATTGGTAATTGCTGTGAAGTACGAAATTCAAAAATGAATTTAGAAATTGAGTTGTCCTAAAATGGTAAATTATTCTGGAAGCTCGGAAAGTAAATCGAATAGAGTTAATCGAAAGAGAGTTATCGAATAGAGTTGTTCGAAAGGGAGCAATCGAATAGAGTTATTGAAAGAGAGAAATCAAATAAAGTTATTCGAAAGAGAGTTCTCCAATAGAGATTATTCGAAAGGGAGTTATACGTTAAAATTCGATTATACCAAATTCAGGAAATTACTATTTCCTTTCCGTTTTTTAATCAAGATTTATTTTTTATTAATAAATTAGTTCTTTATTTATTTATTCAAGTTAAGAAATAAAGGTTATATTTTTAAAGTTAGATATTCCATAAGTAAAGATTATAACGCTTTCATTATAATCAATGTTTTTCATAAAAGAATTTGATTCGTAAACTGAATCTGAGAGTTGCGTAGGAAATGATTTGATAAGAAGATATGAAACGGAGCTAAGGAAATTAGAAACTGACTTGAGATTGTTATATTGAACAGCTCTCTGGGTATCGATCTGATGTTGGGTTCGACATTCAAGGTGGATACTTTGGACGTCGTTCTCTTACTAGTTTATAATTAGAGACTCATAGATGTGGAATGATAGTGATGCTTGGATAAGAAATGGAAATGTTTTCAAATGTTAATAACGTATATTTTCTGAATTTAGAAAATAAAATTTTATGAATATGTGGAAACAGAAAATGAGGAAATGAGTAAATTAATGATAAACTAATTTAAAGGGAAAAATGTTGATTGATGATTGATTGATAAAATTTCCATATTGGAAATAAGATCATTATGTGCATGGATGTTTTCCTCTGATAGTTAAATAACCAATTATCAAAGTTTTGACTATTTTCCATCATAAATAAGGAGAGACCAGAATCAGAATTATTATATGAAAACCACTTTGTATGGGCATTAGCGTTGAGAATCAAATATGATGAAGATAATTGATGACAGAGTTTATGCAAGGGCTATTCTGGCAAATCCTAGGTAGAAATTTCGTAAGATGTGTTTACAGAATAGTGCCTTTGGTTTATCCAGTCCCAGGACAACTTGTATGGAAGAATGTCTGACAGAGTATATTTAATATATCATGTAAGTTGATCTCTTCAAACGTATTTACGTTTGGTGGCAGAGGAATTCGTTTCTCTTAGCTGTATAGCCATGGTATTTTTGGAGAAATAAATTTTTGATTTGGTGGGTATGACGATGTGCCATTCAAAGTGAACAAAGATGTGATCTGTCAGAGATAAGCATGGCTTCAAGCCTCTCAAACATGAAATTGTAAAAATCAGGTAGATCGCATGGCTAAGTGGGTAGCTGCCAATTAGGGTGTATTGTCACCTTATCTAGAGAAATTTCATTTACTTCTTTAACCTATTCTGATGCTGTCCCTTTTAGGAAACGGTTACTGATCCAAACCTTTGGTGATAATACATTCGGTAAACTCAAGCGAAATGGGTAACTAGTGATGTTTAGCCAGGGTTACAAGATGTTCTTGTTGAACAAGGTGTATTTGTCTCTAGAGATACACTATCGGAAGGTGGTCCCATACCTTGACAGTTGGAATCCATTACCAAATAAGCGCCCGTGGGGTTTGATTATATATTATATACGTGGAACTTGAGACGAAAGTGTTCCACTAGATTGCTATTTAGTTTATTTAGACATTATTATAATATCAGAAGAGTATTGATTTAAAGAAATGTGTTAGGTTATCATAAGGTAAAAACCATCCATGTTTATGTGTTGATTGGTATTATGATTATTCATTCTTTTAAAAGGATTTAAAAGTTAAACAAATGGTTGCAGTCTACTCACACCAATCACATGACTGACCCGAAGTTTTTTTCCTAAACTCCTAGGTGCCCAATTTTGCACGGGAAGTCAAGTAGTCGGGATTTTACAGATATACTTGGAGAGATGGAGCAGGAGGCTTCAGGATTTTATAGCTATTGTTTATTTCCGCTGTGTTGTAAGTACTGTGCCACGATAATGGTATTGTATACAGATACTGTTTGTACTTCAAAGTTATGTTATATAATATATTTATTCGTTCCACTATGAGATTCGTGTTTACTCTAATGTTGTAGTGATCTTCTTCTTCTATTCTAAATTTCTTTCTTTCTATTTCTTACCCACTAACTTCTTTCTATTAACGTTTCTGTATTTCTGATTCTTGAATAGTCGACATGGTGTTGTGTGTCAATTTTCAAGGTCAAAAATTTGCGTTCGTTACACTGTTGGAAGATAGAGAGGTAGCTACGTATGAATCTAAAGTGTGACCAAAGGACTGACATTTGGAGCAAATGTCCAGGTTCTAACTGTAACGGACATCTACATCGACATCACAGCCTCCAACAAGTGTCACGTGTAAAATTTTTAGGCATAGGCCTCGATGGTGTAACTTCAATTACTGCTCTAGTATAATCAAGACTCTTCCTTTCTAGCATATTTGTGTCAAAACATCTTAGCTTCCCTACAGACTAGCCGACCAATCCAATCCGATCAAAATCTGAAGAACCAATGGAATATTGGTGAATGTTGCCCACATAGGAATGGATAAGACTTGTTCTCTAGCTTTGACAATAGTGACACTCCAAGGTGTTATTATGAAAGGTTGGCCTTCGATAATAAGCGGATCCCTCTCAAGTATACTCAATTTGTCATTTGGATTGGTGAATTTTAGATAAAACATTGAGTCAAAAAACTGGACGTGCAATTTACCTCTCATTCTACTGTATTTATTACATTGTTCACGAACCACATGATATGGTGGAGAAGGTCCAAGGAAGAATCCGACAAGGTTATTTAACTAGTGGTCAACCCCAACTTGTCTCACATCGATCAGCATAACATTATTCCCGTTAATAATAACTGTTTCAAAGTTCTGCTTCAAGGTGTATTTTCCTGCAGCCATGGGAAGTCAAGAGAAGAGCGAGGTACATCTCAATAGCACAAGATCTGCTACAGGGGGCGTCTCATCGTTTGGAGAAGTACCGATGACAGGTGTGTTCGCAGAAGCATTCAACATAACATTAGGTAGGCAATAGACCAAATCGGGAATCTCAACCATGGCCCCAAGTACACCTTCCAACACGATACTTTCGGTATCTACATCAGCCTCAACTGATATTGCTTCAACAATAGGAGCCTCAATAACAGGTGACACTGGATTCATCCAGCTGGTTCCAATGTAACGGTGAAAGGGGGTTAGCAGAAGCGTGCCTGTTAGATCAGAGAGAGGTAACGCGATGTCAGAACTGGAAGCCGCGAGACCCACAAGTAGGTTAGCCGAAGGTACACACGCGAATTGGATCTGAAAATTGGAGGATCCATGTTGAAAGCTCGACCATAACATGTGCATGAGCTAGGACTATGGGGCTTGGATAGTGGGGAGGTGGAGCTGCGCGACATGGAGGAGAAGGTGGTTATGGGAGGATGGAGGAGAAGGTGGTTGTGGGAGGATGGAGAAGACGGGCTTTGCGATTACATAATAATCGCAGGGAAGGCGACCATTTCTATTTTAAATTTTACTGTCTTTTTTCAGCTTTATTTATCAAATTAAGGTAACTTCATTTTAAAATTTCTAGGATGGTTTGCTAATCTTAGGTGAAATTTTTATTTAAGCACCTAACCTAAGCTCTGATACCAAATTGTAAAGCCCTGGAATTTCGGATCAGTAGAAATTTCCAAAAACCCCGTCTGTTTAAAATAAATAATGGCAGCTACCATTTTATTTGATAAATATACAACATCACTAAATTCACTGGATAAAACTTTAATAAATACCATTTATTAGAGATTTTCATCTAATTCGCAGGTTGTGCTTAAAGACGAATTAAACACAATTACCGTAAATCTACCATTGTGCAACTCTAATGAAATGGACATTGATATTCATTCATGCACACTCGATAAATACGTTAGAATGGCTTAAGTGATAACACATGAAAGATGCACCAACACAAGATTTAATAACATGTCATAAACAAAAAAATATTTTTATTAATAAAGCAGTTGCATCACTAAAACCTCTGACTGCCTACGTACCTTTATCAAATTGGGAAAGCAATTAGATATAGGATCAAGCCAACATAGTTCTTCTTTACACAAAACATTTAAAATCTATATTTTCCTCCAAAAATACTCTTTGTATCAAGTAAGGGTAAAACACTCTACACATACTAGTTTTAAAAGATATCTATGTATCTCTTGTAGAAATTCCTTTCAAAAGATAAACATCGTATAATTTAAATATCAAGAAACTTCTTTTCCATAAAGTAGATTATAACTCTAATCTAATTATGAAGAAAAGGAATACTTGATATTATTGTTTTACATAAAACATTTATCAAAGTATTGCATTTCAATAATGCAATTATGGCTATCAAACCGTAGGTATTCTATGTCTGCCCCAGTCCCCTACTAATCCTCATGTTCTTTTGCAAGTCATATTAAGTCATCAATGTTCTCAATCATCAATCGTATATGTTGTTTGCTTACCGAAGCAAAGATTTCAGTCAATATAGTATGTTGAAGTCATGTGCAACATCAAATTAAAACACAAGGTTATGAAATAAAATTTTGTTTACATGATGAGTATACTCACAGTACTCCTTGCTATCTTCAGTGCAAAAGCTTTGTAGAACATAATATAGTACTTACCATCACCCCGAATCAATCATATGTCTTCCTCAAATCATCGAAACTCACTCTGTAACAACCCGCATTCTACGCATCGGAGGATTGTAGAATATTTATTTTTTTCTTATATGAAGGCGTATAGTCATGTAACTTTGGGAAACGACTATTGGGTCATTTCCCATGATCATGATTTTTTCCGATTTTTAAATGACCGTTTTGCCCCTAGCTAGTACTGTTTTTGGCCATAACTTTTGACTGGAAAGGAATTTTGACCAGAAACCACTTCCATTAGATTCGTTTGATGGTATATCTTTCCGTATAGTGGTCATAATAGCTAAACGGACTTACCGTTTGGGAGATATGGCTGAAATAAGATTTGGAAGGTGAAAAACTACTTAACCGGGCCAAAAAGGGTAATTAGTGAATGGGCCCATAACCCATTTCGGGATTAGGGTTATGGGGAGGCTGAAAAGAGTTAGAGATTCATTCCATTTCAGTTTTCTAGCCTCCACTTACCTCTTAGAAACCCTAAAAATGGCCTCCAACCTCCAAATCACCCCAAATCACTTTCTAATCAAGGATTAAGCTTAGCAACATCAAATCAAGGGAGATCTTCACCAAATCAAGATTAGAGTTGTTGATTTGCATCATTATTTGCGCCCAAACAGAGATTTATTTCAGATCTAAGGTTTATTTGTGGCTAAGGTGAGTGTTTTGCATAGTTCCTAACTAATGATGGTTAATTAAGGGTAATTAGTGTTAATCAACGAATTTAAACATGATAAAATTCTGGAAAAATATTTATAAATTCTTAAATGATGTTTTATACCTTTGATATGAGCTTAGGTTAATTTGGTTAAGTTTTGCTAATTCTATCATTAATTATGCTTGAACATGTTTAAGGGAAAAATACGGGGTTTGGCTATGTTTGGTCCATTTTAACCTACCATATTTATGTTTTGGTGTTTGAGGTCACTTTTACTTGTTGCTATGACTGTATGGTATGCTTTGTGATTGATTAGAATAGATAGAATGGTCGAAAACCTCGTCGAATGGCGTAAAATGCTCGCTGGAAAAGTTGTAGAAAAACA
Source organism: Allium sativum (assembly GCA_030737875.1). Taxonomy (NCBI): domain Eukaryota; kingdom Viridiplantae; phylum Streptophyta; class Magnoliopsida; order Asparagales; family Amaryllidaceae; genus Allium; species Allium sativum. The sequence goes on from CM060913.1 coordinate 663,323,588, forward strand.
GTGTAGGTTTTCGGATCGGATCGGAGGAATGGGCTCGGATTGAATAGAGAACTGGGCAAGGGATCACCGAACTGAACCGAGGCTTGGCACAAGGGGAAAATGTAGCAAAAAGGAAGGCCACAATGGTTGAACTGGGATCGGATCGAGCTATAGAAGGGGGAGATCGGATCGGAGCGGATGGGAACAGGAATGGGGATCGGATCGGACCAGAAGACCAAGCAAGGGACGGAAGGAAGACAGTTGGCGAACCGACCCAATGTGACATGGAGGACCCGAACCAACCCGATGCGATATGGAGGACCCGAACCGACCCGATGCGACATGGAGGATCCGAACCGACCCGATGCGACATGGAGGACCCGAACCGAACAGACGTACTGCTAAGGGACTTGGAGACCCCCGACCCGAACTGAAGCACTTGGAGGATACCGACAGAGAACCGAACCGACCCGGTGATGATCAATAACCCGAGATGCAAAAGTAGTCCAAATGGAAGTTAGAGCTCAGGATCCAGTTGGGAACCAATGAGTTCACTTCATGGTTGGGCTTTCCTGCGGGACGTGTGCTAAGGAGTTGTCGACATTCATAACTTCAATTCACCACTGAAAATGAATGATGGGCTACGTATCAGTGCGGTAGAGTCATCATGACTCGAGGGGCAAAGTGATCGTAGCAAGACTATGAGCCAGTGCAGTGGAGCCATTATGACTCCATGGGGCAGAGTGGACATAGTAAAGGATTAGTAAGGCTATGAGCCAGTGCAGTGGGGTATGTACGACTCCATGGGGCAAAGTGGACATAGCGAAGGATTAGTGGCTATGAATCAGTGTAGTGAAGCCGTTATGACTTCACGGGGCAGAGTGATCGTAGCAAAGTATTGGGTGATCGAAGTGGTGGATATCGTATGCTTTATGCACTGAGTGAGGGATGTGAGGATGGTTGCTATGTTTGATTGTTTGCCATCACTATGACATGCACACCCTCACCCCCGTTATCTTTACACCATATGTTAGTGGCACCTCAGAGTGTTGTACAGTATGTAGTGCTAACTCTTTGGTTGTAGGTTCAGGTATGGTTTAGTATACCTGTTATTGTTCTGTTTAGCTGCTTATCGCTCATACCAGACTTTTTGTCTGACCCCGAGTTTTATGTCTCTTCTTATTACTCTGGGTGCTCACACGAGCAGACTAGAGACAGGTTAGCTGGTGATGCGCGAGTAGCAGATTCGGAGGCGAGCAGGAGGCTTCCACGTATGATATATAGATATTCTCCCTGTGTCGTTGCTGGTCACTACTTTGGGCATTAGTAGTGTACCTTTCTTGTTTAGATTTTTGAGATAGTTTTAAAAGTTGTAATAATGTTGGCTTTGGATTTTCCGCTGCTATGATAGTGTGTTTTCAGCTTATGCACTGTCTCACCTGTTTTATGTCAAGTATGTTGTTATTATATTTTGTTCCATGCGTTGTGAGACATTCTACAGGTTCTTGGTTGATTCTTCATCTTCTTTCTTTCCTTTTCTAACGACCTTCCCGTGCTAACTGGACATGTGTACAGTGCACTTGTGGAAAGAATGTCGGTTGGTGCAGGGTGGGTTGTCACATTTGGTATCAGAGCACTAGGTTGCGTAGTTAACCTAGGGAAAGTCACTAGGGAGAGACAGTATGTATATGAGAGTGCGTATTTGTGATTACTTTGGTTTTCAAAAGCTATATATATATATACTATTAGTATAGCTAAGGATGAAGTCGCACTGCACTAGCACCACTATGGAGATGGTTAATCGTTTTCTCTTTACAGATTGAACGATGAGCCGATACGCAAGAGGTGCTGGTGGAGGGGCCAATAATGGGAATACTGCTGACATGAGGGTGATGTTTACTAACCTCATGAGAGAAATGCTTAGGGATGTGCAAGGGGCAGTTCCTAATCCCGGTAATGGTGGTGGTCCAATAGTGCAGGCGCCTAGGGCCGATTTCTCCCAGCTGTGCAAGGATTACACTCACCTTGGTGGGAAGCCGTTCCATGGAACGGAGTCGGCCACGGATGTTCAGGATTGGTTGGATAGCTGTGATCGTATCTTCGACGACTTGGGTATCAAGGATGCGATGAAGAGAAGGCTAGCGTCTCGTCAGCTGCAAGGGCAAGCCATGAATTGGTGGAATGCTATTAAGACAGCCACTCCAGAGGATCAGGTTACTTGGGATCGGTTTAAGGCTCGCTTTAGCGACAAGTTTATCCCAGCTGCTCAGAAGTCGGAATTGTTTAGGAAGTTCTTGGAGCTTAAACAGAATGGTAGAGCAGTCTCGGACTATATTGCTGAGTTCGACACTTTGTCGAAATATGGATTATCCCTTATCGATACTCCATAGAAGAAGAATGAGAAGTTCATTACCGGTTTGGATGGATACTTAGGGGAAAGGCTTATCAACCACATCGAAGAGACTTTTGAATCGATTGTTGGGAAAGCTTTGAGATCAGAGAGTCTTTACCCCGAGTCAAAGACTGAGGTTGCATCTGCAGAAGGGATGAAGCCGCAAGCAGGCGGTGGAGGCAAGAATAACACTCAGAACAAGAGGAAGCAGAACCAAGCTAAGGATGGCCAGAAAAAGAGCAAGAAAGATGTTGAGTGCTTCAGCTGTGGTAAGAAGGGCCATTATGCCAAAGAATGTCGGGCCAAGCCAGAGGATAGGAAGTTCTACAACTGTGGCCAAGTGGGACATCATAAGGATAAATGTCCATAACCTCTTAAAGAGAAGTAGATTGTGAAAGCATATACTATTAATGTTGTTCCTTCTTCGTCGAATGTCCCAACTGCGGCGGAGAAAGGAAAGAATGTCATCATTCAAGGTATGCTTTCTATTCATGATTTACCTGTTCGAGTTTTGTTTGATACTGGGGCTTCCTGTTCCTTCATATCTAGTGACCTGGTAGATAGGTTGGGACTGGACCCGAGATAGTCAATATGCCGTTGGTTGTGACAAACCCGATTGGTGGTTCGACTAACCTTAGTATGATTTGCCGAAATTTGGTCTTATCGAGTCATGGATATATGTTTGTTTGTGATTGCTTTGTTTTGGGCTATACTGGGTATGGCATCATATTGGGAGTCGATTGGCTCCAAAGATACGGGGTGGTGGTAGACTGTGAGGGCTTTTTGGTGACAGTTAGGGCGGATGATGGGCGGAGGGTAGTGTTTGGTTGTCTACCTAGTGATGGGGTAATGGCTAGTTTTATAAATTCCCTCGACATCCCGCATGATGAGTTGTCAGATGTGCCCGTGGTTGGCCAGTATCCGGACGTCTTCGAGGAGGTGGCCGGGCTTCCACCACACCGAGAGATTGAGTTCCGTATTGATTTAGTGAAATATGCCAGACCTATAGTGATGCCACTTCGTCGTATGGCACCAAGGGAGTAGCGAGAGCTTGGGGTGCAAGTAAGCGATCTTTTGAAGAAGGGGTTTATTATAAGAAGTGTCTCCGAGTGGAGAGCACCAGTTGTGTTTGCCACTAAGGCAGATGGTTCCCTTCATTTGTGTGTGGATTATCGCGAGTTGAATAAGGTTACGAGGAAGAATAAGTATCCTCTACCATGAATAGATGATTTGTTTGATCAACTGGAAGAAGCAAGAGTGTTCTCCCAGTTGGACCTCGCGATAGGATTTCATCAGCTTCGAGTAGCGGCTGAGAGTGTTCCGAAAACGGCATTTAGGACGCCGTCTGGATTCTATGAGTGGTTGGTCATGCCATTTGGGTTGACCAATGCACCAGCATACTTCGTGGATCTTATGAATCGAGTATTCAGAGATCAGTTGAATAAGTTCTTTCTTGTGTTCATAGATGACATCCTTGTTTACTCGAGGACAGAGGAAGAACAAAAGGGTCATTTGAGGATAGTGATGAAGGTGTTGAGAAAACACCAATTGAAAGCGAAATTCTCTAAGTGTCACTTCTGGAGGAGGGAAGTGAGATTCTTAGGCCATGTTGTTTCAGAGAATGGTATTGTTGTGGACCCTGCGAAGGTGGCTACAGTACAGGATTGGCCTACGCCTAAGAATGCAACAGATGTAAGGAGCTTCTTGGGGTTAGCGGGATATTATCCTAAGTTTATCCAGGACTTCTCCAAGATAGCTGCACCGTTGACTCAGTTGACTAAGAAGAATCAAGCCTTCGTCTGGGACGAAGTATGTGAGAATGCATTCGAGAGTCTAAAAGAAAAGTTGACGCATGCGCCAGTATTAGTCATTCTTAAAGGGAATGAAGAAATGACGGTATACGCGGATGCTTGTGGTACCGGACTAGGTGCTGTATTGATGCAAGGAGGTAGGGTTGTAGCTTATGCTAGTCGGCAACTAAAGCCGCATGAGAAAAAGTATCCTACCCATGATTTGGAACTGGCAGCGATCGTGTTCGCGTTGAAGATGTAGAGACATTATCTCTTGGGAGAAAGATTTGAGTTATTTACCGATCATAAATCGTTAAAGTATCTTTTCTCCCAGAAGGATCTGAATCTCCGTCAGCAAAGATGGCTTGAGTTCTTGGCTTCGTATGAATTTGATATCACATATACACCTGGGAAAGGCAATGTGGTAGCCTATGCCTTGAGTAGGAGACATGCCCATTTAGGGGCTATGTTTCTTGAATGGAAGCAACTGGAGTATATCGCAGGGTATGATTTCAGACTAAAGTGCGAATTGGATCCAGAGATATTAGCTAGTTTGACGATCAGACCCACTTTGATTGAGCGGACTGGTTCCAGTCAGAGGGACGATCCTAATTTATTGGAAAGATCTCCAAGTTAGAGATGAACATCGACGGTGAGGAGATGAATTTGTATGGGCTTGATCGAGAAGGATGGCTTCGAAAGAATGGAAGACTAATTGTACCCAACGTGAATGGTTTGAGAGATGAAGTGCTTAGAGAATGTCATCACTTAAAACTGACTATACACCCTGGTGGTGATAAGATGTATCGAGACATGAAACAGACTTACTACTGGGAAGGAATGAAAAGAGACGTTGGGAAGTTTATATCCAAGTGCACGAATTGCCAGCTAGTTAAAAACGAGCAAAAGAAGCCTAGTGGTTTGTTACAACCATTAGAAATTCGCGAATGCATATGGGAGCAAGTCTCGATGGATTTCATAGATGGTTTCCCAAGGACTAGATCGGGACATGATATCATTTGGGTAATTGTGGATAGATTGACTAAGAGTTTATGATTTATACCAGTCAAATCGACCAGAACGGTAGCTAAGTTAGCAGAATTGTAAATGAAGTGGGTAGTGAGATTTCATGGGGTACCTAAAAGCATTGTGAGTGACCGAGACCCATTGTTCACTAGTGGGTTTTGGAAGAGCTTACAAGAGGCTCTAGGGTCGGAACTATATCTCAGTACCGCGTACCATCCTCAAACTGATGGTCAGACAGAGAGGGTGAATCGTATATTGGAAGATCTCTTGAGAGCTTGTATATTGGATTTTGGTGGATCATGGGAAGACCATTTGCATCTAGTACAGTTTGCATATAATAATATCTACCAATCCAGTATCGGTATGGCTCCATATGAAGCTTTGTACGGAAGACCGTGCAACTCACCATCATGTTGGATAGAGACTAGCGAGAAGTTTATGCTGGGACCAGATGTGGTGAGGGAAACTTCGGATAAGATTAAGATCATTCAACAACGGATGAAGGTTGCCCAGGATTGGCAGAAGAGTTATGCTGACAAGAGGAGAAGAGAATTAAAATTCTCCGTTGGTAACTTGGTGTTTGTCAAGGTTCCTCCGTTGAAGAGCGTGATACGATTTCGCAGGAGAGGCAAGTTGACACCAAGATTTGTTGGCCCATTCCTAGTTCTTGAACAAGTTGGGAATTTGGCGTATAGAGTTGACTTACTCGAAAAGATGGCGGGAGTTCATAACATATTTCATGTTTCCCAATTAAAGAAGTTTGTGCACGACCCAGATTTGACTATTTCACCTGATCAGTTAGAGGACTTCGAAGTGGAACCCGAGGCGGTTGGGAACCGCAAGCCGATTCGTATCGTCGAGCACGATACGAAGCGACTTCGAAGGAAGGCGGTGAAGGTAGTCAAGGTTCAGTGGGGCAAGAACGAGAATGACTGTACTTGGGAGACAGAGGAGAGTATTAGGAAAACGTATCCAGAACTCTTTTTCTAGTAAGATTTACTTTGCAATTTAGTTATTCTGCATGCTAGGATAGATTTGTTTTGCTTGTTTTGCATGTTTGACTGTTGTTTTATGGTTGATAGGCATGCGGGACCCTTTGTGTGTTTTGGTTAGGGAATTTCGGGGGCGAAATTTCTTAAGGGGGAAGAATGTAACAACCCGCATTCTACGCATCGGAGGATCGTAGAATAATTCTTTCTTTCTTATATGAAGGCGTATGGTCATGTAACTTTGGGAAACGACTATTGGGGTCATTTCCCATGATCATGATTTTTGCCGATTTTTAAATGACCATTTTGCCCCTAGCTGGTACTGTTTTTGGCCATAACTTTTGACTGGAAAGGAATTTTGACCAGAAACCACTTCCATTAGATTCGTTTGATGGTTTACCTTTCCGTAGAGTGGTCATAATAGCTAAACGGACTTACGTTTGGGAGATATGGCTGAAATAAGGTTTGGAAGGTGAAAAACTGCTTAGCCAGGCCAAAAAGGGTAATTAGTGAATGGGCCCATAACCCATTTCGGGATTAGGGTTATGGGGAGGCTGAAAAGAGTTAGAGATTCATTCCATTTCAGTTTTCTAGCCATCACTTACCTCTTAGAAACCCTAAAAATGGCCTCCAACCTCTAAATCACCCCAAATCACTTTCTAATCAAGGATTAAGCTTAGCAACATCAAATCAAGGGAGATCTTCACCAAATCAAGATTAGAGCTGCTGATTTGCATCGTTATTCACGCCCAAAAAGATATTTATTTCAGATCTAAGTTTTATTTGTGGGTAAGGTGAGTGATTTGCATAGTTCCTCACTAATGATGGTTAATTAAGGGTAATTAGTGTTAATTAGCGAATTTAAACATGATAAAATTCTAGAAAAATATTTATAAATTCTTAAATGATGTTTTAGACCTCTGATATGAACTTAGGTTAATTTGGTTAAGTTTTGCTAATCCTATCATTAATTATGCTTGAACATGTTCAAGGGAAAAATATGGGGTTTTGGCTATGTTTGATCCATTTTAACTTATCATATTGATGTTTTGGTATTTGAGGTCACTTTTACTTGTTGCTATGATTGTATAGTATGCTTTGTGTTTGATTAGAATAGATAGAATGGTTGAAAACGTCGTCGAATGGCGTAAAATGCTCGCTGGAAAAGTTGCAGAAAAACAGTGCAGGTTTTCAGATCGGATCGGAGGAATGGGCTCGGACTGAATAGAGGATTGGGCAATGGATCACCGAACCGAGGCTTGGAACAAGGGGAAAGTGTGGCAAAAATGAAGGCCACAATGGTTGAACTGGGATCGGATCGAGCTAGAGAAGGGGGAGATCAGATCAGAGCGGATGGGAATAGGAATGGGGATCAGATCGGACCAGAAGACCAAGCAAGGGACGGAATGAAGACAGTTGGCGAACCGACCCAATGCGACATGGAGGACCCGAACCGACCCGATGCGACATGGAGGACCCGAACCGACCCGATGCGACATGGAGGACCCGAACCGACCCGGTGCGACATGGAGGACCCGAGCCGAACCGACGTACTGCTAAGGGACTTGGAGACCACCGACCCGAACTGAAGCACTTGGAGGATACCGATCTGAACCGACAGAGAAGAAGGACAGAGAACCAAACCGACCCGGCGATGACCAATAACCCGAGATGCAACGGTAGTCCAAATGGAAGTTAGAGCTCAGGATCCAGTTGGGAACGGATGAGTTCACTTCATGGTTGGGTTTTGCTGCGGGACGTGTGCTAAGGAGTTGTCGACATTCATAACTTCGATTCACCACTGAAAAGGAATGATGGGCTACGTATCAGTGCAGTAGAGTCATCATGACTCGAGGGGCAAAGTGATCGTAGCAAGACTATGAGCCAGTGTAGTGGAGCCATTGTGACTCCATGGGGCAGAGTGGACATAGTAAAGGATTAGTAAGGCTATGAGCCAGTGCAGTGGGGTATGTACGACTCCATGGGGCAAAGTGGACATAGCGAAGAACTAGTGGCTATGGATCAGTGCAGTGAAGCCGTTATGACATCATGGGGCAGAGTGATCATAGCAAAGTATTGGGTGATCGAAGTGGTAGATGTCGTATGCTTTACGCACTGAGTGAGAGATGTGAGGATGGTTGCTATGTTTGATTGTTTGCCATCACTATGACATGCACACCCCCACCCCCGTTATCTTTACACCATATGTTAGTGGCACCTCAGCGTGTTGTACAGTATGTAGTGCTAACTCTTTGGTTGCAGGTCCAGGTTCATGTATGATTTAGTATACCTGTTATTGTTCTGTTTAGCTGCTTATCGCTTATACCAGACTTTTTGTCTGACCCTGAGTTTTATGTCTCTTCTTATTACTCTGTGTGCTCACACGAGCAGACTAGAGGCAGGTTAGCTGGTGATGCGCGAGTAGCAGATTCGGAGGCGAGCAGGAGGCTTCCACGTATGATATATAGATATTCTCCCTATGTCGTTGCTGGTCACTACTTTGGGCATTATTAGTGTACCTTTCTTGTTTAGCTTTTTTAGACAGTTTTAAAAGTTGTAAAAATATTGGCTTTGGATCATAAGGAGGCTTTGGATCATAAGTTGTAATAATATTGGCTTTGGATCATAAGTTTTAAAAGACGTATTTTATGCACTGTCTCACCTGTTTTATGTCAAGTATGTTGTTATTATATTTTGTTCCATGCGCTGTGAGACATTCTACAGGTTCTTTGTTGATTCTTCATCTTCTTTCTTTCCTTTTCTGACGACCTTCCTGTGCTAACTGGATATGTGTACAGAGCACTTGTGGAAAGAATGTCGGTTAGTGTGGGGCGGGTTGTCACACACTCCAACCCGGTTTGTTCTCGGTTTTGACACATTTTGACTCTCTTTTACTTTGATTAAACATCCCCAATTTTGACAGTTTGTTTATAATACTATGAGGAAGCATAAGTCCAAATTTGAGGGAATTTTGAGTAGTCTACCATAATTTTATATTCAAAATAGTTATTACAGCGTTTTTGTTGCACTATGAATAGTTCTGGGCAGTTTACAATTTTTTTTGACTCTAAATAGCTATTAGAGCATTTCTAGTGCGCTATGATAAGTTATGTGTAATTTGTAAGACTTAAATATATATTACAGCATTTTTGGCACGCTATGAAAACTTCTGGACTCGTTAAAGTGCTTTATAAATAACTCAAAGATAAGATAGTGTTTTTTGAGATGTTATGAAAAGTTCTGGCCTTGGTATTTTGCTTCGTAAATAATTAAGAGAAAAGATAGTATTTTAGAAAGATATGAAAGTTCTGAAATGCAAATTTTCAACCAGTTTTTCAACAAAATGTTTGATGTTATATCTCTATGATAAAAATAGTTTTTGACACCAAATTTTCTACAGTAAGAAGCTCTCTTAGTCTACTTAATTACCATGAAAAGAAATCCTTAAAATTATTCACCGATTTAATATATAAATTCAAAAATAAAAGGCATTTTTGACATGTCCATTTTAGGAAGATTTTTACCTTACTTTGCATCTAGTTTTCGGGCACAAAAACGGTCGAATTAAAAAAAAGTGGCGAAGAGTAAGTAATAGGACTTTAAATTAGCTTTTCCGTATTAATAAAGGAATCGAAATTTCATTAAGGATTGCAAAAGTTATTCCCAAAATACGAAACATAATTTTCAGTGATTCAAGTTCTATCGTTTCTTATTAATTTTCACAACTTTTCTTCAAAATATGAAATGAATACATGAACTTAAATAGTTTTTCTCACCTTAGAATTGAAGATTGAACTTGTATTAATTCTCTTGGCTTCTCCTAAACTTCTCATTTTTATCCTATCTTATTTTTGTTTTGTGAATGCATGAAAGAAGTGAACATTTCCACCCTTTATATAGCATTTTCAAGGCTAGTTTGGTAATTTAGTTTTGGACATTTGTCCACCCTATCTTCATGAAAGCTTTAGGATGTAGTCACATGCCTCCTTAGGTGTCTTTAGATGTTTCAACACATGGACAGATAATCTGTTTATGTGTCTTTACCTTATTTACTTACAGGACATGTGTACCGTTCATTTGATGTCACATGTCCCTATTATTTTAAGCCATTTTTCATATTCCAGAATATATACACATATGCCATTTGTAGTTTATTTATGTGCTATGTACATACATATATGTGTTCTTCTTTTGTTACTACATGCACATGATGTTATAACAACTTTTAACAAGTAAAACGTCGTTTATCGACAAAACTGTTTTCGGTTACGTTATCGATATTTCTTCGAATTACTTATCTTTGTAAACAAAAATTCAAAAATATGTTTTCTCCTCATTAATTTTTGTTTATAAAGGAATTTAGTCAATATGGTTAATTGGGAAGATAGATAAAAAGAATATATATATAATATATATACACACACATATATATATATGTATGACGTGTACGCATCATGTGGCGCACATGGTGCATTTTTGTTGGTCAAGAATTGTTTTTTTTGAACGTGGCCTTCTCTGATTGGCCAATGATTGATTTCTGAGGTATTAGGGCATATGTTTCATGCTACGGTTGGCTGGATGACATGTCTCTTTGGTTTGATGGCTCTGATTTCTCCTAGACTAATCTAAAGGCTAGAATTAAACCTAGACTTCTATATAATCACCCCAAACCTCAACCCTAGAACTCATTCTATGAAGTCGTCATGTTGTTTGTCTTCAAGCTGGCTTAGCCTCTTCCATCTTCTAAGTAAAAATCCAAAACTAGTAATCGATTAAGAAGAACATCAAATCAAATGTCTACATCAAAGGATAACTTTTCAAATTCAGAAATCAGATCCCATATATCAAGATCCGTCCTTTTTCTGTAAGTACAATTATTGTTTAGATGTGAACACTTAATAAGAAAATCATGACTGTAATAACTGGGTCTAGAACTATGCCTAATTCTATTCGTGCCTATCCTCTTATCAGTTATGAATTTGCTTATGCCTATTGGACAGTTGTGACTGACATAGTAAAGCCTATCATGCCTATAGGACCGTTGTGACTGACATAGTAAAACCTATCATACCTATTGGACTGTTATGACTGACATAGTAAAACCTATCATGCCTATTGGACTATTATGACTGGCATAGTAAAAGCTATCTTGCCTATGAGACTACTGGGACTGATGCCATTGAACCTATCTTGTTTTATTAAATTTGTGGTTCTTTTATGTATGTAAGTTACATGCTAAGTTATGTTCATACATGCTTACATGTTTAGATCCAAGCTAGTATCCATGTTTAAGATCTATATAAGTTCATGCTTATACAATTAGATCAAATGCTAGTTCGCATGTTAATTGGATCTAATTTAAATGTAAGATCACGTTCGTGTGCTTAATTAAGTTTATGTCGTTCTATCCCAAATTTATACTACGCATGTTGATCTATACTGTTTATGACTGTTGGAATGTTACATGTCCCTTTCTTTTCCCTTTTGTTTATAAGTTAGGCTAATTTGCGAGCCTAACGTTCTATGTGAATTATGCGAACGAATAATGGGGGAGACATTTGGGGAAAAATATTAAACTGCATGTTATTGGCATATATTGGCTCATAATCATGTAAATGGTTAGTAGCTTGAAATGGTAGAATTTGTATACCAAGAATTAGGGACATAATTTTGAGGGTAAATGGGACATTACTTGAATTGACAACACTTGTGGATAATTTACATATGAACGTATGTAAATTAATTTAAGGATTGGGTGTAGCCTATTTTGATTAATAACTTGTAATTGAATTTGGTGGGTATAACTTGAGAAGTGAAACATGACTAGTTTTATGAAATTGGGATAATTAGTATGTAAAATCTAGACTTGCACATGTACGGTAAATGTGTAATTTGGCTAATAGATGAACATGCCTAACCTGAGGTTAGATTGAGTTGCGGTGTAAAACTACCCGGAACCGCTCGGCACATTCAGTGACCGCAATAAAACCAACCTAATGTGAGAGGTTAGCGCATTTAGCCCAAAACCCGAGGCTAGAATGAGTTTACGGTAGAAGTATGCCCGGAACCGCCCGACACATCCAGCAAGCGCAAACAACAGTTCTAATGTGAGAGGTTGAGGCATTAATAAATTAATTAATGCCAATAAATGGACATGCTAAGAATGGTAAGGTTAAGTAACATATGAATAGGCGGCACTTAACCAACACAACATGTTAATTAGACAAGAAGGTGGGGTTAAGTAAATTTAGAACACTTAACCGTTATAACATGTTAATTAGACAAGAAGGTGGGGTTAAGAAAATTTAGAACACTTAACCGTTATAACATGTTAATTAGACAAGAAGGTGGGGTTAAGTCAATTTAGAACACTTAACCATTATAACATGTTAATTAGACAAAAAGGTGGGGTTAAGTAAATTTAGAACACTTAACCGTTATAACATGTTAATTAGACAAGAAGGTGGGGTTAAGTAAATTTAGAACACTTAACCGTTATAACATGAGGAACAAGTGGGGTTAAGTGAAGGGGAAACACTTAACCAATATAACATGATGAATGAACATGGTTAAGTTAATAGGAAACACTTAACCAATACAACATGATGTGTGGGGAGGTTAAGTTAACATGAATGGACAACACTTAACCAATATTACATGAACAAAGTGGATAGGGTTAAGGCAAGCTTAACCAATAATACAGATTGACTTGATAAGTAGGAGGGTTAAGTAAACTTTGTGAGGTGGGTAATATTAGTATATATAGGCCCACAAACTTAACCGTTAAATAAACATGTTTGAATCAGTGGAAGGGTTAAGTACATCTCGTGTAGGTGGGTAATATTTGTATATATAGGCCCACAATCTTAACCAGTAGGAAACCCTAGTAACGGGGACCCATTTCAGCAGCAACCCACACAGATGTATCATGGTAACCTGAACTAGGCAGGGTGGGGCACGATTACTGGGCTAATTATAAGCAGTCAAAATAGCGGCAGGGGGTGCAGCAGTGTAGTTCCGATGGAGTATGGGCGTGCATGTGCTCCGGGGTGGAAAAGCAGGCACTGGGCATCAGTAGTATACACTGTGCATCTTGTATTGTGTCGGGTTGCTATCATAGGGATTTATACACCTTATGGTGGGACCAGCACCGGGTATCTACACGCAAGAGAGGGCCAATTGACGCAGACACAAGGAAAATTAATACAAGTAGGGAGCCGATCGATAGGGTAGTAAGGGTACATCTAACATCTTCATGGCAATTAGGCTGATTGAGGTAGGATCCTCATACTAGATGTACACCTGAAGGCTACCACAATTGCGGAGTTGGGATCACCTTATTATATAACACAGGATACTAGTTGGGACTCTAGTAGGGGATGCAGATCCTTTTTCACAGGATACTAGTTGGGACACTAGTAGAGGATACAGATCATTCTATAAAAGACACTAGTTAGGATACTGGTTTGATGGTGGAGAGAAAATAGGAAATCATAGAAAGAACCGAAGCGCATTCTGCTTATCTTGCCTTATCATATCTTATGCTAATCTTATGTTATCTTGTTATCACGATATTGTCTTAGATTCAGTTTATCCATGTCATGTTACTATTACCTGTTTACATACTGAAAATCACTGGACTTACCAAACTTATGTCTGACCTAGTTTTTTTTGCCTCTCTTCTTCCATCCCCCCATAAGGTAGACAGGGAGAGAATAGCTCAGCTTAGTTTGGATCGTTTCACTTTCCAAGCTTGAAGATTCTTGTATGTATTTCTTTGGATTCTCTTTTCCACTGCTATGGCTGGCTCATGCTTTATTTGGGGAATATCATTGTCATTTTATGCTTCTTTATTTTGTTAAATAAGACAGATGCTTTATTGTAATGGGTAAGGGTGTTTTGGTGTTGGAAAACAATCTTTGTACAAGCTATTTTACCAAGCTGCTATTTTATCGATAAAGTAAAGTTTTATTTATTATTTATTTTCCGTGGTTTAAATTTTGTCTGTTTTGTAATTTATCTGTTCTATACACTTATGACGCTCCACTGAAGTTAATGCATTCCCTTTGTGAGTGACTTTAACGGAGGTGGGGTGTTACATATTCCCACCCTAAGAACCTAGGGGAAAATGGAAGAGAGAGAAGAGGAATAAAAAGGGTCAGACATAAAGTCCGGCGAGTTATGTTTCTTTTAAATATAAATAAAAAAAAGCATCATGGCAGGTATATAAAAATTAGAAGAACAAGATAACAATAACAACGACAAGTTTGAACTGAGCAAGACAAGTTTGAACAGAATATATTGCGCTTCTTAAATACGTTTCTCTGCACCGTACTAATACTAGTATATCAGAAACAGAATGATCCCTACATGTTCCATTACATTTTCTTGATTGTTAGGTTACTAGGGTTAACAACACTCAACGCTTATACACACGTCGTACCCATTTACTTTCCAATGGATTAACCTAATACGATATATGTAGCTACCACTCAATGTTGAGATGCACCCCATGGTACCCCACTCGCATGGTATCCACCATAATGCTATAGAAATAAACGCAGTCCATCATCCTACGCCGTAGTGACGTATGGATCTCTATATAACAATGTTACGTTCCGCATATATCTATCATTACTATTCAGGTAATTGTACGGACTGCTACGTTCAATCGAATCAGATTTCATACCAGATTAATGCACTCAAGTCTACGATACACCACCCAGAGAAGATATGCACGTATCTAGACTTTTCGACATACGTATCATCAATTATAGCTCGATACCTCAACCACATATCCTCTAATGTGCACTGAGTTCCGTGGCAGGGTGATACAAGAAACACGGAACTCGGCCGGGAGCTTTTCCACATTTGTACAGGCCCGCCTTTAAGAGCCTCAAAATATAGATATTCCTAGGGTCAGTTTTCTATGGTGGCTATGGCCCCACCTTAGCCCCTCCCTGAACTAGTAAAGACTACAAGATCTAGGCGACTGCCCCTACGCAAACAATCTAAACATCCATGTGGCGTCTCCCCTCAACCCCTTACCTCGATAGTGAAAGGAGAATGGTATCTTGGGTTTAGCTCTAGTCTTTTTGCATCCCACTGGCTGCCAATGACGGGTACTTGACGATCTACTATCCTTATTGGTCCTGACCCCGCCTCTCGTGGAGGCAATCACCGAATCACCCCAGTGTCACTGCGTCACAGCATTCTGACTGCAAAGCTACTTTTGCAGTCAAGGCCCACCCACCTAGTAGTTACGCACAGACCCTACCCCTGTGAGCACAGCTTAAATATCTGCCACCACACAGAGGACTACTAGGAGCACCTTACGTATCTTAGGAAGCCGCATGCTTCACCTTCCAGTCCTTCGGAGCCGACAAAATAATCAAATAAAGGTGCGCAACTCTCGTGCCTTACAACACCGCGATGATCTACCCCATTGGGTTATTCACCCTCAAAAGTGCAGACTGGTCCAAGCGCCTCAGTTTAATATGTTGTTAGACCCTATGTCTAAACATTCTTTTATGCGCTTGCCTTACCTCATCAGGTTTCCATTTAACTTGGTTATTCTCATTCATATTGATTTCTTATTCATGTTACCAGGTTCCTCTTGCTTATTAATTTTGTTTATATAACTTATGTGAATACCCGTAACTTCCTCGTAAAGGAAAGTGTCGGATAGTTCGAGAACAAGCCACAACAGAACGCATATAAAAGAACATTTCATTGTATATTACAACAATGCATCAGATTACAAGAATATACAGAGTATAAATGAATAAATATTACACAGAAATATCAGAGATTTAAATTACATTTAAATACATCGCAGCGGAAAATAATACAATACACAACTAGAAGGAGATATACGGATACAAAGCTTTCCGGATATCGTTCCAGCTGTAAACCAGGATCCTGTGAATGTAAATCTGCAAAACCCAAAACTACTAGCTGCCCGTGTCAAAATAGGGGCACCCAGAGTTTAGGTTAAAACAATAAACTCCAGGTCAGTCATGGGACTGGTGTGAGAACTAAAGCAGTTATTAATCTTTATTTTATAGTTAGGTAAATCAAGGGACCACGCCGCTAACGCGGAACGGGTTTCCTCCCAAGAATAGCAGTGCATAAAACAAACAGCGCAATGCTAAATAAAGAAAAATGAAGCTATTATAAGACCCAGGTCCTATCACACAATGCAACGCAAGCCGGGGGATAGGGTTTTTACCTTATAATAGCCAAGAATGCTTGATACGTTTAAAACAAATCATTTGATACTATTATAAGTGCATAGTGTATAAAACAACTTCAAATCATAAATATCAATCATAGGCGGCATGAATGCCCCATACCACTATGTCGCCATATATAGGTTATACAATCAAAATCGCAAAGTCACGTATTTGAAAATTGGATTTCCATCTATGAACCGAGGCCAGGGATCGTCCTCACCGTCTTCGAGACAATCTAGCCCATGTCTCCGGAACAGCCGCAACTGCCCCTTGGAGCGACAGGGCCGGTCCACCGATGTGGATTATAGTGCCTGAACAATACGTTTCTCCGCCCTTTGGGGCGTAAATGAGCCAACGAATGGCTCCATCGGACCCGGATCGTCCGATCTAACCGAGGCGCCTCGCAACAGCAACAACCACATAGGTGAAAAGTATATAAATGTCAGGGCTGGTAGGTCACTGACACCACCCTAGCTAGAAAGAAACGCATGCCCTCCCTGAGGTCCTCTCCCGTTTTTGGTTCACAACCGAGGTGCGAAACTCGCGAAGTAAACGTTACACAAAGCTACGCCACAAAGGCTGTGCTTTGATCATCACCACAAGACTTTGCTTTTCAACAGAAGCCTCGATCAATTGCCACTTAGGCATGCCACACAGGCAATTCACTCCATGCGTTTGATATCCATCAATATATAACCCCTGAGCTCGTACGTCTCAGAGAAGGGCGTTAAGCAAGAGAATAAATTCTCCACCGCCAAACAGATATATATTTAATAGAGATCAATCGCACGGACTAAAATCCAATGTCGGACACACAGTCCATTTACAAGTCCGTTCTGGGTCTGAACGAAACCGGAGGCACCTAGTACCCCGCATATCCATCGATCTCCAAGTACGTCTGGACGATCACCAACTGTTTCCATCTTCTTGGGTGTACAGCCCAATCAAGATCATCAGTAATTATCCAAACGACGTGAAGACTTCCGGTCTTCGACCATCGTCTTCATCTTCGACTTATCGTCGTATCAGTTATTCAGAATGGGATAAACCCGGTCTTTCCGAATAACTCGCGTATATTTTAAATAAGTGTTACACAAGCACAACATACGCCTCATTCCAATTCATTAGTCACTAACCGTAAATTAATCAAGAGAATAATTCCCCAAATATTAACCCCGAAGGCCGAAACCAACATCAGATCAATATCCAGAAAACCATTCTGCTTAGCTAACCGACAGTTAGTTTCTAAATTTCACATTCATAGGGAAAGGTTCCCATTAATTTTATCCAAGATAAATTTCTTGAATTTATTCTTTAATCTATTTTTGAATATCAATTCAAACTAGTCGGGATTAGCGAACCTTACCGAAGTAATCATTTGTTTTAATTTCCCAATCCCAACCTATTCATCCCATGAAGCAAAACTGGTTATACTTCATATCTAACACCACAGTGTTATCGGTAAATTCAATTACCATTTCACGTTCAAATCTAATTAAAGATTTAACTATCGCCTGGAGCAAAACTGGTGTTACTCCATTTTCGATCTTTTCAATCTAATTAAAGATTCATTAAAACTCCACTTAGTTTTAATCTTTAACTGGGTTAAAGAATCAGTGTCATTTATAACACGGTTCACGATAAACCCAAAGTCACATTCGTTAATTATCGGGTTAAAGAACAAGTGTTATTTAAAACACTGTTCACGATAAACCCAAAAATCAATATCAATTTCAATTAAATATTATTTAATTGGTACACTTCATTAAATCTAAATAAAAAGATTTAATCTTTTCTCAACTGGGTTCAAGAACAGTGTTAGTGAAGACACCATTCACGACAAACCCAAATCACATTTGATATTCAATACCAGGCTCTTAATAGAAAATATATCGGCTTATATTCAATATCAAATTCTACGACTAACAAATGTCGTATTGGAAATAACGATATAAATATATATCTTTCAAATTTCCATAACAACATCTGTATAATCACGAATTCCAACATCGAAATATTCCGAAGACAATTTCGATTCAAATCCACTCCAATGCAATCATTGGAAATTATGGTTATTTTTAAAACCCTTTTCGAATTCAATTTATTTACTTAAAAATAAATAGAATTATAATTCTAGTTCAAAACTAGTTCATTTCGATAAAAATCTATTTTTATCTTTTCAAATATGGAGTTTTTCATCCCAATTTTCCCCAAATCATTTCTTATGATTTTACACAAATTATTACTATTTTTAATAATTTTATCAAGGCCCGTACAGTCGATTTCCATCAACGGCTATCGAACTGCACTTACAGCGACCTTTTTCAAATTTGATTTGGACATAATTCCAAATCCAACCGTTAGATTTCTAATTTCTAGTATTCATTAGAAAGCTCTTTTCGATACGAACCCAACGGTTCCGGTTTTAGGAGAATCCGACGGTCGGATCTCCCGTAATGTCCGTTTGAAATAAATGGTCGAAATTCACGAACTGCCGCGGCGCGGCGCGTTCTATTCAGGCCAATATATTATATATATAATATATATAATATATATTTCGTCGATTTCTATTTAAAACGAATTATATAAATAGTTTTAAATTCGTTTCAAAAGCAATTTCAACTTCCTTTTCAATTCAAATCAAAATTGAATTCTTCTTTATAAATTCGTTTTAAAATTCATTTCTATTCAATTCAAATTTCAATTCAATTTGAATTCATTTCAATTCGCTTTCAATTCAATTTGAATTCGATTTCAATTCAATTCATTTCGAAATCGTTTTATATTCAATTCAATTCATTTCGAAATCGTTTTCAATTCAATTCATTTCGAAATCGTTTTATATTCAATTCAATTCATTTCGAAATCGTTTTCAATTCAATTCATTTCGAAATCGTTTTCAATTCAATTTATTTCGAAATCGTTTTCAATTCAATTTATTTTGAAATCGTTTTCAATTCAATTCATTTCAAAATGAATAAAATCGATATAAATATCGTTTACGTCAAAATGGCGTCAATCTAATCAACACGGCTTCATAAATTTCTATTTTCAAATATTCTATTTCAAATATTTCTTTTTCAAAATAGTTGTTATTATCAAAATATTTCGTTCAACACATGACCAATCTCAAGGGATGAGTACTGTCAACACATGAACTTTTATTTTATATTATTAAAGATGTAAATTTTATTACTAAAATATTTCGTTCAACACATGACCAATCTCAATGGATGAGTACTGTCAACACATGAACCTTTATTTTATATTATTCTTTATTTTTCAAATTGGAATGAGGCCCAATCAATTACCATATAATGTTAATTATATGGATTTTCATACATCACACGTATATAATAGCATTGAAAAATAATCAACCATCAACCAAAGTGCACTACACTGTATAAGCATCAAATATAGATATCTAACGCTTATAACAGCCTGTCAATCAATCGATCGACATATTTAATCAATCAGGATGAGTGAACTTCAAATTTCATCCCAACACCCGTGTGGGGTTTCAAACAATCAAACACAGATTTTATTTGTGCAGTTGGGCGATGTGTAAAATTTATCGTCCCAATCAATGTCATTCAAATAGGTGTACATAAACAAACCGTCCGGTTTGTAAATGAATATTTTATTTTATTCACTTCACGTTAAAAATTATATTTTTTAACGATAAAACATTTTATTTTAACATATGAATTTCTATTCAGTTCATTCTTTAAATAAAATGATATTTTCTATTTTTCTAACATATTTTAGAAAATTTCGGCGGCATAACGGCACGATACTAGAAACGGGACGAGGCCTAGCCTTATCCCCGGTCTAGTGAAGGCCCACGCCATTCACACATCAATCAAATCCATTCATTTCACCAAACAATTCAATTCAAACCAAAGCATCTAACTAATTTATGCAACAAAACAAACAAGTCCATGGTCTGTGGACGATTGTGTCGGGTGCTACTAAGCACCGTCTGCATCCTAGTATATATATATAACTAGAAAATGAAACTGAAAGTTGAGAAATTCTCACCGATTGCTATCCAATCATCTTGACTCTTCATTTATAGAAGTCTTCGCCAATCTCGCCTTTTGTCGCTTTCGTTGCCCGTATTCACTACATATGTAAAAATCGAATTTTTACTTCGCTATTCAATATATAAAAATCACATTTTTACTTCGATGTTCAATATATAAAAATCACATTTTTACTTCGATGTTCAATATATAAAAATCACATTTTTACTTCGCTATTCAATATATAAAAATCGAATTTTTACTTCGCTACTCAATATATAAAAATCGAATTTTTACTTCGCTACTCAATATATAAAAATCGAATTTTTACTTCGCTACTACCATAAAGAACACATCTTTAACATTTCCACTATATAAAAATTTAATCTTTAAACATGATTATACATAATAAAAATCAAACCTTTATTTTTGCTTTTACATAATAAAAATCAAATGCTTTCATGTTTATATAATCTACGCTTTCTCCTATGTTAAACATCATGTCTTTATTATGTTGATGTATATAAAAAGATTGAATTTTTATTTAATGTTAAACTCATTATAAATCGGATTTTAAACATGGTTTCATAATAATAAAAATCAGAAATTTAAACCCATTATTATATATTAAAACTGAAAAAGGGAATCCAATAATAAACAAATAAAATAAAAAGCTTATTCAACGCTGATGTTCCTGAATCGCGCTTCAGGTATCGACAGTAGGGAGTTCGCCCCTTTCCATCCCTCCTCGCAGCCTCCTCAGTTGATCGGAGGTCGGCTCGCTGCCACCGTGGGTGGCCCAGACCCCGCCGCGCCCAACGATGCTTATCCGGTCCTCCTTGGTGGTCGCGCGAGTTCGGGATTCTCACGAGAAGGCTGAACGATGGTGGATGAGATGGTCTGAAAGGGTGGCTCGCGATTTGAGGGGGATGAGGCGGCAGTCGATCTCGATGGGGGGGGAAGCGCGACTAGGCGCGGGGTGGTCTGATGGGATCGGGCGACGGGTTTACAGTTTTTTTTTATTTTATTTTTTTTATTTTTTTCGATCTTTCTGAATTGAGAATGAGGGGCCAACGGGTTTTTAAGGGGAAGGGTTTTTTTTATTTTAATTATTTAATTATTTAATTTTCCACCAAAAAGCAACTTTTATTTTCGACCTCAAAACGGGGCCCACCGCCTGTCGTCCCTAGCTAATTACCCCTATTCCGAACACAATGGGATATGTATCGTAAGCTGATTCGATCGTTTCAATCAGTTTTTGTTGAATTTACATTTAAATCTCTATATTGAATTTTAAACGTACATTTCAAATTACCGGGGTCACATACTAACTCGAAAAATTCCCGAAAAATATTTTCTAGCTTCCTATTGATGATACGGTCCTAGCGAAACTAATTTCGTCGAATTCTGAGACCGTTTGAAAAATGGCCATTTTCCAGTCGATTAAAATCAACTAAAACTGGTCAAATGCGTTTTCCTTTGCCACGCTCACATATTGATTCGAAAAATTATGAAAATTGGAATCTAGCAATAATTTGACATCACGGATCCAACAAAAGTGGTTTCGTCGAAATCCGAGGTCGTTTGCAAAATTCTCATTTTTAAGGGCCTGAATTCCATAGCGACTATTCAGAATTTTCAACTGGACATATCTTTTGATTCCCGCTATGAAATCTTGATTTTTCGGATTCGTTGGAAAGATATTATCAATTAGATCCTATGATTTTTGGTTTCACTAAAATCCGGATTGTTTTGCACCCGGTACATTCAATTGAAGTTTGAAATCGAATTATCGAACTACCGCGTCATTTTCAATTCCCTTTTATAAATATATATAATTATTTATATTCTATCGACGACGTATATAATATATACGTTCTAAATATATTCAAAATAAATTTCTCGTCATTATTATTTAAAATAATCTATTTTAAATCTTCAAAATTCGCTAAAATAGCTAATCTAAAAAATTTAAACTGGCCCAGATTTTCGGGTTGTTACAACTTAACCCCTTTAAGTTTATTAATAAGCCCACAACATGTTATTCTCTAGATTGTGGCCCAGGGTCTATAATCAAAAATCCCTTTATATTTTCATCGTCCGATTCCATAGTTACAATAACCTGTTCTTACTTAATGTGTAATTAAGTACCTCTCATTTTACATGATTCCTTTTTGGCATATCATTTATCATTTATGATTAAATATAACTTATATCATTTCATAAGTTTCTCATTCTTTCTCATTTAATCATAATTCCATCTTATCATTGTTTACCTATTAACTTAGTTCTCTTAACTAAGGTTTACTAATAAGTTTCCTTTCCACAAATATAATTTGTGTTTTCCTCATCTGTAGATTTCAGATTCTTGTTCTTGTAAATAACATAGTTTACAATTAAATATAGCTTACCCCTTACATAAGTTATTCTATTCCCTTTTACATTTATTATAACTGTAACACCCGAATTTTTAACGATATTAAAGAGAATAAATTAAATAATAATTAATTTAGTATTCAGAATTATAGGAAATAGATGCACGATTGCGCCCGTCTTGAAATTCTGATCAAGATAGACATTTGGTTTGTGTAAAACAGACATCGTATGAAGAAGTTATGAGGGTTTTAAGTTTGTATACGCTTAGAAAAATTATATATATACACATGAGTCAGAGATGAGTCAGAATTTTATCCTGAACGATTCAAATTTAAAAACTCATCAAAGCGGCAAAATTCTCGCTTTAGGGGGTCGACCCCCCTTAAGGGGTGTCGACCTATGGGTCGACCCACCCATAGGGGTGTCGACACCCCTAGGGATGACGTGGCACTCGGTTTCAGGGGGTCTGGCATCTATATATATATATATATATATCTGTCTTATTCTCCTATTTTCTTTATTGGAAATCATGGAGGCCATATGCTGCCGGGGTGCGAACTGAGATGGAACCGTTTTCTACGATAACATACTTTCCAAATCAAATTAAGAAATTCAAGATCCATTCTTTCTCAATTCTCTTAACCTAACGCTGTGAGTTTCTAGTTGCTTTTAGGTTTAGATAAATTAAAGTAACTAATGAAAGATTGTGAGTTGGATATGTTGTAAACTATGATTCTATGCTAGTGTTAAATCCTATACTATGTCATGACAGATATATTTCCCTAAATCTAATAAAATTGTGGTTATTCTATTATGTTGCCTATTTATATCTTGACTTCTAACTATATTGTGGTGAATGTACATCTATTAATTGGATAGATGTAAAATTGGCTAGATCTAGTTCTTTATGTAAATCCCCTTTTACCTGTCATATTGTGATCAATCTAGATATGTTGTAAACTTGACATGTAAGCAACCTTTAGCCCTAAACATGTTACTATGTCACCCTAATTATGCTAAATCTAAATAGTTGGACGCCTAAATGGTTAATTTAGATCCTATTATGCTTGCTTTGACATCGTAGTTGCCACAAGTTCATCAGTTTATGTCCACCTTGTTATGATGTTAATTACATGTCCATTCACCTTGTTATCATGCTAGTTTATGTTTATGCCAAGATATGTTGAGACTATCACCATTGTCATATTCCCTTTACATTATTATGGCTAGGCTACTTTACAGCCTAGATGCCGCCAAAATACGTGTGAATATGTTAGTTAGGAAACAGGGAAAATGGATTTATAATTGGCAAAATTTATGTAGTATTTACTTGAATTGGACATATAATTCAAATGGCAAAACACAGAAATAATCACCTATAATGACATATGTAGATTTGGGTAAAAATGGAATGTCTAGTAATTATAATTAGCAACTATAATTGCACTTATGACATGAGGTTAGGTTGCATTAACGGCGGAAGTCTGCCCGGACCCGACCATCATATCCAGCGGCCACTAATGTTGAACCTAGAGGTCTAAGTGCGCAAATACAAATCGGGCTAAGACATGAGGTTAGGGTCAGCTGTGGAATGAGACTGCCTGGACTCGACCAGCATATCAAGCATCCACACGTTGTAGGCTTAATGTGAGAGGTCTAGCCTATTATAACCATAGTTGGACATGGTAATGAATTGGACTGCTTAACCTAATTTAATCCATAAGGATTGTATGATTATGAACTTAAGTTAGGGTTTAGTAAAATTGGATGGGTAGTGGGTGGGTTAAGTAAATTAGAGTAGGTGGGTAATATTTACATATAGGCCCATGAACTTAACCCAATAAAGTTATGTAATTAAAGACACCCTTTAGGGTAAGCATAATTAACATAAGGCAATGTAATTAGAGACACCTAAGGGTATACATAGTCAGTGAAAAAACCTAGTGGGGATACAAGACAAAGGGGAGAGATTGTATCATATTGCGTGCAATTTACCCAAACCCTAATTTTTATTTTTTCAGATCTAACTCTTCCTTCTCCGATTCTCGTTCTTTCAACGTTCCTCTACCCCTCCAACAAATTTCTCTTCCTGCTTCGGCTCTCCTCTCCCCCAGCGTGGTAGCTCTATCCCCTTGTTGGCAAACCCACTGTTCTCGCCTGTTCAGTGCTTTATCGAGATCCGTGTTCTGCTGGATCTCCTGTGTAGGTAGCGGGTGGGTCTCTACAAGTTTGGGTATGGGCTGATTGTTTTGGAGGAGGATGATTCGTGCCTTTGTCTGGTGCTGAGGCCATTTCAGAAAAGCCTTCCTCGTCGAGCCTTCTCGCGCCTCTTCTTCCCTGACTGGTAAGCCGAAATTCAACATTTTTCTTTGGTCAGCGCCCTTGTTCTGTGGGCTGCTGGGTGTTTGTTTTGGCTTCAACAGCTTTGGGTTATCAGCGGTGGGTCTTGTTGCTGTGATGGGTTTTCATTTTTGTGTTCAGTCCAGTGATTTGGAAGTTGGTGGTTTGTTGGTTGTCTATTTGGTAGATATTTTGGAATCGGCAGATTGCTTCTGTTGCTGTGCTCCTTTCAGCTTGTTGTCAGTGGCTTGGAGTGGCTTGCGGTCTCTGTTACTGCTGTGCTTTGTTGGTTTGTGAAGAGGCAAGCTTTGGTGTTGTGCTTTGTTGGGCTCTTGGTGCTCACTGTTTTGATAATTCTCTTGTAGCTGGTTGAGCTGCTGCTTTTGTAAGGTTTAGATTTGCAGTTGGTTTGTGTAACTTTTCGGTTACTTGATCTTGTAACAGGCTCTGTCTGTTTGGTATGGCTCCCTGTGTGGAGGTGATTTCGCTCCCTGCGTGGAGTTGTGTTGGTGTCTAGACTTGTTAGTCTAGCTTCTGTATTGTTAGCTTTTTCAGGCTATAGTGGACGGTCCACTATAAAAACCGATGTATCTTTATCTTATATATAAAAAATAAAAAATAAAAAAATGGTTTGATTTTCTTATTAAAAAAAAAAGATTGTATCATATTGTGTGGGACCCATTTCAGTCAGTAACCCGAAGTAGGTATCAAATAAAGAACTCCGTACTAGGCAGAGAAGGGGCATGCTTAATGATTGATTATAAGAGATTCAAACGAGATGGGCGGTGTAGGCGGCGCAAACCGACCAGGCCATGTGTGTGCATGCGCCGGGCAGAGGGGGATAAGACGATCGTGACACAAGTAGATATGGTTCTGCACATCTTGGGAAATGAAGGGTTGCCACTTTAGGGAGTGATACCTCATATTGTGGGTCCTGCACATGGTATCTACGGTATAGGGAGCCGATCAATTAGGGTAGTGGTTAGGGTACACTCGGATGTATGCCCTAAGTCTACCAACTTACATTGGAAGCAATCATCTCATTTTAGTTATACTAGTAATAGTGCAGGGTAATCATTAGAGAAGCGTATACACCTTACCCTGTCTAACTTGCCACACCTACCATTTATGTAGTGATCTCTCTTATCCAATTTATATGCCTATCATGTTACTTTTATTTATTTACTGGCTAAAAGTAACTAGACTCGCCAGACTTTATGTCTGACCCTTTTGTTTCTCCTTCTTTCTTCCATTCCCCCCTCCCCTGCCGGATTCTCAGGGAGGAAACACTCAGGCTTAGTCAGGACTCGGATATCATCTTGCTAGGAGCTACTTCTGAAGTATGGCTCAAGTTCTTGTCTCTACTATGGCTTAACTCTTTTAATTGAGGAATTATGCTTTTTATTTACTTATGTAATCTGATGGTGCAAGATAGAAGTTATTTTATTGTAATGGTTTTTTTGACTTATGGTATTGTGCACCACAGTATTATGATTTATGTATGAAATAAAATTTCAAATTTCCGCTGCTATCTTATTTATATATGTCTTGTAATAATTCTGCGTCTGTTTACCTATAACGCATCATGAAACTTAATGCATTCCCTTAGTAAGTGACATTAATGGACGTAGGGTGTCACACTTGGTATCAGAGCTAAAGCTTACCAGATTAGATAAAAGTTTTTGGAAATTATTTTCAAAGAGGTTTAAAACAAAGCATTTTCAAAAGAAAGGTCTGTTTTGAAAAACATTCCCCAAAAAGCCATATGCAGTATCCTTCGGGTCCTTTATCTAAATCTCTTCCTCTTTCCTTTTTTTAGCATGTCTGGGGAATAAAACATCCCTAATATCCTAGAGGGCGTCACAATACCCAGATAGTTCCGTAGGTATTTGGAGGCCCAGGCGCCTGTCGAAGGCCAAGGAAATGTTCCTCCCCCAACTGCACCATTCATTCCTCCTCCCACTCCAAGAGCAGATTACTTTGCTAAGATCTACAAGGATTTTCGTGCTATGGGAGGTAAGCCGTTCCATAGGAACGAGACATTCGTAGAAGCTCGGAATTGGCTTAAGGAAACCGAGGATTTATTCGTAATCCTTGAAGTGGAGGACCGAAGAAAGATTCAGTTAGCTGCTTGGCTGTTAAAGGATGAAGCGTCATTTTAGTGGGAAGTCAACCAAGCTGGACGTCCGGTGGAAACTTGGGAAGATTTTAGACAGAAGTTCAAAATGAAATTTCTTTCCCAAGTTGAGAGAAGCATACATATGGAGAGGTTCTTAGCACTCAAACTAGGAAATTTGATGGTGAAGGAGTATGTGAACAAGTTCAACCAGCTGGCAAGGTTCGGGTTAGAGTTGGTGGATACACCGCACAAAAGGGCTTTGCGGTTTGCTAAAGGGCTAAATGAGCCTCTGCATGGTTTAGCCATGTCCCATATTCCAATGGGGGACACTTTTGGAAAGCTTGTTGATATGGCCCTAATGCATGAGTAGGACAAGGAAAAAAAGAAGGAAACAAAAGCTGTGGGGACATCGCAGAATAGGAAGGTGTGGCCCAAGAAGGGGCAGCAACAACAGCAGAAGAAAGGAGGGAAAGATGACAAAGGTGGGGCTAAGAGAAAATATCACAATTATGGAAAGGAGAGTCACTTGATCAAAGACTGTAAGAGAAGGAAGAGCAATTGCTTTTATTGCGGAGAGGTCGGACACTTCTCTAAAGAGTGCCCAAAGAAACAAGGATCGCATGGACAAGGTCAAAGAGCAGGAACATCTGGAGAGCAGGTGCATGCTCTCGCGGTTAGTGCTCCTAAAAGAGGTAGAAAAATTTCCATAGAAATTTTAGTTTCTCTTTTAAACCATCCAGTTAGAACGCTTTTTGATTCTGGCGATTCACACTCATTTATATCTAATTCGGTGGTTGAATCTCTACACTTAATTATTAGTATGGTAGTAAATCCCGTAGTTGTTTCAAACCCCATCGGTGGTTCGGCTCATTTATCGATAACTTGTCGGGGTTTGAAAATATCTGTGTTAGGCGTCGAGTTTAGTGTGACGCGTATGTGCTCAGGTTTAGGGGCTATGGGTTGATTCGAGGAATGAATTGGCTTACCACGTATGGGGCCATTCTGGATTGTGAGAGGAGGGTTGTTAGACTCCTGACTTGTCATGGGAAGGCCCTCGAAGATTTTTGTGACCCCCAAGGGTCTGTTATGCTTAGCTTCCTAGAGTCTCTAGATGCATCCATAGATGATTTGCAATCTGTTCCAGTGGTTCGAGATTATTCCGATGTTTTTGATGAGGTACGGGGTTTACCTCCAAGGCGCGAGATCGACTTTTGCATATATCTGGTGGACAATGCAAAGCCAGTTGCATTACCAGTGCGCCAAATGGCTCCAAGGGAAAGGAGGGAGCTGAGTAAGCAAGTAGGGGAGCTACATGAGAAAAGGTTTATTAGACGAAGTATACCTGTATGGGGTGCTCCCATAGTATTCGCAACTAAGGCGGATGGTTCACTTCGTTTGTGTGTTGACTATAGAGAGTTGAATAAGCTTGCCAAGAAGAATAGGCACCGCTTCCGAGGATTGATGATTTATTTGATCAGCTTGTTGGTGCCTCAGTATTTTCTCAGTTGGACTTGGCTATGGGGTGCCATCAGTTGAGGGTGGCTGAGGACAGCATTGATAAAACTGCTTTCAGAATCCCCGACGGTTTCTTTGAATGGCTAGTTATGCCTTTTGGTTAACAAATGCACCAGGCTATTTTGTTGATTTGATGAGTAGGGTATTTCGGGAGTTCCTAAACAAATTTGGCATAGTCTTTGTTGATGATGTTTTGATCTTCTCTAAGAGTGAAGTAGAGCATGCCTAGTATTTGGGAGAAGTTTTGTAAACTCTCAGTGACCATCAGCTAAAGGCAAAGTTCTCTAAATGCCATTTTTGGAGAAAGGAGGTGAGATTCTTAGGGCATGTAGTCTCCAAAGAAGTGATAGCTGTAAATCCCGCGAAGATGGTTGCAGTGCAGGATTGGCAGATTCCTAAAAATGCAACCGAGGTGAGCAGCTTTCTCGGGTTGGCAGGTTATTATAGGAAGTTCATTAAGGACTTCGCGAAGATATAAGCCCCTCTCAACAGGCAGACAAAGAAGAATTTGGCATTTTCATAGGACATAGACTATGACGTTTCTTTGTAACGACTTAAGAGGGCTCTGAAGGTAACCATCATATTGCAAATACACTACCCAAGATCTATTTAGGACATTTAATCATAATGCGGTTGGAATCTCCTCATAAAGTAGGGACGTACTCTACTGGCTCAATACCACATAGAGTAATAGTGCACTACCCAAGATCTATTGTCTTATACTGCACATCATCGTCGCCATCCGAAGGTAACCATCATATTGCAGCCGACATCTCTACTGGCTCAATACCACAAAAAGTAATAGTGCACCACCCAAGATCCACTGTCTTATACCCCACATAGTCATCGCCATCTGAAGGTTCCATCATTGATGAAATGATCCATTAATTTTGTTTCACAAGTAAATGGAAAGTGTTCTCAAAATACTTTTATACTTTGAAATTGTTACTCAAACATAAATAACCATAGTCTTTTAAAAAGATCAACACCCTTGACTTCGAAAATCATCTGTAAGGTAAGTATGAACTTTTTCTTTTATCTCACATCGGTGCTTTCAAATTACTCGATGCATCTCAAAAACTCTGTGTCACTAGTTATGACATTCGAATTGAAAGACATCAACCTCTTTTTAATTGTCACACAAATGGCACCATTTGCAAAAATGTTTTGTGATAGAAAACTTTCAAAATTTCAAAGTGTGTATGATGTAAGTATTCTAGATATTAATCTAGCTTCCCAATAAGATTAACTTCGACCAAACCAATCAAGTAATCAAAAGATACGACTAAATTGCCGAGAGATGTTTTAGAAGCTTTAAGCTAACATAATCAGTGCTAAACAATTCTTATATCATATTATGTAATGAAAAAAATGTTTAAAGAGATTTTTTTCACCTTGGTTTGGCACGAATGTAGTGTTCAATTTACTCATCTTGGTCTTCCTCAAGTTTATTTGCCCAAGCTCATTTAATTCCTTTCTCGACAAATTGTTATTCCATATTTCTTTTAAGCCACTCCATTGTACCTATTTCAAGCTACCACATACCTCCTTCTGTATGCCACTTCATTCATTCCTTTGTTACTTTATGACTAATCATATGAACTTACAAGCTTGATAATGAATCAACACATTATTCTTGATAGTATAAATACTAAATGTAAGTTAGACATGGAAAATAAATACTACTCATAACTCTGGTCAGAGGAATGGTGCCTTACCCTATTCAGCTTTTTTTTTTGGAAAAGCCAATCGGTTTTCAAGGTGATCACAAAGACCTTTTATTTTAACTAATAATAAAATACAAAAACGTATAGGTGATTGTTAGTTAACAATCAGCTACATCGGTTTCTAAGGTGGACCGCCCACAACTTACGGAGTTTATAGTGTTCTGTCTACTATACCTAACCACGCTTACAGAACTGGAGCTAGCAAATACACTAGACTACAAAGGACAATAAATGAAGAGGAGCATGACTAATATGCCAAGACTACTAAGTGCTGAAAGGGAAGTTTTTCCTCGTTAGCATCACCTGGTGGAATACCCATCTTTGCCTCAACAAATTGCATAGCGAGGTACGGAACGTAGTGCAGAGAGTTCTCAGAATAAAGGTAGTGTCTGTCCCATGTTGTATCATTCAGGAGTAGTACATTTCTAGTTCCATCCTCACCTTCCATAGCTAGTGAAATACCATCGTTTCAACTTCATATAATAATATCCTAGTTTCGCCTACCCTACCTACAAAGATATAATACCTATCAACTCTCGGCATGTACCTCATTTCAGATTTGGAATGAACCAATGCTTCTTCGTCTCCACTCCAAACAAAGTCTTCACCTACTCTTGAGTCATATTTTTGAGGAATGTCTTGAGTAACCAGTGGCACATGAGCAACGTTAACAACAGGCGGAGCACGAGGTTTGGGAACCCGTTGAAGGTTTGGCTTACTTAGAGGGAGCCTTGTTGTAATGTCTCGGATTTTTAGTGATATAATAATTAATTAATTTAATTATTTAAATAATTGTTTGGTAATTATAAATGATTTGAATTAAATTATACTGAATATTTAATTAATATAATTTAATAGTATAATATATTTAATTCCAAAATAATCGAAAATAGTAGAATTGGCAATATTGTGTGAATTGGATTATTTATAAGATTTAATTCAGTTTAGAATTGAATTATAATAATGAAATTATTATTTAAATGAAGTTTGAATGTATAATTATAATATAATTTAATCGAGCTTGTAATGGCGCGGTAGTTCGTAATATTGAGTTTTGAACTTCAATTGAATATACAGAATCTGTTTTAACTCAGATTTCTGTGAGACAAGAAACGTTCTGATCTGGTGAACCATATCTTTCTAATGAAAGGGAAAAATCGAGATTTCGTCATTTAGAGTTATGTTCTAATCAAATTTTCAAAAAGTCGCTATGGATCCGTTTATAATTTATAATGATTTATTAATATTATAGAAGGATTTTTATACATAAATTGAATACCGGTTTAACTTGGATTTAAAATATCGAGTTATAAATCCAGATATGTATATTTTGGGGCTTTATGATACTATATTGTGAATATTTACGATAATATTAATTTATTAATATTGAATTAATTTTTTTAAATATATTAATATTTAATTGTTTTATTTAAAGCCTTACAAAATAGCCATTTTTTCAAACAACCTCCGATTTTGACGAAATCAATTTTGTTAGATCCGGAATATTAAATTATTGTTAGATTACAATTTTCGTAATTTCTGGAGTCAGTATGTGGTCGTACGGGATTTTGATGTGAAAAACAATCAATATTTTGACTTTAGAAATATATCGTGTAAGCAAACAGACTAGGAGTTCGGCGACACAAGTTTCGTTGGGTCTGTGATGTCAAACTGTAGATGTTTGTCCATTTTCATTGAAATTGGATAATATACGTAATCATATGAATTTTTAAACAACAAAGACATATAGCAATTGGGTAAAATTAATATAAAATTTGAATGTTAAAATATTGAAACTTACCTGTAAGTAAATCACAAACACCCTAAAACCTAATTCATATTTTTCTTTGGTCAAAACATTTTTCACCGTCGCTCATTTTTTCTTATAGCAAAAATGGGGTATTTGAAAAATCAAAATAAAATCATATAAAAATTTAGGAATTCTGAAATCAATATGTGTTCCTTAAAGCATACACTTCTCCAGCTTCGAGTTTGGCATGGTGCAACACTTATTTTATGATACTGGAAATGTACAGCCGAGCTAGGGCTTCCACTTCTGCTCAGGATATGCAACGTGGCACCTCGTGGTTAGCGGAAATGGTTTGCTAGGTTGGAGCAGCACCTGGAGTTGGAGTTTCACACGGTCCGATGGGGTATTTAGGGAGTTCGACTTCCTGTTGTCGTGAGTTGAGAAGCCTGTTCGGGTTTTGAAAGAAGAAATCGAGTTCTTTAATTCTTGGGTTCTGGAGAAAGGTAGTTAGGTGTAAAACATGATTACAGAATGATTAGTTAAACATGATAAGGTGAGTTAAGGATCAAAAGTTCGAATTGGTGTTTCCTAGAATCACGTTGCTGCCTGGGTGAGAGATCGTTTAGGGGATGTTTCAGGTGCAAGGTTGTTTTGTATTATTAGAGATGGAGATAATTTTATGTTACAATTACAGGTGATGAAGTTATAAACTTTGTATCAGTGATGTATGCAGCAATGGTATTGGTAGGGAGTTGTGTGGAGAGTGTGATCAGAAGTTTGAAGTGGGAGTTGCAGGTTGTATGAAATGAAGTGAAGTTTTGGTGTACCATTTGTTATTGTACTTGTATTTTATGGAGAGGAATGGTGATATATAGTGGTGACGTTTCACTATAGGAAGCATGGCTGTTTGGAACTGTGCCGAAGGAGATAACCTGCGTGTTTGGGATGGTGGGGATGACGCGGTGTGGTGCAGGAGGATGATGAAATGCAGTTTCCTTCTGAGTTGTTTCCTTCAATGATGGGTTCGAAATAATGTAAATATAGAAGACGGAATTTCTTTGGATTGGTAATTTGGTTTTGGAGGACTAACAAAATGATTAGGATAATAATTAAATTATTTATTAAGTTAATTGATATTTAAACCATGTAAAATAAATATAAATCTTATAACGCACATAATTGTTTCATTCATTAATAGAGCTCAATGAAGAAACTAACGTTGGAATCGTATCAGAAACTACTAGGAACACAATTTGTTTTGGAGTGAATCAGAGATCATTGGAATTTATGGAAAAGGAAAATGCCTGAATTGAACTATCTGTAGTTTATCGTTATTTAACGATAACTGACCAAAGTGAGTAAAACTCATTAACTCTGTCCAGTTTATATTTTTATAAACACAATTTAGCATTGATAAATGATGATTTATTTATGTGTGATGATTGTTTGAATGAGTTGCTAGTCAATTGGTTGAAACTATAGATATAGTTATATATATATATAAGTCGTTAATTGTAACACCCCGTATTTTCGGTGGACATGAAAGTAAAAAATCAAAGTATAATTAATTTTAAAAGAAGAATTAAGGGAAATGGGTTGCGCCATTACGTTCGTCTCGGGATTCTGCTTGAGATAGAGTCCGAGTTTGCGTAAATCGAACTCCGTACGAAGAAGTTATGGCCTTCAGAAGTTTTAGAATATATAAAACAGCTCGAAACTGAATTCAAAATTCAAAACAGAACCCAGAAACGGGCTGGGCGGGAAATTTCCCGCCCAGGACCCAGGCCGACCAGGGGGTCGACCTTAGTGTCAACCTTGCCCCCATAGGTCGACCTGGGCCTGTTTTGCCAGATCTGGACTGCAGCGATTTTAACCTATTCTGGACGGACCAGATGGCTTCTAAGGCGATCTAATGGCTCAAAAACACTCTCTACACCTATAAAAGAATGCCTAGACCTAAGGTTTCTACACACAAATTTTTTGAGGTGTCTACATATTGTTTCTCTCTATTCTAGCCTCCACCATTAAAATAAATCTTATTCTCCACTAAAAACAAGTTATAGTTCTTCTTCAATTTGGAGATTCAAATCAAGTTAAAGCTTCAAGAAGGGAAGCGAAGGATAATTCAACGGCTTCGAGCAATGTCACGCGAATCATAGCAAATCACCGCAATGCTATCTTACTATCCTTTTCTAAACCGATCACTGTAAGTTCAGTTATTCCTTAGATTTGAACGTGTAATTGGAATTTTGAATGTAATGAATCAATATTTAGAACTATACCAATTTGCAAGTTAATTATCTTTGATTCGTGCTTATGTCAAATTTAACGTTATCTATGCCTTTGGATTTGATTCTCGATTGTGGCCTAGAACTTATTGTGGCAAATTGCCAATGACTATGATCATAGGACTTTTGCCTAAGACTATGACTATGAAACTGTTGCCCATGAAACTATCGCCTATGACTATGATCCATGACAAAGAGACTATTACATATGACTATGACTATAAGACTGTTGCCTATGACTATGACTATGATTCATAGTTTTGAGACTATTGCATACGATTCATGACTATGAGACTATTACACAGATTTATGACTATGAGACTATTGCCTATGACATTGATTAAGAAACTATTGTGATTAGTCGCCCATGATATTGTGGTTAATTGCCTATAACTATTGTAGTCAGTGACTTATGCCTATTCCCATTAACCTATTAGGTTGTACTTCGAACTGGCATTATGTTGGACCAAATCACATATGCATATTCTCTTAATTACATTGGATCCCATTTTTTTGGGTGTAACTTGTCTAGTTTAGTCCTATTCTGTAACACCCCGTATTTTCTGTAATCATAAGATAAGCGAATCAAGGCAGAATTAAATTTTAAAATAAGAATCAAGGAAAATGGGTTGCTCCATTGCGTTCGTCTCGAAATTCTGCTTGAAAACGAGTCCGAGTTTTCGAAAACGGAGTCTGTATGACCAAGTTATGACCCTCCAAAGTTTCAGGAATTTTCAGAATAAAAAACAGCTCGAAATTCGAATTCGAAATTCGAATTCAGACCCCAGGGCAGACTGGGCGGGAAATTTCCTTCCCAGGACTAGGTTGACCTAGGGGTCGACACTATGGTCGACCTCCCAGGGACCAGGTCGACACTATGGTCGACCCAATGGTCGACCTGGTGCCAAAACCTGGTTTTCAGTTTGAGTTCATTCGGATGTTTCTGGTCTCGTTTTCAGTCTAGATTCGTCCTCCTAAACCTATATAAACAGCCCCCTAGCCTCATTTTCTCTACACAATTTCATTCTGTCTATACTCTGCCTCTGTTCTAATTAAAAATAAAAATTGCATCGCTACTCTGCTGGAATTAAAACTTGGACTGATGCATCTTCTTCCAACCTGAATAGAATTAAAAGCTAAATCAAATCTCAAATCAAAGTTTAGAGCTACAACAACAATTGAAGAGGAGTAATTCAACATTTCTGCATCAACAACAGTTTATTATCCTTTCTTAAAACCACGAAAGGCAAGTACAGTTATTTTCCGATATAAACTTTAATTATAATTGTGACATGATTGTAAATCTGAATTTGAGGTTGTGTATGTTCTGTTCTGGTATATTTTATTCTGTATCTCATTCTTCTTTCTGTTCTATAGCCCAGCTACCACGAGCCTGCACCACATCTCATAAGAGATTAATGCACAAACGCTAAACTTTGGGACAAATAATGAATGATGGCATAATTGGACATGGCTAATCTATGACTGATGTTGTAAACTAGATTTAGATCTATGCATATTCTGTGAATTGGAAGAAGAGGAACCATTGTATGTTAGCATGTGACTTGAGACTTTGGATATAACGCATATTTTGAATTAAGATCAGTTATAATTTAAAGTTCTAGATTGTTGGGTATATTTTTATACAACGATTCAGGATTTGAGATAAAAAAAAGAGAATATGACTTAGGTGTGAAGATCTATATTAAGATTTGATAACTGTTAAATGTGAATAACACCTAAGTGGGAGATTTTTGAATATATGACATGCATTGAAATCGATGGCTATATTTGGTATAATTTATATGTGAATCTTTTGTACTAGGCAAGTTTAACTAAAATTGGGACATGTGTTATATGGTAAATTATGACCATAATCTATGCCATGTAAATTCAATGCAAACGTGAGATATATGATCATATTGTGAATCATGACAATTGTTTAGGCATGCAAACTTAGGCCAAATTTATAATTAGGCAAGACATGTCAATGAAACTTTAAGGAATGATTAAATCTGTTATATTGCCTAATCTGCTAGTTCTGTTATATTGCCTAAACTGCTAATTAGATTGAATTTCCTAATCTGCTAATTATGTTAAATTGCCTTATCTGCTAAATCTGCTAAATCGCTTAATCTGCAAGATCTGTTATCTGTTTAATCTGTTGATTGGCATAATCTGTTAGAAATGAAATACTGAAATTTGAAGTATGTAAATCTGTAGGCTCGATTTAAAATTGAGCAAAACTTGTTAATAGAACCTCGAATAATCTGCTGTAACTTGTACAAAAGTTAATTTGCTAAATTAGCATGATTAGTCTGATATTAGCATAGTCTGTGAATGAATGCATTGGCTAAACATGAAACATGGCTAACTCGACGTTAGTATGAGTTTGCGGCGTAATCCTGTCAGGAACCGCCCGGCACATCCAGTGGCCGCAAACAATAGGTTCTAATGTGAGAAGTTAGTCATAACGTGCTTGAAACCCGAGGTTAGACTCAGTTTGCGGCAGAAACCTGCCCGGAACCAACTGGCCTAACCAGTGGCCGCAAACTGTCAGTCTAATGTGAGAGGTCTGCGCATTGATTTTTAATTAATACAAATCTAAGATAAATATGATGTCTAAAATGTGTTGAGTGGACAGGGTTAAACCAATTGGACTAAAGAATTTAACAAACCCGTTTCGTGAATCTGTAGGCTCAATTACAAATTTAGACAAATTTGTAAATCTGTTAAATCCGTATATCTGATCCGTTAGTCTGAAAACTTGTCTGATCTGTGAACTAGTAGATCTGAACCCTGTATGTCTGAACTTGTAAACAAGTAAATCTGAAATCTGTTAGTCTGGGGACACAAGGTTAGGAGGGAAATTACTTGTGTCATCTGTTGTTTGGGACCCATACTAGTCAGTAACCCTTTCTGGTATCAAAACTTTGACCCAACAATAGGTAGGGTCCGGGCATGCTTACTAAACTAATTATAAGCGGTTCATTCTGATAATGGCGAGGGGTGTTGATGGTGCGTTCCAACCGGGTCATGTGCGTGCATGGATCCCGGTCTACCTCTGAGGATGTAAGACGCCGTGACATCTGTAAATAGGTCTGTGTCATTTAAAGGTTGCCACATTAAGGAGTGATACACCCTTCTGTGGGGCTGGCATAGGGTATTTATGTATTAGGGAGTCGATCGCTTGGGGTAGATTTAGGGTACACTTAGTTCTGTCTGTTTCCGTTGGGGGTACCGTCTGTTTCTGTTGGGTGGTAACACCTGTCTGTTTTTGCATGGTACCGTCTGTTGGGGTGGTAAAGGCCCATTTACTAGTGTTCACCTAATTCTAACATTCTATTTCTATAAGGATTATTCTGTTTCTGTATTTGTACCTTCTGTTCGGGTGGTAAAGGCCCATTACTCTGTTTCTATTTAGACATTAGGGTAACACCTAATCCTGTTATACTAGTATTAGTGCAGAGAAATGAAAAGTAATATTATTCTGTTTCTTCTGTTTAACCTAAGTACATCTACTGCTCCTGTTACTGTTATCTCTTATCCAGCTTATTTTCATGTCATAATTATTATTATCTGTTTATATGCTGAAAGTCACTGGACTTGCCAGACTTTATGTCTGACCTTGCTTGTTTTCGCCCCTTTTTCTTCCGTCCCCCCCCCCCCCCCCCCCAGGTTTTCCAAGGAGGGATTACTTTAGCTTAATCCGGATTTCTTCTGCTTGAAGTGCGTAAAAGTATGGCTTAACTTCTTATGGCATCTTCTGTGGGGATTATGATTTTAAAGTTTTGTGCTCTGATGACTTTCTGAACAAGACTGATATTTATGTACTTGAGTTTTTGGTAAAGATGTAACCATACTGATTTCCGTTTTCCGCCGTAATAAAGTTATAATTTCTCAAGTATTGTTTATCTGTCTTGAAATTTTCTGTTCTGTTTACTAAAATGCTCCATCAAAGTTAAGGCATTCCCTTTGTGAGTGCCCTTAACGGAGGTGGGGTGTTACACTTGGTATCAGAGCTGAAGGTTACCAGACTTGATAAAAAGCTTTTGAAAAACTATTTTCAAAAGGTTTTAAAAGGAGGTATTTTCAAAAATAAAGTTTATTTTGAAAAAAAACATAATCCCCGAGAGTTATATATATATCTTTTCAGTTCTCCGTTTTGAATCCTTTTTCTTTCGTTACAGCATGTCTGGGGATCTTAACCTTCCTGAGGGCGTACCAGTACCTGGCTGGTTCAGAAGGTACCTAGAAGCTAGGGCTAATGATGCGGGCCCAGCTAACGTCCCTCCTCCCCCAGCTGTAGCGGTTCCTCCTCCCCCTCCTCCTCCTCCTCCTCGTGCAAATGCTTTCACAAAGACATGTAGAGACTTCAAGGCTATGGGTGGAAAGGACTTCTATGGAACTGAATCCTTCGTGTCGGCAAGGAACTGACTAAAGGCGACCGAAGACTTGTTCGTCATCTTCGAAGTAGATGACAGGCAGAAGATACAATTGGCGGTATGGTTGCTCAAGGACGAAGCTTCCTATTGGTGGGAAGTCGCTAATCCCGAGAGGCCGGTTGAAACATGGATGGATTTCAGAACAAGGTTTGAGACGAAATTCCTCTCGCAAGCTGAACGAAGTCTACAACTAGAAAAGTTCTTATCTCTTAAGTGAGGAAGTATGACGGTCAAGGAATACGTCAACCAGTTCAACCAACTAGCTAGGTTCAAGCTAGATTTAGTCAACACCCAGCATAAAAAGGCTCTTCGCTTTCTTAAAGGATTGAACGAGCCACTGCAAAACCTAGCCATGACCCATGTACCCATGGGAGCGACTTACGAGAGATTGGTGGACATGGCACTACTACACGAGGAAGACAAGGGCAAGAAAGAGGCAAAGAAGGAAGAACCACAAAACAAGAAAGCATGGCCCAAAAAGGAAACACAAAAGAAGGATGGAAAGTCTGAAGATAAGAAGGAGAAAAAGTGCTTTACTTGTGGAAGCTCGACTCATCTGAACAAGGATTGCATAAAAAGAAAGGGCACTTGCTTCAACTGTGGTGAGATGGGACACTTCACTAGGGACTGCCCGAAGAAACGAGGGCAAGGGCAGAGGGAAGGACCAAATTCTGGAGGGCAGGCGAACACTCTCGAGGCTAGTGGATAGGATAGAAATAAGGAAACTTTTTGTAGGAGGTTTAGTTTCTTTATCTGGTTGTTGAGTTAAATCTCTTTTCTGATTCTGGTATTTTTTCTGTAATCGATACTCTGCACTTTAATACTAGTATTGTTTCTGATTCCACTGTAGTCCCAGACCCATAAGGGATATGAATCATCTAATTGTGATAAGTTGGGTATCTTTGTTGAGCGTTAAGTCTACTATGACGCATACATTCTGAGTTTTTTAGCTTCCTAGGAATCATTTGGTGATCTGATCTGTATCAGTAGTCTGTAGTATTTTTTACTCAAAGTGTGAAATAGATTTCCTGTTGGGCATTTGTTTAATGAGAGTGATTCTCTGAGTATTAATATGATGTTGATTTCGGTCTTCGGGGTTGATACTTAGGGGAAATTATTCCCTCAACCAATGTCTAATGGGAACCAAGTTTTTGTTTTATCTGTACTCGCTTCCATCATTCGACAATATCCTATCCATCGAATCTTCGACCTTTAGGTAGAAACTAATGGGTGTAAACATGTGTTTGAGACATGTTATGTTTGATGGTTGCAAGTGGATGCAATTAGTTGCTAGTGGTTGCCCGTGGATGCATATACACACACTAGGCACTAGATCGGCTCAAAAACACTCTCATACTGCATATGGATGAGTGTGCATTTTCAATTTTGTGGATGCAAAATGGTTGACTCATCACATGGATGTTGCATTTGGATGGATGATTGCGCACACATTTAGGAATGATAAGTATCAAATAGGAAAATTGCATATGTGTTGGACTCATGGCACTGACATAATTCGCATTAAGGAGGTCAACTAAATCAGTGAACCGCCTGATCTTTGCATTAGATAAAGAACATATACACACACTTTTGCATATGCTCATACAACATTAGAAGTTTTCTAAGGACAATGGATGCTTGTGGATGATAGTTGAGTAGATGGACGACTGGATGGTAGGACACATTCTTCTTAACTTGAAGATTTCGGGGACGAAATCCTTTAAGAAGGGGAGAATGTAACACCCCGTATTTTCTGTAATAATAAGATTAACGAATCAAGGCAGAATTAAATTTTAAAGTAATAATCAAGGGAAACGGGTAATGCCATTGCGTTTGTCTCGAAATTCTGCATGAAAACGAGTTCGAGTTTTCGAAAAACGGAGTCCGTATGACCAAGTTATGACAATTCGAAGTTTCAGGAATTTTCAGAATCAAAAACAGCTCGAAATTCGAATTCAAAATTCGAATTCAGACCCCAGGGTAGACTGGGCGGGAAATTTCCCACCCAGGACCAGGTCGACCTGGGGGTCGACACTATGGTCGACCTCCCAGGGACCAAGTCGACACTATGGTCAACCCTATGGTCGACCTGGTGCCAAAACCTGGTTTTCAGCCTGAGTTCATTCGGATGTTTCTGGTCTCGTTTTTAGTCTAGATTTGTCCTCCTTAACCTATATAAACAGCCCCCCTAGCCTCATTTTCTCTACACAATTTCATTCTGTCTATACTCTGCCTCTGTTCTAATTAAAAATAAAAATGGCGTCGCTACTCTGCTGGAATCCAAACTTGGACTGATGCATCTTCTTCCAACCTGAATAGAATTAAAAGCTAAATCAAATCTCAAATCAAAGTTTAGAGCTACAACAACAATTAAAGAGGAGTAATTCAGCATTTCTGCATCAACAACAGTTTATTATCCTTTCTTAAAACCACGAAAGGCAAGTACAGTTATTTTCCGATATAAACTTTAATTATAATTGTGACATGATTGTAAATCTGAATTTGAGGTTGTGTACGTTCTGTTCTGATATATTTTATTCTGTATCTCTTTTTTCTTTCTGTTCTATAGCC
Organism: Allium sativum; assembly: GCA_030737875.1. Lineage (NCBI taxonomy): Eukaryota > Viridiplantae > Streptophyta > Magnoliopsida > Asparagales > Amaryllidaceae > Allium > Allium sativum. The sequence continues at coordinate 663,365,155 of CM060913.1, forward strand.
AGGCTACCACGAGCCTGCACCACATCTCATAAGAGATTAACACACAAACGCTAAACTTTGGGACAAATAATGAATGATGGCTTAATTGGACATGGCTAATCTGTGACTGATGTTGTAAACTAGATTTAGATCTATGCATATTCTGTGAATTGGAAGAAGAGGAACCATTGTATGTTAACATGTGACTTAAGACTTTGGACATAAAGCATATTTTGAATTAAGATCTGTTATAATTTAAAGTTCTAGATTGTTGGGTATATTTTTATATAACGATTCATGACTTGAGATAAAAAGAGAATATGACTTAGGTGTTAAGATCTATATTAAGATTTGATAACCGTTAAACGTGAATAACACCTAAGTGGGAGATTTTTGAATATATGACATGCATTGAAATCGATGGATTAAATCTGTTATACTGCCTAATCTGCTAGTTCTGTTATATTGCCTAAACTGCTAATTAGATTGAATTTCCTAATCTGCTAATTATCTTAAATTGCCTTATTTGCTAAATCTGCAAGATCTGTTATCTGTTTAATATGTTGAATGGCGTAATCTGTTGGAACCGAAATGCTGAAATTTGAAGTATGTAAATCTGTAGGCTCGATTTAAAATTGAGCAAAACTTGTTAATAGAACCTCGAATAATCTGTTGTAACTTGTACAGAAGTTAATTTGTTAAATTAGCATGATTAGTCTGATAATAGCATAGTCTGTGAATGAATGCATGGCTAAACATGAAACATGGCTAACTCGAGGTTAGAATGAGTTTGTGGCGTAATCCTGCCCGGAACCGCCCGGCACATCCAATGGCCGCAAACAATATGTTCTAATGTGAGAAGTTAGTCATAACATGCTTGAAACCCGAGTTAGACTCAGTTTGCGGTAGAAACCTGCCCGGAACCAACCGGCCTAGCCAGTGGCCGCAAACTATCAGTCTAATGTGAGAGGTCTGCGCGTTAATTTTTAATTAATACAAATCTAAGATAAATATGAAGTCTAAAATGTGTTGAGTGGATAGGGTTAAACCAATTGGACTAATGAATTTAACAAACCCGTTTCGTGAATCTGTAGGCCCAATTACAAAGTTAGACAAATTTGTAAATCTGTTAAACCCGTATATCTGATCCGTTAGTCTGAAAACTCGTCTAATATGTGAACTAGTTGATCTGAACCGTGTATGTTTGAACTTGTAAACAAGTTAATCTGAAAGCTGTTAGTCTGGGGACACAAGGTTAGGAGGGAAATTATTTGTGTCATCTGTTGTTTGGGACCCATATTAGTCAGTAACCATTTCTGGTATCAAAACTTTAACCCAACAGTAGGTAGGGTTCGGGCACACTTACTGAACTAATTATAAGTGGTTCATTCTGATAATGGCGAGGGGTGTTGATGGTGCGTTCCAACCGGGTCATGTGCGTGCATGGATCTCGGTCTGCCTCTGAGGATGTAAGACGTCGTGACATCTGTAAATAGGTCTGTGTCATTTAAAGGTTGCCACTTTGGGGAGTGATACACCCTTCTGTGGGGCTGGCACAAGTTATTTATGTATTAGGGAGCCGATCGCTTGGGGTAGATTTAGGGTACACTTAGTTCTGTTTGTTTCCGTTGGGGTACCGTCTTTTTCTATTGGGTGGTAACACCTGTCTGTTTTTGCGTGGTACCGTCTGTTGTGGTGGTAAAGGCCCATTTACTAGTGTACATCTAATTCTAACATTCTGTTTCTGTAAGGATTATTCTGTTTCTATTTCTATACCTTCTGTTCGGGTGGTAAAGGCCCATTACCCTGTTTCTGTTTGGACATTAGGGTAACACCTAATCTTGTTATACTAGTATTAGTGCAGAGAAATGAAAAGTAATATTATTCTGTTTCTTCTGTTTAACCTAAGTACATCTGCTGCTCCTGTTACTGTTATCTCTTATCCAGCTTATTTTCATGTCATAATTATTATTATCTGTTCATATGCTGAAATTCACTGGACTTGGCAGACTTTATGTCTGACCTTACTTGTTTTCGCCCCTTTTACTTCCGTTCCCCCCAGGTTTTCCAAGGAGGGAATACTTTAGCTTAATCCGGATTTTTTCTGCTTGAAGTGCGTAGAAGTATGGCTTAACTTCTTATGGCATCTTCTTTGGGGATTATGATTTTAAAGTTTTGTACTCTGATGACTTTCTGAACAAGACTGATATTTATGTACTTGAGTTTTTGCTAAAGATGTAACCATACCGATTTCTGTTTTCCGCTGTAATAAAGTTATAATTTCTCAAGTATTGTCTATCTGTCTTGATATTTTCTGTTCTGTTTACTAAAATGCTCCATCAAAGTTAAGGCATTCCCTTTGTGAGTGTCCTTAACGGAGGTGGGGTGTTACATATTCACTGTTATGTACATCAAACCCATTGGAACCATTATTTTTGTATTTGGTTCATTCTTGCATGGTCATTCTTTTATGTCAATTTTTGTGCTTATCCCCTATTCCTTGCTTTGATACTATTAGTATCATTTCATGAGTACTTAGAAACTTGTGAAATCATGTTATACGTACGATTACGGTGCGGGAATTTGGGTGTAGCTTAATTAAGTTAGTTTGGCATAATAAATATGTTGGCATAGTCTAAATTGGCTATAATAGTGAATGATTTACATGCATATTAGACTTGGACGTAAGTTGATAAATTTAATTGGCCGCAAAGGGTGCAATTGGCGTGTAAACGAAGTTTTGGACATAAACGGTAAACTAGAATATTAAATCTAGTTTTGACATGAACTGTAAATTGGAATATTAATCTAGTTCGGGCATGAATTGTAAAAGGGGAATATTAAGTCTAAAATTAGTATAAACTGCAAGTTGGGTTGATTGATAGGTAAATCAAGTTTTGGGCATAGAAGATTTATATGCTAATTTACATGACAAATAAATATGATCTAGGCTAAATCGATTTACGGAAAATTTACATAAATAGTAAATACGTAAATTTAGTAAAAGACGAATATGCCTAACCCGAGGTTAGACTGAGTTGTAGTGTAAAATTGCCCGGAACCGACTGGTACATCCAGTGACCACCACAATACCAGTCTAATGTGGGTGGTTAGTGCATCAAGCCCAGAAAGACCCGAGGTTAGACTGAGTTATGGTGTAAACCTACCCGGAACCGACCGACACATCTAGTAACCGCAACAATATATGTCTAACGTGAGTGGTTGGTTAATTAATTAATTAATTAATTAATTAATTAAGGCTCATGAATAAATCAAACTAGAAATGGTGAGTTTAAGTAATTAGGGAAACATTTAACCGTAATAACATGTTAACTAGGCAAGTGGGTGAGGTTCAGTAAAATTGGAACACTTAATCGTCATAACATGTTAATTAGACAAGTGGGTGAGGTTAAGTAAATTTAGAACACTTAGCCATTGTAATATGTTAATTAAGCAGATGATTAGGTTAAGTTAACTAAATTTACACTTAACCAAAATATATAATGACATGTGCTGGGGTTAAGTAGTACAAGAGGAAAACACTTAACCAATTATATAACATGGTGTATGGGAAGCGTTAAGTTAACACGAGAACAACACTTAACCAATATAACATGAATTGAGGGAGGGTCAAGTCAACACCAGAAGGAAACACTTAACCAACATGACGTGACGGGTGGATGGGTTAAGTCAACTTGAATTAATTAATGACACTTGACCAATATAACTTGATAAGCGAATGGGGTTAAGTTAAATAGGAAATACCTAAACAATATAACCTGATGAATGAACAGGGTTAAGTTAATAAATCACACTTAATCCAACATGATAAGCAAGAATGGTTAAGTTAATAAGAACCACATAACCAACATGACTTAACGAGTAAGAGGTTAAGTACACGTTGGATAGGTGGGGAATATTAGTAAATATAGGCCCACAAAACTTAATCGTTAAGAAAACATGCTAGAATCGGTGGGAGGGTTAAGTACATCTCGTATAGGTGGGTAATATTTGTATATATAGGCCCACGAACTTAACCAGCAGGAAACCCTAGTAACGGGGACCCATTTCGGTAGTAACCCACATAGATGTATCATGGTACCCTGGGCTGATTATAAGCAGTCAAAGATAATGGCAGGGGGTACGTCACTGTAGGTTCCGATGGTTTACGAGCGTGCACGTACTCCAGAGTGGGAAAAAGCAGGCACTGGGTTATACACTTTGCATCCTGAATCGTGTTCGGTCGCTATCATAAGGATTGATACACCTTATGGTGGGGCCAGCACAAAGTATCTACACGCAAGTAAGGGCCAACTGACACAGACACATGGAAAGTTAATACAAAATAGGTAGCATAATCCCAAGTTGGACCTAGGTCGCGTAAACCCTGAATCCGAGAAGCGTTCAATAGGTAGCATAAACCCAGTGGCCCTGGGTAGCATAAACCCTGGTTGAATATAGTAAGCACTCGATAGTAAGCCCTAGATTGGATCTGGGTAATAAACGGAATCCCCATAATAGATGTACACCTGAAGGCAACCCCAAAAAGGGGATTGGGATCACGTTATCATATGATCATAGATTACTAGTTTGGACACCAGTTAGGTAGTGCAGAGATATAGAAATCAGTATAAACAGGGTAGTTGCGAAGCAGAGAAAGAATAGAAGCCCATTCAGTTTCTCAGTACATTCAGTTTATCGGTACATTTAGTTTATCTTGCCATATCCCATGCTTATCCCATATTATCTTGTTACTATGGTTTAGTCTTATATTTAGTTTATTCGTGTCATGACCCTTTTCCTCGTTTAAATACTAAGAATCACTGGACTTACCAAACTTTATGTCTGACCTAGTTTGCTTTCGCCTCTTTTCTTCCGCCCTCCCCCCCCCCCCCCCCCCAGGTTATCAGGGAGGGAATAACTCAAGTTTGTTTGGACCGTTACTCTTTCCAAGCTTGAAGACTCTTTGACGTGTTGCCTTGGACTCTCTCTTCTACTGCTATGGCTGGCTCATGCTTTATTTGGGGAAATCATTTTATGCATCTTTATTTTTGTAAGCAAGACATGATACTTTGGTATTGTAAAACAATCTTTGTACAAGCTATTTATCAATGAAATAAAGTTTTATTTATTTGCCGTTGCTTTAATTGTCTATCTTGTAATTTATCGGCATCTTTTACCTATAATGCTCCACCGAACTTAAGGCATTCCCTTTGTGAGTGACCTTAACGGAGGTGGGGTGTTTCACTTGGTATCAAAGCTGAAGGTTACCGGATCAGATAAAAAGATTTGAAAAATTATTTCAAAATGGTTTTAAAAGAAGCATTTTCAGAAGAAAAGTTTTGTTTTAAAGGCATATTCCCCAAAGCCATATGCACTATCTTTTGATCCACTATTTGAATCCTTGTTTCCTTCTTTCCTAAGTCTCCAGGGCTCCTTGCTTTCTGGGAGGTAACCTCATCGCGGCATGGTTTCGTAGGGTCGACAAGACTACGACACTTGTCAAAGGGCACACAAATTCCCTACTTACATATGTAGCCGTAGCAGTTTCACCTGTGGAAAATTTATTTTCGATCTTTGTAGGATTCTCCGTGCGATGGAAGCAGCCTTTGAGAGACATGTCAACAAGTTACACAAGGATGGAAAAGTTGAGAATGAGGCGGTCTGGCTACGGAGCACAACCCAAGGATGAAGAACCCATGGATATAGACTTGGTTCACAAAGGAGGGGAGGAAAGAATAGTAAAACCTAAAAATAAGGGGGTGTATCTTTATTATGGTATAACGGGTCGTATAATTAAGGGCAAGGCCAAGAACAAATGACAGGATTTTCCGGAAGGCGAGTGCATGCTCTCACCGCCAGCATACCTGAGAGAGCGGCAGTAAGATTTCGGTTGAAAAAGTTTTTCCTTTTTGATTATCCTATTAGTACTCCTTCCGATTTTAGCGCTTCACATCCGTATATATTTGCTTCCATAGTTGAGTCTCTGCACCCTAGATATTGTGTAGTAGAGGATCCCATTATAGTCTCAAATCTAATTGCTGGTTCGACCCATTTACTTTGACTTGTGAGGATTTGAGAATAGCTATATTTATGCTTATTTTTTGGGCTATGGGTTGATTCTAGGCATTGGTTGGTTAGCTATAATTATGAAACAAGGGTAGTTAGACATTCGACTTGCCTCGGGAATACCCTTGAGATTTTGTACGATCCTAAGGGATCAGTTTGTCTTAGCTACCTAGAATCACTTTACTTATCTATCAATGATTTTCGATCCGTTGGGGTAGTCCATGAGTACGCAAGATATTTTGATTAGGGTAGGGGTTTCCCCCCTAAAAATCGAGACAGATTTCTGCATGTATCTAGATGACACGGCAAAGCAGGTTATGCGATCAACGATAATTCTAGAGCAAGATTGGTGAGGATAGTCAGAGTCGGTAAAATGCTCAATGGTTTGGTTGTTTTGTTAGTATCATCTCACATAGATCGTCCAAATTCGGAGGAGGTATCCCTTGGGTGCTTTTCTGATATTGGTTTATTTGGGGTTTGTACTTGAGGGATGTCGAGTTCGACTAGGATAGTTTGCGTGAGAAATAAACGGTTGGGGCTGGCACCCTAAGTAAGACTGACCTTAAGAGAGGTAAAAAGTACTAGCAACCTTTAGCTTTGGAGCCTCAGAATCGTGACATGATGGATAAGCTAAGTAGAAGAGAGACCTCTAATCATATACACTTGGTATCGTGAAGTCAAATTAGTTAAGGTACAGTGGAGTGAAGCTCAAGAAGATGCGACTTAGAAGACTGAAGACTAGATACGCGCATCTTACCCTTTTTGAGGGTATATCCTTGATTCCTCTTTTCTGTAAAATCTATTTGCATGCTAGTCTTTAGCTTTTAAGTATATCCTCTCGATCCTATCCTCGATCCTTAAGTAGAAGCCAATAGATGTAAACATGTGTTTGAGACATGTTATGTTCGGTGGATGCAAGTGGTTGCAAGTGTTTGCTAGAGGTTGCTCGTGGATGCATATACACACATTAGGCACTAGATCGGCTCAGTCACTTTCATATTGCAATTGCATATACGTAATTTTTTATGGATTGAACTTGATGTGTTGCATTTGAGTGAATGGTTGTGCACTCATATAGAAATGATATGTATCGTTAGGATTGCATACATATTGGACGCATGGCACTGACATAATTCGCATTGAGGAGGTCAGCTGAATCAGTAGACCGCCTGATTTTGCATTAGATAAGGACATATACACACACTATGCATATGAACATGAAAGAATGAGAAATATTTTTAAGCACAATGAATGCCTGTGAAGAATGGTTGAGTAGATGGTTTATTGAATGGTAGGACACATTCTTCTTGACATAAAGATTTCGGGGACGAAATCCTTTTAAGGAGGGGAGAATGTAACACCTCGTATTTTTGGTGGACATGAAAGTAACAAATCAAAGTATAATTAATTTTAAAATAAGAATTAAGGGAAACGGGGTGTGCCATTGCTTTCATCTCGGGATTCTACTTGAGATAGAGTCCGAATTTGCGTAAATCGGACTCCGTATGAAGAAGTTATGGCCTTCAGAAGTTTCAGAATAGATAAAACAGCTCGAAACTGAAATCAAATTCAAAACAGAACCCAGAAGCGGGCTGAGCGGGAAATTTCCCGCCCAGGACCCAGGTCGACCAGGGGGTCGACCTTAGTGTCGACCTTTCCCCCATAGGTCGACCTGGGGGTCGACCTGGGCCTGTTTTGCCAGATCTGGACTACAGCGATTTTAATGTATTCTGGACGGACCGGATGGCTTCTAGGGCGATCTAATGGCTCAAAAACACTCTATACACCTATAAAATTATGCCTAGACCTAAGGTTTCTACACACAAATTCTTTGAGGTGTCTATATGTTGTTTCTCTCTATTCTAGCCTCCACCATTAAAATAAATCTTATCCTCCACTAAAAACAAGTTATAGTTCTTCTTCAATTTGGAGATTCAAATCAAGTTGAAGATTCAAGAAGGGAAGCAAATGCTAATTCAACGGCTTCGAGCAACGTCACGTGAATCATAGCAAATCACCGCAACGCTATCTTATTATCCTTTTCTAAACCGATCACTGTAAGTTTGGTTATTCCTTAGATTTGAACGTGTAATTGGAATTGTGAATGTAATGAATCAAAATATAGAACTATACCAATTTGCAAGTAAATTATCTTTGATTCGTGCTTATGTCAAATCTAACGTTATCTATGCCTTTGGATCTGATTCTCGATTGTGGCCTAGAACTTATTGTGGCCTAGAACTTATTGTGGCTAATTGCCAATGACTATGATTATGGGACTTTTGCCTAAGACTATGACTATGAAACTGTTGCCCATGAAACTATCGCCTATGACTGTGATCCATGACAAAGAGACTATTACATATGACTATGACTATAATACTGTTGCCTATGACTATGACCATGATTCATAATTTTGAGACTATTGCATATGATTCATGACTATGAGACTATTACATAGATTTATGACTATGAGACTATTGCCTATGACATTAATTAAGAAACTATTGTGATTAGTCGCCCATGACTATTGTGGTTAATTGCCTATAATTATTGTAGTCAGTGACTTATGCCTATTCCCATTAACCTATTAGGTTGTACTTCGAAGTGACATTATGTTGGACCAAATCACCTATGCCTTTTCCCTTAATTACGTTGGATCCCCTAGTTTATTCCTATTCACTGTTATGTACATCAAACCCATTGGAACCATTATTTTTGTATTTGGTTCAATCTTGCATGGCTATTCTTTTATGTCAATTCTCGTGCTTATCCCTTATTCCTTGCTTTGATACTATTAGTATCATTTCATGAGTACCTAGAAACTTGTGAAATCATGTTATACGTACGATTACGGCATGGGTATTTGGGCGTAGTTTAATTAAGTTAGTTTGGCATAATAAATATGTTGGCATAGTCTAAATTGGCTATAATAGTGAATGATTTACATGCATATTAGACTTGGGCGTAAGTTGATAAATTTATTTGGCCGCAAAGGGTGTAATTGGCGTGTAAACCAAGTTTTGGACATAAATGGTAAACTAGAATATTAAATCTAGTTTTGACATGAACTGTAAATTGGAATATTAATCTAGTTTAGGCATGAATTGTAAAAGGGGAATATTAAGTCTAAAATTAGTATAAACTGCAAGTTGGGTTGATTGATAGGTAAATCAAGTTTTGGGCATAGAATATAAATATGCTAATTTACATAACAAATAAATATGATCTAGGCTAAATCGATTTACGGAAAATTTACATAAATAGAAAATACGTAAATTTAGAAAAAGACGAATATGCCTAACCCGAGGTTAGACTGAGTTGTGGTGTAAAATTGCCCGGAACAGACCGGCACATCCAGTGACCACAACAATACTAGTCTAATGTGGGTGGTTAGTGGATCAAGCCCAGAAAGACCCGAAGTTAGACTGAGTTGTGGTGTAAACCTGCCCGGAACCGACCGGCACATCCAGTAACCACAACAATATTTGTCTAATGTGAGTGGTTGGTGCTTTAATTAATTAATTAATTAAGGCTCATGAATAAATCAAACTAGAAATGGTGAGGTTAAGTAATTAGGGAAACACTTAACCGTAATAACATGTTAACTAGGTAACTGGGTGAGGTTAAGTAAAATTGGAACACTTAACCGTCATAACATGTTAATTAGACAAGTGGGTGAGGTTAAGTAAATTTAGAACACTTAGCTGTTGTAACATGTTAATTAAGCAGATGATAGTGTTAAGTTAACTAAATTTACACTTAACCAAAATATATAATGACATGTGGTGGGGTTAAGCAATACAAGAGGAAAACACTCAACCAATTATATAACATGGTGTATGGGAAGGGTTAAGTTAACATGTGAACACTTAACCAATATAACATGAATTGAGGGAGGGTCAAGTCAACACCAAAAGGAAACACTTAACCAACATGACGTGATGGGTGGATGGGTTAAGTCAACTTGAATTAATTAATGACACTTGACCAATATAACTTGATGAGCGAATAGGGTTAAGTTAAATGGGAAATAGTTAAACAATATAACCTGATGAATGAACTGGGTTAAGTTAATAAATCACACTTAACCAATCCAGCATGATAAGCAAGAAAGGTTAAGTTAATAAGAACCACTTAACCAACACGACTTAACGAGTAAGAGGTTAAGTACACGTCGGGTAGGTGGGTAATATTAGTAAATATAGGCCCACAAAACTTAACCGTTAAGAAAACATGTTAGAATTGGTGGGAGGGTTTTGTACATCTTGTATAGGTGGGTAATATTTGCATATATAGGCCCACAAACTTAACCAGCAGGAAACCCTAGTAACGGGGACCCATTTCGGCAGTAACCCACACAGATGTATCATGGTACCCTAAAACTAGGCAGGGTGGGGCACGATTACTAGGCTGATTATAAGCGGTCAAAGATAATGGCAAAGGGTACGTCAGTGTAGGTTCCAACGGTTTACGGGGGTGCACATACTCCGGAGTGGGAAAAAGCAGCACTGGGTACCAGTATTTTTACACTGTGCATCTTGAATCATGTCAGGTCGCTATCATAAGGCTTGATATACCTTATGGTGGGGCCAGCATAGAGTATCTACACGCAAGTGAGGGCCGACTGACACAGGCACATGGAAAGTTAATACAAAGTAGGTAGCATAATCCCTAGTTGGACCTAGGTCGCGTAAACCCTAAATCCGAGAAGCGTTCAATAGGTAGCATAAACCCCAGTGGCCCTAGGTAGCGTAAACCCTGGTTGAATCTAGTAAGCACTCGATAGTAAGCCCTAGATTGGATCTGGGTAATAAACGGAATCCCCATAATAGATGTATACCTGAAGGCAACCGCAAATACGGGGATTGGGATCACGTTATCATATGATCATAGATTACTAATTTGGACACCAGTTAAGTAGTGCAGAGATATAGAAATCAGTATAAACAGGGTAGTTGCGAAGCAAAGAAAGAATAGAAGCGCATTCAGTTTCTCAGTACCTTCAGTTTATCGGTACATTCAGTTTATCTTGCCATATTCCATGCTTATCCCATATTATCTTGTTACTATGGTTTAGTCTTATATTTAGTTTATTCATGTCATGACCCTTTTCCTCATTTAAATACTAAGAATCACTGGACTTACCAAACTTTATGTCTGACCTAGTTTGTTTTCGCCTCTTTTCTTCTGCCCCCCTAGGTTGTCAGGGAGGGAATAGCTCAGGTTTGTTTGGACCGTTACTCTTTCCAAGCTTAAAGACTCTTTGATGTGTTGCCTTGGACTCTCTCTTCTACTGCTATGGCTGGCTCATGCTTTATTTGGGGAAATCATTTTATGCATCTTTATTTTTGTAAGAAAGACATGATACTTTGGTATTGTAAAACAATCTTTGTACAAGCTATTTATCAATGAAATAAAGTTTTATTTATTTGTCGTTGCTTTAATTGTCTGTCTTGTAATTTATCTGCATCTTTTACCTATAATGCTCCACCGAACTTAAGGCGCTCCCTTTATGAGTGATCTTAACGAAGGTGGGGTGTTTTATTAATCGAATATTGATTCTGTTATCAGAATATTTCATATTTGTGTTATTTATGTTGATTAACATCTATGGGTGTAGGGAAACAGGTTGGAGGGATCTAACTGGATTCCTCAACATTATGTTACTGTTTTTATATATTGTGATATATGATGTGATATATTATCTGAAATTGATGGTGTGTGTTTGGATGGTACTTGGCCTTTTTATTGGGTATTTTTAATACCATAAGTATATATTGGAATATATTAAAGGAGATTTTAAAGTGGATATTGAATTTAAATATTTGGAAAATAAATAGATTTTATAAAAATGAAATATTGGAAAAATAAATAGAATTATAAAAAGATAATGGTAAGATATAAAAGAATTATGAGATATGGATTTAAAGTAGATTTTAAATAGAATCTATTTTAAAGATAATTTTAGAAGATAAATTTATACAAAATGTTTTGTAAATTAAGTAAAATATTTACCATTTGATAAATGGAATATATAAATTAGAATTTATATAGAGAAGTGAAATCGGTTCTAACACCGATATTTGAAAAATGGAATGTAAATTTAACATTTATAAAGGAAATTATAAAGGATGGAATGTCAATTTGAAAAGGGAAAAATCTATTTTAAAAATATAAATGGAATTTCGAATGGCTAGAAATAAATAACATGTTTAATAATAAAAACAATTAGTGTGATTTATAAACAATGTTTATAAATGAAATAAAAAATAACTATTAGTGAATAATTTGAATTGCAGCAGTGAATTTAAAACGGGAAGTTGGGAGTTGTTTTAAAAAGAAATGATGAAATTTATTTCGATATTCAAAATGTGAATAGGATTAAAATAAAGTCCATAAAGATTTGTAATTAGAGTTCAAATAGGCCAAATGTTATAAAATAATTTATTTTAAGAAATTATATATTGAATAAATTGGGATTTGGCAGGATAAGTAATATTCGGCAGGAAACGGATATTTTATAATCGAATATAACGGCGATAGAGAATTATAAAGTTATTAAATAAAATCAACTATGAAGTTGACATGTAGATGAGATTTGATATGTAAAATGGAATGTGAATAAGAAGTTATAAAATGACTCGATAATTAGAATTTGAACCTACGCTAGTATTTAAATTATGAAATCAAGTTCTAATTTGATAAAATGAGTCCAGATTTCTATAAAGGAATAATATTAACATTTTAAAGCGAATAACGATTTAAAAGCAAATGTTTCGCAGAATTAAAATAGTTATAAAGAGAAATTGGTAATTGCTGTGAAGTACGAAATTCAAAAATGAATTTAGAAATTGAGTTGTCCTGAAATGGTAAATTATTCTGGAAGCTCGGAAAGTAAATCGAATAGAGTTAATCGAAAGAGAGTTATCGAATAGAGTTGTTCGAAAGGGAGCAATCGAATAGAGTTATTGAAAGAGAGAAATCAAATAAAGTTATTCGAAAGAGAGTTCTCCAATAGAGATTATTCGAAAGGGAGTTATACGTTAAAATTCGATTATACCAAATTCAGGAAATTACTATTTCCTTTCCGTTTTTTAATCAAGATTTATTTTTTATTAATAAATTAGTTCTTTATTTATTTATTCAAGTTAAGAAATAAAGGTTATATTTTTAAAGTTAGATATTCCATAAGTAAAGATTATAACGCTTTCATTATAATCAATGTTTTTCATAAAAGAATTTGATTCGTAAACTGAATCTGAGAGTTGCGTAGGAAATGATTTGATAAAAAGATATGAAACAGAGCTAAGGAAATTAGAAACTGACTTGAGATTGTTATATTGAACAGCTCTCTGGGTATCGATCTGATGTTGGGTTCGGCATTCAAGGTGGATACTTTGGACGTCGTTCTCTTACTAGTTTATAATTAGAGACTCATAGATGTGGAATGATAGTGATGCTTGGATAAGAAATGGAAATGTTTTCAAATGTTAATAACGTATATTTTCTGAATTTAGAAAATAAAATTTTATGAATATGTGGAAACAGAAAATGAGGAAATGAGTAAATTAATCATAAACTAATTTAAAGGGAAAAATGTTGATTGATGATTGATTGATGAAATTTCCATATTGGAAATAAGATCATTATGTGCATGGATGTTTTCCTCTGATAGTTAAATAACCAATTATCAAAGTTTTGACTATTTTCCATCATAAATAAGGAGAGACCAGAATTAGAATTATTATATGAAAACCACTTTGTATGGGCATTAGCGTTGATAATCAAATATGATGAAGATAATTGATGACAGAGTTTATGCAAGGGCTATTCTGGCAAATCCTAGGTAGAAATTTCGTAAGATGTGTTTACAGAATAGCGCCTTTGGTTTATCCAGTGTCAGGATAACTTGTATGGAAGAATGTCTGACAGAGTATATTTAATATATCATGTAAGTTGATCTCTTCAAACGTATTTACGTTTGGTGGCGGAGGAATTCGTTTCTCTTAGCTGTATAGCCATGGTATTTTTGGAGAAATAAATTTTTGATTTGGTGGGTATGACGATGTGCCATTCAAAGTGAACAAAGATGTGATCTGTCAGAGATAAGCATGGCTTCAAGCCTCTCAAACATGAAATTGTAAAAATCAGGTAGATCGCATGGCTAAGTGGGTAGCTGCCAATTAGGGTGTATTGTCACCTTATCTAGAGAAATTTCATTTACTTCTTTAACCTATTCTGATGCTGTCCCTTTTAGGAAACGGTTACTGATCCAAACCTTTGGTGATAATACATTCGGTAAACTCAAGCGAAATGGGTAACTAGTGATGTTTAGCCAGGGTTACAAGATGTTCTTGTTGAACAAGGTGTATTTGTCTCTAGAGATACACTATCGGAAGGTGGTCCCATACCTTGACAGTTGGAATCCATTACCAAATAAGCGCCCGTGGGGTTTGATTATATATTATATATGTGGAACTTGAGACGAAAGTGTTCCACTAGATTGCTATTTAGTTTATTTAGACATTATTATAATATCATAAGAGTATTGATTTAAAGAAATGTGTTAGGTTATCATAAGGTAAAAACCATCCATGTTTATGTGTTGATTGGTATTATGATTATTCATTCTTTTAAAAGGATTTAAAAGTTAAACAAATGGTTGCAGTCTACTCACACCAATCACATGACTGACCCGAAGTTTTTTTCCTAAACTCCTAGGTGCCCAATTTTGCACGGGAAGTCAAGTAGTCGGGATTTTACAGATATACTTGGAGAGATGGAGCAGGAGGCTTCAGGATTTTATAGCTATTGTTTATTTCCACTGTGTTGTAAGTACTGTGCCACGATAATGGTATTGTATACAGATACTATTTGTACTTCAAAGATATGTTATATAATATATTTATTCGTTCCACTATGAGATTCGTGTTTACTCTAATGTTGTAGTGATCTTCTTCTTCTATTCTAAATTTCTTTCTTTCTATTTCTTACCCACTAACTTCTTTCTATTAACGTTTCTGTATTTCTGATTCTTGAATAGTCGACATGGTGTTGTGTGTCAATTTTCAAGGTCAAAAATTTGCGTTCGTTACACTGTTGGAAGATAGAGAGGTAGCTACGTATGAATCTAAAGTGTGACCAAAGGACTGACATTTGGAGCAAATGTCCAGGTTCTAACTGTAACGGACATCTACATCGACATCACAGCCTCCAACAAGTGTCACGTGTAAATTTTTTAGGCATAGGCCTCGATGGTGTAACTTCAATTACTGCTCTAGTATAATCAAGACTCTTCCTTTCTAGCATATTTGTGTCAAAACATCTTAGCTTCCCTACATGACTAGCCGACCAATCCAATCCGATCAAAATCTGAAGAACCAATGGAATATTGGTGAATGTTGCCCACATAGGAATGGATAAGACTTGTTCTCTAGCTTTGACAATAGTGACACTCCAAGGTGTTATTATGAAAGGTTGGCCTTCGATAATAAGCGGATCCCTCTCAAGTATACTCAATTTGTCAATTGGATTGGTGAATTTGAGATAAAACATTGAGTCAAAAAACTGGACGTGCAATTTACCTCTCATTCTACTGTATTTATTACATTGTTCACGAACCACATGATATGGTGGAGAAGGTCCAAGGAAGAATCCGACAAGGTTATTTAACTAGTGGTCAACCCCAACTTGTCTCACATCGATCAGCATAACATTATTCCCGTTAATAATAACTGTTTCAAAGTTCTGCTTCAAGGTGTATTTTCCTGCAGCCATGGGTAGTCAAGAGAAGAGCGAGGTACATCTCAATAGCACAAGATCTGCTACAGGGGGCGTCTCATCGTTTGGAGAAGTACCGATGACAGGTGTGTTCGCAGAAGCATTCAACAGAACATTAGGTAGGCAATAGACCAAATCGGGAATCTCAACCATGGCCCCAAGTACACCTTCCAACACGATACTTTCGGTATCTACATCAGCCTCAACTGATATTGCTTCAACAATAGGAGCCTCAATAACAGGTGACACTGGATTCATCCAGCTGGTTCCAATGTAACGGTGAAAGGGGGTTAGTAGAAGCGTACCTGTTAGATCAGAGAGAGGTAACGCGATGTCAGAACTGGAAGCCGCGAGACCCACAAGTAGGTTAGCCGAAGGTACACACGCGAATTGGATCTGAAAATTGGAGGATCCGTGTTGAAAGCTCGACCATAACATGTGCATGAGCTAGGACTATGGGGCTTGGATAGTGGGGAGGTGGAGCTGCGCGACATGGAGGAGAAGGTGGTTATGGGAGGATGGAGGAGAAGGTGGTTGTGGGAGGATGGAGAAGACGGGCTTTGCGATTACATAATAATCGCAGGGAAGGCGACCATTTCTATTTTAAATTTTACTGTCTTTTTTCAGCTTTATTTATCAAATTAAGGTAACTTCATTTTAAAATTTCTAGGATGGTTTGCTAATCTTAGGTGAAATTTTTATTTAAGCACCTAACCTAAGCTCTGATACCAAATTGTAAAGCCCTGGAATTTCGGATCAGTAGAAATTTCCAAAAACCCCGTCCGTTTAAAATAAATAATGGCAGCTACCATTTTATTTGATAAATATACAACATCACTAAATTCACTGGATAGAACTTTAATAAATACCATTTATTAGAGATTTTCATCTAATTCGCAGGTTGTGCTTAAAGACGAATTAAACACAATTACCGTAAATCTACCATTGTGCAACTCTAATGAAATGGACATTGATATTCATTCATGCACACTCGATAAATACGTTAGAATGGCTTAAGTGATAACACATGAAAGATGCACCAACACAAGATTTAATAACATGTCATAAACAAAAAAAAAAAATTTATTAATAAAGCAGTTGCATCACTAAAACCTCTGACTGCCTACGTACCTTTATCAAATTGGGAAAGCAATTAGATATAGGATCAAGCCAACAAAGTTCTTCTTTACACAAAACATTTAAAATCTATATTTTCCTCCAAAAATACTCTTTGTATCAAGTAAGGGTAAAACACTCTACACATACTAGTTTTAAAAGATATCTATGTATCTCTTGTAGAAATTCCTTTCAAAAGATAAACATCGTATAATTTAAATATCAAGAAACTTCTTTTCCATAAAGTAGATTATAACTCTAATCTAATTATGAAGAAAAGGAATAATTGATATTATTGTTTTACATAAAACATTTATCAAAGTATTGCATTTCAATAATGCAATTATGGCTATCAAACCGTAGGTATTCTATGTCTGCCCCAGTCCCCTACTAATCCTCATGTTCTTTTGCAAGTCATATTAAGTCATCAATGTTCTCAATCATCAATCGTATATGTTGTTTGCTTACCGAAGCAAAGATTTCAGTCAATATAGTATGTTGAAGTCATGTGCAACATCAAATTAAAACACAAGGTTATGAAATAAAATTTTGTTTACATGATGAGTATACTCACAGTACTCCTTGCTATCTTCAGTGCAAAAGCTTTGTAGAACATAATATAGTACTTACCATCACCCCGAATCAATCATATGTCTTCCTCAAATCATCGAAACTCACTCTGTAACAACCCGCATTCTACGAATCGGAGGATTGTAGAATATTTATTTTTTTCTTATATGAAGGCGTATAGTCATGTAACTTTGGGAAACGACTATTGGGTCATTTCCCATGATCATGATTTTTTCCGATTTTTAAATGACCGTTTTGCCCCTAGCTAGTACTGTTTTTGGCCATAACTTTTGACTGGAAAGGAATTTTGACCAGAAACCACTTCCATTAGATTCGTTTGATGGTATATCTTTCCGTATAGTGGTCATAATAGCTAAACGGACTTACCGTTTGGGAGATATGGCTGAAATAAGATTTGGAAGGTGAAAAACTACTTAACCGGGCCAAAAAGGGTAATTAGTGAATGGGCCCATAACCCATTTCGGGATTAGGGTTATGGGGAGGCTGAAAAGAGTTAGAGATTCATTCCATTTCAGTTTTCTAGCCTCCACTTACATCTTAGAAACCCTAAAAATGGCCTCCAACCTCCAAATCACCCCAAATCACTTTCTAATCAAGGATTAAGCTTAGCAACATCAAATCAAGGAAGATCTTCACCAAATCAAGATTAGAGTTGTTGATTTGCATCATTATTTGCGCCCAAACAGAGATTTATTTCAGATCTAAGGTTTATTTGTGGCTAAGGTGAGTGTTTTGCATAGTTCCTAACTAATGATGGTTAATTAAGGGTAATTAGTGTTAATCAACGAATTTAAACATGATAAAATTCTGGAAAAATATTTATAAATTCTTAAATGATGTTTTATACCTTTGATATGAGCTTAGGTTAATTTGGTTAAGTTTTGCTAATTCTATCATTAATTATGCTTGAACATGTTTAAGGGAAAAATACGGGGTTTGGCTATGTTTGGTCCATTTTAACCTACCATATTGATGTTTTGGTGTTTGAGGTCACTTTTACTTGTTGCTATGACTGTATGGTATGCTTTGTGATTGATTAGAATAGATAGAATGGTCGAAAACCTCGTCGAATGGCGTAAAATGCTCGCTGGAAAAGTTGTAGAAAAACAGTGTAGGTTTTCGGATCGGATCGGAGGAATGGGCTCGGATTGAATAGAGAACTGGGCAAGGGATCACCGAACCGAACCGAGGCTTGGCACAAGGGGAAAATGTAGCAAAAAGGAAGGCCACAATGGTTGAACTGGGATCGGATCGAGCTATAGAAGGGGGAGATCGGATCGGAGCGGTTGGGAACAGGAACGGGGATCGGATCGGACCAGAAGACCAAGCAAGGGACGGAAGGAAGACAGTTGGCGAACCGACCCAATGTGACATGGAGGACCCGAACCAACCCGATGCGATATGGAGGACCCGAACCGACCCGATGCGACATGGAGGATCCGAACCGACCCGATGCGACATGGAGGACCCGAACCGAACAGACGTACTGCTAAGGGACTTGGAGACCCCCGACCCGAACTGAAGCACTTGGAGGATACCGATCTGAACCGACAGAGAAGAATGACAGAGAACCGAACCGACCCGGTGATGATCAATAACCCGAGATGCAAAAGTAGTCCAAATGGAAGTTAGAGCTCAGGATCCAGTTGGGAACCAATGAGTTCACTTCATGGTTGGGCTTTGCTGCGGGACGTGTGCTAAGGAGTTTTCGACATTCATAACTTCAATTCACCACTGAAAAGGAATGATGGGCTACGTATCAGTGCGGTAGAGTCATCATGACTCGAGGGGCAAAGTGATCGTAGCAAGACTATGAGCCAGTGCAGTGGAGCCATTATGACTCCATGGGGCAGAGTGGACATAGTAAAGGATTAGTAAGGCTATGAGCCAGTGCAGTGGGGTATGTACGACTCCATGGGGCAAAGTGGACATAGCGAAGGATTAGTGGCTATGAATCAGTGTAGTGAAGCCGTTATGACTTCATGGGGCAGAGTGATCGTAGCAAAGTATTGGGTGATCGAAGTGGTGGATATCGTATGCTTTATGCACTGAGTGAGGGATGTGAGGATGGTTGCTATGTTTGATTGTTTGCCATTACTATGACATGCACACCCTCACCCCCGTTATCTTTACACCATATGTTAGTGGCACCTCAGAGTGTTGTACAGTATGTAGTGCTAACTCTTTGGTTGTAGGTTCAGGTATGGTTTAGTATACCTGTTATTGTTCTGTTTAGCTGCTTATCGCTCATACCAGACTTTTTGTCTGACCCCAAGTTTTATGTCTCTTCTTATTACTCCTGGTGCTCACACGAGCAGACTAGAGACAGGTTAGCTGGTGATGCGCGAGTAGCAGATTCGGAGGCGAGCAGGAGGCTTCCACGTATGATATATAGATATTCTCCCTGTGTCGTTGCTGGTCACTACTTTGGGCATTAGTAGTGTACCTTTCTTGTTTAGCTTTTTGATATAGTTTTAAAAGTTGTAATAATGTTGGCTTTGGATTTTCCGCTGCTATGATGGTGTGTTTTCAGCTTATGCACTGTCTCACCTGTTTTATGTCAAGTATGTTGTTATTATATTTTGTTCCTTGCGTTGTGAGACATTCTACAGGTTCTTTGTTGATTCTTCATCTTCTTTCTTTCCTTTTCTAACGACCTTCCCGTGCTAACTGGACATGTGTACAGTGCACTTGTGGAAAGAATGCCGGTTGGTGCAGGGTGGGTTGTCACATTTGGTATCAGAGCACTAGGTTGCGTAGTTAACCTAGGGAAAGTCACTAGGGAGAGATAGTACGTATATGAGAGTGCGTATTTGTGATTACTTTGGTTTTCAAAAGCTATATATATATACTATTAGTATAGATAAGGATGAAGTCGCACTGCACTAGCACCACTATGGAGATGGTTAATCGTTTTCTCTTTACAGATTGAACGATGAGCCGATACGCAAGAGGTGCTGGTGGAGGGGCCAATAATGGGAATGCTGCTGGCATGAGGGTGATGTTTACTAACCTCATGAGAGAAATGCTTAGGGATGTGCAAGGGGCAGTTCCTAATCCCGGTAATGGTGGTGGTCCAATAGTGCAGGCGCCTAGGGCCGATTTCTCCAAGTTGTGCAAGGATTACACTCACCTTGGTGGGAAGCCGTTCCACGGAACGGAGTCGGCCACGGATGTTCAGGATTGGTTGGATAGCTGTGATCGTATCTTCGACGACTTGGGTATCAAGGATGCGATGAAGAGAAGGCTAGCGTCTCGTCAGCTGCAAGGGCGAGCCATGAATTGGTGGAATGCTATTAAGACAGCCACTCCAGAGGATCAGGTTACTTGGGATCGGTTTAAGGCTCGCTTTAGCGACAAGTTTATCCCAGCTGCTCAGAAGTCGGAATTGTTTAGGAAGTTCTTGGAGCTTAAACAGAATGGTAGAGCAGTCTCGGACTATATTGCTGAGTTCGACACTTTGTCGAAATATGGATTATCCCTTATCGATACTCCATAGAAGAAGAATGAGAAGTTCATTACCGGTTTGGATGGATACTTAGGGGAAAGGCTTATCAACCACATCGAAGAGACTTTTGAATCGATTGTTGGGAAAGCTTTGAGATCAGAGAGTCTTTACCCCGAGTCAAAGACTGAGGTTGCATCTGCAGAAGTGATGAAGCCGCAAGCAGGCGGTGGAGGCAAGAATAACACTCAGAACAAGAGGAAGCAGAACCAAGCTAAGGATGGCCAGAAAAAGAGCAAGAAAGATGTTGAGTGCTTCAGCTGTGGTAAGAAGGGCCATTATGCCAAAGAATGTCGGGCCAAGCCAGAGGATAGGAAGTTCTACAACTGTGGCCAAGTGGGACATCATAAGGATAAATGTCCATAACCTCTTAAAGAGAACAAGATTGTGAAAGCATATACTATTAATGTTGTTCCTTCTTCGTCGAATGTCCCAACTGCGGCGGAGAAAGGAAAGAATGTCGTCATTCAAGGTATGCTTTCTATTCATGATTTACCTGTTCGAGTTTTGTTTGATACTGGGGCTTCCTGTTCCTTCATATCTAGTGACCTGGTAGATAGGTTGGGACTGGACCCGATATAGTCAATAGACCGTTGGTTGTGACAAACCCGATTGGTGGTTCGACTAACCTTAGTATGATTTGCCGAAATTTGGTCTTATCGAGTCATGGATATATGTTTGTTTGTGATTGCTTTGTTTTGGGCTGTACTGGGTATGGCATCATATTGGGAGTCGATTGGCTCCAAAGATACGGGGTGGTGGTAGACTGTGAGGGCTTTTTGGTGACTGTTAGGGCGGATGATGGGCGGAGGGTAGTGTTTGGTTGTCTACCTAGTGATGGGGTAATGGCTAGTTTTATAAATTCCCTCGACATCCCGCATGATGAGTTGTCAGATGTGCCCGTGGTTGGCCAGTATCCGGACGTCTTCGAGGAGGTGACCGGGCTTCCACCACACTGAGAGATTGAGTTCCGTATTGATTTAGTGAAATATGCCAGACCTATAGTGATGCCACTTCGTCGTATGGCACCAAGGGAGTAGCGAGAGCTTGGGGTGCAAGTAAGCGATCTTTTGAAGAAGGGGTTTATTATAAGAAGTGTCTCCGAGTGGAGAGCACCAGTTGTGTTTGCCACTAAGGCAGATGGTTCCCTTCATTTGTGTGTGGATTATCGCGAGTTGAATAAGGTTACGAGGAAGAATAAGTATCCTCTACCATGAATAGATGATTTGTTTGATCAACTGGAAGGAGCAAGAGTGTTCTCCCAGTTGGACCTCGCGATAGGATTTCATCAGCTTCGAGTAGCGGCTGAGAGTGTTCCGAAAACGGCATTTGGGACGCCGTCTGGATTCTATGAGTGGTTGGTCATGCCATTTGGGTTGACCAATGCACCAGCATACTTCGTGGATCTTATGAATCGAGTATTCAGAGATCAGTTGAATAAGTTCTTTCTTGTGTTCATAGATGACATCCTTGTTTACTCGAGGACAGAGGAAGAACACAAGGGTCATTTGAGGATAGTGATGGAGGTGTTGAGAAAACACCAATTGAAAGCGAAATTCTCTAAGTGTCACTTCTGGAGGAGGGAAGTGAGATTCTTGGGCCATGTTGTTTCAGAGAATGGTATTGTTGTGGACCCTGTGAAGGTGGCTACGGTACAGGATTGGCCTACGCCTAAGAATGCAACAGATGTAAGGAGCTTCTTGGGGTTAGCGGGATATTATCCTAAGTTTATCCAGGACTTCTCCAAGATAGCTGCACCGTTGACTCAGTTGACTAAGAAGAATCAAGCCTTCGTCTGGGACGAAGTATGTGAGAATGCATTCGAGAGTCTAAAAGAAAAGTTGACGCATGCGCCAGTATTAGTCATTCTTAAAGGGAATGAAGAAATGACGGTATACGCGGATGCTTGTGGTACCGGACTAGGTGCTGTATTGATGCAAGGAGGTAGGGTTGTAGCTTATGCTAGTCGGCAACTAAAACCGCATGAGAAAAAGTATCCTACCCATGATTTGGAACTGGCAGCGATCGTGTTCGCGTTGAAGATGTAGAGACATTATCTCTTGGGAGAAAGATTTGAGTTATTTACCGATCATAAATCGTTAAAGTATCTTTTCTCCCAGAAGGATCTGAATCTCCGTCAGCAAAGATGGCTTGAGTTCTTGGCTTCGTATGAATTTGATATCACATATACACCTGGGAAAGGCAATGTGGTAGCCTATGCCTTGAGTAGGAGACATGCCCATTTAGGGGCTATGTTTCTTGAATGGAAGCAACTGGAGTATATCGCAGGGTATGATTTCAGACTAAAGTGCGAATTGGATCCAGAGATATTAGCTAGTTTGACGATCAGACCCACTTTGATTGAGCGGACTGGTTCCAGTCAGAGGGACGATCCTAATTTATTGGAAAGATCTCCAAGTTAGAGATGAACATCAACGGTGAGGAGATGAATTTGTATGGGCTTGATCGAGAAGGATGGCTTCGAAAGAATGGAAGACTAATTGTACCCAACGTGAATGGTTTGAGAGATGAAGTGCTTAGAGAATGTCATCACTTAAAACTGACTATACACCCTGGTGGTGATAAGATGTATCGAGACATGAAACAGACTTACTACTGGGAAGGAATGAAAAGAGACGTTGGGAAGTTTATATCCAAGTGCACGAATTGCCAGCTAGTTAAAAACGAGCAAAAGAAGCCTAGTGGTTTGTTACAACCATTAGAAATTCGCGAATGCATATGGGAGCAAGTCTCGATGGATTTCATAGATGGTTTCCCAAGGACTAGATCGGGACATGATATCATTTGGGTAATTGTGGATAGATTGACTAAGAGTTTATGATTTATACCAGTCAAATCGACCAGAACGGCAGCTAAGTTAGCAGAATTGTAAATGAAGTGGGTAGTGAGATTTCATGGGGTACCTAAAAGCATTGTGAGTGACCGAGACCCGTTGTTCACTAGTGGGTTTTGGAAGAGCTTACAAGAGGCTCTAGGGTCGGAACTATATCTCAGTACCGCGTACCATCCTCAAACTGATGGTCAGACAGAGAGGGTGAATCGTATATTGGAAGATCTCTTGAGAGCTAGTATATTGGATTTTGGTGGATCATGGGAAGACCATTTGCATCTAGTACAGTTTGCATATAATAATATCTACCAATCCAGTATCGGTATGGCTCCATATGAAGCTTTGTACGGAAGACCGTGCAACTCACCATCATGTTGGATAGAGACTAGCGAGAAGTTTATGCTGGGACCAGATGTGGTGAGGGAAACTTCGGATAAGATTAAGATCATTCAACAACGGATGAAGGTTGCCCAGGATTGGCAGAAGAGTTATGCTGACAAGAGGAGAAGAGAATTAAAATTCTCCGTTGGTAACTTGGTGTTTGTCAAGGTTCCTCCGTTGAAGAGCGTGATACGATTTCGCAGGAGAGGCAAGTTGACACCAAGATTTGTTGGCCCATTCCTAGTTCTTGAACAAGTTGGGAATTTGGCGTATAGAGTTGACTTACTCGAAAAGATGGCGGGAGTTCATAACATATTTCATGTTTCCCAATTAAGGAAGTTTGTGCACGACCCAGATTTGACTATTTCACCTGATCAGTTAGAGGACTTCGAAGTGGAACCCGAGGCGGTTGGGAACCGCAAGCCGATTCGTATCGTCGAGCAAGATACGAAGCGACTTCGAAGGAAGGCGGTGAAGGTAGTCAAGGTTCAGTGGGGCAAGAACGAGAATGACTGTACTTGGGAGACAGAGGAGAGTATTAGGAAAACGTATCCAGAACTCTTTTTCTAGTAAGATTTACTTTGCAATTTAGTTATTCTGCATGCTAGGCTAGATTTGTTTTGCTTGTTTTGCATGTTTGACTGTTGTTTTATGGTTGATAGGCATGCGGGACCCTTTGTGTGTTTTGGTTAGGGAATTTCGGGGGCGAAATTTCTTAAGGGGGAAGAATGTAACAACCCGCATTCTACGCATCGGAGGATCGTAGAATAATTCTTTCTTTCTTATATGAAGGCGTATGGTCATGTAACTTTGGGAAACGACTATTGGGGTCATTTCCCATGATCATGATTTTTGCCGATTTTTAAATGACCATTTTGCCCCTAGCTGGTACTGTTTTTGGCCATAACTTTTGACTGGAAAGGAATTTTGACCAGAAACCACTTCCATTAGATTCGTTTGATGGTTTAACTTTCCGTAGAGTGGTCATAATAGCTAAACGGACTTACGTTTGGGAGATATGGCTGAAATAAGGTTTGGAAGGTGAAAAACTGCTTAGCCGGGCCAAAAAGGGTAATTAGTGAATGGGCCCATAACCCATTTCGGGATTAGGGTTATGGGGAGGCTGAAAAGAGTTAGAGATTCATTCCATTTCAGTTTTCTAGCCATCACTTACCTCTTAGAAACCCTAAAAATGGCCTCCAACCTCTAAATCACCCCAAATCACTTTCTAATCAAGGATTAAGCTTAGCAACATCAAATCAAGGGAGATCTTCACCAAATCAAGATTAGAGCTGCTGATTTGCATCGTTATTCACGCCCAAAAAGATATTTATTTCAGATCTAAGTTTTATTTGTGGGTAAGGTGAGTGATTTGCATAGTTCCTCACTAATGATGGTTAATTAAGGGTAATTAGTGTTAATTAGCGAATTTAAACATGATAAAATTCTAGAAAAATATTTATAAATTCTTAAATGATGTTTTAGACCTCTGATATGAACTTAGGTTAATTTGGTTAAGTTTGGCTAATCCTATCATTAATTATGCTTGAACATGTTCAAGGGAAAAATATGGGGTTTTGGCTATGTTTGATCCATTTTAACTTATCATATTGATGTTTTGGTGTTTGAGGTCACTTTTACTTGTTGCTATGATTGTATAGTATGCTTTGTGATTGATTAGAATAGATAGAATGGTTGAAAACGTCGTCGAATGGCGTAAAATGCTCGCTGGAAAAGTTGCAGAAAAACAGTGCAGGTTTTCAGATCGGATCGGAGGAATGGGCTCGGACTGAATAGAGGATTGGGCAATGGATCACCGAACCGAGGCTTGGAACAAGGGGAAAGTGTGGCAAAAATGAAGGCCACAATGGTTGAACTAGGATCGGATCGAGCTAGAGAAGGGGGAGATCGGATCAGAGCGGATGGGAATAGGAATGGGGATCAGATCGGACCAGAAGACCAAGCAAGGGACGGAATGAAGACAGTTGGCGAACCGACCCGATGCGACATGGAGGACCCGAACCGACCCGATGCGACATGGAGGACCCGAACCGACCCGATGCGACATGGAGGACCCGAACCGACCCGGTGCGACATGGAGGACCCGAGCCGAACCGACGTACTGCTAAGGGACTTGGAGACCACCGACCCGAACTGAAGCACTTGGAGGATACCGATCTGAACCGACAGAGAAGAAGGACAGAGAACCAAATCGACCCGGCGATGACCAATAACCCGAGATGCAACGGTAGTCCAAATGGAAGTTAGAGCTCAAGATCCAGTTGGGAACGGATGAGTTCACTTCATGGTTGGGCTTTGCTGTGGGACGTGTGCTAAGGAGTTGTCGACATTCATAACTTCGATTCACCACTGAAAAGGAATGATGGGCTACGTATCAGTGCAGTAGAGTCATCATGACTCGAGGGGCAAAGTGATCGTAGCAAGACTATAAGCCAGTGTAGTGGAGCCATTGTGACTCCATGGGGCAGAGTGGACATAGTAAAGGATTAGTAAGGCTATGAGCCAGTGCAGTGGGGTATGTACGACTCCATGGGGAAAAGTGGACATAGCGAAGAACTAGTGGCTATGGATCAGTGCAGTGAAGCCGTTATGACATCATGGGGCAGAGTGATCATAGCAAAGTATTGGGTGATCGAAGTGGTAGATGTCGTATGCTTTACGCACTGAGTGAGAGATGTGAGGATGGTTGCTATGTTTGATTGTTTGCCATCACTATGACATGCACACCCCCACCCCCCGTTATCTTTACACCATATGTTAGTGGCACCTCAGCGTGTTGTACAGTATGTAGTGCTAACTCTTTGGTTGCAGGTCCAGGTTCATGTATGATTTAGTATACCTGTTATTGTTCTGTTTAGCTGCTTATCGCTCATACCAGACTTTTTGTCTGACCCTGAGTTTTATGTCTCTTCTTATTACTCTGTGTGCTCACACGAGCAGACTAGAGGCAGGTTAGCTGGTGATGCGCGAGTAGCAGATTCGGAGGCGAGCAGGAGGCTTCCACGTATGATATATAGATATTCTCCCTATGTCGTTGCTAGTCACTACTTTGGGCATTATTAGTGTACCTTTCTTGTTTAGCTTTTTTAGACAGTTTTAAAAGTTGTAATAATATTGGCTTTGGATCATAAGCTGTACTTTGGATTTTCCGCTGCTATGATAGTTTGTTTTCAGCTTATGCACTGTCTCACCTGTTTTATGTCAAGTATGTTGTTATTATATTTTGTTCCATGCGCTGTGAGACATTCTACAGGTTCTTTGTTGATTCTTCATCTTCTTTCTTTCCTTTTCTGACGACCTTCCTGTGCTAACTGGACATGTGTACAGAGCACTTGTGGAAAGAATGTCGGTTAGTGTGGGGCGGGTTGTCACACACTCCAACCCGGTTTGTTCTCGGTTTTGACACATTTTGACTCTCTTTTACTTTGATTAAACATCCCCAATTTTGACAGTTTGTTTATAATACTATGAGGAAGCATAAGTCCAAATTTGAGGGAATTTTGAGTAGTCTACCATAATTTTATATTCAAAATAGTTATTACTGCGTTTTTGTTGCACTATGAATAGTTCTGGGCAGTTTACAATTTTTTTTGACTCTAAACAGCTATTAGAGCATTTCTAGTGCGCTATGTTAAGTTATGTGTAATTTGTCAGACTTAAATATATATTACAGCATTTTTGGCATGCTACGAAAACTTCTGGACTCGTTAAAGTGCTTTATAAATAACCCAAAGATAAGATAGTGTTTTTTGAGATGTTATGAAAAGTTCTGGCCTTGGTATTTTGCTTCGTAAATAATTAAGAGAAAAGATAGTATTTTAGAAAGATACGAAAGTTCTGAAATGCAAATTTTCAACCAGTTTTTCAACAAAATGTTTGATGTTATATCTCTATGATAAAAATAGTTTTTGACACCAAATTTTCTACAGTAAGAAGCTCTCTTAGTCTACTTAATTACCATGAAAAGAAATCCTTAAAATTATTCACCGATTTAATATATAAATTCAAAAATAAAAGGCATTTTTAACATGTCCATTTTAGGAAGATTTTTACCTTACTTTGCATCTAGTTTTCGGGCACAAAAACGGTCGAATTAAAAAAAAGTGGCGAAGAGTAAGTAATAGGACTTTAAATTAGCTTTTCCGTATTAATAAAGGAATCGAAATTTCATTAAGGATTGCAAAAGTTATTCCCAAAATACGAAACATAATTTTCAGTGATTCAAGTTCTATCGTTTCTTATTAATTTTCACAACTTTTCTTCAAAATATGAAATGAATACATGAACTTAAATAGTTTTTCTCACCTTTGAATTGAAGATTGAACTTGTATTAATTCTCTTGGCTTCTCCTAAACTTCTCATTTTTATCCTATCTTATTTTTGTTTTGTGAATGCATGAAAGAAGTGAACATTTCCACCCTTTATATAGCATTTTCAAGGCTAGTTTGGTAATTTAGTTTTGGACATTTGTCCACCCTATCTTCATGCAATCTTTAGGATGTAGTCACATGCCTCCTTAGGTGTCTTTAGATGTTTCAACACATGGACAGATAATCTGTTTATGTGTCTTTACCTTATTTACTTACAGGACATGTGTACCGTTCATTTGATGTCACATGTCCCTATTATTTTAAGCCATTTTTCATATTCCAGAATATATACACATATGCCATTTGTAGTTTATTTATGTGCTATGTACATACATATATTTGTTCTTCTTTTGTTACTACATGCACATGATGTTATAACAACTTTTAACAAGTAAAACGTCGTTTATCGACAAAACTGTTTTCGGTTACGTTATCGATATTTCTTCGAATTACTTATCTTTGTAAACAAAAATTCAAAAATATGTTTTCTCCTCATTAATTTTTGTTTATAAAGGAATTTAGTCAATATGGTTAATTGGGAAGATAGATAAAAAGAATATATATATAATATATATACACACACATATATATATATGTATATGTATGACGTGTACGCATCATGTGGCGCACGTGGCGCATTTTTGTTGGTCAAGAATTGTTTTTTTTGAACGTGGCCTTCTCTGATTGGCCAATGATTGATTTCTGAGGTATTAGGGCATATGTTTCATGCTACGGTTGGCTGGATGACATGTCTCTTTGGTTTGATGGCTCTGATTTCTCCTAGACTAATCTAAAGGCTAGAATTAAACCTAGACTTCTATATAATCACCCCAAACCTCAACCCTAGAACTCATTCTATGAAGTCGTCATGTTGTTTGTCTTCAAGCTGGCTTAGCCTCTTCCATCTTCTAAATAAAAATCCAAAACTAGTAATCGATTAAGAAGAACATCAAATCAAATGTCTACATCAAAGGATAACTTTTCAAATTCAGAAATCAGATCCCATATATCAAGATCCGTCCTTTTTCTGTAAGTACAATTATTGTTTAGATGTGAACACTTAATAAGAAAATCACGACTGTAATAACTGGGTCTAGAACTATGCCTAATTCTATTCGTGCCTATCCTCTTATCAGTTATGAATTTGCTTATGCCTATTGGACAGTTGTGACTGACATAGTAAAGCCTATCATGCCTATAGGACCGTTGTGACTGACATAGTAAAACCTATCATACCTATTGGACTGTTATGACTGACATAGTAAAACCTATCATGCCTATTGGACTATTATGACTGGCATAGTAAAAGCTATCTTGCCTATGAGACTACTGGGACTGATGCCATTGAACCTATCATGTTTTATTAAATTTGTGGTTCTTTTATGTATGTAAGTTACATGCTAAGTTATGTTCATACATGCTTACATGTTTAGATCCAAGCTAGTATCCATGTTTAAGATCTATATAAGTTCATGCTTATACAATTAGATCAAATGCTAGTTCGCATGTTAATTGGATCTAATTTAAATGTAAGATCACGTTCGTGTGCTTAATTAAGTTTATGTCGTTCTATCCCAAATTTATACTACGCATGTTGATCTATACTGTTTATGCCTGTTGGAATGTTACATGTCCCTTTCTTTTCCCTTTTGTTTATAAGTTAGGCTAATTTGCGAGCCTAACGTTCTATGTGAATTATGCGAACGAATAATGGGGGAGACATTTGGGGAAAAATATTAAACTGCATGTTATTGGCATATATTGGCTCATAATCATGTAAATGGTTAGTAGCTTGAAATGGTAGAATTTGTATACCAAGAATTAGGGACATAATTTTGAGGGTAAATGGGACATTACTTGAATTGACAACACTTGTGGATAATTTACATATGAACGTATGTAAATTAATTTAAGGATTGGGTGTAGCCTATTTTGATTAATAACTTGTAATTGAATTTGGTGGGTATAACTTGAGAAGTGAAACATGACTAGTTTTATGAAATTGGGATAATTAGTATGTAAAATCTAGACTTGCACATGTACGGTAAATGTGTAATTTGGCTAAAAGATGAACATGCCTAACCTGAGGTTAGATTGAGTTGCGGTGTAAAACTACCCGGAACCGCTCGGCACATTCAGTGACCGCAATAAAACCAACCTAATGTGAGAGGTTAGCGCATTTAGCCCAAAACCCGAGGCTAGAATGAGTTTACGGTAGAAGTATGCCCGGAACCGCCCGACACATCCAGCAAGTGCAAACAACAGTTCTAATGTGAGAGGTTGAGGCATTAATAAATTAATTAATGCCAATAAATGGACATGCTAAGAATGGTAAGGTTAAGTAACATATGAATAGGCGGCACTTAACCAACACAACATGTTAATTAGACAAGAAGGTGGGGTTAAGTAAATTTAGAACACTTAACCGTTATAACATGTTAATTAGACAAGAAGGTGGGGTTAAGAAAATTTAGAACACTTAACCGTTATAACATGTTAATTAGACAAGAAGGTGGGGTTAAGTCAATTTAGAACACTTAACCATTATAACATGTTAATTAGACAAAAAGGTGGGGTTAAGTAAATTTAGAACACTTAACTGTTATAACATGTTAATTAGACAAGAAGGTGGGGTTAAGTAAATTTAGAACACTTAACCGTTATAACATGAGGAACAAGTGGGGTTAAGTGAAGGGGAAACACTTAACCAATATAACATGATGAATGAACATGGTTAAGTTAATAGGAAACACTTAACCAATACAACATGATGTGTGGGGAGGTTAAGTTAACATGAATGGACAACACTTAACCAATATTACATGAACAAAGTGGATAGGGTTAAGGCAAGCTTAACCAATAATACAGATTGACTTGATAAGTAGGAGGGTTAAGTAAACTTTGTGAGGTGGGTAATATTAGTATATATAGGCCCACAAACTTAACCGTTAAATAAACATGTTTGAATCAGTGGAAGGGTTAAGTACATCTCGTGTAGGTGGGTAATATTTGTATATATAGGCCCACAATCTTAACCAGTAGGAAACCCTAGTAACGGGGACCCATTTCAGCAGCAACTCACACAGATGTATCATGGTAACTTGAACTAGGCAGGGTGGGGCACGATTACTGGGCTAATTATAAGCAGTCAAAATAGCGACAGGGGGTGCAGCAGTGTAGTTCCGATGGAGTATGGGCGTGCATGTGCTCCGGGGTGGAAAAGCAGGCACTGGGCATCAGTAGTATACACTGTGCATCTTGTATTGTGTCGGGTTGCTATCATAGGGATTTATACACCTTATGGTGGGACCAGCACCGGGTATCTACACGCAAGAGAGGGCCAATTGACGCAGACACAAGGAAAATTAATACAAGTAGGGAGCTGATCGATAGGGTAGTAAGGGTACATCTAACATCTTCATGGCAATTAGGCTGATTGAGGTAAGATCCTCATACTAGATGTACACCTGAAGGCTACCACAATCGCGGAGTTGGGATCACCTTATTATATAACACAGGATACTAGTTGGGACTCTAGTAGGGGATGCAGATCCTTTTTCACAGGATACTAGTTGGGACACTAGTAGAGGATACAGATCATTCTATAAAAGACACTAGTTAGGATACTGGTTTGATGGTGGAGAGAAAATAGGAAATCATAGAAAGAACTGAAGCGCATTCTGCTTATCTTGCCTTATCATATCTTATGCTAATCTTATGTTATCTTGTTATCACGATATTGTCTTAGATTCAGTTTATCCATGTCATGTTACTATTACCTGTTTACATACTGAAAATCACTGGACTTACCAAACTTATGTCTGACCTAGTTTTTTTTGCCTCTCTTCTTCCATCCCCCCATAAGGTAGACAGGGAGAGAATAGCTCAGCTTAGTTTGGATCGTTTCACTTTCCAAGCTTGAAGATTCTTGTATGTATTTCTTTGGATTCTCTTTTCCACTGCTATGGCTGGCTCATGCTTTATTTGGGGAATATCATTGTCATTTTATGCTTCTTTATTTTGTTAAATAAGACAGATGCTTTATTGTAATGGGTAAGGGTGTTTTGGTGTTGGAAAACAATCTTTGTACAAGCTATTTTACCAAGCTGCTATTTTATCGATAAAGTAAAGTTTTATTTATTATTTATTTTCCGTGGTTTAAATTTTGTCTGTTTTGTAATTTATCTGTTCTATACACTTATGATGCTCCACTGAAGTTAATGCATTCCCTTTGTGAGTGACTTTAACGGAGGTGGGGTGTTACATATTCCTACCCTAAGAACCTAGGGGAAAATGGAAGAGAGAGAAGAGGAATAAAAAGGGTCAGACATAAAGTCCGGCGAGTTATGTTTCTTTTAAATATAAATAAAAAAAAGCATCATGGCAGGTATATAAAAATTAGAAGAACAAGATAACAATAACAACGACAAGTTTGAACTGAGCAAGACAAGTTTGAACAGAATATATTGCGCTTCTTAAATACGTTTCTCTGCACCGTACCAATACTAGTATATCAGAAACAGAATGATCCCTACATGTTCCATTACATTTTCTTGATTGTTAGGTTACTAGGGTTATCAACACTCAACGCTTATACACACGTCGTACCCATTTACTTTCCAATGGATTAACCTAATACGATATATGTAGCTACCACTCAATGTTGAGATGCACCCCATGGTACCCCACTCGCATGGTATCCACCATAATGATATAGAAATAAACACAGTCCATCATCCTACGCCGTAGTGACGTATGGATCTCTATATAACAATGTTACGTTCCGCATATATCTATCATTACTATTCAGGTAATTGTACGGACTGCTACGTTCAATCGAATCAGATTTCATACCAGATTAATGCACTCAAGTCTACGATACACCACCCAGAGAAGATATGCACGTATCTAGACTTTTCGACATACGTATCATCAATTATAGCTCGATACCTCAACCACATATCCTCTAATGTGCACTGAGTTCCGTGGCAGGGTGATACAAGAAACACGGAACTCGGCCGGGAGCTTTTCCACATTTGTACAGGCCCGCCTTTAAGAGCCTCAAAATATAGATATTCCTAGGGTCTGTTTTCTATGGTGGCTATGGCCCCACCTTAGCCCCTCCATGAACTAGTAAAGACTACAAGATCTAGGCGACTGCCCCTACGCAAACAATCTAAACATCCATGTGGCGTCTCCCCTCAACCCCTTACCTCGATAGTGAAAGGAGAATGGTATCTTAGGTTTAGCTCTAGTCTTTTTGCATCCCACTGGCTGCCAATGACGGGTACCTGACGATCTACTATCCTTATTGGTCCTGACCCCGCCTCTCGTGGAGGCAATCACCGAATCACCCCAGTGTCACTGCGTCACAGCATTCTGACTGCAAAGCTACTTTTGCAGTCAAGGCCCACCCACCTAGTAGTTACGCGCAGACCCTACCCCTGTGAGCACAGCTTAAATATCTGCCACCACACAGAGGACTACTAGGAGCACCTTACGTATCTTAGGAAGCCGCATGCTTCACCTTCCAGTCCTTCGGAGCCGACAAAATA
This sequence comes from Allium sativum, assembly GCA_030737875.1. NCBI lineage: Eukaryota > Viridiplantae > Streptophyta > Magnoliopsida > Asparagales > Amaryllidaceae > Allium > Allium sativum. The sequence goes on from CM060913.1 coordinate 663,399,376, forward strand.
ATCAAATAAAGGTGCGCAACTCTCGTGCCTTACAACACCGCGATGATCTACCCCATTGGGTTATTCACCCTCAAAAGTGCAGACTGGTCCAAGCGCCTTAGTTTAATATGTTGTTAGACCCTATGTCTAAACATTCTTTTATGCGCTTGCCTTACCTCATCAGGTTTCGATTTAACTTGGTTATTCTCATTCATATTGATTTCTTATTCATGTTACCAGGTTCCTCTTGCTTATTAATTTTGTTTATATAACTTATGTGAATACCCGTAACTTCCCCGTAAAGGAAAGTGTCGGATAGTTCGAGAACAAGCCACAACAGAACGCATATAAAAGAACATTTCATTGTATATTACAACAATGCATCAGATTACAAGAATATACAGAGTATAAATGAATAAATATTACACAGAAATATCAGAGATTTAAATTACATTTAAATACATCGCAGCGGAAAATAATACAATATTCAACTAGAAGGAGATATACGGATACAACGCTTTCCGGATATCGTTCCAGCTGTAAACCAGGATCCTGTGAATGTAAATCTGCAAAACCCAAAACTACTAGCTGCCCGTGTCAAAATAGGGGCACCCAGAGTTTAGGTTAAAACAATAAACTCCAGGTCAGTCATGGGACTGGTGTGAGAACTAAAGCAGTTATTAATCTTTATTTTATAGTTAGGTAAATCAAGGGACCACGCCGCTAACACGGAACGGGTTTCCTCCCAAGAATACCAGTGCATAAAACAAACAGCGCAATGCTAAATAAAGAAAAATGAAGCTATTATAAGACCCAGGTCCTATCACACAATGCAACGCAAGCCGGGGGATAGGGTTTTTACCTTATAATAGCCAAGAATGCTTGATACGTTTAAAACAAATCATTTGATACTATTATAAGTGCATAGTGTATAAAACAACTTCAAATCATAAATATCAATCATAGGCGGCATGAATGCCCCATACCACTATGTCGCCATATATAGGTTATACAATCAAAATCGCAAAGTCACGTATTTGAAAATTGGATTTCCATCTATGAACCGAGGCCAGGGATCGTCCTCACCGTCTTCGAGACAATCTAGCCCATGTCTCCGGAACAGCCGCAACTGCCCCTTGGAGCGACAGGGCCGGTCCACCGATGTGGATTATAGTGCCTGAACAATACGTTTCTCCGCCCTTTGGGGCGTAAATGAGCCAACGAATGGCTCCATCGGACCCGGATCGTCCGATCTAACCGAGGCGCCTCGCAACAGCAACAACCACATAGGTGTAAAGTATATAAATGTCAGGGCTGGTAGGTCACTGACACCACCCTAGCTAGAAAGAAACGCATGCCCTCCCTGAGGTCCTCTCCCGTTTTTGGTTCACAACCGGGGTGCGAAACTCGCGAAGTAAACGTTACACAAAGCTACGCCACAAAGGCTGTGCTTTGATCATCACCACAAGACTTTGCTTTTCAACAGAAGCCTCGATCAATTGCCACTTAGGCATGCCACACAGGCAATTCACTCCATGCATTTGATATCCATCAATATTTAACCCCTGAGCTCATACGTCTCAGAGAAGGGCGTTAAGCAAGAGAATAAATTCTCCACCGCCAAACAGATATATATTTAATAGAGATCAATCGCACGGACTAAAATCCAATGTCAGACACACAGTCCATTTACAAGTCCGTTCTGGGTCTGAACGAAACCGGAGGCACCTAGTACCCCGCATATCCATCGATCTCCAAGTACGTCTGGACGATCACCAACTGTTTCCATCTTCTTGGGTATACAGCCCAATCAAGATCATCAGTAATTATCCAAACGACGTGAAGACTTCCGGTCTTCGACCATCGTCTTCATCTTCGACTTATCATCGTATCAGTTATTCAGAATGGGATAAACCCGGTCTTTCCGAATAACTCGCGTATATTTTAAATAAGTGTTACACCAGCACAACATACGCCTCATTCCAATTCATTAGTCACTAACCGTAAATTAATCAAGAGAATAATTCCCCAAATATTAACCCCGAAGGCCGAAACCAACATCAGATCAATATCCAGAAAACCATTCTGCTTAGCTAACCGACAGTTAGTTTCTAAATTTCACATTCATAGGGAAAGGTTCCCATTAATTTTATCCAAGATAAATTTCTTGAATTTATTCTTTAATCTATTTTTGAATATCAATTCAAACTAGTCGGGATTAGCGAACCTTACCGAAGTAATCATTTGTTTTAATTTCCCAATCCCAACCTATTCATCCCATGAAGCAAAACTGGTTATACTTCATATCTAACACCACAGTGTTATCGGTAAATTCAATTACCATTTCACGTTCAAATCTAATTAAAGATTTAACTATCGCCTGGAGCAAAACTGGTGTTACTCCATTTTCGATCTTTTCAATCTAATTAAAGATTCATTAAAACTCCACTTAGTTTTAATCTTTAACTGGGTTAAAGAATCAGTGTCATTTAAAACACGGTTCACGATAAACCCAAAGTCACATTCGTTAATTATCGGGTTAAAGAACAAGTGTTATTTAAAACACTGTTCACGATAAACCCAAAAATCAATATCAATTTCAATTAAATATTATTTAATTGGTACACTTCATTAAATCTAAATAAAAAGATTTAATCTTTTCTCAACTGGGTTCAAGAACAGTGTTAGTGAAGACACCATTCACGACAAACCCAAATCACATTTGATATTCAATACCAGGCTCTTAATAGAAAATATATCGGCTTATATTCAATATCAAATTCTACGACTAACAAATGTCGTATTGGAAATAACGATATAAATATATATCTTTCAAATTTCCATAACAACATCTGTATAATCACGAATTCCAACATCGAAATATTCCGAAGACAATTTCGATTCAAATCCACTCCAATGCAATCATTGGAAATTATGGTTATTTTTAAAACCCTTTTCGAATTCAATTTATTTACTTAAAAATAAATAGAATTATAATTCTAGTTCAAAACTAGTTCATTTCGATAAAAATCTATTTTTATCTTTTCAAATATGGAGTTTTTCATCCCAATTTTCCCCAAATCATTTCTTATGATTTTACTCAAATTATTACTATTTTTAATAATTTTATCAAGGCCCGTACAATCGATTTCCATCAACGGCTATCGAACTGCACTTACAGCGACCTTTTTCAAATTTGATTTGGACATAATTCCAAATCCAACCGTTAGATTTCTAATTTCTAGTATTCATTAGAAAGCTCTTTTCGATACGAACCCAACGGTTCCGGTTTTAGGAGAATCCGACGGTCGGATCTCCCGTAATGTCCGTTTGAAATAAATGGTCGAAATTCACGAACTGCCGCGGCGCGGCGCGTTCTATTCAGGCCAATATATTATATATATTTCGTCGATTTCTATTTAAAACGAATTATATAAATAGTTTTAAATTCGTTTCAAAAGCAATTTCAACTTCCTTTTCAATTCAAATCAAAATTGAATTCTTCTTTATAAATTCGTTTTAAAATTCATTTCTATTCAATTCAAATTTCAATTCAATTTGAATTCATTTCAATTCGCTTTCAATTCAATTTGAATTCGTTTTCAATTCAATTCATTTCGAAATCGTTTTATATTCAATTCAATTCATTTCGAAATCGTTTTCAATTCAATTCACTTCGAAATCGTTTTATATTCAATTCAATTCATTTCGAAATCGTTTTCAATTCAATTCATTTCGAAATCGTTTTCAATTCAATTTATTTCGAAATCGTTTTCAATTCAATTTATTTTGAAATCGTTTTCAATTCAATTCATTTCAAAATGAATAAAATCGATATAAATATCGTTTACGTCAAAATGGCGTCAATCTAATCAACACGGCTTCATAAATTTCTATTTTCAAATATTCTATTTCAAATATTTCTTTTTCAAAATAGTTGTTATTATCAAAATATTTCGTTCAACACATGACCAATCTCAAGGGATGAGTACTGTCAACACATGAACCTTTATTTTATATTATTAAAGATGTAAATTTTATTACTAAAATATTTCATTCAACACATGACCAATCTCAATGGATGAGTACTGTCAACACATGAACCTTTATTTTATATTATTCTTTATTTTTCAAATTGGAATGAGGCCCAATCAATTACCATATAATGTTAATTATATGGATTTTCATACATCACACGTATATAATAGCATTGAAAAATAATCAACCATCAACCAAAGTGCACTACACTGTATAAGCATCAAATATAGATATCTAACGCTTATAACAGCCTGTCAATCAATCGATCGACATATTTAATCAATCAGGATGAGTGAACTTCAAATTTCATCCCAACACCCGTGTGGGGTTTCAAACAATCAAACACAGATTTTATTTGTGCAGTTGGGCGATGTGTAAAATTTATCGTCCCAATCAATGTCATTCAAATAGGTGTACATAAACAAACCGTCCGGTTTGTAAATGAATATTTTATTTTATTCACTTCACGTTAAAAATTATATTTTTTAACGATAAAACATTTTATTTTAACATATGAATTTCTATTCAGTTCATTCTTTAAATAAAATGATATTTTCTATTTTTCTAACATATTTTAGAAAATTTCGGCGGCATAACGGCACGATACTAGAAACGGGACGAGGCCTAGCCTTATCCCCGGTCTAGTGAAGGCCCACGCCATTCACACATCAATCAAATCCATTCATTTCACCAAACAATTCAATTCAAAACAAAGCATCTAACTAATTTATGCAACAAAACAAACAAGTCCATGGTCTGTGGACGATTGTGTCGGGTGCTACTAAGCACCGTCTGCATCCTAGTATATATATATAACTAGAAAATGAAACTGAAAGGTGAGAAATTCTCACCGATTGCTATCCAATCATCTTGACTCTTCATTTATAGAAGTCTTCGCCAATCTCGCCTTTTGTCGCTTTCGTTGCCCGTATTCACTACATATGTAAAAATCGAATTTTTACTTCGCTATTCAATATATAAAAATCACATTTTTACTTCGATGTTCAATATATAAAAATCACATTTTTACTTCGATGTTCAATATATAAAAATCACATTTTTACTTCGCTATTCAATATATAAAAATCGAATTTTTACTTCGCTACTCAATATATAAAAATCGAATTTTTACTTCGCTACTCAATATATAAAAATCGAATTTTTACTTCGCTACTACCATAAAGAACACATCTTTAACATTTCCACTATATAAAAATTTAATCTTTAAACATGATTATACATAATAAAAATCAAACCTTTATTCTTGCTTTTACATAATAAAAATCAAATGCTTTCATGTTTATATAATCTACGCTTTCTCCTATGTTAAACATCATGTCTTTATTATGTTGATGTATATAAAAAGATTGAATTTTTATTTAATGTTAAACTCATTATAAATCGGATTTTAAACATGGTTTCATAATAATAAAAATCGGAAATTTAAACCCATTATTATATATTAAAACTGAAAAAGGGAATCCAATAATAAACAAATAAAATAAAAAGCTTACTCAATGCTGATGTTCCTGAATCGCGCTTCAGGTATCGACAGTAGGGAGTTCGCCCCTTTCCATCCCTCCTCGCAGCCTCCTCAGTTGATCGGAGGTCGGCTCGCTGCCACCGTGGGTGGCCCAGACCCCGCCGCGCCCAACGATGCTTATCCGGTCCTCCTTGGTGGTCGCGCGAGTTCGGGATTCTCACGAGAAGGCTGAACGATGGTGGATGAGATGGTCTGAAAGGGTGGCTCGCGATTTGAGGGGGATGAGGCGGCAGTCGATCTCGATGGGGGGGAAGCGCGACTAGGCGCGGGGTGGTCTGATGGGATCGGGCGACGGGTTTACAGGTTTTATTTTATTTTATTTTATTTTATTTTTTTCGATCTTTCTGAATTGAGAATGAGGGGCCAACGGGTTTTTAAGGGGAAGGTTTTTTTTTTATTTTAATTATTTAATTATTTAATTTTCCACCAAAAAGCAACTTTTGTTTTCGACCTCAAAACGGGGCCCACCGCCTGTCGTCCCTAGCTAATTACCCCCATTCCGAACACAATGGGATATGTATCGTAAGCTGATTCGATCGTTTCAATCAGTTTTTGTTGAATTTACATTTAAATCTCTATATTGAATTTTAAACGTACATTTCAAATTACCGGGGTCACATACTAACTCGTAAAATTCCCGAAAAATATTTTCTAGCTTCCTATTGATGATACGGTCCTAACGAAACTAATTTCGTCGAATTCTGAGACCGTTTGAAAAATGGCCATTTTCCAGTCGATTAAAATCAACTGAAACTGGTCAAACGCGTTTTACTTTGCCACGCTCACATATTGATTCGAAAAATTATGAAAATTGGAATCTAGCAATAATTTGACATCACGGATCCAACAAAAGTGGTTTCGTCGAAATCCGAGGTCGTTTGCAAAATTCTCATTTTTAAGGGCCTGAATTCCATAGCGACTATTCAGAATTTTCAACTGGACATATCTTTTGATTCCCGCTATGAAATCTTGATTATTCGGATTCGTTGGAAAGATATTATCAATTAGATCCTATGATTTTTGGTTTCACTAAAATCCGGATTGTTTTGCACCCGGTACATTCAATTGAAGTTTGAAATCGAATTATCGAACTACCGCGTCATTTTCAATTCCCTTCTATAAATATATATAATTATTTATATTCTATCGACGACGTATATAATATATACGTTCTAAATATATTCAAAATAAATTTCTCGTCATTATTATTTAAAATAATCTATTTTAAATCTTCAAAATTCACTAAAATAGCTAATCTAAAAAATTTAAACTGGCCCAGATTTTCGGGTTGTTGCAATCTCCCCCACTTAAAACCTTTCGTCCCCGAAAAGGAACAAAGTCGAAAGTGGTTTGATTAATCAACTCTACGTTCGGTCTGACTTCCATTCTCCAACTCTTTTGTTTCTGAGAATTTTCAAATTCTTCAAAAATTTGGCTAACACCCTAAATTTTCGAAAAATTTCGCCATAACCTCCCCTGCAATGGGAGCATCGGGGAATTTCAAATAGCTTCCCCGGTCCTTCTAATCTCAAAAAGAAAAAGAAAAAGCCAAGCGGCTAGCCAATAGGCTCATAAAATCATCATCACCCAAACAAAACAGTAAATTATATAGCAAACATGTACCTATTTGTCGGGAAAACAAATTTTATTCTTCGGCTCTAGCCTCCTTGCTATGACCTGTTCAATGTAAGTATATGTATATGCAAGCAAATGCGACCAATTTCAATATAATTCAATATTTGATTCAATTAGGCATAATGGTTCAAAACTAGCAAACAAATAAACAAACAACACAAACATCAATCAATTAGTGGATTAGAGTTTTCAAATTCATAATTTTGATATATATACAAAAATCATGTTTTTGATGCCAATCACAACGATAAGCCCTATCTAATTTTGGTTCTCACACTAGTCTAATGGAAATATATAGATATCACACCTTCGACACTCGAATATAAATGCTGATGATGATGCACCATCACCAGGATCATCCCCGGGTGACTAGAGTGTGATTCTATAACTACCTGGTATATTAAAACTTCGAATACCCGTTTGCAAGGCGCATATGCAAAATCTATATATACTGGATTTTCCACATCAATATAGAATAAATAATCAAATATGAATAGCTGATTTAAATTTCAAAACAAAACTTGTTTTTACTTTAAAAATATACTCTTCACGCTCGTTCTAGGATACTACTGATCCCATTTCTAACGAGTCATTCCCATTGAATATTACTAATCCAATATCTGATGAATTCTTTCGTATGGTTCTAACGTGCCTTGTTCTCTGAGCTTTGTAAACCAAAGCTCTGATACCAACTATGAAAACCCGTAACTTCCCCGTAAAGGAAAGTGTCGGATAGTTCGAGAACAAGCCACAACAAAACGCATATAAAAGAACATTTCATTGTATATTACAACAATGCATCAGATTACAAGAATATACAGAATATAAATGAATAAATATTACACAGAAATATCAAAGATTTAAATTACATTTAAATACATCGCAGCGGAAAATAATACAATACACAACTAGAAGGAGATATACGGATACAAAGCTTTCCGGATATCGTTCCAGCTGTAAACCAGGATCCTGTGAATGTAAATCTGCAAAACCCAAAACTACTAGCTGCCCGTGTCAAAATAGGGGCACCCAGAGTTTAGGTTAAAACAATAAACTCCAGGTCAGTCATGGGACTGGTGTGAGAACTAAAGCAGTTATTAATCTTTATTTTATAGTTAGGTAAATCAAGGGACCACGCCGCTAACGCGGAACGGGTTTCCTCCCAAGAATACCAGTGCATAAAACAAACAGCGCAATGCTAAATAAAGAAAAATGAAGCTATTATAAGACCCAGGTCCTATCACACAATGCAACGCAAGCCGGGGGATAGGGTTTTTACCTTATAATAGCCAAGAATGCTTGATACGTTTAAAACAAATCATTTGATACTATTATAAGTGCATAGTGTATAAAACAACTTCAAATCATAAATATCAATCATAGGCGGCATGAATGCCCCATACCACTATGTCGCCATATATAGGTTATACAATCAAAATCGCAAAGTCACGTATTTGAAAATTGGATTTCCATCTATGAACCGAGGCCAGGGATCGTCCTCACCGTCTTCGAGACAATCTAGCCCATGTCTCCGGAATAGCCGCAACTGCCCCTTGGAGCGACAGGGCCGGTCCACCGATGTGGATTATAGTGCCTGAACAATACGTTTCTCCGCCCTTTGGGGCGTAAATGAGCCAACGAATGGCTCCATCGGACCCGGATCGTCCGATCTAACCGAGGCGCCTCGCAACAGCAACAACCACATAGGTGAAAAGTATATAAATGTCAGGGCTGGTAGGTCACTGACACCACCCTAGCTAGAAAGAAACGCATGCCCTCCCTGAGGTCCTCTCCCGTTTTTGGTTCACAACCGGGGTGCGAAACTCGCGAAGTAAACGTTACACAAAGCTACGCCACAAAGGCTGTGCTTTGATCATCACCACAAGACTTTGCTTTTCAACAGAAGCCTCGATCAATTGCCACGTAGGCATGCCACACAGGCAATTCACTCCATGCGTTTGATATCCATTAATATATAACCCCTGAGCTCGTACGTCTCAGAGAAGGGCGTTAAGAAAGAGAATAAATTCTCCGCCGCCAAACAGATATATATTTAATAGAGATCAATCGCACGGACTAAAATCCAATGTCAGACACACAGTCCATTTACAAGTCCGTTCTGGGTCTGAACGAAACCGAAGGCACCTAGTACCCCGCATATCCATCGATCTCCAAGTACGTCTGGACGATCACCAACTGTTTCCATCTTCTTGGGTGTACAGCCCAATCAAGATCATCCGTAATTATCCAAACGACGTGAAGACTTCCGGTCTTCGACCATCGTCTTCATCTTCGACTTATCGTCGTATCAGTTATTCAGAATGGGATAAACCCGGTCTTTCCGAATAACTCGCGTATATTTTAAATAAGTGTTACACCAGCACAACATACGCCTCATTCCAATTCATTAGTCACTAACCGTAAATTAATCAAGAGAATAATTCCCCAAATATTAACCCCGAAGGCCGAAACCAACATCAGATCAATATCCAGAAAACCATTCTGCTTAGCTAACCGACAGTTAGTTTCTAAATTTCACATTCATAGGGAAAGGTTCCCATTAATTTTATCCAAGATAAATTTCTTGAATTTATTCTTTAATCTATTTCTGAATATCAATTCAAACTAGTCGGGATTAGCGAACCTTACCGAAGTAATCATTTGTTTTAATTTCCCAATTCCAACCTATTCATCCCATGAAGCAAAACTGGTTATACTTCATATCTAACACCACAGTGTTATCGGTAAATTCAATTACCATTTCACGTTCAAATCTAATTAAAGATTTAACTATCGCCTGGAGCAAAACTGGTGTTACTCCATTTTCGATCTTTTCAATCTAATTAAAGATTCATTAAAACTCCACTTAGTTTTAATCTTTAACTGGGTTAAAGAATCAGTGTCATTTAAAACACGGTTCACGATAAACCCAAAGTCACATTCGTTAATTATCGGGTTAAAGAACAAGTGTTATTTAAAACACTGTTCACGATAAACCCAAAAATCAATATCAATTTCAATTAAATATTATTTAGTTGGTACACTTCATTAAATCTAAATAAAAAGATTTAATCTTTTCTCAACTGGGTTCAAGAACAGTGTTAGTGAAGACACCATTCACGACAAACCCAAATCACATTTGATATTCAATACCAGGCTCTTAATAGAAAATATATCGGCTTATATTCAATATCAAATTCTACGACTAACAAATGTCGTATTGGAAATAACGATATAAATATATATCTTTCAAATTTCCATAACAACATTTGTATAATCACGAATTCCAACATCGAAATATTCCGAAGACAATTTCGATTCAAATCCACTCCAATGCAATCATTGGAAATTATGGTTATTTTTAAAACCCTTTTCGAATTCAATTTATTTACTTAAAAATAAATAGAATTATAATTCTAGTTCAAAACTAGTTCATTTCGATAAAAATCTATTTTTATCTTTTCAAATATGGAGTTTTTCATCCCAATTTTCCCCAAATCATTTCTTATGATTTTACACAAATTATTACTATTTTTAATAATTTTATCAAGGCCCGTACAGTCGATTTCCATCAACGGCTATCGAACTGCACTTACAGCGACCTTTTTCAAATTTGATTTGGACATAATTCCAAATCCAACCGTTAGATTTCTAATTTCTAGTATTCATTAGAAAGCTCTTTTCGATACGAACCCAACGGTTCCGGTTTTAGGAAAATCCGACGGTCGGATCTCCCGTAATGTCCGTTTGAAATAAATGGTCGAAATTCACGAACTGCCGCGGCGCGGCGCGTTCTATTCAGGCCATTATATTATATATATAATATATATAATATATATTTCGTCGATTTCTATTTAAAACGAATTATATAAATAGTTTTAAATTCGTTTCAAAAGCAATTTCAACTTCCTTTTCAATTCAAATCAAAATTGAATTCTTCTTTATAAATTCGTTTTAAAATTCATTTCTATTCAATTCAAATTTCAATTCAATTTGAATTCATTTCAATTCGCTTTCAATTCAATTTGAATTCGTTTTCAATTCAATTCATTTCGAAATCGTTTTATATTCAATTCAATTCATTTCGAAATCGTTTTCAATTCAATTCATTTCGAAATCGTTTTATATTCAATTCAATTCATTTCGAAATCGTTTTCAATTCAATTCATTTCGAAATCGTTTTATATTCAATTCATTTTGAAATCGTTTTCAATTCAATTCATTTCAAAATCGTTTTCAATTCAATTTATTTTGAAATCGTTTTCAATTCAATTCATTTCGAAATCGTTTTCAATTCAATTCATTTCGAAATCATTGTCAATTCAATTCATTTCGAAATCGTTTTCAATTCAATTTATTTCGAAATCGTTTTCAATTCAATTTATTTTGAAATCGTTTTCAATTCAATTCATTTCAAAATGAATAAAATCAATATAAATATCGTTTACGTCAAAATGGAGTCAATCTAATCAACACGGCTTCATAAATTTCTATTTTCAAATATTCTATTTCAAATATTTCTTTTTCAAAATAGTTGTTATTATCAAAATATTTCGTTCAACACATGACCAATCTCAAGGGATGAGTACTGTCAACACATGAACCTTTATTTTATATTATTAAAGATGTAAATTTTATTACTAAAATATTTCGTTCAACACATGACCAATCTCAATGGATGAGTACTGTCAACACATGAACCTTTATTTTATATTATTCTTTATTTTTCAAATTGGAATGAGGCCCAATCAATTACCATATAATGTTAATTATATGGATTTTCATACATCACACGTATATAATAGCATTGAAAAATAATCAACCATCAACCAAAGTGCACTACACTGTATAAGCATCAAATATAGATATCTAACGCTTATAACAGCCTGTCAATCAATCGATCGACATATTTAATCAATCAGGATGAGTGAACTTCAAATTTCATCCCAACACCCGTGTGGGGTTTCAAACAATCAAACACAGATTTTATTTGTGCAGTTGGGCGATGTGTAAAATTTATCGTCCCAATCAATGTCATTCAAATAGGTGTACATAAACAAACCGTCCGGTTTGTAAATGAATATTTTATTTTATTCACTTCACGTTAAAAATTATATTTTTTAACGATAAAACATTTTATTTTAACATATGAATTTCTATTCAGTTCATTATTTAAATAAAATGATATTTTCTATTTTTCTAACATATTTTAGAAAATTTCGGCGGCATAACGGCACGATACTAGAAACGGGACGAGGCCTAGCCTTATCCCCGGTCTAGTGAAGGCCCACGCCATTCACACATCAATCAAATCCATTCATTTCACCAAACAATTCAATTCAAACCAAAGCATCTAACTAATTTATGCAACAAAACAAACAAGTCCATGGTCTGTGGACGATTGTGTCGGGTGCTACTAAGCACCGTTTGCATCCTAGTATATATATGTAACTAGAAAATGAAACTGAAAGGTGAGAAATTCTCACCGATTGCTATCCAATCATCTTGACTCTTCATTTATAGAAGTCTTCGCCAATCTCGCCTTTTGTCGCTTTCGTTGCCCGTATTCACTACATATGTAAAAATCGAATTTTTACTTCGCTATTCAATATATAAAAATCACATTTTTACTTCGATGTTCAATATATAAAAATCACATTTTTACTTCGATGTTCAATATATAAAAATCACATTTTTACTTCGCTATTCAATATATAAAAATCGAATTTTTACTTCGCTACTCAATATATAAAAATCGAATTTTTACTACGCTACTCAATATATAAAAATCGAATTTTTACTTCGCTACTACCATAAAGAACACATCTTTAACATTTCCACTATATAAAAATTTAATCTTTAAACATGATTATACATAATAAAAATCAAACCTTTATTCTTGCTTTTACATAATAAAAATCAAATGCTTTCATGTTTATATAATCTACGCTTTCTCCTATGTTAAACATCATGTCTTTATTATGTTGATGTATATAAAAAGATTGAATTTTTATTTAATGTTAAACTCGTTATAAATCGGATTTTAAACATGGTTTCATAATAATAAAAATCGGAAATTTAAACCCATTATTATATATTAAAACTGAAAAAGGGAATCCAATAATAAACAAATAAAATAAAAAGCTTACTCAACGCTGATGTTCCTGAATCGCGCTTCAGGTATCGACAGTAGGGAGTTCGCCCCTTTCCATCCCTCCTCGCAACCTCCTCAGTTGATCGGAGGTCGGCTCGCTGCCACTGTGGGTGGCCCAGACCCCGCCGCGCCCAACGATGCTTATCCGGTCCTCCTTGGTGGTCGCGCGAGTTCGGGATTCTCACGAGAAGGCTGAACAATGGTGGATGAGATGGTCTGAAAGGGTGGCTCGCGATTTGAGGGGGATGAGGCGGCAGTCGATCTCGATGGGGTGGGGGGGAAGCGCGACTAGGCGCGGGGTGGTCTGATGGGATTGGGCGACGGGTTTACAGGGTTTTTTTTTTTTTTTTTTTTCGATCTTTCTAAATTGAGAATGAGGGGCCAACGGTTTTTTAAGGGGAAGGGTTTTTTTTTTATTTTAATTATTTAATTATTTAATTTTCCACCAAAAAGCAACTTTTATTTTCGACCTCAAAACGGGGCCCACCGCCTGTCGTCCCTAGCTAATTACCCCCATTCCGAACACAATGGGATATGTATCATAAGCTGATTCGATCGTTTCAATCAGTTTTTGTTGAATTTACATTTAAATCTCTATATTGAATTTTAAACGTACATTTCAAATTACCGGGGTCACATACTAACTCGAAAAATTCCCGAAAAATATTTTCTAGCTTCCTATTGATGATCCGGTCCAAACGAAACTAATTTCGTCGAATTCTGAGACCATTTGAAAAATGGCCATTTTCCAGTCGATTAAAATCAACTGAAACTGGTCAAACGCGTTTTCCTTTGCCACGCTCACATATTGATTCGAAAAATTATGAAAATTGGAATCTAGCAATAATTTGACATCACGGATCCAACAAAAGTGGTTTCGTCGAAATCCGAGGTCGTTTGCAAAATTCTCATTTTTAAGGGCCTGAATTCCATAGCGACTATTCAGAATTTTCAACTGGACATATCTTTTGATTCCCGCTATGAAATCTTGATTTTTCGGATTCGTTGGAAAGATATTATCAATTAGATCCTATGATTTTTGGTTTCACTAAAATCCGGATTGTTTTGCACCCGGTACATTCAATTGAAGTTTGAAATCGAATTATCGAACTACAGCGTCATTTTCAATTCCCTTTTATAAATATATATAATTATTTATATTCTATCGACGATGTATATAATATATACGTTCTAAATATATTCAAAATAAATTTCTCGTCATTATTATTTAAAATAATCTATTTTAAATCTTCAAAATTCGCTAAAATAGCTAATCTAAAAAAATTAAACTGGCCCAGATTTTCGGGTTGTTACAACTTAACCCCTTTAAGTTTATTAATAAGCCCACAACATGTTATTCTATAGATTGTGGCCCAGGGTCTATAATCAAAAATCCCTTTATATTTTCATCGTCCGATTCCATAGTTACAATAACCTGTTCTTACTTAATGTGTAATTAAGTACCTCTCATTTTACATGATTCCTTTTTGGCAAATCATTTATCATTTATGATTAAATATAACTTATATCATTTCATAAGTTTCTAATTCTTTCTCATTTAATCATAATTCCATCTTATCATTGTTTACCTATTAACTTAGTTCTCTTAACTAAGGTTTACTAATAAGTTTCCTTTCCACAAATATAATTTGTGTTTTCCTCATCTGTAGATTTCAGATTCTTGTTCTTGTAAATAACATAGTTTACAATTAAATATAGCTTACCCCTTACATAAGTTATTATATTCCCTTTTACATTTATTATAACTGTAACACCCGAATTTTTAACGATATTAAAGAGAATAAATTAAATAATAATTAATTTAGTATTTAGAATTATAGGAAACAGATGCACGATTGCGTCCGTCTTGAAATTCTGATCAAGATAGACATTTGGTTTGTGTAAAACAGACATCGTATGAAGAAGTTATGAGGGTTTTAAGTTTGTATACGCTTAGAAAAATTATATATATACACATGAGTCAGAGATGAGTCAGAATTTTATCCTGAACGATTCAAATTTAAAAACTCATCAGAGCGGCAAAATTCTCGCTTTAGGGGGTCGACCCCCCTTAAGGGGTGTCGACCTATGGGTCGACCCACCCATAGGGGTGTCGACACCCCTAGGGATGACGTGGCACTCGGTTTCAGGGGGTCTGGCATCTATATATATATATATCTGTCTTATTCTCCTATTTTCTTTATTGGAAATCATGGAGGCCATATGCTGTCGGGGTGCGAACTGAGATGGAACCGTTTTCTACGATAACATACTTTCCAAATCAAATTAAGAAATTCAAGATCCATTCTTTCTCAATTCTCTTAACCTAACGCTGTGAGTTTCTAGTTGCTTTAGGTTTAGATAAATTAAAGTAACTAATGAAAGATTGTGAGTTGGATATGTTGTAAACTATGATTCTATGCTAGTGTTAAATCCTATACTATTTCATGACAGATATATTTCCCTAAATCTAATAAAATTGTGGTTATTCTATTATGTTGCCTATTTAGATCTTGACTTCTAACTATATTGTGGTGAATGTACATCTATTAATTGGATAGATGTAAAATTGGCTAGATCTAGTTCTTTATGTAAATCCCCTTTTACCTGTCATATTGTGATCAATCTAGATATGTTGTAAACTTGACATGTAAGCAACCTTTAGCCCTAAACATGTTACTATGTCACCCTAATTATGCTAAATCTAAATAGTTGGACGCCTAAATGGTTAATTTAGATCTTATTATGCTTGCTTTGACATCGTAGTTGCCACAAGTTCATCAGTTTATGTCCACCTTGTTATGATGTTAATTACATGTCCATTCACGTTGTTATCATGCTAGTTTATGTTTATGCCAAGATATGTTGAGACTATCACCATTGTCATATTCCCTTTACATTATTATGGCTAGGCTACTTTAGAGCCTAGATGCCGCCAAAATACGTGTGAATATGTTAGTTAGGAAACAGGGAAAATGGATTTATAATTGGCAAAATTTATGTAGTATTTACTTGA
The DNA here is from genome assembly GCA_030737875.1 of Allium sativum. NCBI lineage: Eukaryota > Viridiplantae > Streptophyta > Magnoliopsida > Asparagales > Amaryllidaceae > Allium > Allium sativum. The sequence continues at coordinate 663,415,741 of CM060913.1, forward strand.
ATTGGACATATAATTCAAATGGCAAAACACAGAAATAATCACCTATAATGACATATGTAGATTTGGGTAAAAATGGAATGTCTAGTAATTATAATTAGCAACTATAATTGCACTTATGACATGAGGTTAGGTTGCATTAACGGCAGAAGTCTGCCCGGACCCGACCATCATATCCAGCGGCCACTAATGTTGAACCTAGAGGTCTAAGTGCGCAAATACAAATCGGGCTAAGACATGAGGTTAGGGCCAGCTGTGGAATGAGACTGCCTGGACTCGACCAGCATATCAAGCATCCACACGTTGTAGGCTTAATGTGAGAGGTCTAGCCTATTATAACCATAGTTGGACATGGTAATGAATTGGACTGCTTAACCTAATTTAATCCATAAGGATTGTATGATTATGAACTTAAGTTAGGGTTTAGTAAAATCGGATGGGTAGTGGGTGGGTTAAGTAAATTAGAGTAGGTGGGTAATATTTACATATAGCCCATGAACTTAACCCAATAAAGTTATGTAATTAAAGACACCCTTTAGGGTAAGCATAACTAACATAAGGCAATGTAATTAGAGACACCTAAGGGTATACATAGTCAGTGAAAAAACCTAGTGGGGATACAAGACAAAGGGGAGAGATTGTATCATATTGCGTGCAATTTACCCAAACCCTAATTTTTATTTTTTCAGATCTAACTCTTCCTTCTCCGATTCTCGTTCTTTCAACGTTCCTCTACCCCTCCAACAAATTTCTCTTCCTGCTTCGGCTCTCCTCTCCCCCAGCATGGTAGCTCTGTCCCCTTGTTGGCAAACCCACTGTTCTCGCCTGTTCAGTGCTTTATCGAGATCCGTGTTCTACTGGATCTCCTGTGTAGGTAGCGGGTGGGTCTCTACAAGTTTGGGTATGGGCTGATTGTTTTGGAGGAGGATGATTCGTGCCTTTGTCTGGTGCTGAGGCCATTTCAGAAAAGCCTTCCTCATCGAGCCTTCTCGCGCCTCTTCTTCCCTGACTGGTAAGCCGAAATTCAACATTTTTCTTTGGTCAGCGCCCTTGTTCTGTGGGCTGCTGGGTGTTTGTTTTGGCTTCAACAGCTTTGGGTTATCAGCGGTGGGTCTTGTTGCTGTGATGGGTTTTCATTTTTGTGTTCAGTCCAGTGATTTGGAAGTTGGTGGTTTGTTGGTTGTCTATTTGGTAGATATTTTGGAATCGGCAGATTGCTTCTGTTGCTGTGCTCCTTTCAGCTTGTTGTCAGTGGCTAGGAGTGGCTTGTGGTCTCTGTTACTGCTGTGCTTTGTTGGTTTGTGAAGAGGCAAGCTTTGGTGTTGTGCTTTGTTGGGCTCTTGGTGCTCACTGTTTTGATAATTCTCTTGTAGCTGGTTGAGCTGCTGCTTTTGTAAGGTTTAGATTTGCAGTTGGTTTGTGTAACTTTTCGGTTACTTGATCTTGTAACAGGCTCTGTCTGTTTGGTATGGCTCCCTGTGTGGAGGTGATTTCGCTCCCTGCGTGGAGTTGTGTTGGTGTCTAGACTTGTTAGTCTAGCTTCTGTATTGTTAGCTTTTTCAGGCTACAGTGGACGGTCCACTATAAAAACCGATGTATCTTTATCTTATATATAAAAAATAAAAAATAAAAAAATGGTTTGATTTTCTTATTAAAAAAAAAAAAGATTGTATCATATTGTGTGGGACCCATTTCAGTCAGTAACCCGAAGTAGGTATCAAATAAAGAACTCCGTACTAGGCAGAGAAGGGGCATGCTTAATGATTGATTATAAGAGATTCAAACGAGATGGGCGGTGTAGGCGGCGCAAACCGACCAGGCCATGTGTGTGCGTGCGCCGGGCAGAGGGGGATAAGACGATCGTGACACAAGTAGATATGGTTCTGCACATCTTGGGAAATGAAGGGTTGCCACTTTAGGGAGTGATACCTCATATTGTGGGTCCTGCACATGGTATCTACGGTATAGGGAGCCGATCAATTAGGGTAGTGGTTAGGGTACACTCGGACGTATGCCCTAAGTCTACCAACTTACAGTGGAAGCAATCATCTCATTTTAGTTATACTAGTAATAGTGCAGGGTAATCATTAGAGAAGCGTATACACCTTACCCTGTCTAACTTGCCACACCTACCATTTATGTAGTGATCTCTCTTATCCAATTTATATGCCTATCATGTTACTTTTATTTATTTACTGGCTAAAAGTAACTAGACTCGCCAGACTTTATGTCTGACCCTTTTGTTTCTCCTTCTTTCTTCCATTCCCCCCTCCCCTGCCGGATTCTCAGGGAGGAAACACTCAGGCTTAGTCAGGACTCGGATATCATCTTGCTAGGAGCTACTTCTGAAGTATGGCTCAAGTTCTTGTCTCTACTATGGCTTAACTCTTTTAATTGGGGAATTATGCTTTTTATTTACTTATGTAATCTGATGGTGCAAGATAGAAGTTATTTTATTGTAATGGTTTTTTTGACTTATGGTATTGTGCACCACAGTATTATGATTTATGTATGAAATAAAATTTCAAATTTCCGCTGCTATCTTATTTATGTATGTCTTGTAATAATTCTGCGTCTGTTTACCTATAACGCATCATGAAACTTAATGCATTCCCTTAGTAAGTGACATTAATGGACGTAGGGTGTCACACTTGGTATCAGAGCTGAAGCTTACTAGATTAGATAAAAGTTTTTGGAAATTATTTTCAAAGAGGTTTAAAACAAAGCATTTTCAAAAGAAAGGTCTGTTTTGAAAAACATTCCCCAAAAAGCCATATGCAGTATCCTTCGGGTCCTTTATCTAAATCTCTTCCTCTTTCCTTTTTTTAGCATGTCTGGGGAATAAAACATCCCTAATATCCTAGAGGGCGTCACAATACCCAGATAGTTCCGTAGGTATTTGGAGGCCCAGGCGCCTGTCGAAGGCCAAGGAAATGTTCCTCCCCCAACTGCACCATTCATTCCTCCTCCCACTCCAAGAGCAGATTACTTTGCTAAGATCTGCAAGGATTTTCGTGCTATGGGAGGTAAGCCGTTCCATAGGAACGAGACATTCGTAGAAGCTCGGAATTGGCTTAAGGAAACCGAGGATTTATTCGTAATCCTTGAAGTGGAGGACCGAAGAAAGATTCAGTTAGCTGCTTGGCTGTTAAAGGATGAAGCGTCATTTTAGTGGGAAGTCAACCAAGCTGGACGTCCGGTGGAAACTTGGGAAGATTTTAGACAGAAGTTCAAAATGAAATTTCTTTCCCAAGTTGAGAGAAGCATACATATGGAGAGGTTCTTAGCACTCAAACTAGGAAATTTGATGGTGAAGGAGTATGTGAACAAGTTCAACCAGCTGGCAAGGTTCGGGTTAGAGTTGGTGGATACACCGCACAAAAGGGCTTTGCGGTTTGCTAAAGGGCTAAATGAGCCTCTGCATGGTTTAGCCATGTCCCATATTCCAATGGGGGACACTTTTGGAAAGCTTGTTGATATGGCCCTAATGCATGAGGAGGACAAGGAAAAAAAGAAGGAAACAAAAGCTGTGGGGACATCGCAGAATAGGAAGGTGTGGCCCAAGAAGGAGCAGCAACAACAGCAGAAGAAAGGAGGGAAAGATGACAAAGGTGGGGCTAAGAGAAAATATCACAATTATGGAAAGGAGAGTCACTTGATCAAAGACTGTAAGAGAAGGAAGAGCAATTGCTTTAATTGCGGAGAGGTCGGACACTTCTCTAAAGAGTGCCCAAAGAAACAAGGATCGCATGGACAAGGTCAAAGAGCAGGAACATCTGGAGAGCAGGTGCATGCTCTCGCGGTTAGTGCTCCTAAAAGAGGTAGAAAAATTTCCATATAAATTTTAGTTTCTCTTTTAAACCATCCAGTTAGAACGCTTTTTGATTCTGGCGATTCACACTCGTTTATATCTAATTCGGTGGTTGAATCTCTACACTTAATTATTAGTATGGTAGTAAATCCCGTAGTTGTTTCAAACCCCATCGGTGGTTCGGCTCATTTATCGATAACTTGTCGGGGTTTGAAAATATCTGTGTTAGGCGTCGAGTTTAGTGTGACGCGTATGTGCTCAGGTTTAGGGGCTATGGGTTGATTCTAGGAATGAATTGGCTTACCACGTATGGGGCCATTCTGGATTGTGAGAGGAGGGTTGTTAGACTCCTGACTTGTCATGGGAAGGCCCTCGAAGATTTTTGTGACCCCCAAGGGTCTGTTATGCTTAGCTTCCTAGAGTCTCTAGATGCATCCATAGATGATTTGCAATCTGTTCCAGTGGTTCGAGATTATTCCGATGTTTTTGATGAGGTACGGGGTTTACCTCCAAGGCGCGAGATCGACTTTTGCATATATCTGGTGGACAATGCAAAGCCAGTTGCATTACCAGTGCGCCAAATGGCTCCAAGGGAAAGGAGGGAGCTGAGTAAGCAAGTAGGGGAGCTACATGAAAAAAGGTTTATTAGACGAAGTATACCTGTATGGGGTGCTCCCATAGTATTCGCAACTAAGGCGGATGGTTCACTTCGTTTGTGTGTTGACTATAGAGAGTTGAATAAGCTCGCCAAGAAGAATAGGCACCGCTTCCGAGGATTGATGATTTATTTGATCAGCTTGTTGGTGCCTCAGTATTTTCTCAGTTGGACTTGGCTATGGGGTGCCATCAGTTGAGGGTGGCTGAGGACAGCATTGATAAAACTGCTTTCAGAATCCCGGACGGTTTCTTTGAATGGCTAGTTATGCCTTTTGGTTAACAAATGCACCAGGCTATTTTGTTGATTTGATGAGTAGGGTATTTCGGGAGTTCCTAAACAAATTTGGCATAGTCTTTGTTGATGATGTTTTGATCTTCTCTAAGAGTGAAGTAGAGCATGCCTAGTATTTGGGAGAAGTTTTGTAAACTCTCAGTGACCATCAGCTAAAGGCAAAGTTCTCTAAATGCCATTTTTGGAGAAAGGAGGTGAGATTCTTAGGGCATGTAGTCTCCAAAGAAGTGATAGCTGTAAATCCCGCGAAGGTGGTTGCAGTGCAGGATTGGCAGATTCCTAAAAATGCAACCGAGGTGAGCAGCTTTCTCGGGTTGGCAGGTTATTATAGGAAGTTCATTAAGGACTTCGCGAAGATATAAGCCCCTCTCAACAGGCAGACAAAGAAGAATTTGGCATTTTCATAGGACATAGACTATGACGTTTCTTTGTAACGACTTAAGAGGGCTCTGACAACAGCCCCAGTCTTGACCTTGCCAGATGGAAGTAAAGTGTTTACTGTATACACTGATGTGTGCAATACAGGGCTTGGTGCGGTTCTGATGCAAGAAGGGAAAGTAATATGTTATAGGGGTAGACAGTTGAGAGTTCACGATAAGAACTACTCCACCCATGATCTAGAGCTAGCTACCATAGTATTCGCGTTAAAGACATGGCGTCATTATTTACTTGGAGAAAGGTCCAAGTTATACACCGATTATAAATCTCTCAAGTATCTATTCTCACAGAAGGATCTCAACTTAAGGCAACAATGGTGGATGGAGTTCTTAGCTTCGTATGATTTTGAGATTGCTATACCCATGGAAAGGGTAATGTGGTGGCAGATGCACTAAGTAGGTAGAGGGTGGCCCTGAGTCCTTTGTTTGTGGAAAGAGAGAACTTGGAATTCATATCATCTTTTGATTTTAGACCATCCATCGAGGTTTTACCTGATTTGTTTGCATCTTTGGAGATACAACCGATGCTTATGGACCAGATAGGAGCTTCGCAACAAGGTGACCCATAAATTCTGGACATCATGGATAATCTCAAAAGAGGGGAGACTTCTAGTCACCTCAGTAGATATGCCATAGATGAAAAGGTGTGGTTGCGACAAGATTGAAGGCTTTGTGTTCCTCAAATTGGACGCTTGATAAAGGCAGTCCTAGAAGAAGCCCTCCATTCTAAGGTGACCATTCATCTAGGCGGAGATAAGATGTACAGGGACAAGAAGAGGGTTTTCTTTTGGGCTGGGATGAAGAAGGATGTGGCCAAATTTGTTTCCCAATGTTTAGTTTGCCAGCAAGTCAAAGCTGAGCAAAAGAAGCCCGGTGGATTACTTCATCCTATGGCGGTTTCGCAGTGCAAATAGGGAGCGTCTCTATTGATTTCATAGATGGTTTGCCTAGATCGAAGAAAGGAAACACCATTATCTTGGTTGTGGTGGATAGACTCACTAAGAGTGCTCACTTTATTCCGGTCAAGAGCAAGAGAATGGCATCGTGGTTGGCAGTAATTTATGTTCGTGAGATAGTTCGTCTTCATGGAGTACCTTTCAGCATCATGAGCGATCATGACCCCATCTTTACCAGCGAATTTTAGAGGAGCTTGCAAGAAGCATTAGGTACACGGTTGTGTTTGAGCACCGCTTATCATCCTCAGACCGATGGATAGACGGAGAGGGTGAACAGGATTCTTGAGGATCTTTTGATGCTGTGTATCCTAGACTTCAGAGGCACTTAGGAAGAGCATCTTCCTTTTGTATAGTTTGCATATAATAAACAGTTATCAATCAAGCATCAGCATGGCACCCTTCGAAGAATTGTACGGGAGACCCTGTAAATCACCAACTTGTTGGTGGGAATCTACAGAAAGATTATTATTTGGACAATATATGGTTAGGGAAACATCCAAAAATATTGACCTTATTTGACGGCTAATGAAGATAGCTTAAGATAGGCAGAAGTCCTATGCAGACAAGAGAAGAACTGACATCGAATTTGAAGTGGGAGACTCAATTTTTATCAAAGTATCACCTCTAAGGAATGTGGTTCGCTTTGGAGCAATAGGGAAGTTGGCACCTAGGTTTGTGGGACTATTTCCCATAACCAAGAGAATTGACCAAATGGCCTATAGAGTGAAACTCCTAGAAAATATATCCGGTGTTCATGACGTTTTCCATGTCTCTCATCAGCGGAAGTGCCTGCATGACACTGCAGAAGTCATGAAGATGATTATGTTGGAATAAGTAGAGGTGGAACGGAAGGCAACAGTCAGATGAGTCCATACCTATATTCTTGGGTCAGAAGTTAAGAAGCTGCATAATAAGGAGATTAAGTTGCTAAAGGTTCAATAGGGAGATAGCCCAGAGGATGCGACTTGGGAGACCGAAGACATGATTCGTGCTTTGTACCCCTTTCTTTTCAAGGGTATGTTCTTCGCTCCTTTTTCAAAGTTTTATCAGTGCTTGTTTCTGTCAATAGAGTATATCTTGTCCATATTATTTTTTGGCCTTTAGATAGGAATCCTATGGATGTAAATATATGTTTGAAACATGTTATGTTTGATGGATGCAAGTGGATTCAAGTGTTTGTTAGTGGTTTCCTATGGACGCATATACACACACATTAGGCACTAGATCGACTCAATCACTCTCATACTGTATATGGATGTGTGTGCATTTTATTTTATTTTATGGATGGAAATGGATGAGTTAGCATATGGATGTTGCATTTGAACGAATGAATGTACACGCATATAGAACTCACATGATATAATAGGATTATTTGGATACATATTGGATTCATGGCACTAACATACATTGCATTAAGGAGGTCAACTGAATCAGTAGACCGCCTGATTTTTGCATTAGTGTTTGGACATATACATATAACTTTGCATATATTCATATAAGCATTAGAAAACTTTAAGGATAATGGATGCCAGTAGTTGGTGGATGAGTAGATGGATGGTAGGATATGCATTCTTCTCAACTTAGAGATCTCGGGACAAAATCCTTTGAGTAGGGGAGAATGTAACACCCCGAATTTTTAATAACATTAAAGAGAATAAATTAAATAATAATTAATTTAATATTCAGAATTAGAGGAGATGGACTGCACCATTGCGTCTTTTTCAAATTTCTGGTCAAGATAGACATTTGATTTGCGTAAAACGGACATGGTATGAAGAAGTTATGAGGGTTTTAAGTTTGTATACACGCAGAATATATATATATATATATATATATATATATATATATATATGCATGAGTCAAAGATGAGATAGACTTTTATCCCGAATGATTCAAATTTGAAAAAATCGTCAGAGTGGCAAAATTCCCGCTCTAGGGGTCGACCCCCTTAAGGGGTGTTGACCTATGGGTCGACCCACCCACAGGGTTGTCGACACCCCTAGGGTTGACGTGGCACTCGGTTTTAGGGGGTCTGGCAGCTATATATATATGTGTCCTATTCTCTTATATTCTTCATTGGAAATCATGGAGGCCATATGCTGTCGGGGTGCGAACTGAGACGGAACCGTTTTCTACAACAACATACTTTGCAAATCAAATTCAGAAATTCAAGATCCGTTCTTTCTCAATTCTCTAAACCTAATGCTGTGAGTTTCTAGTTGCTTTTAGGTTTAGATAAATAAAAGTAAATTATGAAAGACTGTGAATTGGATATGTTGTAAACTGTGATTCTATGCTAGTGTTAAATCCTATACTATGTCATGATAGTTCTATTTCCCTAGATCTAATATAATTGTGGTTATTTTATTATGTTTCCTATGTGGATCTTGACTTGTAACTATATTGTAGTGAATGTACATCTATTAATTGGACAGTTGTAACATTGTCTATATCTAGTTCTTTATGTAAATCCCCTTGATCAATATAGATATGTTGTATACTTGACATGTGAAGCCACCTTTAGATCTAAACATGTTACTATGTCACCCTAATTATGCTAGATCAAAATAGTTGGACACCAAAATAGTTAATTTAGGTCTCATTATGCTTGCTTTAACATCGTTGTTGCCACAAGTTCATCATTTTTACGTCCACCATGTTATGATGTTAATTACATGTCGATTCACCGTGTAATCATGCTAGTTTATGTTTATGCCAAGATATGTTGAAACTATCACCTTTGTCATATTCCTTTTTCATTGGTATGGCTAGGCTACTTTATAGCCTAGATGCCACAAAAATACGTGCGAATACATTAGTTAGGAAACAGGGAAAAGGGATTTATAATTGGCATAATCTATGTAGTATTTACATGAATTGGACATATAATTCAAATGGGGAAACATAGAAATAATCACCTATAATGACGTAGGTAGATTTGGATAAAAATGGAATGTCTAGTAATTATAATTAGGAATTGCAATTGCACTTATGACACGAGGTTAGGTTGCATTAGTGGTGGAAGTCTGCCCGAGCCTGACCGGCATATCCAGCGGCCACTAATGTTGAACTTAATGTGAGATGTCTAAGTGCGCAAATATGAATCAGGCTAAGACACGAGGTTAGGCCCAACTGTGGAATAGGACTGCCTGGACCCGACCGGCATATCCGGTATCCACACATTGTAGGCATAATGTGGGAGGTCTAGGCAATTATAACCATAATTGGACATGGTAATGAATTGGGCTGCTTAACCTAATTTAATACATATGGATTGTATGATTATGAACTTAAGTTAGGGTAAAGTAAAATTGGATGGGTAGTGGGTGGGTTAAGTAAATTAGAGGGGGTGGGTAATATTTACATATAGGACCACGAACTTAACCCAATAATGTTATGTAATTAAAGACACCCTTTAAGATAAGCATAACTGACATAGGGCTATGTAATTGAAGACACCTAAGGGTACACATAGTCAGTGAAAAAAACATAGTGGGGATACAAGTCAAAGGGGATAACTTGTATCATACTGTGTGGGACCCATTTCAGTCAGTAACCTGGAGTAGGTATCAAATAAAGAACTCCGTACTAGGCATAGAAGAGGCACGCTTACTGATTGATTATAAGAGATCCAAACGAGACGGGATGTGTGGACGGCGCAAACCGACCGGGACATGTGCATGTATGAGCCGGGAAGAGGGGGATAAGACGACCATAACACAAGTAGATATGGTTCTTCACATCTTGGGAAATGAAGCGTTGCCACTTTAGGGGGTTATACCTCCTACTGTGGGGCCAGCACAACATATCTACGGAATAGGGAGCCAATCGATTACAGTAGTGGTTTGGGTAAAATCAGACATATGCCCTAAGTCTACAAACTTATTGTGGAAGGGATCATCTCATTTTAGTTATACTAGTAATAGTGCAGGGTAATCATTAGAGAAGTGTATACACTGTACCCTGTCTACCTAGTCACACCTGCCATTTATGTAGTGATCTCTCTTATTCACATTATATGCCTATCATGTTACTTTTATTTATTTACTGGATAAAAGTAACTAGACTCGTCAAACATTATGTCTAACCCTTTTGTTTCTCCTTCTTTCTTTCGGTTCCCCCCAGGTTCTCAGGGAGGAAACACTCAGGCTTAGTCAGGACTCATATATCATCTTGCTAGGAGCTACTTCTGAAGTATTGCTATAACACCCTGTAATTTTATAACATTGAGATTCACAAATTAAAGTATACTTAATTTTTAGAAGAAGAATTAAGTGAAATGGGTTATGCTATTATGTTCATTTCAAAATTTTGGGTCAAGATAGACATTTGGTTTGCACAAAACAGATACCTTATGAAGATGTTATTAAGCCTTGAAGTTTGTATGCATATGAGAGAAATATATATATATATATAGATATATGTAAATAAATAAATAAATATTCAAAAAAGTTCAAAACAGCGAATCGGGAGGGGGAATAGCCGAACCGCAACATTTTTGGAGTCGACCAGAGCCTTGCTGGGTCGACAGGGGGTCGATCCAGGGTGTTTGACTGTCAACCCGTGGCCTGATTCGCCCTAAGGGCTGATGTGGCATCTAGTGGTCCTGATGGTTTCTGGGTTAATCTATGAGCTCTAATCGATCCTAGACATTTATATATACATAGCTAAACCTAAACCCTAGTTCATTAAGAAAAAGGAATGGTGCCTCCATGCCCCTAAAACCTAAAGTGACCTAGCCTCCACCGTAATCAATCAATTCAAAAGGGAAGATAAAGATAATAAATCAATGCCTACATCAACGGAAAGCTAAATCAACTCCAGGAAATCAGATCCCGGAATCGTTCTTCTCTTTTTAAACCACGATTTGTGAGAACAGTTATTTTCAGATATGAAATTTAATTATGATCTTGACATGGGTATAAATCTGAATTGGAGATCTATCTTATTCTTGTTTATCCGATCTGTTTTTCTGTGTAAATCCATCTTATTCTTTGTTTATCAGATCTGTTTTCCTGTGTAGATCTATCTTATTGTAACTATTATGTATCTCTTCCATTCCTTCTGTTCTATAGCCAGGCTACTACTAGCCTGAGCCATATCTCATAAGAGATTGACACGTGAACGCTAAATTTGGGGAAAATATTGAATGATGCATAATTGGACATAACTGATTTATGACTAAATTGAGAACACGACATAAGTTATAATTTAAGATCTAGATCTAGGCATACTATATATGGCAGTTTATGATTTGGAAGAAGGAGAATTAATGTATGACAACATATGACTTGTAATTTGGGGACATAATGCATGTTATAATTCAAGATCTTATTTTGAGGAAATAATACATGTTGTAATTTTAGAGCTAGATTTGGGGCATATTTTATATGATGATCTATGACTTAGAAGAAAAAGGATATGTGACTTAGGCCTGAAAATCCTATATTAAATAGGGATAACTATTAATGTGAATACGCCTAATTCGGATTTTTTGATATTTGACATACGCAGTAATCAACGGCTATAAATTGGCATAATTCATATTGTATATCATGATTTGGGGCTTTTAGAGAATATTCTGTATTGTGGAAAATCTAACTAAATTTGGGCATATGTTATGTTGAGAATTATGACCATAATTTGGGCATGTAAAATGAGGCTTAATTTATGATTAGGCAAGATATGTTAATAGAACTTTAGGATATGTTTAAATCTATTAAATTGCCCAATCCGCTAGATCTGCTGGAATTGAATACTATGATTTGGGTATGTAATTTGTAGGCTCGATCTAAAATTAAGCAAAACATTTTAATGTAACTTTGAATAATCTGCTGTAACTTGTAAAGATGTTAATTTGTTGAATTGGTATAATTAATCTGATATTGGCATAATCTATGAATGAAAACTTTAGCTACAAATAAGAATGCCGAGACACGAGGTTAGACTCAGTTTGCGGTGGAAGCCTGCCCCGACCCAACCGGCTTAACCAGCAACCGCAAACTGTAAGTCTAATGTGAGAGGTCGTAGGCATAAGGATGCTTAGACACGAGGTTAGGTCTGGCTTGTGGAAGAAGTCTGCCCGGAACCGCCCGGCACATGCAGCGGCCACAAGCTACCGGCCTAATGTGAGAGGTCTGTGCATTAATATTAAATTAATGCAAATCTAAGATAAATATGATGCCTAAAATGTGTTGGGTGGATAGGGTTAAAACAACTGGACTGATAAATCTAATAAACCCGTTTTGTGAATCTGTGGGCCCAATACAAAGTTAGGTAAAACAATCTGTAAGTCTGTTAATCTGTATATCTGATCCGTTAGTCTGAGAACTTGTTAATCTGTACATCTGATCCATTAGTCTGAAAACCTGTTAACTTGTATGTCTGATCTGAAATCTAGTTAATCTGAACTTTGTACATCTGAAATCTGTAAACAAGTTAATCTGAAATCTGTTATTCTGGGGACACAAGTTTAGGAGGGATAATTACTTGTGTCATCTGTTGCTTGGGACCCATATTAGTCAGTAACCCTTTCTGGTATCAAAACTATGACCCAAAATTAAGAGGGGTCTGGGCATGCTTACTGAACTAATTGTAAGAGGTTCACTCTGATAATGGCGAGGGGTGTTGATGGCGCATTCCAACCGGGTCATGTGCATGCATGGATCTGGTCTGCTCTGAGGATGTAAGACCGTGACATCTGTAAATAGGTCTGTGTCTATATGTTGCCACTTTTGGGAGTGATACACCCTTCTATGGGGCCGGCACAGGGTATTTATGTATTAGGGAGCCGATCGCTTGGGTTAGAATTTAGGGTACACTTAGTTTTGTCTGTTTCTATTGGGATACCGTCTATTTCTGTTGGGATGGTAACACCTGTCTGTTTCTATGTGGTACCGTCTATTGGGGTGGTAAAGGCCCATTACTAGTGTACACCTAACTCTAATATTCTATTTCCGTAGGGATTATTCTGTTTCTGTCTCTGATTTCGTTCCTGATTCTGTTTTTGTACCGTCTGTCTCTGTTAGCGTGGTAAAGGACCATTTCTAGCATCGTGTTTCTGAAAAGATCATTCTGTTTTCTGTTTAGACAATAGGACAACACCTAATTCTGTTATACTAGTATTAGTGCAGAGAAGTGAAAACTAAGTAAGGAGCTTAGTTTAGCCTATATCATTCTGTTTCTTCTGTTAACCTGCTACTCCTGTTACGACTATCTCTTATCCAGTTTTATTTACATGTCATGATACTGTTATCTGTTTATATGCTGAAAGTCACTGGACTCACCAGACGTATGTCTGACCTAGTTTGTTTTGCCTCTTTTCTTCCGTTCCCCTCCCCCTAGGTACTTAGGTGTGGAACGTAAGAGCTTGACTTAGATTTCTCTCTACTTGAAGTGCTAGAGTGCTTGAAGTATTTCTTGGCTTTGATTCTACCTATTTATGGCATTTTCTGTTCGGGATTATGGCTTTAAAACTACGTACTTTGAAGGCTTTTGTACAAGACTGATATTTATGTACTTGAATTCCGATGTTGTGGTTTTGAAAGACGTAACCAAACTTACTTCTGTTTCTGCTGTAATAAAGTTATAAATTTTTCAAGTACTACTTTATGTATCTGTCTTGTAATATTTTGTTCTGTTTACTTATAATGCTTCATGGAAGTTAATGCATTCCCTTTGCGAGTGACATTAACGGACATGGGTGTTACACTTGGTATCAGAGATGAAGGTTACCAGATTAGATAAAAGTTTCTGAAAACTATTTTCAAAAATGTTTTAAAAAGGAAGTATTTTCAAAAGTAGAGTTTATTTTGAAAAACATAATCCCCAAAAGCCATATATCTTTCTTTTGATTCTCCGTTTTGAATCTCTTCCCTTTTTCTTTTCAGCATGTCTGGGGTACCCGAGATACCCGAGGGCATACCGATACCAACTTGGTTCCGAAGGTATCTAGAGGCTAGGGCCACCGCCGCAGGCCCAGCAGACGTTCCTCCTCCTCCTCCCTCTCCACGCGTTGATACTTTTTCGATGATATGCTAGGACTTTCAGGCGATGGGCGGGAAACCTTTTCATGGGTCAGAGATGTTTGTTGAAGCTCGAAATTGGCTTAAGGAGGTGAAAGATTTATTTGGTATCTTCGAGGTTGAAGGCAGAAGGAAGGTCCAACTAGCTGCTTGGTTAATGAAGGACGAAGCCTCGTTTTGGTGGAAGGTCACGAATGGAGAGCGTCCAATGGAGACATGGAGGGATTTCAGGCATAGGTTCGAGATGAAATTTATCTCACGAGCAGAAGAGAATTTATACATGGAGAGGTTCTTAGCATTGAAGCAAGGGAATTTATCAGTAAAGGAGTACGTTAACAAGTTCAACCAATTGGCGAGATTTGGCTTAGACATGGTGAGAACACCTGATAAGAAGGCCCTGAGATTAGTTAAAGGTTTGAATGAACCGCTACATGGGTTGGCTATGACCCACATTCCTATGGGGGCTACCTTCGAGAAATTGGTTGACATGGCATTAATGCATGAAGAGGAAGCCAAAAGTGAGAAGAAAGAGGAAAAGCTCGAAGGACCACAAAACAAGAAAGCGTGGCCCAAAAAGGAAACACAAAAGAAGGATGAAAAGTCTGAAGATAAGAAGGAGAAAAAGTGCTTTACTTGTGGAAGCTTGACTCATCTGAACAAGGATTGCAGAAAGAGGAAGGGCGCTTGCTTCAACTGTGGAGAAATGGGACACTTCACTAGGGACTGCCCGAAGAAACGAGGGCAAGGGCAGAGGGCAGAACCTACTTCTGGAGGGCAGGCGAATGCTTTCTTGGCCAGTGGATAGGATAGAGATAGGAAAATTTCTGTAGAAGGTTTGATTTCCTCATCTGATTATTGAGCTAAAACTCCACTTTAATAGTAGTCTTGTTTCTGATCCCGCTATAGTCTCAAACCCTATAAGGGTTACGACTCATCTGTTCGTTATAAGTTGGGGTTTGAAGGTATCTGTGTTAAGCGATAAGTTGACTGTGACGCATACATTCTGGTTTTTGTGAGATATGGTGGGGTTTTATTATGCTTAGTTTCCTAAGAATCATTTGATAATCTGATCTGTAACAGTAGTCTGTAAGTTTCTGAATATTTCTGAAAAGGATAGGCGTTTTTACTCGAAGCATGAAGTATATTTCCAGTTTTGACATTGTTTAATGGGAGTAGTTCTCTGGGTGTCAATCTGATGTTGATTTCGGTCTTCGGGGTTGATATTTAGGGATTTATTCTCTTAACCGATGTCTAATGGGAACAGAACTTTTGTTTTAATTATACTTGCTTCTATCACTCGGTTGAATCCTATCGATCGAATCTTCGACCTTTAGGTAGAAACTACTGGGTGTAAACATGTGTTTGAGACACGTTATGTTTGATGGTTGCAAGTGGATGCAAGTGGATGCAAGTGGATGCAAGTGGTTGCTAGTGGTTGCTCGCGGATGCATATACACACACACTAGGCACTAGATCGGCTCAAAAATACTCTCATACTGCATATGGATGTGTGTGCATTTTTCAATTTTTGTGGATGCAAAATGATTGACACATCACATGGATGTTGCTTTTGGATGAATGGTTATGCACTCATATAGAAATGATCTGTATCAAATAGGATTTCTTGCATACATAATTGGACTCATGGCACTAACATAATTCACATTAAGGAGGTTAACTGGATCTGTAGACCGCCTGATTTTGCATTAGATAAGAAACATATACACACACTCTACATATGTTCATACGGCATTAGAAACCTTTTAAGGACAATGGATGCTTGTGGATGATGTTTGAGTAGATGGATGATTGGATAGTAGGATACATTCTTCTTAACTTGGAGATTTCGGGGACGAAATCCTTTAAGGAGGGGAGAATGTAACACCCCGTAATTTTATAACATTAAAATTCACAAATTAAAGTATACTTAATTTTTAAAAGAAGAATTAAGTGAAATGGGTTGCGCTATTATGTTCGTTTAATTTTGGGTCAAGATAGACATTTGGTTTGCACAAAACGGATGCCTTATGAAGATGTTATTAAGCCTTGAAGTTTGTATGCATATGAGAGAAATATATATATTGATATATATAAAAAATTAAATAAATAAATATTCAAAAAAGTTCAAAACAGCGAACCGGGAGGGGGAATAGACGAACAACACCATTTTTGGTGTCGACCCGAGCCGCGCTGGGTCGACAGGGGGGTCGATCCAGGGTGTTTGACTGTCAACCCATGGCCCGATTCTCCCTAAGGGAAGATATGGCATCTGAGTGGTCCTGATGGTTTCTAGGTTAATCTAAGAGCTCTAACCGATCCCAGACATCTATATATACATAGCTAAACCTAAACCCTAATTCTTTAACAAATAGAAATGGTCCCTCCATGCCCCTAAAACCTAAAGTGACCTAGCCTCCACCCTAATCAATCAATTCAAAAGAGAAGATAAAGATAACAAATCAACGCCTAGATCAACGGAAAGCTAAATCAACTCCAGAAAATCAGATCCCAGAATCGTTCTTCTCTTTCTTAAACCACGATTTGTGAGTACAGTTGTTTTCAGATATGAAATTTAATTATGATCTTTACATGGGTATAAATCTGAATTGGAGATCCATCTTATTCTTGTTTATCAGATCTGTTTTTCTATGTAGATCCATCTTATTCTTGTTTATCAGATCTGTTTTTCTGTGTAGATCTATCTTATTGTAACTATTCTGTATCTCTTCCTCCCTTCTATTCTATACCCAAGCTACTACGAGCTTGAGCCAAATCTCATAAGAGATTGACACGCGAACGCTAAATTTGGGGATAATATTGAATGATACATAATTGGACATAACTGATTTATGACTAAATTGAGAACACAACATAAGTTGTAATTTAAGATCTAGATCTAGGCATACTATATATGACGGTTTATGATTTGAAAGAAGGAGAATTAATGTATGACAACATATGACTTGTAATTTGGGGACATAATGCATGTTATAATTCAAGATCTGATTTTGAGGACATAATACATGTTGTAATTTAAGAGCTAGATTTGGGGCATATTTTATATGACGATCTATGACTTGGAAGAAAAAGGATATGTGACTTTGGCCTGAAAAACCTATATTAAAATAGGGATAACTATTATTGTGAATACGCCTAATTCGTATTTTTGGATATTTGACATACGCAGTAATCAATGGCTATAAATTGGCATAATTCATATTGTATATCATGATTTTGGGCTTTTAGAGAAAATTCTGTATTGTGGAAAATCTAACTAAATTTGGGCATATGTTATGTTGAGAATTATGACCATAATTTGGGCATGTAAAATGAGGCTTAATTTACGATTAGACGAGATATGTTAATAGAACTTTAGGATATGTTTCAATCTATTAAATTTCCCAATCTGCTAGATCTGTTGGAATTGAATACTGTGATTTGGGTATGTAATCTGTAGGCTCGATCTAAAATTGAGCAAAACATGTTAATGGAACTCTGAATAATCTGCTGTAACTTCTAGAAGTTAATTTGTTGAATTGGCATAATTAATCTGATATTGGCATAATTTGTGAATGAAAACTTTAGCTACAAATAAGAATGCTTAGACACGAGGTTAGACACAGTTTGCGGTGGAAGCCTGCCTGGACCCAACCGGCTTAACCAGCAACCGCAAACTGTCAGTCTAATGTGAGAGGTCGTAGGCATAAGGATGCTTAGACACGGGGTTAGGTCTGGCTTTTGGCAGAAGTCTGCCCGGAACCGCCCGGCACATCCAGCGGCCACAATCTACCGACCTAATGTGAGAGGTTTGTGCATTAATATTCAATTAATGCAAATCTAAGATAAATATGATTCCTAAGACATGTTAGGTGAATAGGGTTAAAACAGCTGGACTGATGAATCTAATAAACTCGTTTCGTGAATCTGTAGGCCCAATACAAAGTTGTAACAACCCGTAAAATCTGGGCCAGTTTAAAATTTTTTATTTTGGCAATTTTAGCGAATTTTGATTATTTACAATGAATTATTTTAAATAAAATCAACGAGAAGTTTAGTCTGAATAGAATTCGATCGTATATATTATATACGTCGTCGTTAGAATATAAATATTTATATATAATTATAAATAGAATTGAAAATGGCGCGGTAGTTCGATAATTCGATTTCAAACTTCAATTGAATGTACCGGGTGCAAAACAATCCGGATTTTATTGAAACCAAAAACATTAGGATCTAAATTGTGAATATCTTTCCAACGAATCCGAAAAATCAAGATTTCATATCGGGAATCAAAAGATATGTCCAGTTGAAAATTCTGAATAGTCGCTATGGAATTCAGGCCCTTAAAAATGGACATTTTGCAAATGACCTCGGATTTCGACGAAACCAGTTTTGTTGGGTCCGCAGTGTCAAGTTATTGCTAGGTTTTAAATTTCATAATTTTTCGAATCCATATGTGAGCGTGACAAGGGAAAACGCGTTTGACCAGTTTCAGTTGATTTTAATCGACTGGAAATTGGCCATTTTTCCAACGGTCTCGGAATTCGACGAAACTAGTTTTGTTAGGACCGTATCGTCAATACGAAGCTAGAAAATATTTTTCTGGAATTTTTCGAGTTCGTATGCGACCCCGGTAATTTGAAATGTACGTTTAAAATTCAATATAGTGATTTAAATGTTAATTTAAACGGAAACTGATCGTAACAGCCGAGTTGGGTTACGCAGCATATCCCATTGTGTTCAGAATGAGGGTAATTAGCTAGGGGCGACCGTCGTTGGGTCTCGATTAGGGTTCGATCAAAAAGTCAACTAGGAGGAGAATTAATTAATATATATATATATATATAAATATAAATTTACATTTAACCCCCACCCTTCTTCATTTTCCTCAAACCAGAAAATCGATTCCCCACATCTGAAAATGGCCGACGTTCTCCCCCCTCCACCGCACCGCCGACATCGATCTACCCCCACGCCTCCTCCTCCTTTGCGATTCCATTCTCCACCGTCCCCTTCCTCGCTTCAACATCACGCACGATCCACAAACCCGGCCTTCACGCGAGCTCGAGACACCACCGAACTGGATGGGGTTAAGGGAAGTGGCGGAGGGGACTGGGGCGCCTCCCTTGGTAGTGGCGGAAGACCCTCCGATCATCGGAGGTGGGTGCGGTAGGTTGCCCTAAGAGGGGCGACGGGTTTTGCTAGTCCCAGTATTTGATTGAAGAGGAACGAGGATTCCAGACTTTTTCTGGTGAGCTTATTTCTATTTTTATTTGTTTATTTATTTTCTATGTAATTAATTTTATAAATATAAAAGTCAGTTTCTTTGATAAATAGTTTAAAACTGAAATTTATAAAAAAGTAAAACTGGAATTTTTAAAGAAGTTTAAAACTGAAATTTATAAAAAAGTAAAACTGGAATTTTTAAAGAAGCAGAAAAACTGAATTTTTAATTATGTTGTAAAGTTATGAAAAATATAATCTTTTATATTGTTGAACTAAAAATATGATTTTTATATATTGAACTTCGAACTAAAAATTCGATTTTTATATATTGAACTTCGAACTAAAAATTCGATTTTTATATATTGAACTTCGAAATAAAAATTCGATTTTTATATATTGAACTTCGAAATAAAAATATGATTTTTATATATTGAACTTCGAACTAAAAATTCGATTTTTATATATTGAACTTTGAAATAAAAATTCGATTTTTATATATTGAACTTTGAAATAAAAATTCGATTTTTATATGTTGAACTTCGAACTAAAAATTCGATTTTTATATATTGAACTTTGAAATAAAAATTCGATTTTTATATATTGAACTTTGAAATAAAAATTCGATTTTTATATATTGAACTTTGAAATAAAAATTCGATTTTTATATGTTGAACTTCGAACTAAAAATTCGATTTTTATATATTGAACTTTGAAATAAAAATTCGATTTTTATATATTGAACTTTGAAGTAAAAATTCGATTTTTATATATATAGTGACTACGGGCAACGAAGATGACGAAGAGGCGATAACGAGGAAGACTTCTGCAGATGAAGAGCCGTGGAGCTAGGATAGCTATCTGTGAGAATTTCTCACCTTTCAATTTACTTTTCTAGTTATATATATATACTAGGATGCAGACGGTGTTTAGTAGCACCCGACACAATCGTCCACAGACCATGGACTTGTTTGTTTGGCTGTTTGGTGATTGATTGCGATATTGGTTTGAATGTGGTTTGTGGTGTGAAAAATCGAATCGATAAATTGGTTAGGATTAGACGTGCGCCGTTATAAGGCGAAGGAGTAAGGCTAGGTTAGACTCTTACTCCAAAATCTTGTGGTTTGCATAACGAATTGAATATGATTGATGTGTGAATGGCGTGGGCCTTCACTAGACCGGGGATAAGGCTAGGCCTTGTCCCGTTTCTAGTATCGTGCCGTTATGCCGCCGAAATTTTCTAAAATGTGTTAGAAAAATAAAAATATCATTTTATTTAAAGAATGAACTGAATAGAAATTCATATGTTGGAATAAAATGTTTTATCGTTAAAAATATAATTTTTAACGTGAAGTGAATAAAATAGAATATTCATTTACAAACCAGACGGTTTGTTTATGTACACCTATTTGAATGACATTGATTGGGACGATAAATTTTACACATCGCCCAACTGCACGAATAAAATATTTGTTTGATTGTTTGAAACCCCACACGGGTGTTGGGATGAAATTTGCAGTTCACTCATCCTGATTGATTAAATATGTCGATCGATTGATTGACAGGCTGTTATAAGCGTTGAATATCTATATTTGATGCTTTTACAGTGTAGTGCACTTTGGTTGATGGTTGATTATTTTCAATGTTATTATATACATGTGTTGTATGAAAATCCATATAATTAACTTTATATGGTGATTGATTGGGCCTCATTCCAATTTGAAAAATAAAGAATATTATAAAATAAAAGTTCATGTGTTGACAGTACTCATTCATTGAGATTGGTCATGTGTTGAACAAAATATTTTGATAATAACAACCATTTTGAAAAAGAAATATTTGAAATAGAATATTTGAAAATAGAAATTTATGAAGCCGTGTTGATTAGATTGACGCCATTTTGACGTGAACGATATTTATATCGATTTTATTCATCTTAAAAATGAATATTGAAAAGTGATTTCGAAATCGAATATTTTGAATTGAATTGAAAACGATTTCGAATTGAATTGAATTGAAAACGATTTCGAAATGAATTGAATTGAAAACGATTTCGAATTGAATTGAATTGAAAACGATTTCGAATTGAATTGAATTGAAAACGATTTCGAAATGAATTGAATTGAAAACGATTTCGAAATGAATTGAATTGAAAACGATTTCGAAATGAATTGAATTGAAAACGATTTCGAAATGAACTGAATTGAAAACGATTTCGAAATGAATTGAATTGAAAACGATTTCGAAATGAATTGAATTGAAAACGATTTCGAAATGAATTGAATTGAAAACGATTTCGAAATGAATTGAATTGAAAACGATTTCGAAATGAACTGAATTGAAAACGATTTCGAAATGAATTGAATTGAAAACGATTTCGAAATGAATTGAATTGAAAACGAATTGAAATGAATTCAAATTGAATTGAAATTTGAATTGAATAGAAATGAATCTTGAAACGAATTTATAAAGAAGAATTCAATTTTGATTTGAATTGAAAAGGAAGTTGAAATTGCTTTTGAAACGAATTTAAAACTATTTATATAATTCGTTTTAAATAGAAATCGACGAAATATATATTATATATATTATATATATAATATAATGGCCTGAATAGAACGCGCCGCGCCGCGGCAGTTCGCGAATTTCGACCATTTATTTCAAACGGACATTACGGGAGATCCGACCGTCGGATTCTCCTAAAACCGGAACCGTTGGGTTCGTATCGAAAAGAGCTTTCTAATGAATGTTAGAAATTTGAAATCTAACGGTTGGATTTGGAGATACGTCCAAATCAAATTCGAAAAAGGTCGCTGTAAGTGCAGTTCGATGGCCGTTAATGGAAATCGACTGTACGGGCCTTGATAAAATTATTAAAAATAGTAATAATTTGTGTAAAATCATAAGAAATGATTTGTGAAAGTTTGGGATGAAAAACTCCATATTTGAAAAGATAAAAATAGATTTTTATCGAAATGAACTGGTTTTGAACTAGAATTATAATTCTATTTATTTTTAAATAAATAAATTGAATTTGAAATGGTTTTGAAAATAACCAAAATTTCCAATGATTGCATTGGAGTGGATTTGAATCGAAATTGTCTTCGGAATATTTCGATGTTGGAATTCGGGATTATACAGATGTTGTTATGGAAATTTGAAAGATGTAGATATTTATATCGTTATTTCAAATACGACATTTGTTAATCGTAGAATTGGATATTGAATATAAGCCGGGATATTTTCTATTCAGGGCCTTGTATTGAATGTCAAATGTGATTTGGGTTTGTCGTGAATGGTGTCTTCATTAACACTGTTCTTGAACCCAGTTGAGAAAAGATTAAATCTTTTTATTTAGATTTAATGAAGTGTACCAATTAAATAATATTTAATTGGAATTGAATTGACATTGATTTTTGGGTTTATCGTGAACAGTGTTTTAAATAACACTCGTTCTTTAACTCGATAATTAATGGAATGAGATTTTGGGTTTATCGTGAACTGTGTTTTAAATGACACTGATTCTTTAACCCAGTCAAAGATTAAAACTAAGTGGAGTTTTAATGAATCTTTAATTAGAGTGAAATGATCGAAAATGGAGTATTACCAGTTTTGCTCCAGGCGATAGTTAAATCTTTAATTAGATTTGAACGTGAAATGGTAATTGAATTTACCGATAACACTGTGGTGTTAGATATGAAGTATAACCAGTTTTACTTCATGGGATGAATAGGTTGGGATTGGGAAATTAAAACAAATGATTACTTCGGTAAGGTTCGCTAATCCCGACAAGTTCGAATTGAGATTCAAACATAAATTCAAGGAATTTATCTTGGATAAAATTAATGGGAACCTTTCCCTATGAATGTGAAATTTAGAAACTAACTGTCGGTTGGCCAAGCAGAATGGTTTTCTGGGTATTGATCTGATGTTGGTTTCGGCCTTCGGGGTTAATATTTGGGGAATTATTCTCTTGATTAATTTACGGTTAGTGACTAATGAATTGGAATGAGGCGTATGTTGTGTTTGTGTAACACTTATTTAAAATATACGCGAGTTATTCGGAAAGACCGGGTTTATCCCATTCTGAATAACTGATGCGACGATAAGTCGAAGATGAAGACGATGGTCGAAGACCGGAGGTCTTCACGTCGTTTGGGGGATAACTGATGATCTTGATTGGGCTGTACACCCAAGAAGATGGAAACAGTTAGTGATCGTCCAGACGCACTTGGAGATCGATGGATATGCGGGGTACTAGGTGCCTCCGGTTTCGTTCAGACCCAGAACGGACTTGTAAATGGACGGTGTGTCTGACATCGGATTTCATTCTGTGTGACTGATATCGGTTGCATAGGATGGTTTGCCTGTGTGGCATGCTAAGATGCAAATGATCGAGGCTTCTGTTGAAAAGCAAAGTCTTGTGGTGATGATCAAAGCACGGCCTTTGTGGCGTAGCTTTGTGTAACGTTTACCTCGCGTGTTTCACACCAGGTATGAACCAAAAACGGGAGACGGACCTCAGGGAGGGCATGCGTTTCCTTCTAGATAAAAAGTGGCGTCAGTGGTTTTACACGCCCTGACGAGTTTGACTTATGTGGTTGTTGCTGTTGCGAGGCGCCTCGGATTGATCGGTCGTTCTCGAACCGATGGAGTCATTTAGTTGGCTCATTTACGCCCCAAAGGGCGGGGAAACGTAGTGTTCAGGCATTTTAATCCACAGCGGTGGACCGGCCCTGTCGCTCCAAGGGTCACTCGAGCTCTGATCCTGAGACATGGGCTAGATTGTCTCGAATCGGTTGAGGACTATCTTTTGCCTCGGTTCATAGACGGAAATCCAATTTCCAAATATGTGATCTTGCGGTTTTAGTTGTAATCCTATATATGGCGACATGATATATGGTACCCATGCCGCCTATGATTGATACTTATGATTTGAAGTTGTTTTATACACTATGCACTTATTATAGTATCAAATGATTTCTTTTAAACGTATCAAGCATTCTTTGGCTGTTATAAGGGAAAACCCTATCCTCGACTGCGTTGCATTGTGTGATGGGACCTGGGTCTTATAACAGCTTCATTTTTCTTTATTTAGCATTGCGCTGTTTGTTTTATGCACTGGTATTCTTGGGAGGAAACCCGTTCCGCGTTATACGGCGTGGTCCCTTGATTTACCTAACTTTAAGAATAAAGATTAACTGTTTTAGTTCTCACACCAGTCACATGACTGACCTGGAGTTTATTGTTTTGACCTAAACTCTGGGTGCCCTTATTTTTGACACGGGCAGCTAGTAGTTTTGGTTTTGCAGATTTATATTCACAGGATCCTGGTTTACAGCTGGAACGATATCCGGAAAGCTTTGTATCCGTATATCTCCTTCTAGTTGTGTATTGTATTATTTTCCGCTGCTATGTATTTAAATGTAATTTGAATCTCTGATATTTCTGTGTAATATTCATTCATTTATACTCTGTATATTCTTGTAATCTGATGCACTGTTGTTATATATAGTGAAATGTTCTTCTGTATGCGTTCTGTTGTGGCTTGTTCTCGAACTATCCGACGCTTTCCTTTACGGGGAAGTTGCGGGTCTTTACACGTGGTATCAGAGCTTTGGTTTACAAAGCTCAGAGAACAAGACACATTAGAAACATACGAAAGAATTCATCAGATATTGGATTAGTAATATCCAATGGGAATGACTCGTTAGAGATAAGATCAGTAGTATCCTAGAACGAGTGTGAAGAGTATATTTTTCAAATGAAAACAATTTTTGTTTTGAAAATTTAAATCAATTATTCGTATTTGATTATCTATTCATATTGAGTTGGACAATCCAGTATATATAGATTTTTGCGTATACGTCTGATCCGCGTGTATTCGAAGTTTTAATATACTGGATAGATATAGAATCATACTCTAGTGGCCCGAAGATGATTCTGATGATTGACTAGTCGTCATTAGTATTCATGTTCGAGTAACGAAGGTGTGATATCTATATATTTCCATTAGACTGGTGTGAGAACCAAAAATTAGATAGGGCCTATTGTTGTGATTGGCATCAAAAACATGATTTTTGTATATGTATCAAAATTATGAATTTGAAACTCTAATTCACTAATTGATTGATGTTTGTGTTGTTTGTTCATTTGTTTGCTAATTTTGAACCATTTAGCCTAATAGAACCAAATATTGAATTATATTGAAAATTGGTCGCATTTGCTTGCATATACATATATATCATTGAACAGGTCATAGCAAGGAGGCTAGAGCCAGAGAATAAAATTTGTTTGCCCGACAAATAGGTACATGTTTACTACATAATTTCCTGTTTTGTTTGGGTGATGATGATTTTATGAGCCTATTGGCTAGCCGCTTGGCTTTTTCTTTTTCTTTTTGAGATCTGAAGGACCGGGGAAGCTATTTGAAATTCCCCGATGCTCCCATAGCAGGGGAGGTTATGGCGAAATTTTTCAAAAATTTAGGGTGTTAGCCAAATTTTTGAAATTTTGAAAATTCTCAGAAACTAAAGAGTTGGAGAATGGAAGCCAGATCGAACGTTGAGCTGATTAATCAAACCACTTTCGACTTTGTTCCTTTTCGGGGACGAAAAGTTTTAAGTGGGGGAGATTGTAACAACCCGTAAAATCTGGGCCAGTTTAAAATTTTTTATTTTGGCAATTTTAGCGAATTTTGATTATTTACAATGAATTATTTTAAATAAAATCAACGAGAAGTTTAGTCTGAATAGAATTCGATCGTATATATTATATACGTCGTCGTTAGAATATAAATATTTATATATAATTATAAATAGAATTGAAAATGGCGCGGTAGTTCGATAATTCGATTTCAAACTTCAATTGAATGTACCGGGTGCAAAACAATCCGGATTTTATTGAAACCAAAAACATTAGGATCTAAATTGTGAATATCTTTCCAACGAATCCGAAAAATCAAGATTTCATATCGGGAATCAAAAGATATGTCCAGTTGAAAATTCTGAATAGTCGCTATGGAATTCAGGCCCTTAAAAATGGACATTTTGCAAATGACCTCGGATTTCGACGAAACCAGTTTTGTTGGGTCCGCAGTGTCAAGTTATTGCTAGGTTTTAAATTTCATAATTTTTCGAATCCATATGTGAGCGTGACAAGGGAAAACGCGTTTGACCAGTTTCAGTTGATTTTAATCGACTGGAAATTGGCCATTTTTCCAACGGTCTCGGAATTCGACGAAACTAGTTTTGTTAGGACCGTATCGTCAATACGAAGCTAGAAAATATTTTTCTGGAATTTTTCGAGTTCGTATGCGACCCCGGTAATTTGAAATGTACGTTTAAAATTCAATATAGTGATTTAAATGTTAATTTAAACGGAAACTGATCGTAACAGCCGAGTTGGGTTACGCAGCATATCCCATTGTGTTCAGAATGAGGGTAATTAGCTAGGGGCGACCGTCGTTGGGTCTCGATTAGGGTTCGATCAAAAAGTCAACTAGGAGGAGAATTAATTAATATATATATATATATATATAAATATAAATTTACATTTAACCCCCACCCTTCTTCATTTTCCTCAAACCAGAAAATCGATTCCCCACATCTGAAAATGGCCGACGTTCTCCCCCCTCCACCGCACCGCCGACATCGATCTACCCCCACGCCTCCTCCTCCTTTGCGATTCCATTCTCCACCGTCCCCTTCCTCGCTTCAACATCACGCACGATCCACAAACCCGGCCTTCACGCGAGCTCGAGACACCACCGAACTGGATGGGGTTAAGGGAAGTGGCGGAGGGGACTGGGGCGCCTCCCTTGGTAGTGGCGGAAGACCCTCCGATCATCGGAGGTGGGTGCGGTAGGTTGCCCTAAGAGGGGCGACGGGTTTTGCTAGTCCCAGTATTTGATTGAAGAGGAACGAGGATTCCAGACTTTTTCTGGTGAGCTTATTTCTATTTTTATTTGTTTATTTATTTTCTATGTAATTAATTTTATAAATATAAAAGTCAGTTTCTTTGATAAATAGTTTAAAACTGAAATTTATAAAAAAGTAAAACTGGAATTTTTAAAGAAGTTTAAAACTGAAATTTATAAAAAAGTAAAACTGGAATTTTTAAAGAAGCAGAAAAACTGAATTTTTAATTATGTTGTAAAGTTATGAAAAATATAATCTTTTATATTGTTGAACTAAAAATATGATTTTTATATATTGAACTTCGAACTAAAAATTCGATTTTTATATATTGAACTTCGAACTAAAAATTCGATTTTTATATATTGAACTTCGAAATAAAAATTCGATTTTTATATATTGAACTTCGAAATAAAAATATGATTTTTATATATTGAACTTCGAACTAAAAATTCGATTTTTATATATTGAACTTTGAAATAAAAATTCGATTTTTATATATTGAACTTTGAAATAAAAATTCGATTTTTATATGTTGAACTTCGAACTAAAAATTCGATTTTTATATATTGAACTTTGAAATAAAAATTCGATTTTTATATATTGAACTTTGAAATAAAAATTCGATTTTTATATATTGAACTTTGAAATAAAAATTCGATTTTTATATGTTGAACTTCGAACTAAAAATTCGATTTTTATATATTGAACTTTGAAATAAAAATTCGATTTTTATATATTGAACTTTGAAGTAAAAATTCGATTTTTATATATATAGTGACTACGGGCAACGAAGATGACGAAGAGGCGATAACGAGGAAGACTTCTGCAGATGAAGAGCCGTGGAGCTAGGATAGCTATCTGTGAGAATTTCTCACCTTTCAATTTACTTTTCTAGTTATATATATATACTAGGATGCAGACGGTGTTTAGTAGCACCCGACACAATCGTCCACAGACCATGGACTTGTTTGTTTGGCTGTTTGGTGATTGATTGCGATATTGGTTTGAATGTGGTTTGTGGTGTGAAAAATCGAATCGATAAATTGGTTAGGATTAGACGTGCGCCGTTATAAGGCGAAGGAGTAAGGCTAGGTTAGACTCTTACTCCAAAATCTTGTGGTTTGCATAACGAATTGAATATGATTGATGTGTGAATGGCGTGGGCCTTCACTAGACCGGGGATAAGGCTAGGCCTTGTCCCGTTTCTAGTATCGTGCCGTTATGCCGCCGAAATTTTCTAAAATGTGTTAGAAAAATAAAAATATCATTTTATTTAAAGAATGAACTGAATAGAAATTCATATGTTGGAATAAAATGTTTTATCGTTAAAAATATAATTTTTAACGTGAAGTGAATAAAATAGAATATTCATTTACAAACCAGACGGTTTGTTTATGTACACCTATTTGAATGACATTGATTGGGACGATAAATTTTACACATCGCCCAACTGCACGAATAAAATATTTGTTTGATTGTTTGAAACCCCACACGGGTGTTGGGATGAAATTTGCAGTTCACTCATCCTGATTGATTAAATATGTCGATCGATTGATTGACAGGCTGTTATAAGCGTTGAATATCTATATTTGATGCTTTTACAGTGTAGTGCACTTTGGTTGATGGTTGATTATTTTCAATGTTATTATATACATGTGTTGTATGAAAATCCATATAATTAACTTTATATGGTGATTGATTGGGCCTCATTCCAATTTGAAAAATAAAGAATATTATAAAATAAAAGTTCATGTGTTGACAGTACTCATTCATTGAGATTGGTCATGTGTTGAACAAAATATTTTGATAATAACAACCATTTTGAAAAAGAAATATTTGAAATAGAATATTTGAAAATAGAAATTTATGAAGCCGTGTTGATTAGATTGACGCCATTTTGACGTGAACGATATTTATATCGATTTTATTCATCTTAAAAATGAATATTGAAAAGTGATTTCGAAATCGAATATTTTGAATTGAATTGAAAACGATTTCGAATTGAATTGAATTGAAAACGATTTCGAAATGAATTGAATTGAAAACGATTTCGAATTGAATTGAATTGAAAACGATTTCGAATTGAATTGAATTGAAAACGATTTCGAAATGAATTGAATTGAAAACGATTTCGAAATGAATTGAATTGAAAACGATTTCGAAATGAATTGAATTGAAAACGATTTCGAAATGAACTGAATTGAAAACGATTTCGAAATGAATTGAATTGAAAACGATTTCGAAATGAATTGAATTGAAAACGATTTCGAAATGAATTGAATTGAAAACGATTTCGAAATGAATTGAATTGAAAACGATTTCGAAATGAACTGAATTGAAAACGATTTCGAAATGAATTGAATTGAAAACGATTTCGAAATGAATTGAATTGAAAACGAATTGAAATGAATTCAAATTGAATTGAAATTTGAATTGAATAGAAATGAATCTTGAAACGAATTTATAAAGAAGAATTCAATTTTGATTTGAATTGAAAAGGAAGTTGAAATTGCTTTTGAAACGAATTTAAAACTATTTATATAATTCGTTTTAAATAGAAATCGACGAAATATATATTATATATATTATATATATAATATAATGGCCTGAATAGAACGCGCCGCGCCGCGGCAGTTCGCGAATTTCGACCATTTATTTCAAACGGACATTACGGGAGATCCGACCGTCGGATTCTCCTAAAACCGGAACCGTTGGGTTCGTATCGAAAAGAGCTTTCTAATGAATGTTAGAAATTTGAAATCTAACGGTTGGATTTGGAGATACGTCCAAATCAAATTCGAAAAAGGTCGCTGTAAGTGCAGTTCGATGGCCGTTAATGGAAATCGACTGTACGGGCCTTGATAAAATTATTAAAAATAGTAATAATTTGTGTAAAATCATAAGAAATGATTTGTGAAAGTTTGGGATGAAAAACTCCATATTTGAAAAGATAAAAATAGATTTTTATCGAAATGAACTGGTTTTGAACTAGAATTATAATTCTATTTATTTTTAAATAAATAAATTGAATTTGAAATGGTTTTGAAAATAACCAAAATTTCCAATGATTGCATTGGAGTGGATTTGAATCGAAATTGTCTTCGGAATATTTCGATGTTGGAATTCGGGATTATACAGATGTTGTTATGGAAATTTGAAAGATGTAGATATTTATATCGTTATTTCAAATACGACATTTGTTAATCGTAGAATTGGATATTGAATATAAGCCGGGATATTTTCTATTCAGGGCCTTGTATTGAATGTCAAATGTGATTTGGGTTTGTCGTGAATGGTGTCTTCATTAACACTGTTCTTGAACCCAGTTGAGAAAAGATTAAATCTTTTTATTTAGATTTAATGAAGTGTACCAATTAAATAATATTTAATTGGAATTGAATTGACATTGATTTTTGGGTTTATCGTGAACAGTGTTTTAAATAACACTCGTTCTTTAACTCGATAATTAATGGAATGAGATTTTGGGTTTATCGTGAACTGTGTTTTAAATGACACTGATTCTTTAACCCAGTCAAAGATTAAAACTAAGTGGAGTTTTAATGAATCTTTAATTAGAGTGAAATGATCGAAAATGGAGTATTACCAGTTTTGCTCCAGGCGATAGTTAAATCTTTAATTAGATTTGAACGTGAAATGGTAATTGAATTTACCGATAACACTGTGGTGTTAGATATGAAGTATAACCAGTTTTACTTCATGGGATGAATAGGTTGGGATTGGGAAATTAAAACAAATGATTACTTCGGTAAGGTTCGCTAATCCCGACAAGTTCGAATTGAGATTCAAACATAAATTCAAGGAATTTATCTTGGATAAAATTAATGGGAACCTTTCCCTATGAATGTGAAATTTAGAAACTAACTGTCGGTTGGCCAAGCAGAATGGTTTTCTGGGTATTGATCTGATGTTGGTTTCGGCCTTCGGGGTTAATATTTGGGGAATTATTCTCTTGATTAATTTACGGTTAGTGACTAATGAATTGGAATGAGGCGTATGTTGTGTTTGTGTAACACTTATTTAAAATATACGCGAGTTATTCGGAAAGACCGGGTTTATCCCATTCTGAATAACTGATGCGACGATAAGTCGAAGATGAAGACGATGGTCGAAGACCGGAGGTCTTCACGTCGTTTGGGGGATAACTGATGATCTTGATTGGGCTGTACACCCAAGAAGATGGAAACAGTTAGTGATCGTCCAGACGCACTTGGAGATCGATGGATATGCGGGGTACTAGGTGCCTCCGGTTTCGTTCAGACCCAGAACGGACTTGTAAATGGACGGTGTGTCTGACATCGGATTTCATTCTGTGTGACTGATATCGGTTGCATAGGATGGTTTGCCTGTGTGGCATGCTAAGATGCAAATGATCGAGGCTTCTGTTGAAAAGCAAAGTCTTGTGGTGATGATCAAAGCACGGCCTTTGTGGCGTAGCTTTGTGTAACGTTTACCTCGCGTGTTTCACACCAGGTATGAACCAAAAACGGGAGACGGACCTCAGGGAGGGCATGCGTTTCCTTCTAGATAAAAAGTGGCGTCAGTGGTTTTACACGCCCTGACGAGTTTGACTTATGTGGTTGTTGCTGTTGCGAGGCGCCTCGGATTGATCGGTCGTTCTCGAACCGATGGAGTCATTTAGTTGGCTCATTTACGCCCCAAAGGGCGGGGAAACGTAGTGTTCAGGCATTTTAATCCACAGCGGTGGACCGGCCCTGTCGCTCCAAGGGTCACTCGAGCTCTGATCCTGAGACATGGGCTAGATTGTCTCGAATCGGTTGAGGACTATCTTTTGCCTCGGTTCATAGACGGAAATCCAATTTCCAAATATGTGATCTTGCGGTTTTAGTTGTAATCCTATATATGGCGACATGATATATGGTACCCATGCCGCCTATGATTGATACTTATGATTTGAAGTTGTTTTATACACTATGCACTTATTATAGTATCAAATGATTTCTTTTAAACGTATCAAGCATTCTTTGGCTGTTATAAGGGAAAACCCTATCCTCGACTGCGTTGCATTGTGTGATGGGACCTGGGTCTTATAACAGCTTCATTTTTCTTTATTTAGCATTGCGCTGTTTGTTTTATGCACTGGTATTCTTGGGAGGAAACCCGTTCCGCGTTATACGGCGTGGTCCCTTGATTTACCTAACTTTAAGAATAAAGATTAACTGTTTTAGTTCTCACACCAGTCACATGACTGACCTGGAGTTTATTGTTTTGACCTAAACTCTGGGTGCCCTTATTTTTGACACGGGCAGCTAGTAGTTTTGGTTTTGCAGATTTATATTCACAGGATCCTGGTTTACAGCTGGAACGATATCCGGAAAGCTTTGTATCCGTATATCTCCTTCTAGTTGTGTATTGTATTATTTTCCGCTGCTATGTATTTAAATGTAATTTGAATCTCTGATATTTCTGTGTAATATTCATTCATTTATACTCTGTATATTCTTGTAATCTGATGCACTGTTGTTATATATAGTGAAATGTTCTTCTGTATGCGTTCTGTTGTGGCTTGTTCTCGAACTATCCGACGCTTTCCTTTACGGGGAAGTTGCGGGTCTTTACAAAAGTTAGGTAAAATAATCTGTAAGTCTGTTAATCTGTATATCTGATCTGTTAGTCTGAGAACTTGTTAATCTGTACATCTGATCTGTCAGTCTGAAAACCTGTTAACTTGTATGTCTGATCTGAAAACTAGTTAATCTGAACTTTGTACATCTGAAATCTGTAAACAAGTTAATCTGAAATCTGTTAGTCTGGGGACACAAGGTTAGGAGGGATAATTACTTGTGTCATCTGTTGCTTGGGACCTATGTTAGTCAGTAACCCTTTCTGGTATCAAAACTATGACACTAAGAGGTGTCCGGGCACGCTTACTGAACTAATTGTAAGAGGTTCACTCTGATAATGGCGAAGGGTGTTGATGGCGCATTCCAACCGGGTCATGTGCGTGCATGTATCCGGTATGCTCTGAGGATGTAAGACATCGTGACATCTGTAAATAGGTCTGTGTCTATAGGTTGCTACTTTAGGGAGTGATACACCCTTCTGTGGGGACCGACACAGGGTATTTATTTATTAAGGAGCCTATCGCTTGGTGTAGAATTTAGGGTGCACTTAGTTATGTCTGTTTCTGTTGGGGTACCATCTGTTTCTGTTGGGGTGGTAACACCTGTCCGATTCTATTTGGTACCATCTGTTAGGGTGGTAAAGGCCCATTACTAGTGTACACCTAACTCTAATATTTTGTTTCCGTAGGGATTATTCTGTTTCTGTCTCTGATTTCGTTTCTGTTTCTGTACCGTCTGTCTCTGTTCGGGTGGTAAAGCCCCATTTCTATCATTCTGTTTCTGAAGAGATCATTTTGTTTTTTGTTTAGACATTAGGACAACACCTAATTCTATTATATAGTATTAGTGCGGAGAAATGAAAACTAAGTAAGGAGCTTAGCTTAGCCTATATCATTCTGTTTCTTCTGTTAACCTGCTACTCCTGTTACGGCTATCTCTCATCCAGTTTTATTTACATTTCATGATACTGTTATCTGTTTATATGCTGAAAGTCACTGGACTCACCAGACGTATGCCTGACCTAGTTTGTTTCGCCTCTTTTCTTCCGTTCCCTCCCCCCTCCCAGGTATTTAGGTTGGGAACGTAAGAGCTTGACTTAGATTTCTCTCTACTTGAAGTGCTAGAGTGCTTGAAGTATTTCTTTGCTTTGATTCTACCTATTTATGGCATTTTCTGTTAGGGATTATGGCTTTAAAATTATGTACTCTGAAGGCTTTCGTACAAGACTGATACTTATGTACTTGAATTCCGATATTTTGGTTTTGAAAGATGTAACCAAACTTACTTCTATTTCTGCTGTAATAAAGTTATAAATTTTTCAAGTACTACTTTATGTATCTGTCTTGTAATATTATGTTCTGTTTACTTATAATGCTTCATGGAAGTTAATGCATTCCCTTTGTGAGTGACATTAATGGACATGGGGTGTTACAATGGCTCAACTTATTGTCTCTACTATGGCTTAACTCTTTTAATTGGGGAATTATGCTTTTTATTTACTTATGTACTCTGATGGTGCAGGACAAAAGTTATTTTATTGTAATGGTTTTTGTGACTTATGGTATTGTGGACCACGGTATTATGATTTATGTCTGAAATAAAAATTTAAATTTCCACTTCTATCTTACTTATATCTGTCTTGTAATTATTCTGTGTCTGTTTACCTATAACGCTTCACAAAATTAAATACATTCCCTTAGTGACTGACATTAACGGACGTGGGGTGTCACAATAACCTAAGTTATAATTTCCACTTGTCCCTAAGAAAAGCCTAAACATCTTATCTTTTCTGTTCATACATGTTAATGCCCCAGACCTCTCACATTAAGTCAACCACTTGTGGATGCTGGATATGCCGGGCGGCTCCAGCCAGACTTAAACCACAAGTTTACACTTAACCTCATGTCATGGTGTTATTCCCACACATGAGATTAACCACTTGTGGTCGCTAGATATGCCAGGCTGCTCCGAGCGGACTTATACCAAAAGTGAAGTCTAACCTCCTGTCTAAGCGTTACTACAGTTTCATTATTTTAGGCATATTCATATTAATAAATTTCCCTATTCCAAATATAGATTTTAATGCCCCTTTTTAAATCATATTTCATTATGCACAATGTTCCCTTTTTCCCAAGTCATAAATCAAGATATATATATATATATATATATATATATATATATATATTATGCCCAAATTCGTATTCACATATTTGCTAGTTTATGTCCCTAGTTCATATTCACATATTTCAGTGCAATTTATGCCCAAAGTCATATTCACATATATTCCAATTTACGCCCAAATCATATTTTACATATGTTCCAATTTATGCCAAATCATATTTTACATATCTTCCAATTTACACCCAAATCATATTTTACATATGTTCCACTTTATGACAAATCATATTTTACAAATGTTCCAATTTATGCCTAAATCATATTTTTCACAAACAATTCCCAATTTCGCGCGTTCGCATATCTCAGCGTTATGCCTAGGCTCGAAAGTGGCCTAGCTATAAAAATAAAAAGGGAGAAGAGGGAAAGAAGAGAATCGAAACTGGCATAATGATGAATCAATAATAAACTGACAGAAATAGGCATAAAACTGAATAGATATACTATGACAAGATTTAACATGGTGGCGTTTTGAACATATAAAGGCAGTTTTGATAATTATGTCATAATAGTACTTGTTTAGGCATAGATCCAATATCCAATTTTTATATAAATTTTATGATTACTGATTAAATATTTAGATCTATAAATAACATGAACTCACAATGAATAGATCTAAGGAAATGGATCCAAATAACTGAGAAAAACACGTTGGATTTGTTGATGTAGCCCTCGCTGAAATTGTATAAGGTTTGCGGAATTGGATTTGGAGAAGAATAGGCCATTCAATTTACGTAGCAGCAGACCTCCGCCATCGCCACCATTCTCTTAGATGAATAAAACCTAGGCTCAGGGTCCTTTATATAGCCTAGGGATCACGAATCTAGTTCAGAAAGAAGACCACGTTCATAAAGAGGTATTTACCTAGATTTGCGCGGGGGGTCGACCCCCCTACTATGGTGTAGACCCCGAGGTCGACTTTAGTGTCGACCCCATATAGCCTAGGTCGACCCCAAACGGTCGGCCCTTCCGCACAAAACGCGCGGCTGATTCGAATTTTGCTAATTTTTGAATTTCTTTGAATTATATATATATGTATATATTCCTTATGCATAAAAGCTTCAAACCTTAATAACTACTTAATACGGAGTACGTTTTACGCAAACTTGGTGTCTATCTTGACCAGAATTCCGAGATGGAGGGAATGGCGCAGTCCGTTATATGCAAACTTAGGGTTTATCTTGACCAGAATTCCGAGACGGACGCAATGGCGTAGTCCGTTTTACTTAATTCTAAATATTTAATTAAGTTTTCCTTAATTTATAGTTAACAACTTATTTCAAATTAATTATTCTTTAATATATCATCCTTAGTGTCGTTAAAATTACGGTGTGTTACATTCTCTCCTACTCAAAGGATTTCATCCCCGAAATCTCTAAGTTAAGAAGTGTATATCCTAACATCCAACAATCATACATTCATCTAGAAATCACAGGCATCCATTGTCCTTAAGGAATTTCTATTGCCTTTATGAACACATGCAATAGTGTGTGTTTATATTCGTAAACTAATGCAAAAGATCAGGCGGTCTACTAATTCGGTTGACCTCCTTAATGCAATGTATGTTCATGCCATGCAACCAAAATGTATGAAAATTATCCTAATACATGTAAGTTCTATATGTGTGCACAATTGTAACAACCCGTATTTTTGAATAACATGTTATAACATAAATGGAGGCAGAATTAAACTTTAAAATCTGAATCAAGGGAAACGGGCTATGCCATTGCGTTCGTCTCGGAAAAATACGCGAAATAGAGTCCGAGTTTTCGAAAATCGGAGTCCGTATGACCAAGATATGGCCTCGCGAAGTTTCACGAAAAATTCCCAAATTAAAGTATACTTAATTAAGTGAAATGGGTTGCGTAGAGAAATATATATATATATATATTGATATATATATATATAATTGAAAATTAAATAAATAAATATGCAAAAATGTTCAAAACAGCGAATTGGGAGAGGGGAATAACCGAACCTACCGATTTTTGAGGTCGACCCGAGCCGGCCCGGCTGGGTCGACTAGGGGTTAATCCAGGGTGTTTGGCTGTCAACCCGTGGGCCGATTCGCTCAAATGCAGATTTTGCATTTGAATGGTTCTCATGGTTCATCTTTAATCTAAAGGCCCTAGATGGTTCCTACACTTGACTTCTTCCCCAAGACATGCTTTGATGGCTTGGATTGAATCTAGGTTTAATCCTATGGCCTAAAACACTTGCATAATCTATAAATAAGACCCTAACCTACCCTAAATCATCATTATTCATTCATACAACTAAACTATGGAAAAATCAATCCTCTCATGGCGTCCACTCTCTTCATAAAATTCCTAAATAAATTCCTAAGTGATTTTCCATGCATACATGTGTTTTCAAACTTGTATGAGCATCATTAGCTTGCATTCAAGTCAAGTTTATATATTTGCATCATAAAGAAAGAGTCTTGATCATTTTGGCTCAAGGGTTTTGCTTGCATTTTGGGTTTAATTGACTTCATAAGGGCTTTGTCATATTTTTGTGACTTCTTAAGCATTGTAAGCCCTATTCTACTTTCATACTTAAACTCTAAAGTTAAATGTATGATATGCAAGTTTATATGCAAGTTTATCATGTTGTGATATGCAAGTTTATATGCAAGTTTATCATGTTGTGATATGCAAGTTTATATGCAAGTTTATCATGTTGTGATATGCAAGTTTATATGCAAGTATGCCAAGTTATGTTATGCAAGTTTGGGTTGAACATTTTGTTCATGCTATCATGTTATGCAAGCGTATTTTGGGTTTATGAACATAAAGCTTTAAGCTTTATGCCAAAGGTTGCATTTAGCAACATGTAAGTTATCATATCTCTTATGATAACTTGCATGTGAGGCTAAATGCGAACTTATGGCCATCTCTACATGTCATTTAGCACCATGTATCACCAATATGCTAAGTTTGGTTTTATGCATGCTTTTGAGGCCTAAAAATGTAATATGCAAGTGTATGAACATATTAACATTTCATATGCCACCATGTTAAGCTTGTGGCTTCAATACCTTTATGTCATGATTATGCCAAGTTCCCTCTTTCTATCCTTTATGCGCTATTGCGATATGTAAGCGATGGGATTGCGTTTGGGGTTGGGTAAACTTAAAAGACATAAAACATAAGCTTGGGAATTTACCTATTAAGTTAGGTCTACCCATTGGGAATTTACCTATTAAGTTAGGTCTACCCAATTGCTTGAAAACTTGTAACATGTTTTGGAAACATGATGGACATGACACTTAGAAAAGATAAGTGTGGCCAACTCGAGGTTGGGTTGAGTTTGTAGCGTAAACCTACCCGGAACCGACCGGCTTAACTAGTTGCTACAAACAATAGGACCCAATGTGAGAAGTTGGTCATGTTGTACCTTGAACCCGAGGTTAGACCAAGTTGTGGTGTAAAGCTACCCGGACCCGCCCGGCTTAACTAGTAACCACAACAAGGTCTAATGTGAGAGGTTAAGGCGCATTAAATTAATTAATGCCTCGTGATTAGGGTTAAGTCATGGTCCACTTAATACTTAACCAATTTGGGCTTGGTAGATTAATCGGGGTTAAGTCGTGAACTCGTCGTTACACTTAACCAAGTTAATCCAGGATTAGCAAGAGGGTTAAACCGTACTTAACCCACTAGAAAAATCCTAGCAATGGGGGCCCACTCTAGCAGTAATCCCAAGTTAGTATCATCATGACCCTAGGGACTAGGCTAGGGTGGGGGCACGATTACTGGACTGGAGGTAAGTGACCAAAAGCGACGGCAGAGGGTACGCCGGTGTAGTTCCGGGCGGACTCTGGTCGTGCACATAGTCCGTAGCCGGAGAAAACATGCACGGGTACCAGTAGATCGGGACTGTGCACTCATGTTCATGGTGTCCAGGGGTTGACACCCTAGGGCTTGATACACCCGAAGGGTGGACCCGGCATAGTTCGACTACAATTATGATTGGGCCGTATTGACACCAACACGTGACGAGTTAGGCTTAGGGAGCCGATCGACTAGACCATTTGGTTGGACCTTGTATTAGGGTCATTTCATGTTATTGGGCCAAAGCTTGGGCCAAGGGATCAATACTTGTTTATTCAAGTCATGTTAGTTTGCTAGTACACCTGTGGTGCAAAACCTTAATCCTGATTATGTGATGACACCTTTATCTACCTTGTTAGTTAATCATCATGCTAGTATAGTGTTATCCATATGTTCATCCCTGCTGCTCATGCCAGTTAACTTTATCAGTTTACATTGATTGTTGTAGGGCTTACTCAGTCTTTTTGGCTGACTTGTTTTCTTTCGCCTCTTTTCTTCCGTTCCCCTCCCCCCCCCCCCCCCCATGTTCTCAAGGAGGGAATACTGGAGCTTAGCTTGGATTTCGGATTGCTTGCTTGTGGGATTTCAGCTCATGTACGGTTTCGACATGAAGCTTGCTATGGTTACCACTTAATTGGGGATAGCACTTATTTATTTCAGTTTTTCAGTTGATGTTGTTTTATCTAGACTTGTTTATTTGGAAAGCTATGTTGTACCAGACTTGTTTTGAAATGTTTTGAAATCTTCCGCTGTTTTATCTATGTTATTTACTCTGTTTACATATATACATATGTTCTTGTTCTGTCTTGATATATCATTATGCATGTTTACCTGATTCAAACGCCCCTCCAAAGTCAGAGTGCTTGCAAGAGCCACCCTGGTGGAGGTGGGGTGTTACATTTGGTATCAGAGCATATGGTACGAGAAGGAACAAAAAGGCTTTTAGAAAACTTTTGGAAAACTATTTTCAAAACCAAGTATAAAGTATTTTCCAAAGAAAAGTCTAGTTTATTTTAAAGGCTATTCCCCAAAAAGCCATTAGCAAAATTCCTTCGTTTTTCTCCATTCTGAATCTGTCTTTTTCTTCGTTTTCAGTATGGCCGATAACTTTGCTATTCCGGAGGGAGTACACGTACCTGTTTGGTATAGGAGACTTTTGGAGGCTAGGGCGACCGAAGCCGGCCCCGCAGATGTTCCTCCTCCTCCTCCGGTAGTTAATGTTCCTCCTCCTCCTCCTCCGGTGGTTAATGTTCCTCCTCCTCCTGTCGCTGAGGTTCCTCTTCCTCCTCCCCCTCAGCATCCTCAAGTGGACTTCGCAAAGACTTGCAAAGATTTCAAAGCAATGGGTGGCAAGAACTTTCAAGGCACTGAGACTTTTGTAGAGGCCAGAAATTGGTTGAAAGAGACCGAGGATTTGTTTGCTATCTTTGGGTTAGACGATCAGAGGAAGCTCTTGTTGGAGGTTTGGCTTATGAAGGATGAAGCCGCTTATTGGTGGGAAGTCACCAATGGTACTAGGCCTGTTGAGACTTGGGCCGATTTCAGGGCAAGGTTCATGCTTAAGTTTCTATCTTCTACTGAGGAGAATCTGCAAATGGAGAGGTTCATAACATTGAAACAAGGAGATATGTCTGTCAAAGAATATGTGAACAAGTTCAATCAGTTAGCTCGTTTTGGCTTGGATATGGTGAATACTCCTTAGAAGAAGGCTCTTCGTTTTGCTAGAGGATTGAATGAGCCGTTGCAGGGATTGGCTATGTCACATATTCCCCATGGGGCCACGTTTGAGAGTTTGGTTGATATGGCGTTACTTCAGGGAGATGTCAAGAAAGAAACCAAGATGAATGATACTCAAGCCAAGAAGACTGATTCCCAGGGAAAAGGAAATCAGGGTAATCCAAGTGGTCAGAGCAGTCAAGGCAATAAGAACAAGAACAAGAGTCAAGGCAACAAGGGGAACAACAACAAGGGCAATAACAACAAGGGCAAGAACAACAACGGGAAGTGCCATTATTGCGGTTCAGTTGGGCATCTTGTTAAGGATTGTAAGAAGAGGAAAAGGAAGAATGGTGAATGCTTTTTCTGCGGTGAGACTGGACATTTCAGTAAGGATTGCCCGAGGAAGCAAGGGCAAGGCCAGGGTCAGACTCAGCGTGCTGGACCTTCAGGAGGGCAAGTTCATGCTCTCAATGTCGCTCCAGTTCCCGATCGAGGTAGTATTTCTGTTGAGAGCCTTGTATATATTTCTGATTTTCCAGTTCGTACCTTGTTTGATTCTAGTGCATCGCATAGCTTTATCTCATCTGATCTTGTTGATAGTTTGCACCTTAGTACTAGCTTGGTAGATGATCCCGTCTGTGTCTCAAATCCTATTGGGGGTTCCGCCCATTTGTCTATGATGTGTGGGGATTTGAGGATCTCTATACTGAGTGTAGAGTTCTTGTGCAGTGCTTATGTTCTTGGTTTTAGGGGATACGGATTGATATTGGGCATGGATTGGCTTTCCAGATATGGAGCCATTCTTGATTGTGAGCATAGGGTTGTGAGGCTCGTGACTCGCCTCGGAAACACCCTAGAGATTTCTTGTGATCCGAGAGGTCCCGTCATGTTGTGCTATCTGGAATCACTCGACTCGTCAATGGAAACTCTTCAGTCTGTGAGAGTGGTTCGAGAGTATCCGGATGTTTTCGATGAAGTTAGGGGGTTGCCCCCTAAGCGAGAGATTGATTTCCGCATTTATCTGGTGGATAATGCAAAGCCTGTTTCTTTGCCCGTTCGGCACATGGCTCCGCG
The DNA here is from genome assembly GCA_030737875.1 of Allium sativum. NCBI lineage: Eukaryota > Viridiplantae > Streptophyta > Magnoliopsida > Asparagales > Amaryllidaceae > Allium > Allium sativum. Next base: position 663,457,464 of record CM060913.1, read on the forward strand.
TGAAAGGCGGGAGCTAAGTAAGCAAGTGAAAGAGTTGCTTGAGAAGAACTTCATTAGACGAAGTATGTCTGAATGGGGAGCGCTTGTGGTATTTGCTACCAAGGCGGATGGTTCTCTCCGACTTTGTGTTGACTATCGAGAGTTGAATAAGCTGACTAAGAAGAACAGACACCCGTTACCGAGGATTGATGATCTCTTTGACCAGCTTGTCGGTGCTTCTGTTTTCTCTCAGCTTGATCTTGCTATGGGGTTCCATCAGCTCAGGGTAGCTGAAGATAGTATAGACAAGACTGCGTTCAGAACTCCAGATGGATTCTTCGAATGGCTTGTCATGCCGTTCGGCTTGACTAATGCACCTGCATATTTCGTGGACTTGATGAGTAGGGTGTTCAGGGAGTTCTTGAACAAGTTTGTCGTGGTCTTCGTAGATGATATTCTGATCTTCTCTAAGGATGAGGAAGAGCACGCAAGGCATCTCATGGAGGTGATGGATACGCTTAGAGCACATCAGTTGAAGGCCAAGTTCTCCAAGTGTCACTTTTGGAGAAGGGAAGTTAGATTCCTTAGGCATATAGTATCTAAGCAAGGCTTAGCGGTGGATCCCGCTAAGGTAGTGGCAGTTCAGGATTGGAAGACTCCAAGGAATGCAACCGAAGTGAGAAGTTTTCTAGGTCTTGCGGGTTTTTACCGGAAGTTCATCAAGGACTTCGCAAAGATATCCGCTCCTCTCACTAAATTGACGAAGAAGAATTTAGTTTTTGCTTGGAGCATAGAATGCGAGCTTGCTTTTCAGAAGCTCAAGAGAGCCCTCACATCAGCACCTGTTCTAGCTTTGCCCGATGGAGGAAAGTTATTTACCGTATACACCGATGCATGTGGCACGGGGTTAGGAGTTGTTCTTATGCAAGAAGGAAGAGTGATATGCTTTGGCGGTAGACAACTCAAAGTGCATGAGAAGAATTATCCCACTCATAACTTAGAGTTGGCAGCAATAGTATATGCACTCAAGGCTTGGCGCCATTATCTTCTGGGAGAAAGATTTGAGCTTTATACCGATCACAAGTCATTGAAGTATCTCTTTTCTCAGAAGGATCTGAATCTGAGGCAACAAAGATGGAAGGAATTCTTGGCGTCCTACGATTTTGAGATAGCTTATACCCCTGGCAAGGGGAATGTGGTAGCAGATGCATTGAGTAGAAGAAGGTTGACCCTAAGTCCTCTATTCGTTGAGATGAAGAATTTAGAGTATGTGGCAACCTTTGATTTCTCTTTGGCGATTGAGTCGATGACCGGTTCTTTAGCATCTCTGGAACTCAGACCTACCCTTCTTGATCAAGTTGGGGCTTCGCAGAGAGAAGACACTCAGATAGTTGAGATTATGGATAAGCTAATTCGAGGAGAGACGTCTAGTCATCTCGCTCGATATTCTATTGATGACAAGGGTTGGCTGAGGAGAGACGGAAGGTTATGTTTTCCAATGGTAGAAGATCTAGTAAGAAGAGTTCTTGAGGAAGCGCATCACTCTAAGTTGACTATACATCCGGGCGGAGATAAGATGTATAAAGATATGAAGCGCATTTTCTTTTGGCCTGGGATGAAGAAGGATGTGGCAGAATTTGCCTCTAGATGTATCATTTGCCAGCAAGTTAAGGCCGAGTCGAAGAAGCCCGGTGGGCTATTGCATCCTCTAGACGTTCCACTATGGAAGTGGGAGAGTATTTCCATGGATTTTATCGATGGGCTACCAAGGTCAAGGAAAGGGAATACGAGCATTTGGGTTATTGTGGATAGACTTACGAAGAGTGCTCATTTCATTCCAGTGAAGAGCAAGAGGACCGCATCTTGGCTAGCGTCTGTATATCTTCATGAGATTGTGAGACTACATGGAGTCCCTTGTAGTATAGTCAGTGACCATGACCCAATCTTTACAAGTCAATTCTGGAATAGCTTGCAAGAAGCTATGGGCACAAGGTTGAATCTAAGTACGGCTTATCACCCACAGACGGACGGTCAAACCGAAAGGGTGAATAGGGTACTCGAGGATCTGTTGAGGCTTTGTATTCTGGATTTTGGTGGTACTTGGGAAGACCATCTTCCTCTTGTTGAGTTTGCATATAATAACAGTTATCAGGCAAGCATAGGGATGGCACCATTTGAAGCTTTATATGGGAGGCCGTGCAAGTCGCCTACATGTTGGTGGGAGACTACAGATGAGCTTATACTTGGGCCTGATATGATCAGAGATACATCCGAGAAGATCGAGTTGATTCGGAGACGGATGAAAGCGGCCCAAGACCGACAGAAATCCTATGCTGATAAGCGAAGAACGGATTTGGAGTTTGATGTTGGGGATATGGTTTTCGTGAAGGTTTCTCCTTTGCGGAATGTGGTCCGATTTGGAGCTGTTGGGAAGTTGGCACCGAGGTTTGTTGGACCATTCCCAATTATAGAGAGGATCGGGCAGATGGCTTATAGAGTGAAGTTGCCCGAGAAGCTTGCTGGAGTACACGATGTTTTTCATGTCTCGCATCTCCGGAAGTGTTTACATGAATCAGCAGAGGTTGTTGAGCCAAGTGTTCTAAAAGATGTAGAAGTGGAGAAAGTGGCTACCTTGAGGAGAGCTCCGATTCGTATCTTGGGGACGGAGACCAAGAAGCTAAGGAATCGAGAGGTCAAATTGGTGAAGGTTCAATGGGGTGAAGCCGAAGAAGACGCAACTTGGGAAACCGAGGAGAAGATGCGTGGGCTTTATCCATTCCTTTTTGAGGGTACAATCTCAACCTCTTTTCTTTGTTAGCATATCTTTCTCTTTGCTATCCATGTTTATCTAGTTTATCGTGTTAATCTTGTCATGAGAACCTTAGGTAGAAACCCTTTGGGTGAAACATGTGTTTGAAACATGTTATGCTTGATGGTTGCAAGTGGTTGCAAGTGTTTGCAAGTGGATACTCGTGGATGCATAATACACGTTAGGCACTAAGATCGGCTCACACACTTTCATACCGCATATGCATGAGTGTTTATGCTTATTCATGGATGAAAACTTGTTATGCTATCACGTGGATGTTGCATATGGATGAATGTTATGTGCACTCATGTAGAGATTATAAATTATGTTAGGAATTTGCATACATATGGACTCATTTCACTAACATATTTTGCATTAAGGGGGTTTACTGAATCAGTAACCTCCTGATTTTCGCATTAGATAAGTACATATACACACACCTTTGCATATGATCATACAGCATTTAGAACCTTTTAAGGACAATGATTGCTCGTGGATGATGTTTTGAGTAGATGGATGATGGATGGTAGGATACGTTCTTCCTAACTTGGAGATTTCGGGGACGAAATCCTTTAAGGAGGGAAGAATGTAACAACCCGTATTTTTGAACAACATGTTATAACATAAATGGAGGCAGAATTAAACTGTAAAATCTGAATCAAGGGAAACGGGCTATGCCATTGCGTTCGTCTCGGAAAAATACGCGAAATAGAGTCCGAATTTTCGAAAATCGGAGTCCGTATGACCAAGATATGGCCTCGCGAAGTTTCACGAAAAATTCCCAAATTAAAGTATACTTAATTAAGTGAAATGGGTTGCGCAGAGAAATATATATATTGATATATATATATATATATATAATTGAAAATTAAATAAATAAATATGCAAAAATGTTCAAAACAACGAATTGAGAGAGGGGAATAACCGAACCGGCCGATTTTTGAGGTCGACCCGAGCTCGCTGGGTCGACTAGGGTGTAATCCAGGGTGTTTGGCTGTCAACCCGTGGGCCGATTCGCTCAAATGCAGATTTTGCATTTGAATGGTTCTCATGGTTCATCTTTAATCTAAAGGCCCTAGATGGTTCCTACACTTGACTTCTTCCCCAAGACATGCTTTGATGGCTTGGATTGAATCTAGGTTTAATCCTATGGCCTAAAACACTTGCCTAATCTATAAATAAGACCCTAACCTACCCTAAATCATCATTATTCATTCATACAACTAAACTATGGCAAAATCAATCCTCTCATGGCGTCCACTCTCTTCATAAAATTCCTAAATAAATTCCTAAGTGCTTTTCCATGCATACAAGTGTTTTCAAACTTGTATGAGCATCATTAGCTTGCATTCAAGTCAAGTTTATATATTTGCATCATAAAGAAAGAGTCTTGATCATTTTGGCTCAAGGGTTTTGCTTGCATTTTGGGTTTAATTGATTTCATAAGGGCTTTGTCATATTTTTGTGACTTCTTAAGCATTGTAAGCCCTATTCTACTTTCATACTTAAACTCTAAAGTTAAAATGTATGATATGCAAGTTTATATGCAAGTTTATCATGTTGTGATATGCAAGTTTATATGCAAGTTTATCATGTTGTGATATGCAAGTTTATATGCAAGTTTATCATGTTGTGATATGCAAGTTTATATGCAAGTATGCCAAGTTATGTTATGCAAGTTTGGGTTGAACATTTTGTTCATGCTATCATGTTATGCAAGCTTATTTTGGGTTTATGAACATAAAGCTTTAAGCTTTATGCCAAAGGTTGCATTTTAGCAACATGTAAGTTATCATATCTCTTATGATAACTTTCATGTGAGGCTAAATGCGAACTTATGGCCATCTCTACATGTCATTTAGCACCATGTATCACCAATATGCTAAATTTGGTTTTATGCATGCTTTTGAGGCCTAAAAATGTAATATGCGAGTGTATGAACATATGAACATTTCATATGCCACCATGTTAAGCTTGTGGCTTCAATACCTTTATGTCATGATTATGCCAAGTTCCCTCTTTCTATCCTTTATGCGCTATTGCGATATGTAAGCGATGGGATTGCGTTTGGGGTTGGGTAAACTTAAAAGACATAAAACATAAGCTTGGGAATTTACCTATTAAGTTAGGTCTACCTATTGGGAATTTACCTATTAAGTTAGGTCTACCCAATTGCTTGAAAACTTGTAACATGTTTTGGAAACATGATGGACATGACACTTAGAAAAGATAAGTGTGGCCAACTCGAGGTTGGGTTGAGTTTGTAGCGTAAACCTAACCGGAACCGACCGGCTTAACTAGTTGCTACAAACAATAGGACCCAATGTGAGAAGTTGGTCATGTTGTACCTTGAACCCGAGGTTAGACCAAGTTGTGGTGTAAAGCTACCCGGACCCGCCCGGCTTAACTAGTAACCACAACAAGGTCTAATGTGAGAGGTTAAGGCGCATTAAATTAATTAATGCCTCGTGATTAGGGTTAAGTCATGGTCCACTTAATACTTAACCAATTTGGGCTTGGTAGATTAATCGGGGTTAAGTCGTGAACTCATCGTTACACTTAACCAAGTTAATCCAGGATTAGCAAGAGGGTTAAACCGTACTTAACCCACTAGAAAAATCCTAGCAATGGGGGCCCACTCCAGCAGTAATCCCAAGTTAGTATCATCATGACCCTAGGGACTAGGCTAGGGTGGGGGCACGATTACTGGACTGGAGGTAAGTGACCAAAAGCGATGGCAGAGGGTACGCCGGTGTAGTTCCGGGCGGACTCTGGTCGTGCACATAGTCCGTAGCCGGAGAAAACATGCACGGGTACCAGTAGATCGGGACTGTGCACTCATGTTCATGGTGTCCAGGGGTTGACACCCTAGGGCTTGATACACCCGAAGGGTGGACCCGGCACAGTTCGACTACAATTATGATTGAGCCGTATTGACACCAACACGTGACGAGCTAGGCTTAGGGAGCCGATCGACTAGACCATTTGGTTGGACCTTGTATTAGGGTCATTTCATGTTATTGGGCCAAAGCTTGGGCCAAGGGATCAATACTTGTTTATTCGAGTCATGTTAGTTTGCTAGTACACCTGTGGTGCAAAACCTTAATCCTGATTATGCGATGACACCTTTATCTACCTTGTTAGTTAATCATCATGCTAGTATAGTGTTATCCATATGTTCATCCCTGCTGCTCATGCCAGTTAACTTTATCAGTTTACATTGATTGTAGTAGGGCTTACTCAGTCTTTTTGACTGACCTGTTTTCTTTCGCCTCTTTTCTTCCGTTTCCCCCCCCCCCCCCCAAGATTCTCAGGGAGGGAATACTGGAGCTTAGCTTGGATTTCGGATTGCTTGCTTGTGGGATTTCAGCTCATGTACGGTTTCGACATGAAGCTAGCTATGGTTACCACTTAATTGGGGATAGCACTTATTTATTTCAGTTTTTCAGTTGATGTTGTTTTATCTAGACTTGTTTATTTGTAAAGCTATGTTGTACCAGACTTGTTTTGAAATGTTTTGAAATCTTCCGCTGTTTTATCTATGTTATTTACTCTGTTTACATATATACATATGTTCTTGTTCTGCCTTGATATATCATTATGCATGTTTACCTGATTCAAACGCCCCTCCAAAGTCAGAGTGCTTGCAAGAGCCACCCTGGTTTAGGTGGGGTGTTACAACAATCATCCATCCAAATGCAACATCAATGTAACGATACACCCATTTTCATAAATAAAAATTTAAAATGTACACACATCCATATGCAATATGTAAGTGATTGAGCCAATCTAGTGCCTACTGTTTGTATATGCATCCACGAGCAATCACTAGTAAACACTTGCATCCATCAAACATAACATGTCTCAAATGCATGTTTACATTCATTAGTTTTCTACTTAAAGACTCGATCGATAGGAGATATTCAAACGATAGATACAAGTATTAATTCGAAGCATGGAAAAAGAAGTTAAGAATATATTCTCGAAAAGGAAAGGATATGAAGCACGAATCTTTTCTCCAGCCTCCCAAGTAGAATCCACACGGTCCTCTCCCCATTGCACTTTTACCACATTTACTTCTTTGTTGCACAATTTCTTAACCTCTGATCCAAGTATGCAAGATCGAACTCATCCAGTCATTGCTTCCTTCTCTACTTTCACTCCATCTCATAAGTTTGGCTCCACTACCTCGAACTCTATACATTTTATTGCTACTTGGATGCATAGTCATCTTAGAATGATGGGCTTTCTCAAGGACTATCTTCAATAGGTTTCCAATCCCGATATGATTCACCTATCAACCCTCTTCCCAAGTAGCTCCCCTAATTTCTTATCAAGTTCCCTCTTTTCTTTTAGGAGTCACATGTCGCATAGGCAAAGCAACTGGCTTTGCATTGTCCACCAAGTATGCGCAGAAACCAATCTCGTGCCTCGGGGGTAAACCCCGAACCTCATCAAAAACATCAAGATACTCACAACTATTGTTACAGATCTCAAGTCATCGATAGATATACCAAGAGGTTCTAGGATACTAAGCATGACAGACCCTTTTGGGGTCATAAGAAATCTCGAGAGTCTTTCTATGGGAAGTCAGAAGTCTAACGACCCTCCTCTCACAATCTAGAATGGCTCCATATATGGTTAACCAATCCATCCCTAGAATCAAACGGTATCTTATGAAATTAAGCACATATGCGTCGCAATCAAACTCGATGCCTAACAAAGAGATTCTCAAACTCCGACAAACCATCGATAAATGAGTTGTACCTCTAATGGGGTTTGAGAAAATAACGGGATCCAAAACCATACTAGTATCAAGGTGTAGAGACTCAACTAAAGGATCAGATATAAAAGAATGCAAAGCTCCAGAAAAGGTATCCCAACAGGATGATCAGAAATAGAAATCAAACCTTCGACAGAAACTTTCTTACCCCTATCATGTCCACCAGCTATGAGAACATTAGCTTGCCCTCTAGAAGTTCCTGTCCTCTGGCCTTGTCCTTGTTTCTATGGGCACTCCTTAATAAGGTGTCTCGCCTTACCAAAGTGGTAAAAAAACGTCTTTCCTCTTTCTGTAATCCTTTTTCAAATGACCCACCATTCTGAAATTATGGTATTTCCTCTTTTCTTCTTTCATCATATTCCCTTCTTATGCCACTATTTTCTTTCATATTTGGGCTATGTTCCCTAGCCCCAACTCCCTTATTATCCTTTTTACCATCCTTGTGCAACATGCTAATGAGTCTCTTGAAAGCTACCTCCATCGCACAGAAATCATTAAGAGGCTTGAGAGAAAATAAGTCATAGGTGAAACTACTGCGGCTACAGATGGTGGTTGGGCACTTCTTTGCCCTTCGACATGTACCGTAAATTTAACATGCCTACGGAACCATGTCGAATGGGGATACCCTTTCAGGAAGAAACGGTTCCTCGAACAAAAAGGAAAAGGAATCAAGCGGAGAATCGAGAAGATATTTATGTCTTTGGGAAATATGCTTTTAAAAAACAAACGTTTTATTTTAAAATACTTTGTAATTGAGACCTTTTTGAGAACCATTTTCAAAATATTTTATCTGATCTTATAACCATATATTCTGGTGCCAAATGTGATACACCACGTCCATTAATGTCACTCCATTTAGAATGAATTAAGTTTCGTGAAGCATTATAGGTAAATAAGAACACAATATCACAAGACAGACATGTAAAATAGCAGCAGAATTAAAAACTTTATTTAAATCAAAACATCATGGTCCCAAATACTGAGTTTACATCATAAGTTTCAAGTAACCAGTTACATTAATAATATGTCTTACCAAAAATATCAGAGTACAAAAGCATAAAACAATATTTCTTATGCAAGGCCATAAGAGAGTTGACAAGAAGTCAAAGCAGTACATCAATATCCAAAATCCAAGCTAAGCTGAAAGAATCCAAATCAACTCTAAGCAATCCCACCCTGAGAACTTGGGGGGGGGGGAACGGAAGAGAGAGAAGAAGAAACAAAAAGGGTTTGACATAACGTCTGGTTAGCCCAGTTACTTTTAAATATAAATAAATAAAAATATCATGGTAGGTATATAAAAACTGGAAGAACAAGATAACAATAACAAGACAACTGTGAACTAAGAAAGATAAGTTTGAACAGAATATATTGCGCTTCTTAAATACGTTTCTCTGCACCGTACCAATACTAGTATATCAGAAACAGAATGATCCCTACAAATACTGTTCCATTACATTTTCTTGATTGTTAGGTTACTAGGGTTGACATCACTTAACACTTATACATACGTCGTACCCATTTACTTTCCAATGGATTAACCTAATACAATATATATAGCTACCACTCAATGTTGGGATGCACCCTACGGCACCCCACTTGCATGGTCTCCACCGTAATGCAACAGAAATGAACGCGGTCCCTCATCCTATGCCGGAGTGACATACGAATCTCTATATAACATTGTTACGTTCCTTTTATATCGGTCATTGCTACGCAATGTAATCATACAGACTGCCACCTTTAGTCGAATCATAATTCATACCAGAGTAATGCCCTAAAGTCTGTGATACACCACCCAGAGCAGATATGCATGTTTTCCCACATACATATCATCAATTGTAGCTCGATACCTCAACCGCACGTCCACAAATGTGCACCAAGTTCCGTGGTAGGGCGATACAAGAAACACCGAACTCGGTCGGGAGATTTTCCTTATCTGTATAGGCCCGCCTTTAAGAGCCTCAAAATACAGATATTCCTAGGGTCTGTTTTTCATGGTGGCTATGGCCCCACCTCAGCCCCTCCTTCAACTAGTAAAGACTATAAGAGCTAAGCGACTGCCCCTACACAAACAATCTAAACATCCATGTGGCTTCTCCCCTTAATCCCTTACCTCGATAGTGAAAGGTGAATGGTATCTTAGGTTTAGCTCTAGTCTTTTTGCATCCCACAACTGCCGATGACGGGTACCCAACGATCTACTATCCTTATTGGTCCCGACCCTGCCTTTCATTGAGGCAATCGCCGAATCACCCTAGTGTCACCTCATCACAACATTTTGACTACAAAGCTAATTTTGCAATCAAGGCCCACCCACCTAGTAGTTACGCACAGACCCTACCTCTGTGAGCACAGCCTAAATATCTGCCACCACACAGAGGACTTCTAGGAGCAACTTACGTATCTCAGGAAGCCGCGTGCTTCCCCTTCCAGTCCTTCGGAGCTCACAGAATAATCAGATAAAAGTGCACTTCCCTCGTGCCTTACAACACCACGATGATCTACCTCATTGGGTTATTCACCCTCAAACCTGTAGACCGGTCCAAGCGCCTCACTTTGATATGTTGTTAGACCCTATGTCTAAACATTCTTTTACGTGTTTGCCTTACCTCATCAGGTTTCCAATTAACTTGGTTATTCCCATTTATATCGGATTCTTAATCAAGTTACCAGGTTCCTCTTGCTTATTAATTTTGGTTATTAACTTAACTCCTTTAAAGCCTATAACATGTTATTCTCTAGATTGTGTCCCAAGGTCTGTAATCCATAATCACTTTATATTTTCATCGTCTGATTCCATAGTTATAATAACATGTTCTTACTTAATGTGTAATTAAGTACATCTCATTTTACATGTTTCCTTTTTAGCATATCATTTATGATTAGGTATAACTTATATCATTTCATAAGTTTCTTATTATTTCTCATTCTTTCTCATTTAATCATTATTCCATCTTACCATTGTTTACTTATTAATTTCATTCTCTTAACTAAGGTTTACTAATAAGTTTCCTTTCCATAGATATAACTTATGTTGTCCTCATTCGTAGACTTCAGATTCTTGTTCTCGTAAATAACTTAATTTACAATTAAATGCAGCTTATTCCCTTACATAAGTTATTCTGTTCCCTTTTTCATTTATTATAATCTAAGTTATAATTTCCACTTGTCCCTAGGATAAGCCTAAACATCTTATCTTATATGTTCATACATGTTAATGCCCAAGACCTCTCACATCTAGTCAATCACTTGTCGATGCTGGATATGCCGGGTGGCTCCGAGCAGACTTAAACTACAAGTTTAGACTTAACCTCGTGTCATGGTGTTGTTATGCATTAGACCTCTCACATTAGAGTAACCACTTGTGGCCGCTGGATATGTCGGGCGGCTCCGTGCAGAATTATACCACAAGTGCAATCAAACCTCGTGCATAAGCATTACTACGGTTCCATTATTTTAGGCACATTCATATTAATAAATTTCCCTATTCCAAATATTAATTTTCATGCACCTTTTTAATTCATATTTCATTATGCACAATATGCCCTTTTCCAAGTCATAAATCAAGATATATATATATATATATATATATATATATATTAGGCCCAAATTCGTATTTACATATTTGCTAATTTATGTACCTAGTTCATATTCACATATTTCAGTACAAGTTATGCCAAAATTCATATTCACATATATTCCAATTTATGCCTAAATCATATTTTACATATGTTCCAATTTATGCCAAATTTTACATATTTTCCAATTTACGACCAAATCATATTTTACATATGTTACTATTTATGTCAAATCATATTTTACATATGTTCCAATTTACGCCCAAATCATATTTTTCATACTTTTCCAAAAACAATTCCCAATTTCGCTCGTTCGCATATTTCAGCGTTAGGCCTAGGCTCGAAGGTAGCCTGGCTATAAAAATAAAAAGGGAAAAGAGGGAAAGAAAAGAATCAAAACATGCATAATGACGAATCAATAATAAACTGACAAAAATAGGCATAAAACTGAATAGATATATTATGACAAGATTTAACATGGTGGCGGTATGAACATATAAATGCAGATCTGATAATTATGTCATAATAGAACTAGTTTAGGCATAGATCCAATATCCAATTTTTATATACATTTTATGATTACAAATAAATATTTAGATCTAAAAATAACATGAACTCACAGTGAATAGATCTAAGGAAATGGATCCAAATAACTAAGAACACGTTGGATTTGTTGTTGCATCCCTCGTTGAATTTGTATAATGTTTGCTGGATTGGATTTGGAGAAGAATAGGCTATTCAATTTACGTTGCAGTAGAGCTCCGCCATCGCCACCATTTTCTTAGATGAATAAAACCTAGGTTTAGGGTCCTTTATATAGACTAGGGTTCACGAATCTAATTTAGAAACAAGACTACGTTCAGAAAGAGGTATTTTCCCATATCTGCGCAGTGGGGTCGACCCCCCTACTATGGGGTTGACCCTGGGATTGACCCTGGTGTCGATCCCAAAGAGACTAGGTCAACCCTGCTGGGTCGACCCCAAACGGTCATCCCTTTCACCCAAAACACACGCCTGATTCAAAATTTGCTGATTTTTGAATTTCTATGAAATATATATATATTCCTTATATGCATACAAACTTCAAACCTTAATAACTTCTTCATACAGAGTCCTTTTTACGCAAACTTGGTGTCTATCTTGACCAGAATTCCAAGACGGGTGCAATGGCGTTGTCTGTTTAACTTAATTCTGAATGTTTAATTAATTTTTCCTTAATTTATTGTTAATAACTTATTTCAAATTAATTATTATTTAATTTATCATCTTTAGTGTCGTTAAAATTACTGGGTGTTACATAGTCCATTGGCCAAGTTTTGGTCGAAATTGGATTTGAATTGGCCAGGTGCAGGTTTTGGGTCAGTCTTCTTCTGGTCGGCCATGTAGTACAGTGTAGTACAAGAGTAGTACGAGTGGTAGTACAAATTCCCGGTCGTTCGATCACGATATTGGTGCACGGGTCGGTCGGCACATATGGGTCGGTCGGTCGGTCACCTGTCAGGTCAGTCGAGATATGGAGCAACTGGGTTGGCCTGGAGCTGGTCGGTCAGTCTCTGGTGAAGGGCCAGGTCGGTCGAGGTAGAGTAGCATGGGTCGGTCGTACACATTCTGGTTGGTTAACAGGGGTCGGGTTGGTCCGAAGTGGTTGAGTCGTTCATGTTGTGAAGCGAGTGGATCGGCCGAGTAGGGTAACTTGATGGGTCGGTCATTTCTTAAAAAAAATTACATTTTTGGGTACAACCCAGATTTAAATAAAAAGGCCTGAAAAAATTCAACACTAGCCGCAGCGCAGTGATGTAAATTGGCTCAGTAATATTGTGATTTCGAAGAAAATTCAAATGGGAATATTCCAAGTGTTGTATGTGTCCGTTGATCAGTGCAGAATAACGAATGAGGTGACATCCCAAAGGTCTTGAGTTAGTGGATAATGGTTGCATTGAGAAGGTTGTTTGAGTTATGAAAAGTCATTGGGTTAGATGACTAAAGATAAGAAGGCCGAGAGATTATCGTTATCGTAAGTTCTAACAAGCTCAAAACAAAGGTACAATAGGGGCGCCCAAAAGACTGGAAGGTTGTTGGTTGAGTACTCTAGGTATCGTTGAAAGTCCTAGTTGTCAAGGTTGGACAAACATATGTATCATTGAAAGGCATATGAATTTTATGCTAGAACTAGGGTTACCATTAACCCTTGACATATGGCAAGGTTGGCCATCATACGGTTAACGATAGTTTCGAAGCAGGATTGGTGGTGATAGCCAAAGTCTATCATGGATGATCAGTTTCCTTGTTTGTACCGACTAACATAAATTATCCAACGTCGAAGGAGATGTTTCTTGGGTGCTTGTCTAATATTGGTCTAGGCCTCTAGGGCTTGTGCTTTAGGGATGTTGAATTCGATTAGGATGGTTTACGTGAGATACATATAATCTAGATTAGGGCTAGCAATTAGAGCCGAGACCCGAAAACCCGAACCAAACTGACCCCGAAAGACCTGTACCGAACCCGATGGGTCTCGGGTCGGGTCTAGGTGATGAAAAATACAATCAAGACGCGATCAAACCCGATCCACATAGACCCAACCCGAAAGACTGACCAAAAAGTGTTGAAATATATGTATTTTGAGTGTTATTATTCAGCCGAACCCGAACCGACCCAACCCAATGCGAACCGAAGCTCAGGTCGGGTCGGGTCCAGATTTATGAAATGTATAGTTTAGATTCTACAAAACTCGACCCGCCTAGAACCGAGACCCGTCGGGTCGGGTCCGGGTCCATCGGGTTGGGTCTAATTGCCACCCCTAATCCAGATGCTATGAGTGCTAGTGGTGTTTGCTTCCGGTTGCCATGGATGAATGGTTGTTCTAGTTTCATGAATGAATGGTTGAAGTGTTTATTGTAAAGGCTATCACTGTCCGATGTGAGGAAGACGAGGTTGAGTTCTTCTCTGGTGTTATGTGTAGGTTGATTTGTTTATTTACCCATTCTCATATACTTTATTGATGATGTTAGATAGTTGTTTTATCCCTCACTAAGACTGTTGTCTGACTCAAGGTTTTATGTTTTCCTCTTATTACCTTGGGTTGTTCATCAAGTTTTTGGATGGGCAGACTAGGTGGTAGGTGGCAGGTGATAGCTTAGTGAGGATGATGTTGCAGTTCGGAGGCGAGCAGGAGGCTGGCGTATTATCTTACCTACTATCTAGTATTTGTTTCCATTGTTGAGTTAATCTATGAGTGTTGTAGTGAGGCTTTATGTACAGACTTTGATATTTCCTATGATGTATGGATAACCTTTCAGGATGTTGTGAAAGTTTCAAAAGTTTGTTATATGATGCTTCACTATTACTACTTGTTGTATATGTTCTACTATATTTTATCCTTGTGTTATGAGTTTTACGATAGGTTTCGATGTTGTTGTTTACCTATGATGATCGTCCACAGCTACCTGGCATGCTTTTTAGCGCACTATTCCTCTTGCTAAGTGCAAATGTTGTGGGTGGTCGTCACATGGATCACCATAGTTGAGGGTCGATCAACTGGTTTGATTGGGTCTTTGGTCAATTGCTAAAGATGTATGCTTATATTTGAGAATTTCCGATTAGGATCGAGCCATGTTTTGATCGTCCGAGGTACGAATCGCTCTAGGAGAAAGAGATAGCTTGTCTTAAGTGTAGATTATGTTTGTGACGGCTTTTACCGAAAAGCTGATCAACACTTTGCCCCATATAATATATCTTTCTTGATAAAGAAAGGTATGCTCTGGATCTTCAAGAGAATGATGTATAGAGATCCAACATATTTAAATCCGAAAGGCCATGGTTTCGCAGAACCATATTATAAGATGGCCAGAAAATCGATGATCGCTAACGATCATATTAAGGCCGAAGGAGAGACAAGAGAACCAATTACTTAGTCCACCTAGCTACGAATATAATTTGTTCCTGCAAAAAAGAAAGAAATAGACATGCCAAATCCTGACAGCACCATTCAACTATTTAGAGCATAATACATGCTCTTAGATTTGTTGGAGTATACACCATACCCAAGTAGTGATTGAGTTATTTTGCCATGTCAGGTATAAGCCATACCTGAAGGCCGAGTATAAACCATACCCGAGTAGCCTGCTATGACCTGGTAGGATAGTTCGATTTCTCATGTATATGCTATACCTGGGAACCTAGAGTCGAGCATCAACCATACTCGAGGTGTAATTTTTTCAAAGATATTGAGTATAAACCATACTCAAGATTTAGTAGTATTTACTTGTCGAGTTTTGACAAGGTTTGGTTTGAGTATTATCAATACTCATATCGAAAGAGAACTAAGCCGGTCACATCCTGACAAGTAGAGTTTTAGTACTGGTATTAGCTGTACCTTAATTAGATTATAAGCCATACTCGATTTGAGGGAAAGTTAGGTTCGTCACATTCGAACGAGTGAATCTTATGCCTATGTATTAGCTATACCTTAAGTACGAGCATAAACCATGAACGGTTTAAGATTGAGAACTCTGCCACATCCTGGCAATGCACTTACACATCAAACATAATCCATGTTCGAGAATTAAATCTTATTGTTGCCAACAATTATTACAAGTTCAAAACAAATTCTGATGGGTCTGTAGTTGAATCAAGAGCATGCCTTGGGATCAAATCCTAACCACATACGTATATACTTCAACATATCCACTTAATTTTAAAATAACAGAAAACTGTATCTCTTATGTCCTAAGAGATGTGGTGTATCCACAATGATCTAATTCATATCACTTAATAATGATGTCGTGATTGCTAGGTTCAGGATCCTTCCCATTCCAAGGAGCATGGGAAGGTAGCTGTGGCGGTGCGGATGCTTCAGATCTCTTAACATACTCAGGTAGCTCTCCATGTCTGACCCGTTCTTCGATGAGATCATGCAAGTTACTACAATCGTTGGTACCATGACCTGCCATATCACGAAACATGCAATGCTTTCCTAATTCATGTTCTCTTTGGGTCGGCTCCCTCCTAGGAGGCTTAGGAAAGAGAAGAGTTCCACGTACGTCAAGGTGTATGTCCAACAACAAGGATTTGAGTTCGATATAGCTATCATATTTTGGCCCTCTTCGGAACTGCACATTTCTGTCATTCTTTTTTGGGACTTTCCATTTAACCTTGTTTTGGGCAACGGTGGACGGTCCTCCATCCTTCGTAGTAAGTATGTTGAGATCTTCCATCTCGATGTTAGCATCTTCTTATCGGAGGAATCTGTCTGCCTTAGAGTAGAAATCTTCAATGTCCCCGGGAGGGTACCTCTAAATGGATATTTTGAAGTCTGTTCGATCCAAGACTCCTACAATGGCAGCCATGAGCACCATCGATGGTTCAGGTCAAACGACCGATGCCACAACCGCGTTGAACCTTCCCAAGAAGGAACGTATGGTCTCATCGGACCGCTGCCTAATAGATGTGAGGAACATGATGCTCTTTGGTAGAAATGTGATCTCTAAATTATTCAATGAAGCGAGTGACCAACATATTCGAACTGTTGATCGATTCTGTTGTTAGCTGTCAAGACCACATGGCGGGGGTGTTAGTTAGGAAAAGAGGGTAGCAATTGGCCATGAAATTTACCGATGTTAATAGTACTTCCATATGGCGCATATAACGCATGGGACGTATTGTAAGATCGGTCCTGCCATTGTAGGGTTATAAGACCGAAAGTCTGAAGTCAGGTGGATTACGGGAATTCCTGATTTCTTGTGTGAAAGGATTGTGATGGACATTATCCATGTCTTGTTGAGAAGTAGTGCCTCGAGTGAAGCACTTAATGATGCTGGCGATTTGATTCCTATCCCCGAGAAGTCGTTGCCACGAATCCAATTCTATACCGGTGGCTTCAGCTAGAGTCTCAGTACGGGGTGGAAGCATGCCTTGATCCCTTGGGGTCAGTTCATTGTGGCCCACGAGTGCTGGGTGAAGGTGGTCTCCAGCCCCGGTTGTTGGTTCCAAATTGTCTAGAACCCTTGAATTGGCATATGTGTTGGTCTGAACTATATTCATGCCAGTAAGATTGGACCGGCATAGGTAAGCGTTATCAGCTCAGGATTCGGCAATACACCGCTTAGGGAGATATCAGAACGATTTGTAGTAGCGTTTCTCTCCACCCTATTGGGCACTGGTATGGTAGAGTGGTCTTGGAGAGACAGAGGGTTGCTTCCCCCAGTCAGGCTTGGATCGTCCTGCTATCAAGATCGGTGTGGGGCGACATAAGTCCAGTTTGCGGGAAGATACCGGATCGAGCCAAAGGTTGCATCGAACTAGGATCTGGTCGATCCGGAGGTAGCAGCGAACGATCGGGATGCAGAGTCGAGCCAGATGGTGGTAGAGCGGCATATCGATTTGGGGCGTGGATTTTATTTGTTTGACATGCATCCGTTGCCCCAACTTCGCCTATGCAGGGATTGATGCTTTGTTTGGCCTTTCTTCAATCTAAGCAAAGAAATTATTCATCATTTCCTGCTGCCTTTTTAGGAGTTCATCTTGGTGTGCCATCTTTGCTCTGAGTTTGGTTATAACTCCATCCATCTCGTTCCTAGTTATGTATTGGGACAGTTCTTCGTGAGAGTAAGCCTTCAGGCTTGCCTCCGCTACAGTGTCTGTCGGGCCAATGGTTTGAGCACGGGAAGATGTTGCATCCTTCTTCCACTTTGCCATTATCCCTTCAACGAATAACTAACAAGGTCTTCAAGCTTAGAAATTGCTGAAGGCGGTTGTGTGAATGTTCATCTTCCCCCTTCTTAGCACGCCAAAGTGTTAACATTAAAAGTTGGTCTAGTGACAGTCAACCTCCAAAGTGTGTAATCCACACACAATTATAACCATAGAATGCAAAAAAAGAAAGTAAACACGGGAGACACACAATATTTTTATAGTAATTAGGCTTCATAAAAGCCTACGTCCACTTTATAATATCTGTTTATACTGTCAATTACATGTTACAGTTATTTTATCGAAAGAAAGTAGAGAAAGAGGTGATTTATACAAAAATATCTTTGTGTTATGAAATTGGAGAATCGAAGTGTACGATGGGCTATTTTTGGAGTGCCAACTATAAAAATTTAGGTAGTTGATCTAGAATGCTTTCCATTTCAGGAAAGGACTTATTTATAGGCAAGAAGGCGAGCTGATTAGAATGCTAAGTGGCAACCATCCGATTTAGGGTCGGCCACATGTTCCTTGATCAAAAAAAGTAATTGTAGGCGGCATGACCTATTCTTCTGCTGAGGAATAGTTCTCCTCAGTAAATGTGACATAAGTGTAGGTCAAGACTTGGTATATAAACAACAGAGTAGTCCATCTTCTCGATTATCAAGGCATATGTGGATCTTGCAATCTGAAATAAGAGAAGTTGAACGGACCTAGTTTGACCAATGAAGCAGCCTTGAGAATCGAGCGCTGTTGTGTAGCATAGGAGGTAGATCACCATAGTCGGGGGTCGATCAACTAGTTCGAACGACTTGGACTTCGGACATCAGACATCGGTCCACTTGCTGAAGAAGTATGTTTCTACTTGAGGATTGCCGATTTGGGTCGAGCCATGATTTGATTGATCGAGGTACAAATTGGTCCAGGAGAAGAAGATAGCTTGTATGAAGTGCAGATTATATTTGTGATGACTTTTACCAAAAAACTGGTCAACAAGTACTTTGTTGTGATGGAAGATACATTTCTGCCCTTAGAACCTAAAAATGTAAATCGATGTCCTGCAAAAAAAATTCAAGCCGACGGAGAGGTACTGCAACCTAATTTCCAATTTATATTATAAAGACTAGCTAATTGTTACATGCTACATAACATAATGAATATTAATTTTCATATTCATCATGAATGGCGTGGTTGCTAGTTAATTCAACGTCCAATTCCTAACGTTGAATATTAAGGTACAAGCCAATTCAACAATCCAAATTAGACTTTGAATATTAATTTAAATATTCAGGTTATTTCTCACCGTTAGAGTGAGCAGAATTGATATCCTGAATAGTAAGGGGGATTATTAAAGGGACTCCACATTTGGTTAAGGAGGGGATAATTTTAAGGGGACTCCAGCTTAATTTATTTTGTTAAGGGTGTTCTAGATTATTTTTAAAAGGAAAAGAAAAGGAGACCTAAATGTCCCTGTCTCATCACTTATGTTACAAACTGACATACTAAATTCAGCGCAAATAAAAAACGCACTTCCAGAAATTAAGAAAAAAACAATTGGTAAAAAAGATTATTGACAAAATAAACAATAACATAAAATACGATCAGAAGTGAAACACCCCACATTATTAATGTCACTCACAAAGGGAATGCATTAACTTCAGTGAAGCGTTATAGGTAAAAGATGCAGATAAATTACAAGACAAACAAATAAAGCAGCGGAAAATAAAGTCATTTTATAAGCAACGTAATTCAGTCAAGCTTTTACTACAATTGACTCAATTATAATTAAAAGTATTACATAAAACTTCCAAGTATATAAGAAGCATAAAACATAGCAAAGGAGCATAAGTCCCCAAATTAAAGTGCAACCACAGCCATAGCCAAAGATAAGAGGTTCCAAGCCATACATCACAGAATCTCCAAGCTTGGAAAGAGAAACGGTCCAAACTAAGCTGAGCTATTCCCTCCCTGACTACCTGGGGAGTAGGGGGAATGGAAGAGAAGAAGACAAAAGAAAACAGGTCAGACAAAGTCTGGTAAGTCTAGTGATTTTCAGCATGTAAACAAGATAAAGGATCATGGCATGAATAAACTGAAAATAGGACAATACCATAAAACAAAATAACTTATGACAAGATAAGGCAAGGTAAACTGAATGCGCTTCTACTCGTTCTCTGCTTCGCTACTACCCTGTTATTGTGATTTCTACATCTCTGCACCACCTAACTAGTGTCCCAACTAGTAATCTATATAAAATGATAATATTACAACATGATACCAATTCCCGCAATTGTGTAGCCTTCAGGTGTAAATCTAGTATGAGGATCTTACCTCAATCAGCCTAATTGCCACGAAGATGTTACATGTACCCTTACTACCCTATCGATCGGCTCCCTACCTGTATTAATGTTCCATGTGTCTGTGTCAATCGGCCCTCTCTTGCATGTAGATACTCTGTGCTGGTCCCACCATAAGGTGTATCAATCCTTGTGATAGCAACCCGACACGGTTCAAGATGCACAGTGTATAACTACTGGTACCCAGTGCCTACTTTTTCCCACTCCGTAGTACGTGCACGCCCGTAAACCGTCGGAAGCTACACTGACTTACACCCTACCGCTATTTTGACCGCTTATAATCAGCCCATTAATCGTGCCCCACCTTGCCTAGTTCAGGGTACCATGATACATCTATGTGGGTTACTACTGAAATGGGTCCCCGTTACTAGGGTTTCCTACTGGTTAAGTTTGTGGGCCTATATATACAAATATTACCCACCTACATGAGATGTACTTAACCCTTCCACTAATTGAAGCATGTTTATTTAACGGTTAAGTTTGTGGGCCTATATATAGTAATATTACCCACCTACACGAGATGTACTTAACCCTCCCACCGATTCAAGCATGTTTAATTAACGGTTAAGTTTGTGGGCCTATATATACTAATATTATCCACCTATACGAGGCGTACTTAACCCCCTCTCCCCACAGATTCAAGCATGTTTATTTAACGGTTAAGTTTGTGGGCTTATATATACTAATATTACCCACCTACACGAGATGTACTTAACCCTCACACTGATCAAGTCAATACGTATTATTGGTTAAGCTTTCCTTAACCCTATCCGCTTCGTTCATGTAATATTGGTTAAGTGTTGTCCATTCATGTTAACTTAACCCACCCACACATCATGTTGTATTGGTTAAGTGTTTTCTATTAACTTAACCCCACTCATTCATCATGTTATATTGGTTAAGTGTTGCCCTCTTGTGTTACTTAACCCCTATCATACATCATGTTATATATATATATTGGTTAAGTGTTTCCTTCTTGTGTTACTTAACCCTACCATACATCATGTTATATATTGGTTAAGTGTTGCCTTCTTGTGTTACTTATCCCTACCATACATCATGTTATATCGGTTAAGTGTTGCCTTAGTTAACTTAACCCTACCATTTGTTTAATTAACATGTTGTACTGGTTAAGTGTTGCCTTAGTTAATTTAACCCTACCATTTGTTTAATTAACATGTTGTACTGGTTAAGTGTTGCCTTAGTTAACTTAACCCTACCATTTGTTTAATAAACATGTTGTACTAGTTAAGTGTTGCTTTAGTTAACTTAACTCTACCATTTGTTTAATTAAGATGTTGTACTGGTCAAGTGTTGCCTTAGATAACCTAACCCTACCATTTGTTTATTAGCATGTCTTGTTCATTAGCATTAATTGATTTATTAATGCACCAACCTCTCACATTAGATCTGTGTTGTTGCGGTCACTGGATGTGCCGGGTGGTTCCGGATAGTTTTACACCCCAACTCAATCTAACCTCGGGTTTTTCTTGGGCATGATGCACTAACCTCTTACATTAGATAGGTGTTGTTGCGGTTACTGGATGTGCCGTGCGATTCCGGGCAGTTTTACACCACAACTCAATCTAACCTCGGGTTAGTCATGTTCATCCTTTATTTAATTTACATATTCGTTGTTTATGTCAAGTTTATATGTAAATTATCCACAAATGTTGTCATGTCACATTTACTATTTAAATTATGTTCATGATTAATGGTATACGAATTATACCATTTCACGCTATTAATCATTTACATGAGTATAAGCCAATCAATGCCATTAGCATGTAATTTAATGTTTTGCCCCAACGTTTCCCCTTGTTATTCGTTCGCATAATTTACATAGAACGTTAGGCTCGCAAATTAGCCTAACTCATAAACAAAAGAAAAAAGAAAGGAACATGTAGCATTCCAACAGCACAAAATAATACGAATCTAACTAAGCATGTGTAATAAAAAAAAATCATGAACAACATAAACTTAATCAAGCATATCAATGTGAACATGTACTTGAGTTAGATCCAATTAACATAGATCTTAAGCATATGAACAGGAATTTACATAGATCTTAAACATATGTATTAACTTGGATCTAAACATGTAAGCATGTAGATCTAAACATATAAGCAAAATGAACATAACTTAGTTTATGAACATGTACATAACATAACATAAAAGCAAACATGTAGATCTAAACATATAAGCATATATGAACATGACTTAGTTTATGAACATATACATAACATAACATAAAAGCACCACCAAATTAATATACAATATGATAGGTTCAATCATACAAATCACAATAGTCTCATAAGCATAGTTAATTTCAAATCTGCCACAAGGATAAATATGAATCAGAATCACAATTAGGCACAGTTCTAGATTCGATTTATTCCAAGTCATGACTTTTATATATTTAAATCTGAAATATAACTGAACTTGCAGAAAAAGAATAGTTCTTATATTCTGGAATCTGATTTCTGAATTTGTTAAGCTATTCCTTTGATGTAGATTATCGATGTTCTTCTAATTGATTCCTAGTTGAAGAAGATATTCTAGTTTTAAGAAGATGGAGGCTACGCTAGTTCAGAGAGAGACAACACGATGGCTTTATAGAATGTGTTTATGTGTTTTAGGTTTAGGGTTTGAGTTGATTATATAGAAGTCTAGGATTAATTCTAGCCTTTATATTAGTCTAGGAGTAATCAGAGCCATCCAAACCAAAGAGATGTGTCACTCATCCAATCACAGTACGACACATAAGCCCTAATACATCAGAATTCTCCACTGGGCCAATCAGAGAAGGTCACATTAAAAAAACAATCCTTGACCAACAAAAATGCGCCACGTGTGCCACATGAGGCGTACACGTCATATGTGTGTGTGTGTATATAAATATATATATATATATATATATATATATATGTGTGTGTGTGTGTGTGTATTCTATATATATATATATATATATATATATATTTTAGCTATCTTCCGAATTAACCATTTTCACGCTAAACCACTTTTTGAACTGCGTTCACACTAAGCCACTTTTTGGTCATTCCCTTAAAACAAAAATATGGCGCTGGCGGGGATCGAACCCTGTACCTCTTGTATGCAAGTCACATGTTCTAACCAAATAAGCCACTAAGTCTTTTGCTTACAAACCTTAGAACAATGCTAAACATTATTCCTTTCTCGTATCTCTTTTTGATGCTTTGCTGCAATATTTAATTTAAAGATATCTTTTTCATCCTAAATTGGTTTTCTGCAAACCATAGGTCTAAATTGACTAGAAGATCGCCACGAACGCAATGATGCTAATTTCGTCATCAAATTCCCGAAGCTCTTCAAATTTTCCTTTTTTTTCTTTTTTTTCTATTTAATTGTTCGCATGCATTTCTTCGCATTTCATGTATTGCACTTAAATTTTTCCTTCATTTCACTGTATGAACTTATTACATGAAATATTTAATTTTTATCTTAAATAAATCTATGTATATAATATATATACATATTTCCACATTTTTAATTTCATTAAAAGTGTGGGGTGTTACAAGAAGAAAAAGTTTTTTACATTTAAAAAAGGTTGTTTAACGGTAACATGAGATAGTTATAAATCAGTAAGAGATTGCCGTTTTAAATGTCGAAAATCGAATTGTGTTGTCTGACTTTGAAACATAGTAGTCAAGTGTTGTTCCATGTTTTTATTTTTACATGCAACGCTAAATTGTAAGTATTAATTAAGGTTTACGTTTTATGGATTTTATTAACGATGATTATGGGGGTTTAATATCATAATTTTAGTTTATATGTTTAAGGGGAGATTAATTTATTTTGTACCTCTACAACAATTATACATTAAATTAAAATTGGTTCCCCTTAACCAAATATGGAGTTCGTTTTAATAATCCCCATATTATGCTTTAATTTATGACTGTTGCAGATGCTTTAATCCAAGGACCCGGTTATGGTGAAAACCGAACAGAAAAGGGTTCAAAGTGGAGGGAAGTAATGAGGAGAGGGGTGCGAAATGGGATCTGAGAATGAAGATATGGGTTCGGCTAGGTGTTCTACCATTTCTTCTTTGGATCTATTCAAGTTTACTGTACCTTGCAGTCAGTAATTTTCTTTTTCATGATTTAGTTTTTGGTTATTTTAAGTCTACTCGACATCGAATCTAAAAAGCTTTCGAATGACCTATGCATATTAATGTTAATTAATCGATTTTCTTCATTTCGTGTTGAAGTTTTGTGCTTTACAGAAATAAAATTTCAAGGATAATGCTAGGGAGTAATTGATTGAGATACTTGTGTCAGCTTAGATTCCATTTGTTCTACATGCCATGATGATTGAGCCATTGAGATAATATGCACCATCTTCGATTGAAATAACTAAACATATGGGTGTTAGATTATGGAACGGCATTGCCACTTCGTAATATGCATTAAATAACCACAAAAGTTAAGCTTTAAAATTAGGCTACGTTTGTTTAAAAACCTGAAAACTGAAAGCTGAACACTGAATGCTGATGGCTGGAAGCTGAATGCTGAACACTAAAAGTTGAATGTTAAACACTGAATGAAAGATGCAATATTTGGTTATGTTTTGAATAGTAAACAGAATTCTTACAAATATTTAGTTGAAAAAATTATCCTTATCATAAATTGTGATAATTAACCCGTAATGTGACAGTAATTTGAACACTGATCCCAGCTATTTTGCATTGAATTAGTAAAATCTAAAAGTTGTATGTTTATACACAGCAGCAGAGAAATATTCAAGCAAAAGCAAATACAAATCGTACCTGCGTGCACAAGGTCATAGGCAAGTCAAGATCCAAATGTATTATTAGAAAACAAGGGCAAGAGAAAAACTGCAGAGGAGCAGCATATAAAATTGAGACTATCTATGAAGCATTAGAAGGAAAAAAAGAGTACAACATGAAGAAGAAATTTCAAAACGTATAATTACCTTCCTGACGAAGAACAATGAAGATTGAGCTGCGAATTGTGAAAGATGAGATGCGTTTATATGGTGGGTAAGAACGGTAGTCGAAGGAAGAACAATTCGTTCAGATCCAGAACAAATAAAAAGCGATATTTTTTCACTTACCAATTCAGTGGAGCTGACCGTATTAACCGTTGAAACAATCTTCCAAGCAAAAAGTTGTCCAGCTTCTTAACGCTGAATTTTTTTGGTTTCAAAGCCTTATTCAGCGATTCTAGTTCCAAACAAATGCAGCCTTAGTTCACGACACTGAATTATAAGCAATGCGGTAAAAATCTCTAGGCTGTGAACTATGGACTAACGTTTTAGGCAGGGATTAGCCAAAGTTAATAGATGCTAGCTTTTAATAAATTCATGTAATTTTGGATAGACCATTAATATTTTGTTAGTATTAATTGTTCCAAAGTGGAACTCTAGGAGTTCCGATGAGATCGGAAGCAGACAACAAGGCAAGACCACTTAAATGTAACATATCGAAGTTTACACAAGGCATCAAGCTTCAACTAGTGTTTAGGCAGTGTCCAAATACCCGTTTAGAGTCTTACATGATGCTTTAAATCGTGTCTAGGCATGACGAAAGATTGGGCAACTAGCCTAATCTACATCTAGTCAACTCCTACCCATGAACTTACAATAAAAAATATAAGTACTGAAAGGCTGAGTTTGCAGTCTTATTTCCTAGCAATTCCATGTTGTGCATGAGAGTGTCTTTGCATGTGCATATGTGTGTACATGCTCATGTGTCTTCCTGATTGTAGGTATTTGTGCACGTGCCTGTGGGTTTATTTGTGTATTTGGCTTAAAAATATTAACTCTGCTATTTTAAAATAAAAAGAGAGTAAAACAGGAGTATCTGAATTTTTCTCGGTCAGTGTATATGAATTTAAAAGGCAGTCTTGGAGTTATAGGTTAGTTGGTTTGTACATGAAGGCGCAATGTCCATGAACTTCTCAAAATTGATGTACATAGTACCTGTTACAGACCGAATATGTATAGTCACTTTGTCCTGGAAGCGTGGAATAAGAGAAGTGATGCAGCGAATGACAAAGATAACATAAATTTTGAGGTTAATTTACGCCTCGTAATATTTGGACAGGGATAAGTTTGTCTAAGAGTACACCCCCCGTCCCCTCCTCAACCACCCACAAAAAAAAAGGTAGAAGAGAAATTTTTGATCCAAATCTACCCGAAATCGATGCAAAGATTAAGGATGTGGTTATGATGACACCTATAGTCCAAATCATTTGTTCATTTTGCGTAAAGATAATAGCTTATATTTTACGTAGATTACTACGTAGAATGACTTATATTTACTTTTTTTTAATGTATTTTATATAGATAAATAGTGCGTAATTAAAATTAACGTTAGAAATCATTTTTATTTTTGTAAGCATTAATATCAAACAGTATTATGTTGAAACAAAATTTATTGTTTATGCTTAAATATATATGAATTGGAAGTAGGTGCAGATAAATAAATATATGAATTGCGAGAAGATGCATATAAATATGATATTTGTCTGTATTGACAGATATATATATATATATATATATATATATATGATAATTCAACATGTTTCGAAAGCAAATATCCATATTTAAAATGATATCTGATAAATATGATTTCGTCCCTATTTAAAAATGATTTCTGATGCAAATACAGATATAATACTATCTGCATCCGAAAGTATCCATTTATACATTTACCTTAGTCGTTTTTCTTGAATACTCTTGTGGTTGCATACCTGCATCCCTCAAACATGAAATTGTTGGTTCTGTGAGTTAATCATTGTTGTTGATTAGTAGTTTGGGTTTCCATAAGTAACAAAATAATGTAACTTGCACTCCATCTGAGCCATAGTGCTTTTTTAAATGAATATTTTAGGTGCTAATGATTTTTAAGAAAGAAAAAGTATTGTTGTAAAAGTCTTCCATATTTCTTGTCAGAATTAAGAAATTTAAGGGTCTGTTCGTCCTTGATTCATTATCTTAAAGATAGAAGACACTTAATATAATAGTACAAGTTGTTGAGACATTTATAGAAGGTCATTAATTTTTGTAGTATGTAAAATAAGATATTTCACACATATTTACACTTACCATGGTTGTAAACATGATGAGTCGTGATCTACTTCTATCTGTAGCCTAGTGGAATTGGAGTTCCATAGAATTTATTTATGCTCCATGATATTGATGCTTCCTGCCATTTATTTGAAGTAACCGCAGGTGACATTCTAATCCAAGTCAAACATGTCGTTATTGTGGATTTTTCCTATTCGAGACCACTCAAATACAAATTTCAACATAGCAGAAATGAGCTAGATCATGATAAAAGTGCACAAACAATCAATCAATATCTCAAACCCAAATACGATCAATCAAATAATCAATCATAAACAATCAACAACCAATAACGATAAAAAAAATCACACATCAATTTATAGTGGTTTCACAAACATCATGTTAGTGTACATCCACTTAAGAGAGGGTTTTTATTTCTTAATACCAATGAGAAGAATACAAGAAATTGATTATAATGATCACTAATTCAGAAAAAACTAATTCCGTGGAGATAAGAATTAAAGAATTAATAGGTTTGTCGAAACCCTAGTTAATGGAGGATAAAACCCTTGCTTAGAGATTAATTTGATCCACAGCCTTTCAAATCCCAAGATAGCTTATATAGGAGAATAGAAATCCAGACAAATAAAAAAATGTTCCTAAATCATCACAAATCACTTTCAGATCCGGAGTCGCTTCAGACGTCTGACTTGGATGGTTAGACGTATGGCCACAACCACTAGAATCTCTATTTCCAGTAGCCAGACGTCTATCCAACTGGCGCAAAAAGGCACAACATCAGCCTGGAGCCTTGACGCATGGCGTGGCAAATGACGCGCGCCTTTCTGATTTACTGTGCATTTTTGTTTTTTTAATTTAACATATAACAACAAATTTAAAAGTTCTGTATTTTTTGCTAAAACATATGCAATCAAAGTTTTTACTATTTTGCAAAAAGAAACATCATCATATTTGACATCATTAGCCTAGAATTTCAAGCATAATAGTTTTCAAAATCCAAAATAATAATATATATTACTAATAAACTAGAATTCCGAATCTGATTCAACAATCATATTTTCCAAATCAACATCTGCATCAGCGGATTCATAAGGACAAATAGATTATATCAAGTCTTTTTATTATTATAATGTGGTTATATTTAGCAACACAAAGGACAATTGGTATGGAAGAATAACATATCGATTGGTAATATTGTTTCCCAGATGCAATCGATAACTTTATGCAAAAAACTAAAAATAAAGTGATATTTATTGATAATCTATTTGATGCATCTACAAATTGTTTGAAATAAAATACACAATCAATTGAAATACATGTTTTCTGTACAAACAATATTACATTTGATATAAGAGTATTACATAAAATAAAATATATTTTCAATATTGATATATTTGTTTATCTTCAAGGAAAATGAACTGTAGAAAAGCCAACCATCAGAACCCACAAAATAAATAAAAACCAAATACAAAACATTAGCAAACGCAATAATATGATCAACAATATTGTAGAAAAGCCATCCACCAGAACCCACAAAATAAATAAAAACCAAATACAAAACGTTAACAAACACAATAATATGATCAACAATAATTTTATGTGAAATACAAAAAATGAAAAAATAAACAAAAAACAAGCAAAAAGAAAAAAACAAAACAAAAGGCGCGCCATTTTGCGCCTTTTCTGCGTCGCGCGCCTTTTGCCGCGCCTTCTCATATGCGCCGCGCCGCAAGAAGAAATGTCGCAGATGCTGCGCTGCGCCGTGCGCCATGGTGCACGCCTTAGCACGCCATTCATAACTATGGGTCGGACGTTTGACCCGGCTCCAGAAGTTTGACCTGGCTAGGTCAGGCGTCTGATCTGGGTCTTTGATCCTCATAAACCCCTGCTTACACGTCTGGCCATCCCAGTCAAACATCTGAGCTTTTGCTCTGACCGTTTTCAGCTCCTCAAATGTCATTTCATCCACCTCCAAGCTTCGATTTATGAACCGTCTTTCATAGTTGTGAAATGTGTGGCGCAGCATTTGCGCCATTTTTGCTTGTGGCACGGCGCACATGAAAAGGCGCACAGTGCAAAAATGGCGTGCCTTTTCTTTATGTTTGGTTTTTTTTTTTTTGCATTTCAAACTGCAGTAACTACTACTACAAATATTTTTACCATCACTACAACCGCCATCACTACTACTATTACTATTATTATCATAATAACATGAATATGACTAATCTTATTAATATTTTTTTCTTTAAATATATGGAAACATAATCGCATCATTTTTATTTTCTATTCGATTATCATCAATGAGTTAATAACCTTACAATTATGTAATTGACTGACCTTAGCATGCCAGCATTTAGAACTGACATATGTTTTATTGTCCAACATAGTTTAGACTTTAGATTCATTTTATTATTGTCAGAAAATATATAATGTAATGTATAAAAGATCATAAAATATTGCCTAGCATAGATGAAAAAGCAAATGAATGAGACTGAGTACCCATGAATGAAAAATCAAGAGAAGTACCTTTGGAGGAAGAGAAAGCATTCTCAGAAAATTAACATTCAATCAGCTCTGAAACATAACTTTAGATAGAAAAAAAATTGTGTGTGTGTATATATCCAATATCTTTTTACAATTTGTCTACAACATAAAAATATTTCATGATTTGGTATTTGTTAAATACAATTGAGCATTAAATTTATCAGATTCACGTTTCTAGTTTATCGGTAATATGTATTATTATTTTGGATTTCAAAACTATTGTGCTTGAAATTTCGTGCTTTATGTTTTTTTTTGTAAAATGCATAAAAAATTGTTGCATATGTTCTAGAAAAAATATTGATTTTTTTAATTTTTCTATTAAAATATTTAAAAAAATTTAACATGTGCTGTAAATTAAAAATGCACGCCCCATTTGCCATGCTGTGCGCCAAGGCTCCAGAGAGGATTTGCATCTTTTTGCGCCATGTGCCATTAATTACACTGTCGTCTTCTCCGTTCTAAAGCTACATTTACTTACTTCAATTCTAGTATATATAATGTCATCTAGTTTCAACATTCCACCTCGACACTATTTCCATCAGCAACTCCAACACCAATGGTACTACACCATCTCCAATCAATCGATAGCTCCAACTATCACCGCTTCTATCTTTTACCAAGCATGAATGCTTTCCCAACGAGTTCTGACAATGTCATCACTCATTGCACTCTACAACTAGTTCAGGCAAAGCCTCCTCCCTTTAACGAAGTGTTGAAAGCAGTCAACTCCAAAACCGTGTCACCAAAAGACAAACACACTCAAGAGTGTAAACGAGCATGTGCCTAGAAGATAGAATTCAAATCTTTCATCAATACTCATTATCCAACAATGCTTTAGCCGACATATCCACCACATTATCCTTTGTGTGCCCTTTTTGAAGATATACTTGCTTGTTTTCATCCATGACTACTAGAAATGACTCTCTGACTTCTATATGCTTGGTTAGTGAGCTAAAGGCTAAATTATCCGCCAAACGAATAACACTTTGGCTATCACATTGGGCATCGACACTGTTATGTTCCAACAATCGCTTCAAATAGAGTGTCTCATTTGCCACTTCCACTGCGGCTATCAACTTTGCCTCCGTAGTGAATAAAGTAACTACGATTTGCAATCTCGACCTCCATATTATGGCTGTATCACCAAGTATGAAGACATATTCGGAAATTGATTTTATCCAATCCCATCATCGGTGTATTCCGAATCAATATAACCAACCAATTTGCAATTCTTCTCCTCACTATTCAAGAAAACAAAACCATGAGACGCTGCAACTTTCAAATATCTCAAAATAAGCATTATCGCTTTCCATGACACTGCTGCTCCTACTGGAGTAAAGACATAACTACTTATGGATTTTGATTCTTCTAAATCTGTAATCCTGTATGCATCACTATATCCCTCTAAGACGATTGCATATTTTTCGTAATGTAAGAAATAATTTATGGTATTCTTTAAATATCCTAGCACTTTCATTAGTTCTTTTCAGTGTTACTTCTCCGGATAAATAGCGTACCTACTTAGCCGACTTATTCCATAAGCAATATATGGTCTTGTGCAATTTATGAGATACATTAAGCATCCTATTACATGCGAGTATTCCAGTTGCTTTGCATTTTCATTTATGTTTTTATGAAGTACTTCCGATGGATTAAAAGGTATTCTATTCTAACCTTTTTAATTTCAAATTTTGAAAATTTTCTGTCACTTTGTCTATATAGTGTGACTGAGATAATTCAATTTTGTTAGGTGTTTTTATTAGTTTGATTCTGAAAATAACAATTGTAACATCTAAATCTTTCATATTGAAATTGTTGATTAACATTTTCTTTACGATCTTTATAACTTTGATGTTAGGACCAAAGATTAGTACATCGTCATAGACAAATTGTCAAGTATGATTGTCCAACTTATTTATAATAGACACATTTATGACATTCATTTTGTTGGATCTAGATTAACCCTAGAGGGGGGGTGAATAGGGTTTATCACAGTTTTTAAACTGAATTGAAAAACTGACAGGATATTAAATAATAAACAGATCACAGAATACAGCAGAAATAAAAGGCAGAAAGGAAATAACACACAGAGATACCCAGCTTCGGCAAAATCCTGCCTACTGCTGCATTTCTAAGGTTTCTACTAGGTGATAGAACAGTTCCTGCATACAAGACCATGTACACTCGCAAACCCTGCTCCTATTCTAACCCTACGCTCAAAACCGTAGACTGATTGATATCCCCTCGATCAGATTTCCCCGAATTACAACCCTGTAATCCGTAACCCAGATTTTACAGACTCTGTCAACTGCCAGTTAAACACCTAACTGGTGTCCCCTAGATTTTTACAGAATTCTAGAAACTGTATGAGACGGTTTACAAAAATTAAAAATAAAGTACAACACGAATTAAACAAATAAAACCCTAAAAGAAAATAAAGGAGTTTAGTAATAAAGGGTCATCCCCTTTCCACACTTCAAAGAAATAGGCCGGCCCATTCTCTTTATTGTTTAACCCGATCTCTTTTGCTTCTCTGGAAAGATAATGGCGGCGGCTTGAGAAATGATTTTAGGGTTTCATTGTTTATCCTTAAATTCGAATCGATGCTTGATGAAATTGAGTTCTCTGATGCTCCTTGATTCTTCGATGGCTCCTGATGCTTGTCGATCAAATTTGGAATTTGGCTTTGATCGAAACCAGAAAAAAAGTGAGTTTTCTGATTTTCTGTTCTTTGCTTGAATTAGTAGTTTGTGGTTTCGATGCTTGCCTGTGATGATGTTGGTGATATTTATAGGGTGAATTAGAAACCCTAAAACCGATTCTCTGATTTCTTTTGCGTGGCTTGACTGATTTTTCTCTTTTGATACACACAGCATTGAATAATTTGATTTGTGCTTGTTTACCTCTTTTGCTTGAGTGGTTTCCTGAATTTGAATTTTTATGCTTCAATGCCTTTCCTGACTTGTTGGGATTTCCCTTGTTGATTTACTCTATTTAAACACCTTGGCATGATTTTTGTTGTGTGAATTCCTTGATTGAAAAAATGTCGCAACTGTTTCTTGGCATTTGAACAAATTGTCTGATGCACCTGATCTTGAAATTTGCCTTTGATTGAATCTGGTGATATTTGAATGATACTTGCCAAAAATTGATTTCACCATAAAACAGACCGATTTAAATGTGAGATTACAAAACTGAAAAAGATGCACTTGCCAAAAAATGTTTACTGATTTTAGTAAACATATCTAAACAGAATTCATGGCCCTTTGAAATTTCCTTTGTGTCACTTGATTCATGAATGAAATGTTGCCGTAAAAACTGACTGATATCTGTTGCCATATATTCTCTGATGGTATTTTTTTTTCTCCTGTGACTAAATTGAGCAGTCCTTGAATAAATTTCTTTAAATACTGGTTGATTTTCTGGAGCCAATAATTCATTTCTTGCCAAATACTGAAATTCCTTGAATGCTATGTCAAAACTGGAAACCTTGCATGATTATTTAAAATGGTATTTGAATGATTATTTCTTCCACACCATTAAATCCTCTTGCCAAGTTTGACATGAATTATGCTTGTATAGTCTTGTTTGCTTTATCCATCTTGTGCTCACTGTCTTAATGTTTGCTGCCATATAAATGAGTTCGACCTTGTATTGGGCACTACATTCCTGCACTGATTTGTACTTCCCTGTGCATGAGCGATGATCATTGTGTGTGTTGCATTTCAAAATTTTACAGTATGTACATGTCTCATTGTTGCATCACTATAAAACTGCTGATGTGTTTATTGTATATATCCACCCATGCACCAACCACTTTAAAACATACTATGCTGCTCCATGAATCACTTGCACTGTATGACGCTTGATACATTACTTGATTATGTACATGCACGTATCACCATGCATACTCGGCTATGTTGTTTCCTGCTTACACCACCCATGTTCATTTAGCACCATTTATGTTATGCTGTATTCATCAGTCTCCATGTACACATGATTGAAATCGGTCACTGCTGCATTGTTGTAGTTGAGCTGTGGCTTGACCATGGCTGAACTGACTTTGTTGCTGCTCGACCTATCTTCACTTGCCTTGATGAATATATTTTGAGCTGGACTTTATTTAGTGTATATGCATGAATCCTTTGCTGCTTTGTTCATTTGCATACTTGAGCTTGACCATTTTGGTTTGACAGTTCTGAAGTCTTGAACATGTTGTATCTCCATTTTGAATCATATTGCTGCCTTGTTTGTTGAGCTGTGTCTCGAGTTCATTGAACCATGCTTTGCTGTTTTGAGATATGTCGACTTTGAATGCTTGACTCATGAGTTTGCTGTTGACTTTTAATGCTAGCTGAGTATACAATAAGTTAAGTTGGTCATCACGGCTGCTCCTCAGTTGCTCGCTACATTCTGATTGGCGAGGCAG
Source organism: Allium sativum (assembly GCA_030737875.1). Lineage (NCBI taxonomy): Eukaryota > Viridiplantae > Streptophyta > Magnoliopsida > Asparagales > Amaryllidaceae > Allium > Allium sativum. Next base: position 663,491,719 of record CM060913.1, read on the forward strand.
TGCACACGTGTATACACGTGTGTAATACAGCGAACAGGCGAATTTTCCTGTCCCTGTACTATATACTGTCTAGACACAGATTGATGATTTTATAAATCAGATCAAGTCATGAAAAAGGATGAGAAACACACCAGAAAACTGAGGCAAATGGAATTTTAAAAATAAAATTTATATTTGCATGTGTTTTATTTCTATTGCAGTATACTGTGTGTGTGTTTCATGTGACAGGTAAGCAGGTGATGACTGGACTGACTGTAAGCAATGAAGTCAGAAGACTGAAGATGATAGAAGTCAGGAACACAGAGTGTCAGTGTATATATGTAACAATGTATGTACAGATGAAAAATGTATAACAGTGAAATGTATATGAAGTGTGATGTATTACGGAGATAAACAAATAGTGGAGTTATAAAATGTGTACTATCTGAATGATTGAAATAAAATATTTATGTTTAAACAAAATATTGTTGAGTATTTGAATTTCTGTACAAACATAAATATTATATTCATGTCTGTGATGTATGAGTGAAATAGTACAATAACAAACATACTTAAAATAATATTTATTTGGTTGTTATCATCAAACAAAAATCATATAATTGTGTATACAACACCGTTATATACAACAATCTCCCCCTTTTGATGATGACAAACAAATAAAGATTTTGTATACAATAGATGTGATTGGCAATGAATATTGAACTCCCCCTATTTATTAGCTCCCCCTACAACAGACAACTCCCCCTATAACTGTGCACGAGTGAAGTGAATGAATTTAATAAATATTCAAAGTTAGAAACATTTATAAAATATTCACTCATAAATCAAAATCTAATCCATTCTCCCCCTTTTGTTATCATCAAAAGGATACAGAGTTTAAAATACAGATGAAAAATTGACTAAAGATACAATTTCAGCTTAAGAGGAAGAACGGTCATCATAAATTTCAATCAATCAAACAAAAATCATAATATTCTAAGAACAGGTGGCTTATTTCACATTGTAGAGAATGACGGATATACGATGAAAAATGGAGAGAGTTTTAAAAAACAATTCATTTCCAATTATTTTCAAAAGAAAAATAAAACACAAAAACAGTGATGGATTGGGACTATAATTAATAATTCAATTTAACTGACAAGATCGAATAATCTCAAATCCCAATATCTATAAATCAACAAATCATAATACATCATAATATTTGAACACATTTCACAGATTAGAAAGATGGATTGATAGGCTGGTTTTTATAAATACCAAGGAGAATTTCATATTAATTTTACTTTATAGCGCATTATTTCCTTTTTCTTTTTATCTTTTATTTAAGAGCACACTGACCACGCATAACCAGAGCTTGGATTTTTAAATGAGGTCAGTCGCAGCTTAAATTATAAGTTGTCTCTTAACCATGCATGACCAGAGCTTGGATTTTTAAATGATGTTAGAGACACACTTATATATTAATTATATATTTTATCATTTGCTTTAAATAGAAAAACTCCTCGGTATATACAACCAATATGAATGACAGAAATGTGGTAAGTACAGAAATGGACTGTGAAATAAATTTCTAAATTACTTATATTATGAAATATGCTCGATTGTGCTGGGATCATTGAAAAATTTCAATTGTCACCAATTCTTAAAAAAAAATAACATAGTCCAATTTCTATCACAAATATTTTCATTGTTTATTCACGATGATTTTTTTTTTAAAATTAAACTCTCCACATTAATATAAAATTATCATGGATGGCAGAAGGATGATAGGTAATGAAGATGGTCGTGAAATAATTGCCAGTTCAAAGATATTATAATAAACTTTCAACCATCATGAAAATCAAAATAACATCTCCTCTTGTTGTGAAAATATACTGCAATCACAATTCATCACAATTTCAAAATCTGATACTAATTTTGATGAATTATATATATAGTTCAATTTTGATATTGATTTCAATTTCTGAATGAATAATTAATAAATAATTCTAAAATTGAAAATCAAATACAAGAGAAATATGCTGATCTATACACGACAAGAGGGAAAAAATGTGTACAAGACAAAAGGAGTGTGTGGATTTATACATGGTGAAGATTTGAATCTAAGTACAGATAGGTGAGACAAATATAAAGCACTTCTGATATCACTTGGTGTCTCTATTTACGAAGAATTTTAACATGATACTGAACAAGAATGTCATAGACAAAAGAATTGTTAAGTACCAAGCCTAAACAGACGAGATAATAGATTATGCACATGTATCAGAGCAGCAAGCATGAGATTCCAAAACAACCATTTTTCAAAACTGTATCAGAGCAACACAGAACAGAGTTTCAAATCATACTTGTCAGGATGATGATTCATGATCCGAGATTAAAAAAAATACCATTTATTTAAAATCATTTGATGAATATGAAGATATCAGAATTCAATGAATCGATCACACCAGATTATTAGTTTCACATTCAAGATGTGTGTGTGATTCAGTAAATCAATAATTTCAAATGAGTTTAAACAAACAGATATAATTAGCCATGGAATAACAATGAGTTTCAAGACCGATTTCTCAAAGAATTTTTCCAAATTATTTCTGACAAGCCCAAAGAATTTTTCAGCATATTTACATCAAGTTTGAAAGATAATTCATGATCCAAAAATATTTATTTGAAATCACTTGAAACAATGTCAAGTTTGAGATATAAAGAATTATTCACATAAGATTGGTAATTTCAATTTTTTAAGTGGTGTGTGATATTCAAAATATCTAGAATCTCAAATGATTTCAAACAAAAAACTAATTTCAATCATAATAATCATGAATAATGATGAAATTTCAAGATGTATCACAGGTCAAAAAATATATCCAAGCCAATCCAAAAAAACCAATGAAATTATCACAACTGTGAAATGATAATGTGCTGTAATGAGTATAAATTTTTAAGCCTTTCTAAAATGAATTAGAAGAACTTCAGAACAGCAGAGATGTGTGAGATTTCAATCGTTTTTCAGATCTTCAAAAAATTTAGAATTCATATTAACAGTGTTCAAGATATGACAAGAATACGTCAACACCGTTAGGAATTCAGAAAATAGAAAATGAACTTCAAAACAATTGCAAAAAAAATCAGTATCTGGAAATGATTAAAAATATCAGAGTTCTACACACGCAAAACAAATTTCCAGAATATCATGAATACTGCAATTCTAGAAGCATAACAACAAATATGGCAGTGATAAATCAAATCAGAATAGGCAGAAGAAAGAGATATAAGGGAGAAGAAGAAGAAATAAACAAAAGAAAAAAATCAAACAGAAAGTATTTACAGAGATGAGTTTAGAGATCATACCAGAATTTAGTGTATATCAGAATCTCTAACTCAACAGACTTGGATAAGGAGCAGTGAATGATTCCATGATATGAAGCAATTTGAATTCAGTTTCTCTTTCTGCATAGCAGCTCCTCAGCCTCCTCAGGTACCTAATGGTTTAGGGGATCGAGTGGTCTAACAAAGTTTGTAAAACCACTCACAGTTTTATTCACATATTTTGGTACCCAAACTTGTTTATACAACAACCCATCTGAATTAACTTTTGTACCTTTAGGAACCTAGATCTGTTTGAATTTAACAAATTTTGTTTTATTCCTTTTTGGGATCCAGGATTGTTCAAATAGACTATTATAAAACAAATTCTCATCATGTTTATGATTCAAAAATCCTTTGCGATTACCAGAGTTTGAATTTCCATATCGATTCTTTCCAAAGCAGTCTAAAGGATTTTTCAAATCAATTGAATTTTGTTTTCCAAAAACATCATTTTTCTCAAAGCCAAGACCAGATTTATTTCTAATAGAAACTTGGTTTTGTAACAGCATATTCAACGATTTTTCCCCACTAGAAAATTTATCCAAAGTTGATTCTAATCGTTGAATTTTGGATTTTAGATCGCTATTTTCTTTTAGTAAATTTAAGGAATTATTTATAGCGATCTTCTGTTCAGCTTTGGACTGTTTCAAAACCAAATTCTCATTTTCAAGCAATTTAATTTTGGCTTGGGATTCGGAAATTTCAAGTTCAAATCGTTTTTGTTTTTCAGACTCAAAATTCTTGACTTTCTCAATCTCATTTTCAAGTTCTTTCAAAATCAAACCACTTTTCACCAAATTTTCATTTTCAGCAATTTCAAATTTGGAATATATATCAGTCTTAAAAATTTCAAATTCCTTTTGTAAAAAGTTATTCAAACTTGATAACTCAATCTTGTTTTCTTTTAAGATCAAAATTTCATCTTCAAACTTTTGAATATTTTTATTGAGATGAACAAGATTGGTTTTCAATTTCAAACAATTTTTACAATCTGAATCTGAAAGGTTTTTAAAATATTCAAGTTGTGATTCCAAATCATTAATTTTGCTGGCCAACACAGAATTCCTAGATTTTAGAGTTTTGTTTTTAGATTTGAGTTTATCAACAGATTTAGTTAAATCATCACACATATAAACCAAATCTTCGTATGATAAATTTTCAACTTCAGCATCCGTTGATTCTCCATCACCTGATCCTTCTGAATTCTCATTTGTAAATCCTGTTAAACAGAATTCTGAATCTGAGTTGACAATCTGGGTTTTTGAGCTGCAGTTGTCAATTTGACCATACTTCGTATTGAGAGCTATCCAGATTTCCTGCGCAGTTAAACAATGTGAGATCAAACTGTATTGATCATCATCAAGATAAGAATATAAAATATGTGTAGCACGAGAATTAAAAACTTTATCTACCATATCATACCCATTGATAATAACATCCCAACATTTAATATTAACAGATTTTAGATAAAATTCCATTCTGGATTTCCAGTTTAAAAAATCTGTTCCAGTGAAAATAGTTGGAGATGAACTGGACTGACTCTCACTAAACTGACAACTAGGATTACCCATGTCTCTAGAGTTAAAAATACCTGCTCTGATACCAATTGTTGGATCTAGATTAACCCTAGAGGGGGGTGAATAGGGTTTATCACAGTTTTTAAACTGAATTGAAAAACTGACAGGATATTAAATAATAAACAGATCACAGAATACGGCAGAAATAAAAGGCAGAAAGGAAATAACACACAGAGATACCCAGCTTCGGCAAAATCCTGCCTACTGCTACATTTCTAAGGTTTCTACTAGGTGATAGAACAGTTCCTGCATACAAGACCATGTACACTCGCAAACCCTGCTCCTATTCTAACCCTACGCTCAAAACCGTAGACTGATTGATATCCCCTCGATCATATTTCCCCGAATTACAACCCTGTAATCCGTAACCCAGATTTTACAGACTCTGTCAACTGCCAGTTAAACACCTAACTGGTGTCCCCTAGATTTTTACAGAATTCTAGAAACTGTATGAGACGGTTTACAAAAATCAAAAATAAAGTACAACATGAATTAAACAAATAAAACCCTAAAAGAAAATAAAGGAGTTTAGTAATAAAGGGTCATCCCCTTTCCACACTTCAAAGAAATAGGCCGGCCCATTCTCTTTATTGTTTAACCCGATCTCTTTTGCTTCTCTGGAAAGATAATGGCGGCGGCTTGAGAAATGATTTTAGGGTTTCATTGTTTATCCCCAAATTCGAATCGATGCTTGATGAAATTGAGTTCTCTGATGCTCCTTGATTCTTCGATGGCTCCTGATGCTTGTCGATCAAATTTGGAATTTGTATTTGATCGAAACCAGAAAAAAAAGTGAGTTTTCTGATTTTCCGTTCTTTGCTTGAATTAGTAGTTTGTGGTTTCGATGCTTGCTTGTGATGATGTTGGTGATATTTATAGGGTGAATTAGAAACCCTAAAACCGATTTTCTGATTTCGTTTGCGTGGCTTGACTGATTTTTCTCTTTTGATACACACAGCATTGAATAATTTGATTTGTGCTTGTTTACCTCTTTTGCTTGAGTGGTTTCCTGAATTTGAATTTTTATGCTTCAATGCCTTTCCTGATTTGTTGGGATTTCCCTTGTTGATTTACTCGATTTAAACACCTTGGCATGATTTGTGTTGTGTGAATTCCTTGATTGAAAAAATGTCACAACTGTTTCTTGGCATTTGAACAAATTGTCTGATGCACCTGATCTTGAAATTTTCCTTTGATTGAATCTGGTGATATTTGAATGATACTTGCCAAAAATTGATTTCACCATAAAACAGACCGATTTAAATGTGAGATTACAAAACTGAAAAAGATGCACTTGCCAAAAAATGTTTACTGATTTTAGTAAACATATCTAAACAGAATTCATGGCCCTTTGAAATTTCCTTTGTGTCACTTGATTCATGAATGAAATGTTGCCGTAAAAACTGACTGATATCTGTTGCCATATATTCTCTAATGGTATTTTTTTTCCTCCTGTGACTAAATTGAGCAGTCCTTGAATAAATTTCTTTAAATACTGGTAGATTTTCTGGAGCCAATAATTCATTTCTTGCTAAATACTGAAATTCCTTGAATGCTATGTCAAAACTGGAAACCTTGCATGATTATTTAAAATGGTATTTGAATGATTATTTCTTCCACACCATTAAATCCTCTTGCCAAGTTTGACATGAACTATGCTTGTATAGTCTTGTTTGCTTTATCCATCTTGTGCTCACTGTCTTAATGTTTGCTGCCATATAAATGAGTTCGACCTTGTATTGGGCACTACATTCCTGCACTGATTTGTACTTCCATGTGCATGAGCGATGATCATTGTGTGTGTTGCATTTCAAAATTTTACAGTATGTACATGTCTCATTGTTGCATCACTATAAAACTGCTGATGTGTTTATTGTATATATCCACCCATGCACCAACCACTTTAAAACATACTATGCTGCTCCATGAATCACTTGCACTGTATGACGCTTGATACATTACTTGATTATGTACATGCACGTATCACCATGCATACTCGGCTATGTTGTTTCCTGCTTACACCACCCATGTTCATTTAGCACCATTTATGTTATGTTGTGTTCATCAGTCTCCATGTACACATGATTGAAATCGATCACTGCTGCATTGTCGTAGTTGAGCTGTGGCTTGACCATGGCTGAACTGACTTTGTTGCTGCTCGACCTATCTTCACTTGCCTTGCTGAATATATTTTGAGCTGGACTTTATTTAGTGTATATGCATGAATCCTTTGCTGCTTTGTTCATTTGCATACTTGAGCTCGACCATTTTGGTTTGACAGTTCTGAAGTCTTGAACATGCTGTATCTCCATTTTGAATCATATTGCTGCCTTGTTTGTTGTGCTGTGTCTCGAGTTCATTGAACCATGCTTTGCTGTTTTGAGATATGTTGACTTTGAATGCTTGACTCATGAGTTTGCTGTTGACTTTTAATGCTAGCTGAGTATACACTGAGTTAAGTTGGTCATCACGGCTGCTCCTCAGTTGCTCGCTACATTCTGATTGGCGAGGCAGTGCACACGTGTATACACGTGTGTATATGCAGCCAATAGACGAATTTTCCTGTCCCTGTACTATATACTGTCTAGACACAGATTGATGATTTTATAAATCAGATCAAGTCATGAAAAAGGATGAGAAACACACCAGAAAACTGAGGCAAATGGAATTTTAAAAATAAAATTTATATTTGCATGTGTTTTATTTCTATTGCAGTATACTGTGTGTGTGTTTCATGTGACAGGTAAGCAGGTGTTGACTGGACTGACTGTAAGCAATGAAGTCAGAAGACTGAAGATGATAGAAGTCAGGAACACAGAGTGTCAGTGTATATATGTAACAATGGATGTACAGATGAAAAATGTATATCAGTGAAATGTATATGAAGTGTGATGTATTACGGAGATAAACAAATAGTGGAGTTATAAAATGTGTACTATCTGAATGATTGAAATAAAATATTTATGTTTAAACAAAATACTGTTGAGTATTTGAATTTCTGTACAAACATAAATATTATATTCATGTCTGTGATGTATGAGTGAAATAGTACAACAACAAACATACTTAAAATAATATTTATTTGGTTGTTATCATCAAACAAAAATCATATAATTGTGTATACAACACCGTTATATACAACACATTTATATGGAAAATCATGTTTCATGACGACACTATAAAAAATTTTGTGCTATTGTTTTGAAGTTTGTTTGAGACCATATAATGATTTAATCAGTCTGCAGACTTTGTTTTCATTTTCTTTAGAGTTAAACTTTCAGATTGCTCCATGTAGATCTCTTCATCGAGATCTTCATTTCAGAATGTTGTCTTTATATCCATTTAATGAATTTCTATATTATAGTGGATGCAATTGCTATTAACATTCTTATATAGGTTATTCATGTAACCTGTGAGTAAGTATCAAAGAAGCGTTCATCTTTTTTTGACGATATCATTTAGCTAGTAATCTGGCTTTATATTTATCGATAGAGTCATTTAGTTTTATTTTCTTTCCGAAAATCCATTTTGCAACCAATTGTTTTTATTCTAAGTGGAATATCAACTATTTCTCAAGTTTTATTACATAAAATTGAGTTAATCACGCTTTTGATCGCTTCTTTCTAACATGAAGATTTTGAAGGCGGCATTGCCTTTTTATAATTTGAGGTTCATGTTCTAACACATAGGATAGGAATTCTAAGCCAAAAGACACTGAAGTTCTTGCACTTACGCTTCTTCTTGGTTCAACTTCACAATGAGTTTCATCTTCATGTAGCTTTCTTGATTCTTCTCTTGTCCTTTTAGAGACATAATTTCCTTCATTTCTTTCGTATGGAAACATGTCTTCAAAGAAAGAAGCATCTCTCGACTGCATGATTGTATTTACATTAATATCAGGTATATCAAACGTGAATATCAAAAATTTATAGGTACTTTGGGCTGAGTGTAGATAATAATACTCAACAATTTTTAGTCCATGTTTGACTTTATTTGGAGGCAGAAGTCGGAACTGGAAGTTTTGCCAAACACCCCACACTTTGAGGTATTTGAAACTTGGTATGTGTCATTTCATAGTTTATATGGAATTGTTTCAGTTTTATTATGAGGAACTTTATTTAACCTGTAATTAGACATATTTAAGGCTTTGTCCCTATAAGATTATGGATAAGCCATATGTCGATAACATTACATTAATAATATCTTTAATGTTTCATTCTTTATCTCCACTATACTATTTTCTTATAGTGAATATGAAGATGATGTTTGATGAATTATACCATTTTCTGCACATAATTTTTTAAATAGTGATTCATATTCTCCACCTCGATCAGATCTTAATATTTTGATCTTTTTATTTAACTAACTTTGTACTTTAACCTTATACTTTATAAATGATGTAATTGATTCATCATTACTATCTAAAAGATATACATAGTAATATCGTGTATAATCGTTAATAGAAGTGATAAAATACTTTTTCATGTCTCTTGTAGGTAATGATTTAAAATCACATAAATCGGTATTAACCAAACCTAAGTGTTCAATATTTCTATCAATGTTATGAAATGGTTTTTTGACCATTTTTGCTTCTACATATGTCTCACTTTTGTAGTTTTTATCTATTTAGAATTTAGGAATTAATCCCAAGTTTGCTAAGTTGAATGCACGGAAGATCAAGCCTAATAACAAAGTAATATAGTCACCAACTGTCTGTTATGACATACTAAAAGTTTTAAGATTGTTAGTTGTGTGTGTCTATATATATATATATGAGGTAGGTTCAATGGCACCTCAAACAGTGGAGCACCCCTTTGGCCTCCCTCTTTTCCACCATACATTATCCCTCTCTCTCCTTCCACTCACCTCCCACTAACTTAAACTATAATAAATGAAAGGTGGAATTCAGGGGGGCTATTAGGGTGCTAATTTTTTGGTGTGCCATTAAACGTTCGCCTATATATATACATATATTACTGAAACTGTAACAGATATAATGTCGGAAAAACAATTGCAAATCTTTTGCAAAACTATGCATACTGTTACTATTATAATGTAGAAAAAACGTTTGCAAATTCTTCGCAAAACTGTGTCTATTTGCAATGACTATGCAAAATCCTATTATAATATGACGTCAAGTAAGAATTGTTTTTCCTTTTATGGGGACAAAGAGGGAAATACTATTGTTATGGGGAATCGTGCTATATGTAGGTCAATGGGCATTGGCTCATTGCAAGCAATAATGTTAGATGGAGTAGTTTGCACGCTTACTAATGTACGCTATGTTCTGTGACTCAGAAAGTTGCTTATATCTTTGGGGAAATTGGATTCTCTAGAATGCAAAATCTCTATAGAGTAGGATTGCTTGAGGGTTTCGAAGGGAACATTTGTGGTTATGAAAAGTGCTAAAATTCATGGTGTTTATTTGCTTTAAGAACAAACTTGTGTGGGAGTTGATACTCGTGGGTTGGATGCAATAACGTTGTGGCATCTGAGATTATATCATATCTCGAAAAGGAGTTTGGATATTTTTGGAAGAGGGATATAAACAAGGGTGAGAGTTTCAACAAACTGGAGTTTTGCGAGGAATGTGTCATGGGGAAACAAACAAAGGTATCATTTGGTGAAAGAACATATGATTTGAGAGGCGTTCTTGAGTATATTCATTCAAATGTTTGGGGACCAACATCGGTTTCTTTTTTAGGTGCAGCTTGTTATTATATTTCTTTCATTAATGATTTTTCTTAGATAGTATGAATATATGTAATGAAGGCCAAGTCAGAGGCATTTGCAAAGTTCGAAGTGCGGAGAGCTCTTATTGAAAATGGAAGTGGTCAGACTGAAGTTTTAAGGACCGACAATGGCGAAGAGTATATTTTCGAAGAATTTTTGGTGTATTGCAAGCAACACGGTATTCGAAGACAATTTACTACACTGATAGATCCACAATTTAATGGAATGAATCGAACACTGTTTGAGAAAGCTCGATAATTGAGATTGACATTCGGTTTTTCTAGGGAATTTTAAGCCAAAGCTCTATCAACCATGGTGCATATTGTGGATTAAATTTCGTGTTCGGCTATTAACACCAAAATTCTGAAAGGAGTGTGGAAGGGGAAGGGTGTTGACTTGGGATATTTTCATGTGTTTGGTTATCCGGTTTATATGCACGATTCAAGAAATGATAAGCCTGAGGCTAGAGCTTTCAAGAGAAATTTTCTTGGTTACATGAATGGTGCAAAAAGCCATCAGATTTGGAATCTAGAACCGAAGAAGATTGTGAATTCTCATCATGTCACTTTTGATGAGTTGGTTTTATTTAAGAAGAATGAAAGCTCATCAGATGTTCCAAATTTGGTTCATGGGAAATCAAAGGAGAAGGAAATTATTCCCACATTTCATCTAAGTAGTAGTAAAGTTGTTGAAGAAGCTCGTGAAGAGGAAACGGTTGATGAAACATCACACAGTCAACATTGTTTCTCTAGTAATGTTGGTGATGTACATGGTATTATAGAGAATTCTGTTCAGGATGAAGTCAAAAGTGGTTTGGGTGATGGTATTGCTTCTAGGTTGGTTGATGTGCAATAAGACCACTCGAAAGTTATGGTGATTGGAACCATCTTAGCTTTCATGATAATTTGGACTATGCTTCTTGTGTAGCCCAAGACAAGCCGATGTACGTTGATGACATCATCGATTTGAGTTATTGCTCGAAGTGCATTTGTGCCACGGAGAAAGAGATGAAACGTTGATGAAAAACCAAACTTGGGAGTTCGTTTCACTTCCTAAAGGAAACCATGTTATATGGTGAAAATAAATATACAAGGTGTAGGAAGATGAGAGATATAAAGCTAGGTTAGTGGCAAATGGGTTTGCACAATGAAAAGAAAAGGGTATGATGAGATTTTTGCAATGGTTGTACGTCATACTTCGATTCGAACTTTACTAGCTATAGTTGTTGTAATAACCCGGAAATTCTGAGCCAGTTTGAAATTTTTATTTTGGCAATTTTAGCGAATTTTGAATATTTAAAATAGATTATTTTAAATAATATCGACGAGAAATTTATTTTGAATATCAATAGAACACATATATTATATACGTCGTCGTTAGAATATAAATAATTATATATAATTATAAAAAGGAATTGAAAATGGCGCGGTAGTTCGATAATTCGATTTCAAACTTCAATTGAATGTACCGTGTGCAAAACAATCCGGATTTTAGTGAAACCAAAAACATTAGGATCTATTCGTGAATATCTTTCCAACGAATCCGACAAATCGAAATTTCATAACGGGAATCAAGAGATATGTCCAGTTGAAAATTCTGAATAGTCGCTATGGAATTCAGGCCCTAAAAAATAGACATTTTACAATCGACCTCGGATTTCGACGAAACCACTTTTGTTGGATCCGTGATGTCAAGTTATTGCTAGATTCCAAATTTCATAATTTTTCGATTCAATATGTGAGCGTGGCAAAGGAAAACGCATTTTGACCAGTTTCAGTTGATTTTAATCGACTGGAAAATGGCCATTTTTCAAACGATCTCGGAATTCGACGAAACTAGTTTTTTTAGGACCGTATCGTCAATACGAAACTAGAAAATATTTTTCTACAATTTTTAGAGTTCGTATGTGACCCCGGTAAATTGAAATGCGCGTTCAAATTCAATATATAGAGCTATATGTCGATTTTGACGAAAACTGATCGAAATGATCGAATCAGCTTACGATACATATCCCATTGTGTTTGGAATGGGGGTAAAACGTTAGGGACGAGAGTCGGCGGGTTTGATTTCGAGTTCATATGAAAGGTCAACCTAGTTGGGATGAAAAATATAATAAAATAATAATATATAAATATAAAATAGCCCCCTTTTTCATCCATTCAGAAACCGATCCGTCCCCAAATAAAATCCCGCTCATCAGCCCTAGCCACCCCAATCCGCCTGCACCCAGCCACTTGGCGACGCCGCGCCCCAGCCCCGACCACCACCACCTCCGACCGTACCTCCCCTCCGACGGACCCATCCCCTCCACCCGCTTCGAAAACCGAACCCCAAGCTTCAGGACCCAAAGTAGTTCGCCGCCGTTGACCCCTACCCCACCATGACCTACAGCGCCACCCCTCGACGTCCAACACCCCGGCGTCCCTCCCCATCCACGTCAGCACCACTGTGGACCCCCTCCCTCTCTAAAAAATCCGATTTTTATTTATTTCAGCGCATACATAACACGCCTCAGGCCATCTCCGACTGGCCGCGACCCCCTGCCCCCTCCCCAATGTGTCGCGCCCCTTCTCCTCCCTCTCTTCTTCAATCCGACGCCCTATAACCCCCAAACAGTCGCAACAATGAACCGGAGCTCACCGGAGTTGAAGATGAGGTTATGGATTAGAGCAAGTTCGAATAGGAAAGAGGAGGAGCGCAGCGTACATGTTTAAGGTAATGAATTTAATTTTAAATTTATAAATATGTGATCTTTATATATGAAAAAGTAGAATATAAAGATGCGATTTTTATTTATATATAGCAAAAATAAAGAAGAGATTTTTTATTTTATTTTTAGAAAAAGGAGTAATTTTTATAGTAATGCCATGTAGAAAGATTCGATTTTTAGTTTAGTTACAAACAGAAAAGATAGATTTTTGTAACTAAAAGATGAGATTTTTATATATTGAATAGCGAAGTAAAAAATTCGTTTTTTATATATTGAATAGCATAGTAAAAATTCGATTTTTATATATTGAATAGCATAGTAAAAATTCGATTTTTATATATTGAACATCGTAGTAAAAATAGAATTTTTATATATGGAATAGCAAAGTAAAAATGTGATTTTTATATATGTAGTGATAATGGGCAGCGAAAGTGACCAAAGGCGAGAACGACGAAGATTTCTATAAATGAAGTGTCGTGGAGTTAAGATAGCTATTGGTGAGAATTTCTCACCTTTCAATTTCATTTTCTAGTTATATATATATACTAGGATGCAGACGGTGTTTAGTAGCACCCGACACCCGTCATCCACAGACCATGGATGGCTTGTTTGTTTAATTGTTTGGTTGTGTAGTTAGTTAGATTACTTGATTGAAATTTGAATTGTTTGGTGAAATGAATGGATTTGATTGATGTGTGAATGGCGTGGGCCTTCACTAGACCGGCGATAAGGCTAGGCCTTGTCCCGTTTCTAGTATCGTGCCGTTATGCCGCCGAAATTTTCTAAAATAAGTTAGAAAAATAAAAATATCATTTTTATTTTGTAAATGAACTGAATAGAAATTCATGTGTTGAAATAAAATATTTTATCGTTAAAACTATAATTTTTAACGTGGAAGTGAATAAAATAAAATATTCATTTACAAACCGGACGGTTTGTTTATGTACACCTATTTGAAGGACATTGATTGGGACGATAAATTTTACACATCGCCCAACTGCACAAATAAAATACATGTTTGATTGTTTGAAACCCCACATGGGTGTTGGGATGAGATTTGAAGTTCACTCATCCTAATTGATTAAATATGTCGATCGATTGATTGACAGGCTGTTATAAGCGTTAGATATCTATATTTGATGCTTATACAGTGTAGTGCACTTTGGTTGATGGTTGATTATTTTTCAATGCTATTATATACGTGTGATGTATGAAAATCCATATAATTAATATTATATGGTGATTGATTGGGCCTCATTCCAATTTAGAAAATAAAGAATATTATAAAATAAAGGTTCATGTGTTGACAGTACTCATCCGTTGAGATTATTCATGTGTTGAACGAAATATTTTAATAATAAAATTTACATCTTTATTATTATAAAATAAAGGTTCATGTGTTGACAGTACTCATCCGTTGAGATTAGTCATGTGTTGAACGAAATATTTTAATAATAAAATTTACATCTTTATCAATATAAAATAAAGGTTCATGTGTTGACAGTACTCATCCGTTGAGATTAGTCATGTGTTGAACGAAATATTTTAAAAATAGAAATATTTGAAATAGAAATATTTGAATAGGGAAATATTTGAAAAAGAAATATTTGAAATAGAATATTTGAAAAAAGAAATATATGAAGCCGTGTTGATTAGATTGACGCCATTTTGACGTGAACGATATTTATATCGATTTTATTCATTTTAAAATGAATATTGAAAAGTGATTTCGAAATCGAATATTTTGAAATGAAAATGAATTTGAATTGAATAGAAAACGAATTTGAATTGAATTGAAAACGAATTTGAATTGAATATATAACGAATTTGAATTGAATTGAATTGAAAACGAATTTGAATTGAATTGAAAACGAATTGAAATGAATTCAAATTGATTTGAATTTTGAATTGAATAAAAATGAATTTTAAAACGAATTTATAAGAAAAAATCAATTTTGATTTGAATTGAAATGGAAGTTGAAATTGTTTTTGAAACGAAATTAAAACTATTTATATAATTCATTTTAAATAGAAATCGACGAAATATATATTATATATATTATATATATAATATAACGACCTGAATAGAACGCGCCGCGCCGCGGCAGCTCGTAAATTTCGACCATTTATTTCAAACGAACATTACGGGAGATCCGACCGACGGATTCTCCTAAAACCGGAACCGTTGGGTTCGTATCGAAAAGAGCTTTCTAACGAATATTAGAAATTTGAAATCTAACGGTTGGATTTGGAGTTATGTCCAAATCAAATTCGAAAAAGGTCGCTGTAAGTGCAGTTCGATGGCCGTTGATGGAAATCGACTGTACGGGCCTTGATAAAATTATTAAAAATATCAATAATTTGTGTAAAATCATAAGAAATGATTTGGGAAAAATTGGGATGAAAAACCCCATATTTGAAAAGATAAAAATAGATTTTTATCGAAATGAACTAGTTTTGAACTAAAATTAAAACCTATTTATTTTTAAATAAATAAAATGGAACTGAATTAGAATTGATTTGTGGGTTTATCGTGAACAGTGTTTTAAATAACACTAGTTCTTTAACCCGATAATAAATAGGATATGATTTGGGTTTATCGTGAACTGTGTTTTAAATGACACTAGTTCTTTAACCCAGTAAAAGGAGTTTTAATGAATCTGAAATTAGATTGAAACGTGAATTGATAATCTAAATTATCAAATTTGGCAAATAAGCGAGAATGGAGTATCACCAGTTTTGCTCCAAAGCGATAGTTAAATCTTTAATTAGATTTGAACGTGAAATGGTAATTAATTTTACCGATAACACCATAGTATTAGATATGGAGTATTACTAGTTTTGCTTCATGGGATGTATAGGTTGGGATTGGGAAATAAGATAAATAATTACTTCGGTGTGGTTCGCTAATCTCGACTAGTTTAGAAAACCATAATTTGGTTTGAAACGACATCCAAAGGAAGATTAAAGGATAAATTTTAAAGAATTTATCTTGGATAAAATTAATGGGAACCTTTCCCTGAGAATATGAATTGGAATGAGGCGTATGTTGTGTTCGTGTAACATTTGTTTCTAATATACGTGGGTTGTTCGGAAAGTCCGGGTTTATACCCATTCTGAATAACCGATTCGACGATAAGTCGAAGATGAAGATGGTGGTTGAAGACCGGAAGTCTTCACATCGTTTGGGTGATTACTGATGATCTTGATTGGGCTGTACACCTAAGATGAGGGAATCAGTTGGTGGTCGTCCAGACGTACCTGGAGATCGATGGATATGCGAGGAAAGTGCCTCCGGTTTCGTTCAGACCCAGAACGAACTTGTAAATGGATTGTGTGTCTGACATTGGATTTTATTCTGTGTTGATTGATTTCTGTTAAATATATATCTGTTTGGCGGCGGAGAATTTATTCTTTTGCTTAACGCCCTTCTTTGAGACGTACGAGCTTAGAGGTTATATATCGATAGATATCAATCGCATGGCATGAATTGCCTGTGTGGCATGCTGAGTGGCATGGATCAAGGCTTCTGTTGAAAAGCAAAGTCTTGTGGTTGATGATCAAAGAACGGCCTTTGTGGCGTAGCTTTGTGTATAATGTGAATTCGCGAGCCTCACACCTCGGTATGAGTTAAAAACGGGATACGGACTGCAGGGAGAGCACGACGTTTCTTTCTAGCTTTGGTGGTGTCAGTGACTTACCAGCCCTGACATTTATATACTTTTCACCTATGTGGTTGTTGGAATGCGAGGCGCCTCGATTTTAGGTCTGTAAGGACCGGGAAACGTGTGTTCAGGAATTGCCAATCCTCTAACGTAAGTGAGGACCGGCCCTGAAGCATCCAGGGTTACCCAGAGTGTGTAGTCCTGAGACATTTGCTAGAGTGTCTCGAACGCGGAGAGGAGCTTGTCCCTTGCCTCGACTCATGACGGAAATCCAATTTCCAATACGTGTATCTCGGTTTTATTTGTAGAGCCTAGTATGGCGACATAGTAGCATGGGATGCTATGCCGTCTATGATTTATATTTATGATTGAAATTGTTTTGACACTATACACCTATTATAGTATCAAATGATTTGTTTTAATCGTACCAAGCATGTTTGGCTGTTATAAGGGAAAACCCTATCCTCCGGCTTGCGTTGCATTGTGTGATGGGACCTGGGTCTTATAATAGCTCCATTTTTCGAAAAAGCATTGCGCTGTTTATTCTATATGCACTAGTATTCTTGGGAGGAAACCCGTTCCGTGTTATACGGCGTGGTCCCTTGAATTACTCTCTTTTAAAGTAAATTAAAAATAACTGTTTTAGTTCTCACACCAGTCACATGATTGACCTGGAGTTTATTGTTTTAACCTAAACTCTGGGTGCCCCTATTTTCGACACGGGCAGCTAGTAGTTTTGGTTTTGCAGATTTATATTCACAAGATCCTGGTTTACAGCTGGAATGATATCCGGAAAGCTCTGTATCCGTATATCACCTTCAATTGTGCTTTGTATTATTTTCCGCTGCTATGTAATTTATTGTAATCTCTGATATTTGTCGAATGTAATTTATTCATTCATACTCTGTATATTCTTGTATCTGATGGAATTGTTGTAATAACCATGAAATGTTCTTCCGTCTGCGTTCTGATTTGTCCTGTTCTCAAACGAACAGGGGTTTCGAACGGTCTAGATCGGTTTAACGACTGATTCGGATCGAGCGAAATTCCTTGTCGTCACATTTGGTATCAGAGCTTTGGTTTACAGAGCTCGAGGATAAGACACATTAGAACCATATGAAAGAATTCATCAGATATTGGATTAGTAATATCTAGTTAGAATGACTCGTTAGAGATAGGATCAGTAGTATCCTAGAACGAGTGTGAAGAGTATATTTTTCAATTGAAAACAATTTTTTCTGGAAATTTAAATCGTTTTATACGTATTTGATTATTTATTTATTTTGAATATGGACAATCCAATATATAAAGATTTTGCATATACACGCCATGAACGTATATTCGAAGTTTTAATATACTGGATAGATATAGAATCATATTCTAGACACCCGGAGATGATTCTGATGATTGATATATCATCATCAGAATTTGTGTTCGTGTTTCGAAGGTTTGATTTCTATATATTTCCATTAGGCTGGTGTGAGAACCAAAACTAATATAGATAGATTTATTGTTGTGAATTGGCATCAAAAACATGATTTTTGGCTATATGTCAAAGTTATCAATTTGAAACGTGAATCCACTAATTGATTGATGTTTGTGTTGTTTGTTTATTTGTTTGATAATTTTGAACCATTTAGCCTAATTATATCAAATATTGAATTGTATTGAAAATTGGTCGAATTTGCTTGCATATACATATACTTACATTAAACAGGTCATAGCAAGGAGGCTAGAGCAGAGAATAAAATTTGTTTGCCCGACAAATTGGTACATGTTTACTATAATTTACTGTTTTGTTTGGGTGATGATGATTTTATGAGCCTATTGGCTAGCCGCTTGGCTTTTTCTTTTTCTTTTTGAGATCAGAAGGCCTATATGGCAATTTCGGGATTTTCCCGTGGCTCCCGGTGCAGGGGAGGTTATGGCGAAATTTTTCGAAAATTAAGGGTGTTAGCCAAATTTTTGAAAATTTGAAAATTCTCAGGAACTGAAAAGTTGGAGAATGGAAGCCAGATCGAACGTAGAGCTGATTAATCAAATCACTTTCGACTTTGTTCCTTTTCGGGGACGAAAAGTTTTAAGTGGGGGAGATTGTAATAACCCGGAAATTCTGAGCTAGTTTAAAATTTTTATTTTGGCAATTTTAGCGAATTTTGAATATTTAAAATAGATTATTTTAAATAATATCGACGAGAAATTTATTTTGAATATCAATAGAACGTATATAATCGTCGTCGTTAGAATATAAATAATTATATATAATTATAAAAAGGAATTGAAAATGGCGCGGTAGTTCGATAATTCGATTTCAAACTTCAATTGAATGTACCGGGTGCAAAACAATCTGGATTTTAGTGAAACCAAAAACATTAGGATCTATTCGTGAATATCTTTCCAACGAATCCGACAAATCGAAATTTCATAACGGGAATCAAAAGATATGTCCAGTTGAAAATTCTGAATAGTCGCTATGGAATTCAGGCCCTTAAAAATAGACATTTTACAAACGACCTCGGATTTTGACGAAACCACTTTTGTTGGATCCGTGATGCCAAGTTATTGCTATATTCCAAATTTCATAATTTTTCGATTCAATATGTGAGCGTGGCAAAGGAAAACGCATTTTGACCAGTTTTAGTTGATTTTAATCGACTGGAAAATGGTCATTTTTCAAACGGTCTCGGAATTCGACGAAACTAGTTTTGTTAGGACCGTATCGTCAATACGAAGCTAGAAAATATTTTTCTGCAATTTTTAGAGTTCGTATGTGACCCCGGTAAATTGAAATGCGCGTTCAAATTCAATATATAGAGCTACATGTCGATTTTGACGAAAACTGATCGAAACGATCGAATCAGCTTACGATACATATTCCATTGTGTTCGGAATGGGGGTAAACGCTAGGGACGAGAGTCGGCGGGTTTGATTTCGAGTTCATATGAAAGGTTAACCTAGTTGGGATGAAAAATATAATAAAATAATAATATATAAATATAAAATAGCCCCCTTTTTCTTCCATTCAGAAACCGATCCGTCCCCAAATAAAATCCCGCTCATCAGCCCTAGCCACCCCAATCCGCCTCCGACCAACCACCTGGCGACGCCGCGCCCCAGCCCCGACCACCACCACCTCCGACCGTACCTCCCCCTCCCCTCCGACGGACCCATCCCCTCCACCCGCTTCGAAAACCGAACCCCAAGCTCCAGGACCCAAAGCAGTTCGCCGCCGTTGACCCCGACCCCACCACGACCTACCGCGCCACCCCTCGGCGTCCAACACCCCGGCGTCCCTCCCCATCCACGTCAGCACCACTGTGGACCCCCTCCCTCTCTAAAAATCCGATTTTTATTTATTTCAGCGCGTACATAACACGCCTCAGGCCATCTCCGACTGGCCGCGACCCCCTGCCCACTCCCCAATGTGTCGCGCCCCTTCTCCTCCCTCTCTTCTTCAATCTGACGCCCTATAACCCCCAAACAGTCGCAATAATGAACCGGAGCTCGCCGGAGTTGAAGATGAGGTTATGGATTCGAGCAAGTTCGAATAGGAAAGAGGAGGAGCGCAGCGTACATGTTTAAGGTAATGAATTTAATTTTAAATTTATAAATATGTGATCTTTATATATGAAAAAGTAGAATATAAAGATGCGATTTTTATTTATATATAGCAAAAATAAAGAAGAGATTTTTTATTTTATTTTTAGAAAAAGGAGTAATTTTTATAGTAATGCCATGTAGAAAGATTCGATTTTTAGTTTAGTTACAAACAGAAAAGATAGATTTTTGTAACTAAAAGATGAGATTTTTATATATTGAATAGCGAAGTAAAAATTTGATTTTTATATATTGAATAGCATAGTAAAAATTCGATTTTTATATATTGAATAGCATAGTAAAAATTCGATTTTTATATATTGAGCATCGTAGTAAAAATAGAATTTTTATATATGGAATAGCAAAGTAAAAATGTGATTTTTATATATGTAGTGATTACGGGCAGCGAAAGTGACCAAAGGCGAGAACGACGAAGATTTCTATAAATGAAGTGTCGTGGAGTTAAGATAGCTATTGGTGAGAATTTCTCACCTTTCAATTTCATTTTCTAGTTATATATATATACTAGGATGCAGACGGTGTTTAGTAGCACCCGACACCCGTCATCCACAGACCATGGATGGCTTGTTTGTTTAATTGTTTGGTTGTGTAGTTAGTTAGATTACTTGATTGAAATTTGAATTGTTTGGTGAAATGAATGGATTTGATTGATGTGTGAATGACGTGGGCCTTCACTAGACCGGGGATAAGGCTAGGCCTTGTCCCGTTTCTAGTATCGTGCCGTTATGCTGCCGAAATTTTCTAAAATAAGTTAGAAAAATAAAAATATCATTTTTATTTTGTAAATGAACTGAATAGAAATTCATGTGTTGAAATAAAATATTTTATCGTTAAAAATATAATTTTTAACGTGGAAGTGAATAAAATAAAATATTCATTTACAAACCGGACGGTTTGTTTATGTACACCTATTTGAAGGACATTGATTGGGACGATAAATTTTACACATCGCCCAACTGCACAAATAAAATATGTGTTTGATTGTTTGAAACCCCACACGGGTGTTGGGATGAAATTTGAAGTTCACTCATCCTGATTGATTAAATATGCCGATCGATTGATTGACAGGCTGTTATAAGCGTTAGATATCTATATTTGATGCTTATACAGTGTAGTGCACTTTGGTTGATGGTTGATTATTTTTCAATGCTATTATATACGTGTGATGTATGAAAATCCATATAATTAATATTATATGGTGATTGATTGGGCCTCATTCCAATTTAGAAAATAAAGAATATTATAAAATAAAGGTTCATGTGTTGACAGTACTCATCCGTTGAGATTAGTCATGTGTTGAACGAAATATTTTAATAATAAAATTTACATCTTTATTATTATAAAATAAAGGTTCATGCGTTGACAGTACTCATCCGTTGAGATTAGTCATGTGTTGAACGAAATATTTTAATAATAAAATTTACATCTTTATCAATATAAAATAAAGGTTCATGTGTTGACAGTACTCATCCGTTGAGATTAGTCATGTGTTGAACGAAATATTTTAAAAATAGAAATATTTGAAATAGAAATATTTGAATAGGGTAATATTTGAAAAAGAAATATTTGAAATAGAATATTTGAAAATAGAAATATATGAAGCCGTGTTGATTAGATTGACGCCATTTTGATGTGAACGATATTTATATCGATTTTATTCATTTTAAAATGAATATTGAAAAGTAATTTCGAAATCGAATATTTTGAAATGAAAATGAATTTGAATTGAATAGAAAACGAATTTGAATTGAATTGAAAACGAATTTGAATTGAATATATAACGAATTTGAATTGAATTGAATTGAAAACGAATTTGAATTAAATTGAAAATGAATTGAAATGAATTCAAATTGAATTGAAATTTGAATGGAATAAAAATGAATTTTAAAACGAATTTATAAGGAAAAATTCAATTTTGATTTGAATTGAAATGGAAGTTGAAATTGTTTTTGAAACGAAATTAAAACTATTTTTATAATTCGTTTTAAATAGAAATCGACGAAATATATTATATATATAATATAACGGTCTGAATAGAACGCGCCGCGCCGCGGCAGCTCGTAAATTTCGACCATTTATTTCAAACGAACATTACGGGAGATCCGACCGACGGATTCTACTAAATCCGGAACCGTTGGGTTCGTATCGAAAAGAGCTTTCTAACGAATATTAGAAATTTGAAATCTAACGGTTGGATTTGGAGTTATGTCCAAATCAAATTCGAAAAAGGTCGCTGTAAGTGCAGTTCGATGGCCGTTGATGGAAATCGACTGTACGGGCCTTGATAAAATTATTAAAAATATCAATAATTTGTGTAAAATCATAAGAAATGATTTGCGAAAAATTGGGATGGAAAACCCCATATTTGAAAAGATAAAAATAGATTTTTATCGAAATGAACTAGTTTTGAACTAAAATTAAAACCTATTTATTTTTAAATAAATAAAATGGAACTGAATTAGAATTGATTTGTGGGTTTATCGTGAACAGTGTTTTAAATAACACTAGTTCTTTATGCCGATAATAAATAGGATATGATTTGGGTTTATCGTGAACTGTGTTTTAAATTACACTAGTTCTTTAACCCAGTAAAAGGAGTTTTAATGAATCTGAAATTAGATTGAAACGTGAATTGATAATCTAAATTATCAAATTTGGCAAATAAGCGAGAATGGAGTATCACCAGTTTTTCTCCAAAGCGATAGTTAAATCTTTAATTAGATTTGAACGTGAAATGGTAATTAATTTTACCGATAACACCATAGTATTAGATATGGAGTATTACCAGTTTTGCTTCATGGGATGTATAGGTTGGGATTGGGAAATAAAATAAATAATTACTTCGGTGTGGTTCGCTAATCTCGACTAGTTTAGAAAACCATAATTTGGTTTGAAACGACATCCAAAGGAAGATTAAAGGATAAATTTTAAAGAATTTATCTTGGATAAAATTAATGGGAACCTTTCCCTGAGAATATGAATTGGAATGAGGCGTATGTTGTGTTCGTGTAACATTTGTTTCTAATATACGCGGGTTGTTCGGAAAGTCCGGGTTTATACCCATTCTAAATAACCGATTCGACGATAAGTCGAAGATGAAGACGGTGGTTGAAGACCGAAAGTCTTCACATCGTTTGGGTGATTACTGATGATCTTGATTGGGCTGTACACCCAAGATGAGGGAATCAGTTGGTGGTCGTCCAGACGTACCTGGAGATCGATGGATATGCGAGGAAAGTGCCTCCGGTTTCGTTCAGACCCAGAACGAACTTGTAAATGGATTGTGTGTCTGACATTGGATTTTATTCTGTGTTGATTGATTTCTGTTAAATATATATCTATTTGGCGGCGGAGAATTTATTCTTTTGCTTAACGCCCTTCTCTGAGACGTACGAGCTTAGAGGTTATATATCGATAGATATCAATCGCATGGCATGAACTGCATGTGTGGCATGCTGAGTGGCATGGATCAAGGCTTCTGTTGAAAAGCAAAGTCTTGTGGTTGATGATCAAAGCACGGCCTTTGTGGCGTAGCTTTGTGTATAACGTGAATTCGCGAGCCTCACACCTCGGTATGAGTTAAAAACGGGATACGGACTGCAGGGAGAGCACAACGTTTCTTTCTAGCTTTGGTGGTGTCAGTGACTTACCAGCCCTGACATTTATATACTTTTCACCTATGTGGTTGTTGGAATGCGAGGCGCCTCGATTTTAGGTCTGTAAGGACCGGGAAACGTGTGTTCAGGAATTGCCAATCCTCTAACGTAAGTGAGGATCGGCCCTGAAGCATCCAGGGTTACCCAGAGTGTGTAGTCCTGAGACATTTGCTAGAGTGTCTCGAACGCGGAGAGGAGCTTGCCCCTTGCCTCGACTCATGACGGAAATCCAATTTCCAATACGTGTATCTCGGTTTTATTTGTAGAGCCTAGTATGGCGACATAGTAGCATGGGATGCTATACCGTCTATGATTTATATTTATAATTGAAATTGTTTTGACACTATACCCCTATTATAGTATCAAATGATTTGTTTTAAACGTACCAAGCATGTTTGGCTGTTATAAGGGAAAACCCTATCCTCCGGCTTGCGTTGCATTATGTGATGGGACCTGGGTCTTATAATAGCTCCATTTTTCGAAAAAGCATTGCGCTGTTTATTCTATATGCACTAGTATTCTTGGGAGGAAACCCGTTCCGTGTTATACGGCATGGTCCCTTGAATTACTCTCTTTTAAAGTAAATTAAAAATAACTGTTTTAGTTCTCACACCAGTCACATGACTGACCTGGAGTTTATTGTTTTAACCTAAACTCTGGGTGCCCCTATTTTCGACACGGGCAACTAGTAGTTTTGGTTTTGCAGATTTATATTCGCAGGATCCTGGTTTACAGCTGGAATGATATCCGGAAAGCTCTGTATCCGTATATCACCTTCAGTTGTGCTTTGTATTATTTTCCGCTGCTATGTAATTTATTGTAATCTCTAATATTTGTCGAATGTAATTTATTCATTCATACTCTGTATATTCTTGTATCTGATGGAATTGTTGTAATAACAATGAAATGTTCTTCCGTCTGCGTTCTGATTTGTCATGTTCTCAAACGAACAGGGGTTTCGAACGGTCTAGATCGGTTTAACGACTGATTCGGATCAAGCGAAATTCCTTATCGTCACAGTTGTTATCCATAACTTGAAGTTGGAGCAACTTGATGTGAAATCACTTTCTTGCATGGTGACTTGGATGAAGACGTTTATATGGAGCAACCAGAAGTGTTCATGGTAGATGGTAAGTCAAAATTGATTTGCAAATTAAAGAAATCACTATATGGTGTAAAATAATTACCTAGGCAATTGTATAAGAGATTTGATCATTTCGTGCTTGAAAAATGTTTTGATAGAGCGTCAAGAATGCTTATGTTTATTTCAAGAGGTTGAAAAATGATTATTGGGTGTATTTACTCTTGTACGTGCACGACATACTCATTGTTTCTAATGACAAAAATGAAATCAACTAGTTAAAGATACTTTGAAATCGAAATTCAAAATAAAAGATCTTGAATAGGCAAAAAAATATTGAACATGAAAATTGAGAGGAACCAAAGCGTTTTGAGTTTGAAAATAAAAAAGAGTACATTAATAAAGTGTTTTGCCGGTTTACTATCGAGAATGCAAAGACGTTAAATACACATTACCTTTACATGTGAAGCTTTCGAGTAAGGGATCACATACCTTGAAGAAATACAAGACTTATACGGAAATAGTGTTATATGCAAGTATTGTTGAAAGTTTGACGTATGTCATGGTGTGTACAAGACCCGATATTGCGAATGTCATTGAGATGGTTTGTCAGTATATGGCTAATCCTGAAAAATCGCATTAAGAAGTCGTCAAATATATTTTGAGATATATTATAGGTACATCTTCTCATGATCTTATTTTTAGCAGTAGTGAAAGGATAAATTACAAGTTGGTTGGTTATTGTGTCTCAAACTAAGCCAATGATAGAGATCGTAGGAAATCATTTTCCGTTTGTGTCTTCGCACTTGGTGGTACGTCCATTGGTCGGAGATTGAGATTCAAAACCGTAGTTGCTTTATCCACTATGAAGGTGGAGTTAATAACCGTGGTGGAGGAACCAATGAAAGCACTCTATTTGAAGCGATTGTGGTGTGACTTGGGTTTGAGCATGATAGTATTGATGTTTGATGTGATAGCCAGAGTGTTATACACTTGATGGAGAATTTGACATTCAGCTCACGTACTAAGCATATTGAGATGAATGAGTCATTTCTAATAGCCATGGATGAAGGTAAGTTAGCAGAACTTCTGAAGGTGCACATAGCGGGTAATGCGGCGAATATGTTCATCAAGACATTGTTGGTTGGGAAGATCGAGCATTGCTCGAACTTAATTTACTTGTTAAGGTGTTAAATTCCAAGGGGTATTACGGTTGGAGAGAGTGGCTTGTTTGTTTGATGAGGAAGAATATCGGTGAGAGGTTGAAATTATGTCTCTTGGTAAATACTCGTTTACACTTCCGAGTATGTTTGTCTTATAGTGAGTCCATTTTTAGTTTGGATGCTTTCGGCACTTTGTTAGCGTGTCTTTGCCAGAACTCGTTGACGAAGTG
This sequence comes from Allium sativum, assembly GCA_030737875.1. Taxonomy (NCBI): domain Eukaryota; kingdom Viridiplantae; phylum Streptophyta; class Magnoliopsida; order Asparagales; family Amaryllidaceae; genus Allium; species Allium sativum. The sequence continues at coordinate 663,518,518 of CM060913.1, forward strand.
CAATGGACAGTGGCGTTGCTGGAGCTCATTGGGAACTATTCATCTTGATTGGTCGAAGGTAGAATTGAAATGCTTATGTGCAGTGGAGTTTGGAGTTGGTTATAGCATCGAGGTGGATTGTTAAATTTTGTGACGACACTATACGTTAAATTGAAGTGGTCGAAAATTATTTGGAATCTATGAAGGCGGCGTGCGATTTGGAGCTACGGAGGTCAAGATATAGCGAATGAAGACGTAGGATGCAAGTGGATATGTTGTAGAGCTTGCAACATATTCCAGGCATCTGAAATATATTTTTAGACGTTTGGATGTATACAGGGTTCATCCTGAACCCTAATTTAGACGTCTGAAACTTATTTCAAATGTCTGACTTCTTGTATGTTGTTTTCCTAAGAATATTTTCAGATGTCATGATTCTATTCCCGATGTCTAATTGGGAAAAATCGGGTTTTTTAAACCTGATTTCGGTCGTGAAGATTTCTAAAGTTTAGAGGGGCAAAACGTAATTTGCTTGAACGAGATCCTTACCTATATAAGCTAGTTTAAGATTTGAGGGAAACATAGCTTGTTTGATCAAGGGTTCTTCTTAAGAGAAAAATTATGGTTTAAATTTAGTTTTAATTGTTCAATTTTACTTTTCACCAATTCAATTCTATATTGATTATTGGCGATCATTGTATCAATCTCTTGTACAATTCTCATCGTGGTAATAAAATTCTCTCTTCAAAGTGGATGTACACCAACAAATCGTTGGTGGAACCACTATGAACTCAGTGTGTGCTTTATTTTCATTTCTATTGGTTATTATCAATTGCTTGTGATTAAGATAATTGGTTTTGGATTAGTTATTGCCTGTTTTGGTGATTGAGATATTGTGATTGAGTTGTTTTTGTGGACCTATCAACGATCCGTTTTTCACGATGTTTATGGATTTGGATAAATGCACACAGATTAATTAAGTTATTTGAGGCACTAGAGATGTTTCCATCCGTAAAATGAAATCAAGTTACAACCGTGGAACTTGATAAATGCTCACAGAAAATAATGGAGATGAAGCTTGTACTAAGAATATGAGATGACCTATTGAAGATCCTGATAACCCCTTAGTCAAATCTATTGCAGCACTTGACATGCAATGAAACCGAGTTGAAATCTCTAGGAGATAATTGAATATACATATGCCCTCAATAGAAAGTTCTGCTTCGAAACAGATGTATCTACCACAGAAGACAGAAGCAACAATGGAAAAAATAAATTCGATGTTTATGGAACATCAAGAAAACTTACATATATATATTGAGTCACAGGATCATGATTGCCATCTTGACTAATCAAAGGTATAACTACTTCATCAGGCCTTGCTTTCCTAAGCTTTTCCTTTCCTTCCGACTGTAAGCAGAATAAGGATTTTGGTACACCCCTCTTCCACAAGAGTTGCATGGATAAGAGCATTCTCCATGAGTTGCCTACCCTGCACAAAATGTTTTATTGTGAGCGTTGTCTCACTATCCACATCTTCTTTGCATTCAATCTAGTCTAGGTAAAGGATAACATACATGGAACTACATTTGTCCATAAACTATGGCAAAGGCAGTTCCTAACCCTATCTATCACCTTATTATGCTAGGCACAAGTTTATTTTATGTTACAGTCAATGCATTTAATCAGATAATATACTATTCCTTTTAGAACTATTTTTTGTTTTGAAAAAGAAAAAAAGAACATTTATGTAGAAATGGAACTTCAAAGGCTCAGTTTGTTTGCTGTGAGTGCTCCTTTGTGGTGTTAATTCAAACAAAACACATACAATGCTATTTTCATTTAAATATGTCAAATAAATTGGTTCATATTATTTATTTTCGCAGTTGAGTACCAATTAATAGATTGTTTAGTGGTGAATTGAGCTTGAACAAGGGTTGGTGAATAATTTTCAGGACATTGATTGGAATCGTACAAAGAAGGGATGAAATGAATGCACGTGGATACTTATCATGTGCTTTCTGATTGATTATCTGTGTTTCAAAGGCTCACAAGAAAAAGAAATTTCCATGAAAGATACACAAATATTACAAAAGATTTGGAAGCTTTTACTTTTTTTTTTGAAATAGATAAAAACAGGCCCAAGGCCCAAACAATCGGGTTAAACCCAATACAAAACATAAGAACCGACAAAGCTATTATCAGCTCATTCTAACCATAGCCGCCTTAACACAGCTTCCTCTCGAGCTCAAACAAACTCAAAAATGGCGGACTTGAGAGCAATCCGTCATCTTCAAACTATAGCCGATGAAAGCATTATGGGGGCTTCCAGACGTGATCTTCCCTGTCTTTGAATTTTCTCTTGAGATCGTTGAGCTTATTAGAGACGCTAACGTCTTTGTCGTCAGTGTTGTAACTGACAATGGCTTCAGATCTCCTCTTGCTTGTGTTCAATAACATGTCTTGGTCATCTCTATGCCTCTTGGAGCTTGGATCTGCTTGAGATCTGAAGCTGCCGGTGCTCTCTCCTGTATCCCAGCAAGATAAGTGGTATATATTGTTGTTGATCTTGCTTTTATAGTGATTGTCCCCAACTTTGTAAAGAAAGCTTCTGTCTTTATCTGTATCCTTGGATTTGATTTTGGCTTTCTGGGCTGACTAGTATTCTTTGTTTATCTCCAGGATTTTGTCGAACTACGGATCACTGCTGATGGGTTCTCGAACTGTTTCAGGTAAATAGTTAGGGTTAGTGTTTATAATTTGAGAATTATGAGGATGACAGTGATAATAACCCTGTTTACTTCCCTTACAGAAATGATTTCTGTGTACAGTTTTGAGCTTCTCTTCAGGAAGGAAGCCAGAGTTACAAATCCTGTTATGATTTTCTTCTGAATCCTGCATCAGGTAATGAACCAGTATTATTGTTCATAATTTTGGATATATTTCTATGGTCATAATTATTAATTTGGACCCTTCCCTTGTAGGTCTGTTGTCTGAATTCAGAGTTGAGATGATTAATCCCAGTTAGGAAGTCAAAATAAATGTGTTTGCCCTTATTGCCATAATCATCCTCCTCTCCAGAATGTGTAGCTTGATTGTGGATGTTGAGCTTGTGCAAGCTTTGCTTGCTATTTAGTAAGAAATCTTCCACATGCTTATTACAATCATTGATTTTGCTAGCATTCCCATGATAAGTATTGCAGTCTTTCTTCTGCCTGTCTGATTTTTTCAATATGATACGGCTTTCAGCATTGATATTTCTCCATAACCGATATCTACTCATAGCTTTATTAGAGTGCAGTCTTTCATTTCTCTCTTTCCATATGTGAAACACCATAACAGTAAGGAAAACACAAGCCTTAATGAAGTTTTTAGACTTGGGTTTAAAGTGCTTTAGAATATAATCAACACTACCTCTAATATCCAAAGTAAGAATGTACTGATTCACCCCTAGAGTACTTTTGGCATTATTCCAAATGTACTGGGAGTATTCACAATCAAAAAATAAATGCTTGGAGCTTTCTACTACTTTTTTGCAAAACAAACAATTTGTATCAATATTTTGGCCCATTTACAGCATCTATCTTTAGTAGGAAGCTTGTAAAGAATAGCAAAAAAGGCACAATGTGCCATTTTTGGGAAATTTGATTTACTCCAAATTACTTTATGCCAATCTACCTCAACTTCTTCCCCCTTAATGTATTCACACATTTTTTTAAATGAAAATTTATTATCTTTAGAGCAAAGCTTCTAGTCCCAATCATCTTTAGAACCCCTTTGGTCAATTTTAATACTACTAATAGCTTCTTTATAAATATAAGCAGCATTACTAGTATGAAAGCTCCAACAGTAATTATCAATAATACTATCCACATTGTCATGTAAGCCCCCAAAATGATACATATTGTTCCAACCAAGAAGGTTAATGAGGGAATTGCCATGAATCCAAGGGTCAAACCACAGACTTGTCTTAGTACCATCTCTCAAATTCCTATAAATAAGTTTTCTACCCATGTCCCTGCAGTCAAGAATGTTTTTCCAGACATATGAATGCTGGCTGTCTTTTCTAGCAGTCCAAAAATTCTTATTCTTATGGTATTTGGCTTTCATCCACCTAGCCCATAAAGATCTGCCCTCTATAAATTTCCAAATATATTTGCAAACATCAGCAATGTCCCTAATATTTCTGAGACCAAGGCCACCAAACTTCTTTGGTTTGCAAACTTTGTCCCAAGCCAGCTTATGGTATCTGCCTCTCCAAATAAAATTGGAGCATAATTTTTCAATTTTTTGAATAATACTAGAGGGGATATTGTGTGTTTGAGTCCAGTAGATGATGACTGCCATGATGACTGTGTGGGTGAGTTCCACCCTACCTGCTAAGGATAGTAATTTACTAGACCAGCCTTCTAATTTCCCCTGAATAATTTCAATTAAACTATTGCAATCCCTGTCCTTAACCTGATTAATACTAAGGGGAAGGCCTAGATATTTGACTGGTAAATTACCCTCTCTGTATTTTAGCAAATTTAAGATGTCCTCTTTATGGGAGGCATCTTTGCTAAAATAAACTTTACTTTTATTAGTATTCACAGTGGGACCAGCAAATTTTTCCATGTTATCCAAAATTTTGCAAATAGATAGCGCATTATTCCTATCATCTTTAAGGAAAAGGAGCATGTCATCGGCATATAATAAATGGGTGATATGTGGTTTATTTCTATTAATAGTCTTAATGTTTCCCCTGGCCATCTCTATCTCTATTTGAATTGTGAAATATTCCATAACAATAGCAAATAGATAGGGTGATAGTGGATCACCCTGTCTAATTCCTCTATTGCTATGGATAAATCCTTTTGGGGATCCATTAATCATAATAGAATAAGTCACATTTGAAATGCACTCTTTTATCAGCTCACAAAATTTATCATTAAATCCCATTCAATTCATGCTGAAAATGATAAAATCCCTGTTTATTTTATCAAAAGCTTTGTGTAAGTCTATCTTAATACACATAAGATTTTTATTCTTCTTATTGAAATCTCTAATAAGCTCATGAGCTAACAAAGTTTTTTCAGAAATTAATCTCCCTGGAATGAAAGCACTGAGATTCTCAAAGATAATAAATTTGAGAAAATACTTCATTCTGTTGCAAAGAATAGAAGAGATAATCTTATAGATGAAGTTACAGCAAGCTGTTGGTCTGTAATCCTCTAGCCCCATAGGTGTTTCTATTTTAGGAATAAGAGTTATAAAGGTATGGTTAGTGTATTTTAACAACCTACCAGAATTAAAAAATTCTGTAATAGAATCACTTAGAGGGCCTTGAATATCAGACCAATGTGTTTTGTAGAACTTAGCTCCAAATTCATCAGGCCCAGGACTTTTATCAATATTAGCATGAAATATTATATTTTTGATCTCCTCTTTTCTAACAGGAGCATTCAATATATCTGCACTGTTATAATTAGCAGTATATTTGTACTCAATATTAGGAAAGGAATTGCAGTAGCTAGAGGAATTGTATAATGAGCTGAAATAATTAATAGCCTCCTGTTCAATAACTGAAGCTTCATTAATTATTTTGCCATTATTATTTATAATTCTCCCAATATCATTTCTATTTCTCCTGTTAGACATTTTAGTGTAAAAAAATTTACTGGCTCATCTCCATAAGTTAACCAGTCAATTTTTGCCTTCTGCTTAATATTAACCGAGTTAATGTGTAAAGCTTTAACAAGTTTAGCCTGACCATTAAAAAATGAGTCAGCTAACACCTTTTCTGAATAGTTATCATCAAACTTATTCTGGAGCTCAACACAATCTTTTCTGATAGAATTAATATCCCCTTTATTCTTATTGCAATTCCACTTTTTGAGGTTAGTTTTGACAGTAAGCAAAGTTTTGTTAAACTTATACTGTGCAGTGCCAAAAAAATTATTAGATAGGCTCTTATGAACAATTTCTTTATAACTGTCCTCATACACCCATCCATTTTTAAATCTGAAAGGAGTTTTAGGGGTAGCATCCTTTTGATCTTTGAAAGAAATTTGAATGGGTGTGTGATCACTTGTATTCTGAGGGAGAGTGCAACATTTCACACTAGAAAATAGATTGATGAAAATCTGATTTAATAGAACCCTATCCAATTTGCAGTGAATATTTCTATATTCACCTGATTTCCAAGTATATTTATTACCATGAATAGGTGGCTCTATTAAACCAGATTTAACTAAAAAATTATTAACCCTTTCCAATTTATTAAGAGGAACAGGATTACCTACTTTTTTTCAGTGTTGTGAAATATAGTGTTAAAATCTCCTATCAAAATCCAAGGACTTTTATTATTAAGACTCAGCATCTCAATGTTATTCCATAACTTATTCCTGTCATCCTCATAGTTAGAAGCATAAATGAAGGTAACCTTAATAAGCACGCCTCCCTTATTTTCAAAATAACAATGGATATATTTCATATCAATGGAGTAGTTAATGAGAGTCCAAATAGAAGGATTATATAATACCATAATCCTTCCATTGCCTCCCATTCTATTATTATTGATACAATTCCAACTAGCAAATCTTCTACTATGCAACTCTTCAATTTTATGATCATGAAGTTTATGCTCAATCAAACCTATAATGCTAGGCTTGTAATTAATAATAAACTCAAAAAGGTCTAATTGCCTTTCAGGGGAGTTTAGTCCCCTAATGTTCCAAGCTATAATATCCATTAATAAAAAAATTAGAGATATTTTATAGAAAGGATACTGAAGGATACAGACCTTTATGATGGTGCTCTGTGTTTGCCAACACTCCTCTTCTTGTCCACTTGTTTGCCACTTTTTTTTAAAATTGGTTTGATCTCTGGCTTTTAACTGATTCCCCCATTTGGCATTTTTGCCATTGTATTGTTTTCTGAAGTCATGGTCTTTTAGATCTTCAGTTTCCTCTATTGAATTAATGTCTGAGAGACTTTTAGTTCTGGCCTTCTTCCTTTTGCTAACTGTTGCAGGTTTGGAAGCTGGTGATGGCCTGGCTGCTGCTATAGATTGGCTCACTGCCTTCTGCATGTCTGTTTCTGAGAATGATGAAGTTCTTTTCGGTGCCAAACTTACAGAGACGAGGGAGCTATTTGTGTAAATAGGATCAGCTGCAAGAAGTGATGCACAGCTTGCCAAATTTCATTGTTAGCATTTATATTCATAGAGTTTGTAATATTGCTTGAATCCTTCATGTGGGTGAAGGTTTCAATGACCTGTTCTGTAATTCCCACTTTAGGATAATTGTTTTGGTTACAGTCTGATAGGGTTTGTTCGTTAGAGTCTGATGGTGGTACAACCCCATTGACTCTTTCTTGAACAAAACTGAACTGCATATTCTTTGGGAGGACAGCAGCTTCCTTATGATGATCAGCTTCTGAGTTCCTTACTTCGTCAACATGTGTTTCTTGAACATCTAGATTCATTGAGTCTTCATTGTTGCAAGAAATGAAATCAGGATCTGGGGTTATCGGAGTAGGTATCTCTGTATTGATTCTTGAACCGTTTCCAGCCATATTCCCTTCAAAATCTGTAGAGTCTTTGGGAGAGGCACTGTTTTCTTTATTTAGAACACAGTCTTTTAGTGCATGCCCAAAGATTTTGCATATTTTGCATCTATCGAGGATTGTTTCATAAGAAATCTGCTGAGATATTCTCTCTCCATCGTGTGTGTAAACTGTGACTTCGTTGGGTAGCTCTGAGTCTGCATTAATCTCAACCAAGATTCTGGCATAACCGAGTCTTGTTTCATTCGCTGTCTGTTCGTCCATTTTTAAAGGATTTCCGACTAAACTAGCTATTGCGCTAAAAACTTCTTTATCCTATAATCTAAGATTTAACTCGGGTAACCTCATCCATATTGGCATAGAACTTAATAAATCTTTATCTAACACGATTTTCTTGGTCCACTTTTTCAAGATTATAAGTTTTCCGTTTATGAAATAAGGACCTCCGTTTAACACTTTTTTCACAATCCTCAGCATTGGTGAATTTGATAATGAAAAATCCATTTTCCCTAGTAAAAATTTCGAACGAACCTGTTGGATTCCATGTCCGGACCACAAATGCTCTGAAGTGAAAATATGATGGCATTTTGCTAAACACATATGCCACTACAGCAAGTCCCCATTTGCTTTCTGTACGAATGTTTGTTCCTTCTGAAACAACCACTATTCTTTCATCACTTGTCTCAACTAGTGGTATAAACTTTAGATCAAAGCTTGTTTCTTGGCCCCTACCTTTCACCATGTCCGCCCATGAAGACACCTTCGAATCTTAGGGATATTTACCTTTGGATTTTGAATGGGTTCTTGCGGTTTTCTGGTGGTGTTCTTGAATTGCAGTCTAGCACCATTAGAGGAAGGGAATGGCTTTTGTTTCAGTTTAGGTGGAAATTCATTGTATTTGCCTGACCCTTTTCTGAAATGAACTGCATCATCTTGATTAGGAATTTGCTTCTTTCCTTTCTTTCTATTCGCAACAGTAGTGAATCCATCCTCATCTACCAAGAAATCAGGTGTAGATCGAGAGAAACTTGAAGGCGTATTAGAAGAGATGGGAGAAGATTGAGAGGATTGCCCCTTGCAGTCCTAAGAATACTGTTATATTTACAAGCAAAATTTGGATGCCACATAGAAAATATTGTTTCTGAGAGTTGAATCTTGCTCCTATAGCTATTTCCAATAATAGAAATAAATGACGAAAAGAAATTTTTATTTTAAATTTCCGTTGTTTTAGGAATCAACATGTAGCAATCTGTAACTTGCGGTCCTAAGCCTATTTAGATTTAAAATATAAATGCAATTGAAGACAGAATGCATCTTCATAATTGGATTACCCGTGATTTCCACTTTTAGGATAAAAATGTCAGATAATGCGGATCACTTGTGTACCAATTTACGTTTAATTTTTTGTTCAAGTACCAGCCTCCATTTGTGAAGGGTATTTTGTGGCATCCAAACCGTATTGGGATAAACACTGTTTTTAGTTATCCCAACGGCTGCCACTTTGTCTTGGACAAGTGTTGCTTGACTAATCCCACATGTGATCAAGTCTCATAATGCAGATATTTTGTTAACTATCTGACATTCAAAGAGATTTTACACTTCTGAATTGATTTTGTATAGGGTGGAAGGAGTTCAAGATATTTATGTAAGCTTCGTACTGTTGTTTAGTAGATGCAGAAAATGCTATATGTTATAGAAAATCCACTGCTTTTATATGGTTAACCCATTGTTAAATAAATGCTGGAATTGGTTCCTGGAAACAAGTCATGATAATTGGTATCTCAATGTAAGGTATGTCGGGATACCAAACGAAATCCACGTAAATATTACATTTCTTTAACATTCATGTTGCATATTGACATTATCTCTTTCTATATCGTATACCAAAATTAATAAATTATATGTCCCATCACACATTATCAACTATGTTAGGAAAGATTGATAAACAGTCCACTTTAATCATCTGCAATTTTGGAACAACATCTTTCATTAGCATTCGTTCATCAGGCGAGCTGCGTGAGCACAACAGACCCAACTCAATTATAGATGCCAAACATTGATGACATTTTCTTTGAACTTCATTTTGTCTTGCATCTATAGAACCGTCCCTTAGTATTTTACTATCAGCAATATCTAGTATTCTATCTGGATATGCTTTTCTGGTCCATTGCCTTAGACTTAGTTCTCCATGAAACATGGGATCAGTCGGACGTTTTCTAGTAATTGTTTCCAATATGAAAATCCCAAAACTATACACATCACTTCTTCTTGTCACATTGCCTGAACCAGCATACTCTGTTGCAGAAAGATAACCGGATATTAGACATATATAAAATATTTAACATAATGTTAGATTTTTAATTAATCAGTTTTTATATGAAGAGTAGTTACCTGGTGCAATGTAACCTATTGTTCCAGGTGCGTTTGCAGATACAATAGATATGCCGTTGTTGGCTAATATCTTAGCAATCCCCAAATCACTCACATATGCAACCATATTCTCATCCAACAATGTATTGTTTGGCTTCAAATCGCAATGCACAACAATGTTATGGTGATGATGATGAAGGTACTCCAATGCCGACGACACATCTATCATTATATTTATCCTCTGAATTAAGTTTAAACTTCTATCTTCGGAGTGCAACCAGTGATCAAGAGTTCCATTTGACATGAATTGGAGTATCAGAGCTCTGAATTCGGTATTGGTGCACGTGCTTATGATTTTGACAAGGTTTCTATGTCGAAGCATGCTCAGTGCTCTGCATTCTACATCGAAGCTATCAGATGATCCTACAAGATCTAAGTTGAAGATTTTTACTGCTGCTATAGAACCATCATCCAAACTAGCTTTGTACACTGTACTAAAGTTCCCTTTGCCTAACAGATTCGACTTGCTAAAGTTATCGGTGGCACGGACTATTTCATTGTATGTAATTGACCTATAACTATTTGAATATACTGTAAGTTCTTCGGACGGAACGTTTGCTTTACGCTTCAGACAAACTTTAAGAAACAGGAAGAAGCAAGCAAATAAAATTGCGGCAGCAGCAATTGGTGGGAGTATGTATTTTAGCAAATGATGTTTCTTGGTATGGGGAGTATTATATTCTGATGAACAAGATGCAATGTTTAGTTTAGGTGCTCCACATAATGCCTTGTTTCCTTTCAGATTTAATATAGTCGAATTTGAGAAGATAGGAATTTTGCCGACTAACCTGTTGAAAGACAAATCCAGGCTACTTATGTTACGTAGATCTTTCAAAGCTTCAGGTATGCTACCCGAAAGAAGATTATGTGAAAGATTTAAGTACTCAATGATGAAAAGTTTGCCAAATGATGCAGGAATTGCACCTTCCAATGAGTTGTCAGAAACATCTAAATATTTAATTTCCTGCATTTCGCCAAAACCAATTGTAATGTTACCTGAGAGCCGATTATTAGATAAATACAGAGCTTCCAAAGCATTTAAATTTCCAAATTGTGAAGGAATTGTTCCTTCTAGCATATTTTGAGAAAGGTCCAAAGCTAAAAGACCTTGTAAATTTATGAAGCTCGTGGGAATTCTTGATGATAGCTTGTTAGAACTTAACGACAGGGATTGTAAACCAGTGAGATTCCAAATAGTTTCCGGTATCGATCCTGAGAGTTCATTTTGTTCAAGATTCAAATCATATAGACTCCTCATCAGTCCGAGCTCAGAAGGAATTGAACCATTAACTCTGTTATTATCCAAGTACAGAACCTGAAGAGTTTTTATTCCTGCGAGCTCAGCAGGTATTTCTCCTGTTAATTCATTTTCTCCTAAATTTAAAAGAAGAAGACCGTTCAGATTTCCAAATGCTACAGGAATATTACCTATTATTCTGTTTCCTGCCAAGTTGATGTTGATTATATTCGCTGCAGTGCAGAATCAATGGTCGTCGGTTTTGAGGCGCGGGCTCGCTGTCCTTAAAGCAATATCTGTCCCCACTCGTCTGAGTTTGCCAATAGGTCGAACGACAGACTGCTTCCCAGGAAAATGTAGTATGCAAGAGGAGAGAAGAAGATATTCTGTCTGGGCGAGAAGAGATGTATTTATAAAAAACAGCCCAATTCGCCTCTGTACGGTCACGCACGCGCCCACGTGCCCAATCTTTGACCTATAAATATTTTATAGGCCCAAGCCCATATGTTACCCAACCAAGCCAATACTCAAGCCCATATCATTTTAATTCACAATATCATATACAAGGCTTTGTTATATATTTTGGGATAGTCCAAAAGACTTGGTGATGTGGGACTTAATGTTCTCCTCATTAAAACAATCTACCTCAACAGTTGAAACGTTGAAGCTGACTTGATAAATTTCCTACTGAATTCGGAATAGTGCCGTCAAGCTCATTTTCGGCCATTTCTATGTATGTCAAGTTTACACAATTCGAAAGAGAAGCTAAGAAATCAAGCCCTCCCGATAGCTTATTATTTCTCAATAACAATGCTTCAAGCGATGGCAAGTACATTCCGAGTGTAGCAGGCACAGATCCAGAAAGATTATTGGCATAAAGCGATAGATTCTCCAATGATGAAAAATTCAGCAGAGATACAGGTATAGACCCAGTAAAATGATTACTCCCTAAATCTATAAACTGCAATTTACGTAAATTGCTTAGATTTGGAATTTCTCCTACCAGACTGTTTGAATTCAGACCCAGTGTGGTAAGCTCTGTTAAATTACCAAACGTTTCTGGGATCGTTCCATCAAGATGGTTTTGAGCAAGTCCTAAATAACTTAAATATGGCAGGTAACCAAGCTCCTTCGGTATATTACCGCTAAAGAAGTTATCGGAAAGGTCAAGTTCATCAAGTCTTTGACTATTGATAAATCCTGAAGGAATAGCGCCAGTCAAATGGTTAGACGATACAGAGAAAACTACCAGTTGCGGAAGCATGATGCTACCATTAGAAGGAAGAGAACCAGTAAGACTGTTTGAATGAAAATAAAGTTTCTGTAAAGAAGACGAGTTGAACAAACTTGTCGGTGTAGTTCCTGTCAGATAATTTTCCTCCAATACAAGCAGTGTAAGTCTATGGAGCTTGCCTAGCGATTCAGGAATGCTTCCAACGAACGAGTTGTAGCTTAGGTCAACGTAGGATAAAAACGATAAATTGCCAATTTGAGGAGGAATAGTTCCTTGTAAAGAAAAGCTATGAAGATTGAGGGACACGACTCGTTTGTGCTTTGCATTGCAAGTGACCCCAACCCAGTTACAGAAGGAGGTGTTTGTGGTCCAGTTGCTGAATATATTGTTGTATGGATCAGAAACGTGAGCCTTGAAAGCCAGTAGTGACTCTAAATCCGTAGAGTTGTTTACTCTAATCGATTTTGATTGCTGGAAGTGAGATTGGAAGGCAATGAACATGAGGATGAAATGATAGATTGCCATGATAAGTATTAGCTTGTATTTTTATTTTTGATCAACTTGTTTATATAGATTTTTGAAAGGAAGATTGTAGGATGACCACAAGATGAAGTTTGAACAGTAGCGTACGAATATAAATTTTTGTCTGGCGTTTCCCACATCTTCTATCTTTAGAAAAGCTTGATAGCAGCAATTGTAGTTCGGTGCCATGCTTTCATTGAATCAATGTGGTTTCATGTGAAAGTTGACTGCGTTATTGCATAAGTGACCGAAAATGAAAACGGTATCAATGGCTTTTGTAAAGATAAAATATCCGGTATTTTTAGAAAAAAAAAAAAGGAAGTTAATAAATGATGAGAAACTGAGGTATATTAACCACTTACTATGATGGCATACCATGACTTTTGTAAAGATATTTGAAGTATCCGGTATTTTTAGAAAATTTAAATGGTCTTCTTTAAATGAGGAACCTTTCCAAAAAATTTACTAGTTTTATTTTCATACACCTATTTCATCAGTTGATCCGTTTTTTACTTTATTAAGTTGATTCACGATTATTTTGTAAGTTAATCCACAAATGGACTAACTTATAGATTTCATGCTTCTTTTAATTAATTAACATGAGAATGTATGTGATGTCTTATATAACTAGTATTACCGCACATCGGTGCAAAAACCGACCGTTAAATTATATAGTATATAAAAAATCTTTTGTTAATTTTATCCTCCTAATTAAGAATTTGATTAAAATTGATTGCATTGTATGAAAAAATGAAAATATTTTAAAAAAATTTAAATTAAATTACACTAAGGCTTAAACATGCATGTAAGCTAGTTGACAAATAGGAATCATTATATTGATATAAATCACGAACATTCAAGTACATACATATTATATTACGAAAAATTAATACACTATTTAAAAAATAAACTTTTAAAAGTTCTAAATCATCATTGAATCCTAAAAATAAAAGGACAAACCAAACAAAAATTAGCTCACATATCATGATATTTGTGAATATTTAATTAAAAAGATGAAAAATATGAGAATAAATATATGTAATAAATAAATCAAATATTATTGAGTTACGTTATTTAAATAAATAATATTGAAGAACAATTGTCATTATCAATGACAAATAGCTGAATTGAAAAAAAGCTAAACGTTGGACTTTGGTAACAATGAGTATTCTCAAAACATCTACTTCTCTACCAATAAATCATTATTGAATTTATAATATGAAATCACAGATCAAACAAATATTAAATTAAAACACATCATTATATCTGTAAATACTCAATTAAATAAGATCAATAATACGTACAATAAATAAATCACATATTAATGAACTACATTATTTAAATACCTTAAAATACCCTTGTTATTTTAACAAACTTTCCTGAAATGCCATTGAAACGTACAATGATGTTTTTAAAACTCCGTTGGAAGTTTATACAACAATTTTGAAAGCTGTTGAAAGTCTACACAGAAATTTTGGAATGCTATTGTTTAGGGTATATGTATTTCCCCATTTGTAGGGTCCATTTTTATATTTATCAATAACAATTTATAATCGGCAGCACAATTAAAATCAACCTGCAATTTCATAGTTAACATATAATATCTCATATTTCATAATAACATGCCATGTTACTTATGTCTCTCACAATCAACATGTAACATTACATAATTAGAGTACACAACATTCTTACATTGGAACATATACAATATGTCTATTAAATTTCACAAAAGATGTAAAACAGTAGCAGATTGTGATCATAAAAATAATATGTACAAACATACAAACCAAAAATTAGTTCGAGCATCCGTTGTGTGTGTGGCTCTATTTTACGTCAAAGATATCCACCAACCTGTAAAGTAAAACTTCGAAATCTAGCAAATCAAATAAAAAACACAGTAACTGTAGTCTGCAACATGATTGATGCTAGCAACGACAACATAAGATGCTGCAACTTGAACACATGGAAATTGCTAAAACAAAACAGGTAGCATGTACAAAAGTGCTGAAACCAAACAACTTATATCATATGAAGATACCATACATAAATTTCAAATGCTTTACTCATGTGCTAACCACCCATAACTTCTTCTTATTATTATCTTGTGCAAATTTTTAAAAACGAATTTCTATATGAAATTGAATAAGTCATTTTTTTGATGATATGTATCATTTTTAATTTTCTACCAAATGTCCCCCTTTTACTAATCAAATGCAAACAAAAATTAGTTCTTTTGCATTTCAATGCTATTTTAGCTTATTATCTTCATCTACTACAAGCTTAGCTCCAAGTAACTATAATAATAAAAAAAATATATAGCCTGTAATAAATATATATTTCATGAACTGGAGGTTTATGTAACATTTAAAAATTTATTAATGTGAATAAGCATGCATATATGAGTATGCACAACACATGTTCTAAGGACCTCAAATTATTTGGATTTCACTGGGCCTTATAATATCCTTTTTTTGTTAACACATGATATGCTCAATAATACTGAAACATTTTTAATAGTAAGAGAAACAACTATATCAACGTATGTATAATAGGACAATCAAAGCTATGTAAACATATAGTAGTAAAAGAAACTACTATACCAACGTATGTATAATACTACACAGTACTCCAACAATGTCTCCTTGTAACATGTTTAATATGACAGTTTATCAAAATCTAGGTAAACAGAGAGTTAAGATAAACAGATGTACATTGATGCCATACCTTTCCTTCGATCCTCCCAAAATAATAGTGGTATCAGCTATACTAGGTTTAGCCGCATACACCTATCGAAATGTGCGCACGCTAATAGAAGAACTAGACCTTTAGCAGTTTTAATGAATCCTTTGGACATTTAAGCTTATACCTGAAAATGTGATACTGGATCAAGAGAAAAAGCTGCTATTAACTACAATATAAGTAAAAATAAATTTAGTTAAATTTAAGCATATATCATCTATAAAATCATAATGCACCGGTTCATTTCAAGCTTAGTTTGCAGCTAAGCACATTGTTATTTACTTAGTGCTAGCAATGTTCAGATGTATTCTACTTCATAAGCAATATAGGTTCCTAATCAAACATGCTTTTAAGCCTTGAATCCCAGATGCACTGGGTGTGCGTGTGTGTGCGTTTTGGAGGATTTTTGTTATATTCAGATGATTTTCCAGTTTCGAATTGTCTATTTCTAACATGATTTGCCTGTTTCGATCATAACCAATAGCCTTCTCCAATTTAACAGTAAGATCAACAACAAAAGCATCCATAGTGGGTACCAAAATGAACCAAAAAGAGTCAGAATTATGGTAGAATTTGTTTAAATTCGTGGAATTAAAATGAACACACACACACACACACACACACACACACACACACACACACACACACACACATATATATATATATATATATATATATATATATATATATATATATATATATATTGAACAGGCATTTAAGCTTCAACCGACAGTAAAAATGTCATTTTTTTGAACAAAAAACGAAACAAACAATGTACCAAAATGTTCCAGTGCAAAGCTACAATGCAAGACAATTAAACACCAAAAACATGAGACGACGAATGGTCATCTGACAAGGTGAGCGGTGAACTGCTTTAAATGGCTGATTAGAAAGAAGAAATTATACATGTAATTACAGAAGCAAAAAAACTCACTTACAGATCTATGTTTCTAAATATTCGATTCCAGTCTTCAATCTTTCTACAACATCCATTTCCTACAATAATCAATCTGATATCAAACAATTTTCCTTCATAACTAAAAAAACTGTAATCGAGTTTGTATGATGAGAATTATTCGGAAAGGAACTTAAATTGTTTCGGAATTGCAAAAGTTGTGAACGAAGGTAATAAATTTCATCTTTTGAACAAAAAACCAAACAAACAAAGTACCAAAATTTTTGAACAAAAAACGAAACAAACAAAGTACTAAAATGTTCCAATGCAAAGCTACAATGCAAGGCAATTAAGCATCAAAAACACGAGACGACGAATGGTCATCTGATAAGGTGAGCGGTGAACTGCTTTAAATGGCCGATTAGAAAGAAGAAATTATACATGTAATTGCAGAAGAAAAAAAAACTCACTTACATATCTCTGTTTCTAAATACTCGATCCCAGTCTTCAATCTTTCTACAACATCCATTTCCTACAATAATCAATCTGATATCAAACAATTTTCCTTCATAACTAAAAAAAACTGTAATCGAGTTTGTATGATGAGAATTATTCGGAAAAGAACTTAAATTGTTTTGGAATTGCAAAAGTTGTGAACGGAGGTTATAAATTTCATCTTTTGAACAAAAAACGAAACAAACAAAGTACCAAAATGTTCCAGTGCAAAGCTATAATGCAAGGCAATTAAGCGCCAAAAACACGAGACGACGAATGGTCATCTGACAAGGTGAGCGGTGAATTGCTTTAAATGGCTGATTAGAAAGAAGAAATTATACATGTAATTACTGAAGCAAAAAAACTCACTTATAGATCTCTGTTTCTAAATACTTGATTCCAGTCTTCAATCTTTCTACAACATCCATTTCCTACAATAATCAATCTGATATCAAACAATTTTCCTTCAAAACTAAAAAAATTGTAATCAAGTTTGTATGATGAGAATTATTCGGAAAAGAACTTAAATTGTTTCGGAATTGCAAAAGTTGTGAACGGAGGTAATAAATTTCCAGTACAAAGACCATAGCACTAGATTTATGTAGAGCAGAAAGAACCAATATATAAAAAATGATTTAAAAATGAATAAATTTCTAGATCGATCCACTAATTGATTACTAAATAGATTTATGAGTTAGTTCCTTTCAAGCTGACTATATTAAAGTGTGAATTTACCTAATTTCGTGACTCCTGCCTTTGCGTTATGCTCTTCTTCTCCCTTCGTTTAGTGAGTTTTGAAAATAGATAAGTTAAATCAGATAACAAAATGGAAATGAATCATAGGATGTAAGCGAAAAAATTGGGGAAATGGCCAATTGGAGAACAGCGTGTTAGTTAATTTGTATTGCAAGGATGAAGCAGAGGAGGAGAAAACGAATTTGTGATGAGAAAGAAAAACACGGAGAAACGATGGAGTAAATATTGGATGAGCAAAAATTATGCTGAAATTTATTGGCTCAGACAATTTGTTTTTGGCTTCTTACAGTAGGAAAACCTCCCTAACGGTCGGTTTGATAAATATCAATAGAGTCACAAAAAATTTACAGAAAAATGAAAATAAACCATCTTTTAATTCAAATCCATTGTACATAAAGTTAAATGAAACCAACATCTATCAAGATTCTTCTACTTCAAATCGCTCTTGCCACACATTTTGCTATCGCTTTTTCAATATTTCAGAACATAGCTATCAATATATTTCATATAGTAACGACAGTATAAAAATGTAGTTATGCATACATTTGATTAACTTTAAACTAAAAGAAAAAAATTACCTATATCGATAAATTTGATTGCTGCAACTTGACTTGAATTCAGATATATAATTTTGGAGAAGAGCTACCAAAAAGAATAAAAACTAAATAATTTTACGTTAAATGAATAAACTAATTAAAATTGAGTATTCTAGAATGCCAAATAGGGGTGAGCGTTTGGTTGGTTTGGTTTATCTAATTATGAAAATTATCAAACCAAACTAAAACCGATAAAAATGAAAACCAATCCAAACCGACCAAATTAAGATTGGTTGGTTCGGTTGGTTATCCTATTTAACCGAACTAAATTTTTTTAGACTTTATGTTCATAATATAAACTATAGTTTAAAATAAATTATGAATATATGATTAAAATATTATTATTTATAATTCTTATGCTTCCCAAAAGTAATTATGATACATATGCGATAATTAAAAATTACTTAGATAACCAAATTAACCTAAAATATTTACTATAATATAGACAATTTTTGAAATATAATAAAATTCGATTAATTTGGTTAAACCGATAACCAAACTAAACATTTTTTCGAGCTGATTATAAACCACTCTATTTTCAAAACCAAACCAAATCGACCAAACTAAATTGGTTTGGTTAGTTTATTCGGTTCAACTAAATAATGCTCACCCCTAATGTCAAATATCCAAATCTACAGGGTGAATTAAGTTATTAAAATTGCGTCCAATAGAAACCAGTGTTATGTACACACTGTCAAAAAAAATGTGTACAAACTACTATTGCGATGGATAATCATAATAACATTAGGGTTTTGTTAATATGTGTTCTAACCCACATGTTAAGTAAAATTTTGTTTTAATTGTCTAATTTGTCCTTAAAATGTAACAAACAAGTGGAATTTAAGAGTCATTTGGGTAGTTCAATCAATATTAACATGTGTCATTAAAGCACAAGTTAATTCAACTAACATTAATGTAACGACCCATATTTTTAGTCAATTTAAAATATGAATTTTTAACTAATATGGATTTTAAAGTCAAATATTGAATTTGGATTTGAAAATAAATTCTAAACTTGATACAATTGTGAAATATTGGATCTTCCATTTTTTAAATCGCGTATCTCCTTCGCTTACAGTCGTTTATCATTCAATGAATGAATTATAAACTTATTTGATTTCCTGATATCAATCAAAAAGTTTTTTCACATAAAAAAACATTTTGATTGATATCATTCTTTATACTTTTAAAGGCCTTCGTCCTGTTTTCGTCGAATTTTTTCACTACAATGGCAGACTTGTGGATATGGAATTATACTAGCTACCTATCCAATTTATTGTAGAAATTCCAAGATCAATGATTGGATCATGCAAAATAGAAATACTTTTTCTTGGGTAAATATTTTACTAGGACTAAACCAAAGTTAGTTAACTTTTAAAATTAATTTTAAAAAGAAATTTTGAAAAATCAATAGTTTAATGTTATTTTGATGACCTGAAAATAGACCATTTTTGAGACAGTCTCAGAATTCAATGAGACACTTTTGTCGGATTCAGAATGTCAAAATATGGTAAGGTTTAAAATTTCAAGTCAATCAGAGTTAATATGTAAGCATACGTAATATAAACGCGTAGTGAAAAACTAGTTAAAATTCAATAAAAGCTAGAAATAAGGTTATTTTCAAACGGTTTCCGAATTCGACGAGTCTAATTTTATTGGAACCGTATTAGCAAAATATAATAGAGTTTCAAATTTCGTATTGATCGGACTTACGGTTTGATCATACGAACTGAAAACGTATAAGGAATCGTTTTATTGAATGTGGACTTGAAATTAAGCAGTTTCGGGTAACACCAAGCAATTGAAAAATATGGATAAAATGGTAAATGACGACTTAATTGACACTTAATCTGTATTAATAGTTTCATAAGAATTTAAAACTATCTGAATGTAAATACCACCTTTCTGAGTTAAACCCTTAAGAATAAATAAACCATTTACTTAAATTTAAACTTATCCATTCCTACACCAACTTCCACCTCCCTAACCATTAGAAAACACACCATACCTCCCCTACATGTGTCACATTCTTCCAACCAACCCATTCCCCCTTAGTACCATGAGCATGTGACATTTTCATTTCAATTCTCATTCTCTTTTCTGTTAACCTCCTTAACCACCATTTTCCATCTTCATCATCCTCTCAAAGGTCACGCCACCTCTTCTACCACTACCAGCCTCCACACCTCCCCTAACCCTTGCGCAACTCCCTTACAACCCATCCTCCTCCACGTGAGCTCATTGTCCCCAAAATCCCCTTTTTCCACCTTTAAACCCTTAAAATCACCTCTTTCCACCGATAATCCAAGCTTTAGCACATTAGCCTCCTCCTCTTGCACACACAACCCTATGCCACCCTCTTCACCTCCCCTCCTTATTGCTTAACTTAGGTGGACCCCCAATTCATGGGCCCTACCACCTATTTTAAGCCTTAAACCCTTTTAAAAATCACACGTTTCCCTCTTTTATTTGCAATTATATACTTTTATATTTTGTAAGTGTTGAAATTAGGGGTGCAAGTTGCAAGCTTGACTTTGGGAAGGCTAGAAAATTCTAGCTTAGAAGTGTCGCTGTGTTTGGATGACTTAGGTGACAACTTTTCACCTTAATTATTTAACTAGTTAAATTAAATAGAAATTTATAGTATTAATGATTGATCATTATGTGATTAATTTGATGATGAATTGTGATATGATTTAGATGCTTGAAATTGGTTAATTGTTAGGTTAACACAATTTTAAAATGATAATGGTAGTTGTTGTAGAGTTAATAACTCGTTAACAAGTTGAAACGAATCACTAATGATCACTAGTTTAAGTCAAGAAAAATCGGTGAACATATAGTTTGAAATGAGCTTGTGGTATTGGTTGATATTGATGGTGAATGATCATTGGAATTTGATGTATGTTGATGTGAAATGGTTTTGTTAAATACAACCATGATTTTGTTAATAAGGATTAATATCATATTTAACAATGGTTTGATTTGGGGTTAAATGTTAATGACCTTAACACTTAGGTCAATGATGCCAATATGTGATAACTAGATGTTAATAGTTATTAACAACTATTATTGGATGCTAATGATGTGTGAAATCCATATAAATGGAATTATATGGTAATTGTTTGAATATTGTTCCAACTCGGAATAAATTTGAATATTTTACTAATAAAATATTTAGTGAAAATTGAAGTTTTGAATTTTAAATTCAAATTAATTTGGAAAGTTAGTTTAATTCATTAAAAGTAGTTTTCATCAAAGAAAGAATATAATTTGTATTAATTAAGGTATGTGTTCGAATTTATTTTGAAATGAATAGTAACGGGTGAAAGTGAAGTTTGATTAAGTTATCTAGGGTGAGTGTTAAAAGGATTTCCTTTACAAAAGTATCTTATTTATTTTTATAATGAATGTGAAGAAAATTTTAATAAGTTTTGAAAAATAATATTATTTTAATGATTCAAATAATATTAAAATGATCAAATATTGGAATATTTGATTTTAAAGGAAAATAATTGAAATATTGTTTCCAAAAATAATTATATATGTTTTATATATTGTATATAATGGTGTTGTATACACAATTATATGATTTTTATTTGATGATAACAACCAATATATATTCTTTTAAATGTGTTTGTTATTGTACTGTTATATAACATCACAGACAGGAATATAATATTTTTATATAAATAGAATACGACGGTACAGTATTTCATATATTACACAGTATTTTATTTAAAT
The DNA here is from genome assembly GCA_030737875.1 of Allium sativum. NCBI lineage: Eukaryota > Viridiplantae > Streptophyta > Magnoliopsida > Asparagales > Amaryllidaceae > Allium > Allium sativum. The sequence goes on from CM060913.1 coordinate 663,540,693, forward strand.
ATAATATTACATTTCAACATTCAAACAGTACAAATTATAGGACTCCACTATTTGTACTTATATATAAACTGAATATGTTAGACAAATTTGTTTGAACACAATAAAAACAATATTTTATTTTAGTCAAATTTGTTTAATACAAACATCAGTGCATTTCTATCAGTACTACACAGTTCCTCTCTACAACACTCACACTCAGTCATACAATATTATATATACATTCAGTTACACTCATATGCAGATGCTTTTATATATTTTTCATTGTCAACTTCTGTCTTAAGTCTTCATAGCACTTCACTATCAGTTCAGTCATCTTCTGCTCACCTGTCACATGAAACAGAAACACACACAGTACGCTGCAATAGAAATATAACAGAATTCGTGCGGATATAAATTTTATTTTCCTTAGAATTTCGATGTGTTTCTCATCATTTTTCATGACTTGATCTGATATGTGAATATAGCACGTGCACGATATTTGTATACACATACGTGTATGTATATACACATATTACGGTGCAGGGACAGAAAATTATTCTGGATGGCTGCATATACACACGTGTATATATATACATGTGTGCACTGCCTCGCCAATCCAGTGTGCAACTGAGGAGTTGCCACATGGACCATCTCGACTCAGTGCACAACTTATCAAAATAGTCGAACTCAATACATGACAAGGAACAACACAAATATGATCAGTCCATCAAAATCAAAGCAGCCCAGGTGTCAAGCAAATGAATCAAGTTCTGCAAAGCTTCATACAACATTGAATGCACAAGTGCATGTATGCATTGGTTCATGTATGCAAACAGGTCAGAGAAGTCAAAGACAACTGCCAAACAACAATAGTGAATACAAAGAAGAATGGTCTCATGACAACAGCATATAACAAGGTGAAGATATAACATGAACATGTACAAGTCATGTGAAACAGAAAAGAAAATGGACATTGCAGCAAGTTAAATGAATGATGCATGTGTACATGAAATTCAAGTCAACATATATGCATGGTTCATCATGGTACACAATCAAGTCAAGCACAACAAAGAATGGTCACAACTAAGCTCAACATGGGCACAAGTTCAGAAATGAAGGCACTATAATATCATGGGCATGTAGATGGGTGAAAACAACAAAGTGGAATAATGGCAGACGGACGCACCATGCATGAGGCATTAACAAGGTCATTTACATATTCAAGTGACGTGTTCATGTGCACAAAACGAAGATAGGTTACATAGCCAAGTACAACAATGGTGTATACAAAGATGCAACAATACAAAAGGGTAATCAAGACAGATTCAGAATGAATCCTTTATTTCTAAGAAATCAGAGAGAACAAGGCAGCAATTTCAGATTTCATTCATGAAGAAAAAAATGGCAAGTGGTAATCACAGTTTTATTTGATATGATAATCTAGTATTATTGTTTGGGAAAAAACAAACATCTGTTTCTAGTTTTGCGAAAATCAGTAAGGAGAATATTTGGCAAGATAATATTTTTTTATTTTTGGACAATTCATGTAACACCCGACGTCCATTAATGTCACTCACAAAGGGAATTCATTATCTTCCATGGAGCGTTATTAGTGTATAGAACAAAATATAACAAGACAGATACAAATATTGGTACTTGAAAATTTTAAAATAACTTTTATTGCAGCGGAGAAAAGGTTTGATTACAACAACTTCATAAACCAAGTACACTTAATATCCATCTTGACAAATTGTTTTCATAGTACATAAAGTAAAAAGCATAACCTAGACACGGTAGCCATAAAAGAGATGAGATGAACTTTACTTTCAGCAATCCAAGCACTTCCAAAAGAGGGAGAAAGAGATCCAAATCAAGACCTCATGAAGTCTGGCGAGTAACATTACTTTAAAATACAATTATTAAAGTAATTAGGATAAGGCATAAACTAGTAAAACAAGGAATGACTGTGAAGCAAGTGGGCAAGACAAAGCAAACAGAGGAATATTTTGGCGTTAATTGCGCTCCTAATCACTATATGATAATTACCATACTGCACCAATGCTAATTACACCGCACCATTACTAGTCACCCTAAAAGTTGATCCCGCCTACTGAACAAAATAATAATAATAATGGTAGTTTCATGTACCCCTAGCTGTCTTCATAGGTGCCGTCTTCCCCTATCTCCACTAGTTGTACCCACTACCCTCCCCATTATAATTACAATGTTTATTCATAATATGGTAGTTATATTCCTAGCTGTCTTCATAGGTGCCGTCTGCTCCTATCTCTGCTAGTCGTACCCACTACCTTCCTTATTCGATCGGCTCCCTAACTCGTAGATACCCTTGCTGGTCCCACAGTGGGGTGTACCACTCCCCAAAGTGGCAACCCGATACCACTAAAGATGCACGGCTTATATCAGCACGATGCAACAAAATCTTATCTACCAGCCCGGGGCCACGCACGCACATGACCTCTTACAATCAAACCCAGTAAGCGTGTCCCGTCCTTGATTTGGGTCGAGCTCACAAAGATACTTAATGGGTTACTGGTTTGAAAAGGGTCCCCACACAAGCTTTCCACCTATGCTTGGTCCCCACTAGAATTTCCCACTTAACCCCTTCTTATTCATGTCTTCTTACATGTTTTCAACTTGGTTAAGTGTTCATAATTATATCCCACATGTTACCCATGTTATCCACTAAACAAATCAACATGTGTTATTGGTTAAGCTTGTCTTAACCCTATCCGCTTATCAAATCAATATATATTATTGGTTAAGTTTGTCTTAACCCTATCAGATCAATACATATTATTGGTTAAGTTTGTCTTAACCCTATCCACTTATCAGATTAATATATATATATATATATATATATATTATTGGTTAAGCTGGTCTTAACCCTTCCCACTTACCAAATTATTGGTTAAGCTGGTCTTAACCCTACTCACTTATATATTATTGGTTAAGCTGGTCTTAACCCTACCCACTTATATATTATTGGCTAAGCTGGTCTTAACCCTACCCACTTATATATTATTGGTTAAGCTGGTCTTAACCCTATCCACTTACCATGTTTTACTTAATTTATGATTAAGTACATCTTAGTTCACAGATACATTGGTTAAGAGAATAACTCCCTAAGTACCAACCCCGAAGACCGAAATCAACATCAGATTGTTACTCAGAGAATCACTTACTCAACCAAACTTATGTTTGTCATTTATATTCGTCTTTGATTAGCATTAATTAATTATTAGTGCACAAACCCTCACATTAAGTCGATTGCTTGTGGCCGCTGGATATGTCGGGCGGTTCCGGGCAGACTTCTACCATAAGCAAGACTTAACTTCGTGTCTAAGCATCTTTTAATTTCTGCCTTTGACCTCTCACATTAGACTACCATTTGTGGTTGTTGGATTTGCCGGGCTGGTCCGGGCAGTCTTATACCACAAAAGAGTCTAACCTCATGTCTTAAGCCTTTATTACTCATTTAATTTGTGCCTTTGACCTCTCACATTAGACTCCCATTTGTGATTGCTGGATTTGTCGGGCCGGTCCGAACAGTCTTACACCACAAATGAGTCTAACCTCGTGTCTTAGGCATTTATTATTACACATTATTATTCAACCCCAATTTGAATTTATATCCCTATTTCAAATTGCCAATAACTTCCAATTTTAATCCATGTCCATAATTGTCACTTAAATTATGTCCATAATTACTATGCATATAAATTAGGCTAATTAACGTCTCAAATTAATTATATGCTTTTATGCCATTTTATGCCAATTCACAATTTTGCAAAATTTAATATTTTCCCATTATCCCCACGTCGTTTGTACGTTGAACATGAAATATGTTAGACTCGCAAATAGTCTAACTCATAAAAAGGAAGGAAACATCACAACTTGCATAACACATAAAATAGATCTAACTAGTATAACATGGATCAAAACTGGCATGATTATGATTCATATTAACATAAATTTGCATAATCAACACTTGCATAGGAAATAGTCATAAAACATTAATTTGTATAAACTATGTACTGTCATGGATCTAAATGTATAGATATAAACATGTAATTATGAACTTGCATATATGGATATGGTTTTCCTATGACTTGCATATGAATTTCATACAAACTTACATTCAAACTATCATATGATTCACATACAAAACTAGCATAGGAAATGGTCATAAATTTACATAAGCATGTTACTACCTTGGATCTAAATATAGATCTAATAAAAATGTGAACTTGCATATAGATTCCTACAAACTTGCATATGGATCTAAACATGTAAATGAATGTCACATGTTTTTGCATACAAACTAGCATATGTATATACTTGATTCACATATGTTTTACATCCCAACTTGCATAAGATTCACATATGTTTCAACATCCTAAACTTGCATACATATGTTTTAACATCACAAACTTGCATAAGATTCGCATATGATTTAACACATAAATTTGCATTAGATTCACATAACATAAACCTGCATATGATTCACAAATTAACATATGGAAACTTGCATAAAATGAATCAAGTTAAACATGTATAATAGATCCACCAATCATACAACAACAAAACTGTCATATGTTCATAAACCGACAATAACATCACATGTTTCAACAGACATGTTCTCATAATTCAATTACAACCCATCATAATTAATTTATTAATTATATTGTGAAAGAAATAGCACTCACAATCAAAAGAACAGTCTTGTTTTTTCTAGGATCTGTATTCTGAAACTGAATTGCTCGCCTTTGATGTAGACTAATTGTTATTCTAATTTGGATTTAGATTTGATTTTGATTCTTGCTTCTATCTTGCTTTTAAGTTGAAGAAGGAATGGTGGCTAAACTAGAACGATCATGGACGGCATGGTGGCTCCTTGGAATGGATTTGTGTGATTTAGGGTTTGAGGATTATGATTGCTTTTATAGAAGTTAAATCTTATGTGAGCCGTTAGATCGTATTAGGGCAAATCGGAGCCATCCAACTATAGCAAGTGTCACTCAGCCAATCATAGCATGACACATAAGCCCTAACACCTCAGAATTTGTCACAAAGCCAATCAGAGAAGGCCACGTAAAAAAGACAATCCTTGACCAACAAAAAAGTGCGCCACATGATGCGTACACGTCATATATACATATATATGTATATATATATTTTCTATATATATATATTTTTTCTTTTTATCTATCTTCCCAATTAACCATTTTCACATCAAACCACTTTTTTGAACTACGTTCATACTAAGCCACTTTTTTGCCATTCCCCTAAAACAAATATATGGCGCTGGCGGGGATCGAACTCTATACCTCTTGTATGCAAGTCACATGTTCTAACCAAATGAGCTACTAATTCTTTTGCTTACAATACTTAGAACAATGCTAAACATTATTCTTTTCTCATTCTTCTTTTTCATGTTTCGCTGCAATATTTAATTTAAAAATATCTTTTTCATACGGAGTCCGATTTACGCAAACTCGGACTCTATTTCCGAGGTGAACGCAATGGCGCAACCCGTTTCCCTTAATTCCCACATTTGAAATTAAGTATTCCTTAATTCGTTAATTTTAATATTTAAAATCACGTAGTGTTACATTCTCCCCTCCTTAAAGGATTTCGCCCCCGAAATCTCCAAGTTAAGGAGAATGCATATCCTAATATCCAATCATCCATCTACTCAACCATCAACCACAGGCATCCATTGTCCTTACAAGAATTCTAATGTTGTATGAACATATGCAAAAAGTACGTGTATATGTTCCTTATCTAATGCAAAATTAGGCGGTCTACTAATTCAGTTGACCTCCTTAATGCAAATCATGATAGTGCCATGCGTCCATTATGTATGCGAAATAATCCTATCGATACATATTATCCCTACATGTGTGCACAACCATTCATCAAAATGCAGCACCCATGTGATAACACAACCATTATACATCCATTAATTTAAATATGCATACACATTTATATGCAACATGAAGGTGATTGATCCGATCTAGTGCCTAATGTGTGTGTACATGCATCCACGAGCAACCACTAGCAACCACTTGCATCCTTTTGCATCCACCAAACATAACATGTCTCAAACACATGTTTACAACCATAGGGTTCTTCCTAACTAAAGATCGAAGATGCCATCACAAAGATAATACTAAATGATAGGACAAGTATCAACAAAGCGATAGAAAAAGCAGAAGTTAAAACATACCTCAAAAAGGAAAGGGTACAACATACGCATCTTGTCTTCCATCTCCCAAGTCGCGTCTCTTTGATCATCTCCCCATTGCACTTTGACCAACTTGACCTCTTTGTTGCGTAGCTCTTATACCTCCGACCCAAGGATGCATGCAGGAGCTTGTCTAATCTTGGCATCTCCCTCTACTTCCACTTCTCTAAGCATGTTCAGCTCCACTACTTCCGCGGTATCTTGTAACACTTCCGCAAATATGATACGTGAAAACATGTCAAGAACATCACTAAGCTAGTTGCCTCTTCTCATGTCCTTCCAAAATCTATGATACATAACCTCAAAGATCTTCAAGGATTTTGTTCACCCCATTTTGTTCGTTCACCCGTCTATGGGTGATAAGCGATACTTGTACTTGCCGCCTTTTGCATATCACCTTTTCCTCTTGCACCGAAAACTGCTCCAAGCCCTGTCCCGTAAGCACGGGTATACACTATGAATGGCTTACTTCCATCTGGCAAAACTAAAGCTGGAGCTGTCGTCAGCGTCCTCTTCAAATGCTGGAAAGCATCATCACAGTCAGCATCCCCATCAAAAGTTGAGTTCTTCTTTGTTAACCGAATAACCATCTATCCTTAAAAAGCTTCTTACTTCTGTTGCGTTCTTATGAATTTTCCAATCTTGGATTGCCACCACCTTTGCGGGATCCACAGCTATCCCTTCCTTAGAGATCACGTGTCCTAAGAACCTCACTTCTTTTCTCCAATAATGGTACTTGAAGAACTTAGCTTTGATGCACTCGTAGGGTCTCTAGGACTTCCCTAAGATGTAGGGCCTATTCTTCTTTGCTTCTAGAGAAAATCAAGATATCGTTCACGAAGACTACCACAAACTTGTTTAGAAACACCTTACATATTAAGTCAATGAAGTATGCGGGTGCATTCGTCAAACCAAAAGGCATGATGAGCCACTCGTAGAAACCATAAGGAGTTCTAACTGCAGTCTTATCTATGCTATCTTTAGCCACCCTTAGCTGATGAAACCCTATAGCCAAATCCAGTTGCGAGAAAACCGAAGCACCCACCAACTGATCGAATAAATCATCTATCCTCGGCAATGGGTGTCTGTTCTTCTTTGTTAGCTTATTCAGATCTCTATAGTCCACGCACAACCTAAATGAACCATCAGCTTTCGTAGCAAAAACGATTGGAGCACCCCACTTCGAAATACTTCTTCTTATGAACCCCTTCTCAAGCAACTCTTTCACTTGCTTACTGAGTTCTCTTCTCTCTCTCGGAGCCATGTGGAGCACTGGTAATGCAACTGGCTTTGCATTATCTACTAGGTATATTCGAAAGTCTATCTCGCACCTCGGGGGTAAACCTCGATCTTCATCGAAGACGTCACTATATTCACGGACCACACGAACAGATTCCAAATCATCATTGGATGCATCAAGGGATTCTAGGTAGCTAAGCATTACCGAACCTCTATGGTTACAAGAAATATCGAGGGTCTTTCCACAACGAGTCAACAATCTAACTACCCTTCTTTCACAATCTAGGATGGCACCGTATCTAGCTAGCCAATCCATGCCTAGAATCAATCCATAGCCCATGTAGCCAAGAATGAAAGTGTTGCATTCAAACCCAACACCCAAGATAGACACTCTCAAATCCCGACAAATCATAGAAAGATGAGCCGACCCACCAATAGGATTTGAGACTACTATGGGATCTGTAACTAGTCTAGTATTTAGGTGCAGTGTTTCAACTAATGAAGCAGATACAAACGAGTGGGAAGCGCCAGAATTCAAACAAGGTTCGAACAGGATGATCAAAAAGAAAAACCAAATTTCCAACCAAGATATGTTTCTACCTCTATCAGGTATGCCTGTCGTGAAGGAACACGTCTGCCCTCCAGAAGATCCTGCACCTTGTCCTTACCTTTGCCTTTTGCTTCTTTGGACGATCCTAATAAGATGTCATGTAATGATAACAACTAGTCTTTATTTAAGTAGTCAGGTATTTCACAAGTGAGGCCCTTCCTTTTCTCTTGGCCCCTTTTTATCCTTATCGCCTTTCTTTAGATCTACTTTATCGTGTGTCCTTTCCATGTCTCTCCTGCACATTCTCTGTTCGTGGCCTCCTACCAAATGAGGCATCGTTCTTCATTAACCAAGCAACTAATTGAACCTTCCTCCCGTCGTCTATCTTAAAGGTACCAACAAGTCCTCCATTTCCTTCTAGTTTTGACAGACGTCCCAGTCCCATGAAGTGGTTTTCCGCCCATCGTACGGAAGTTCTTACATATCTTAGGAAAAGCGTCTATATGGGTGGAGGAAGAAATTCAAAAAGGAAAGAGGAAGAGATTCAAAACGGAGAATCGAAGGAAAGATATATAGCTCTTAGGGGTTATGTTTTTAAAACAAACAAACTTTTCTCTTAAAAATACTCTCCATAAAACATATTTTTGATAGTATATCTTTACAAAATGCTTTTGAAAAACAGGTTTTCAAAATTCATATCTGTTCTAGTAACCTTCAGCTCTGATACCACATGTAACACCCCACATCCATTAATGTCACTCACAAAGGGAATGCATTATCTTCCATGGAGCGTTATTAGTGTATAGAACAGAATATAACAAGACAGTTACAAATATTGGTACTTGAAAAATTTAAAACAACTTTTATTGTAGCGGAGAAAAGGTTTGATTACAACAACTTCATAAACCTAGTACACTTAATATCCATCTTGACAAATTGTTTTTAGAGTACATAAAGTAAAAAGCATAACCCCATACACAAGTAGACATAAAAGAGATGAGCTGATCTTTACTTTCAGCAATCCAAGCACTTCCAAAAGAGAGAGAAAGAGATCCAAATCAAGTTCCGCTAGTACTAGTCCCACCCTAAGAACCTGGGGGGGGGGGGGGGGGAAGAAAAGAGGCAAAAACAAAGGGGGTCAGACATGAAGTTTGGCGAGTACCATAACTTTAACAATACACTTATTAAAGTAATTAGGCTAAGGCATAAGATGGTAAAACAAGGAATGACTGTGAAGCAAGTGGGCAAGACAAAGCAAACAGAGGAATATTTTGGTGTTAATTGCGCTCCTAATCACTATATGATAATTACTGTACTGACCAATGCTAATTACACCGTTACTAGTCACCTTAAAAGTTGATCCTGCCCACTGAACAAAATAATAATAATAATAATGGTAGTTTCGTGTACCCCTAGCTGTCTTCATAGGTGCCGTCTGCCCCTATCTCCACTAGTTGTACCCACTACCCTCCCCATTCTACTTACAATGTTTATTCATAACATGGTAGTTATACTCCCAACTGTCTTCATAGGTGTCGTCTGCTCCTATCTCCGCTAGTCGTACCCACTACTTTCCTCATTCGATCGGCTCCCTAACTCGTAGATACCCATGCTGGTTCCACAGTGGGGTGTATCACTCCCTAAAGTGGCAACCCGATACCACTAAAGATGCATGGATTATATCTACACGATGCAACAACGTCTTACCTACCAGCCCGGGCCCACACACGCACATGACCCCGTTGGACTTGCGTTGCCACCGCTAACCCGTTTTGACCTCTTACAATCAAATCCAGTAAGCGTGTCCCATCCTCGACCTGGATCGAGCTCACAAAGATACTTAATGGGTTACTGGTTTGAAAAGAGTCCCCACACAAGCTTTCCACCTATGCTTGGTCCCCACTAGAATTTCCCACTTAACCCCTTCTTATTCATGTCTTCTTACATGTTTTCAACTTGGTTAAGTGTTCATAATTATATCCCACATGTTACCCATGTTATCCACTAAACAAATCAACATGTGTTATTGGTTAAGCTTATCTTAACCCTATCCGCTTATCAAATCAATATATATTATTAGTTAAGTTTGTCTTAACCCTATCAGATTAATACATATTATTAGTTAAATTTGTCTTAACCCTATCCACTTATCAGATTAATATATATTATTGGTTAAGCTGGTCTTCACCCTTCCCACTTACCAAATAATTGGTTAAACTGGTCTTCACCCTACCCACTTATATATTATTGGTTTAGCTGGTCTTAACCCTACCCACTTATATATTATTAGTAAAGCTGTTCTTAGCCCTACCCACTTATATATTATTGGTTAAGCTGGTCTTAACCCTATCCACTTACCATGTTTTACTTAATTTATGATTAAGTGCATCTTAGTTCACGGATACATTGGTTAAGAGAATAACTGAAACACCCCACCTCCGTTAAGGTCACTCACAAAGGGAATGCCTTAATTTCGGTGGAGCATTATAGGTAAAAGATGCAGATAAATTACAAGACAGATAATTAAAGCAACGACAAATAAATAAAACTTTATTTCATTGATAAACAGCTTGTACAAATATTTTTTTACAATACCAAAGTATCCTGTCTTGTTTAACAAAAATAAAGAAGCATAAAATGATTTCCCCAAATAAAGCATAGGCCAGCCATAACTGTAGAAGTGAGAGTCCAAGTCAACACGTCAAAGAGTCTTCAAGCTTGGAAAGAGTAACAGTCCAAACAAACCTGAGCTATTCCCTCCCTGACTACCGGGGGGGGGGGGGGACGGAAGAAAAGAAGACTAGAGAAAACGGGTCAGAAAATAAGTCTGGTAAGTTCAGTGATTACTAGCATTTAAACAAGGAAAAGGGATCATGACAGGAGTAACAGAACATAGGACAATACCCTAATATAAGACAAGATAGGTTGAACATTTGATCACACCCAACACTATAATCTCTGCACCGCCTAACTAGTGTCTCAACTAGTAATCCGTATAATTACGATAATCGTGATCCCAACCCCCGTAATTGTGGTAGCCTTCAGGTGTACATCTATCGTGAGGATTCCACCTCAATCAACCTAATTGCCATGAACATGTTAGATGTACTCTTACTACCCTATCGATTGGCTCCCTACTTGTATTCATGTTCCATGTGTCTGTGTTAATCGGCCCTCTCTTGCGTGTAGCTACCCTGTGCTGGTCCCACCATAAGGTGTATCAATCCTTATGATAGTGACCCCGGACACGATTCAGGAATGCACAGTGTAAAACTACTGGTACCCAGTACTTGCTTTTTACCACTCCGGAGTATGTGTACGCCCGTAAACCGTCGGAACCTACACTAACGTATCCCCTGCCATTATTTTTGACCGCTTATAATCAGCCCAGTAATCGTGACCCACCCTGCCTAGTTTTAGGGTACCATGGTACATCTATGAGGGTTACTGCTGAAATGGGTCCCCGTTGCTAGGGTTTCCTGCTGGTTAAGTTTATGGGCCTATATTTACTAATATTACCCACCAACCCGATGTGTAATTAACCTTTCCATCGATTCAAGCATGTTTATTTAACGGTTAAGTTCTGTGGGCTTATATTTACTAATATTACCCACCACCCGATATGTACTTAACCTTCCCACAGATTCAAGCATGTTTATTTAATGGTTAAGTTCTGTGGGCCTATATTTACTAATATTACCCACCAACCCGGTATGTACTTAACCTTCCCACGGATTTGAGCATGTTTATTTAATGGTTAAGTTATATGGGCCTATATTTACTAATATTACCCACCAACCCGATATGTACTTAACCTCCTACTCGTCAAGTCGTGCTGGTTAAGTGGTTCTTATTAACTTAACCTTTCTCGCTTATCTTGTTGGATTGGTTAAGTGTGATTTATTAACTTAACCATGTTCAGTCATTAAGTATTCCACATTTAACTTAACCCCATTAGCTCATCAAGTTATACTGGCAAGTGTCATTAATCAATTCAAGTTAAGTTAACTCATCCACCCATCATGTCATGTTGGTTAAGTGTTTCCTTCTGGTGTTGACTTGACCCTACCTCAATTCATGTTATATTGGTTAAGTGTTGCCCTCTCGTGTTAACCTGACCCTTCCCATACATCACGTTATATAATTGGTTTTAAGTGTTTTCCTCTTGTACTACTTAACCCTACCACATGTCATTATATATTTTGGTTAAGTGTTACTTTATTTAACTTAACCCTATCATCTGCTTGATTAACATGTTACAATGGTTAAGTGTTCTAAATTTACTTAACCTCACCTGTAACACCCCGTAATTCTACAACATTAAGTTTCACAAATTAAAGTATAATTAAATTTTAGATGAATAATTAAGGGAAACGGGTTACGCCATTGCGTTTGTCTCGAAATTCTTCTTGAGATAGAGTCCGAGTTTGCGTAAATTGGACTCCGTATGAAAAAGGTATCCTTAAATTAAATATTGCAGCAAAACATGAAAAAAGAGGAATGAGAAAAGAATAATGTTTAGCATTGTTCTAACTTTTGTAAGCAAAAGACTTAGCAGCTTATTTGGTTGGAACACATGACTTACATATAAGAGGTACAGAGTTCGATCCCCGCCAGCGCCTTATTTTTGTTTTAGGGGAATGACTTAAAATAGCCTAGTGTGAACGCAGTTCAAAACGTGGTTTAGTGTGAAAATGGGTAATTGGGAAGATAGATAAAAAGAAAAAAAAATGAATATATATATATATATATACGCATATATATATATATATATATATATATATATGACGTGTACGCATCATGTAGCGTACGTTGCGCATTTTTGGTTGTCAAGGATTGTTTTTTTAAATGGCCTTCCCCAATTGGATTTATGACAAATTAAAAGTAAGAAAAGATTTACTCATATATATATATATATATATATGGGCAATTAATGTAAACGGTAAAGGGAAAATGTATCTATTAAATACGTATTTATGTTTGAATTGATTGACAATAAATAATAAAAAGAAAAGATGAACATTAGAATATCACTTTTGTTATGTTAACATTAGAATAACATTTCGTTAAGAAATGTATATTTAGATTAAAATGTTTATTCAGATTAAATTGACATTTCAGTTAAGAAATGTTCATTTAGCTAATGTTTTGTTAAAAATAAAAAAAATGTCCTTTTGGTTATGATATGTTAGGAAAGAACCAATGTGTCATTTATGAAAAAAATAAACATTTAATATGCTGAGTCAATGCTGAGTCATTTCTGACTCATTGCTAAGTCAATAGGATAATTCTATCTTGAGTGAACGGTTGTGGTCATTTCTAGGGTTAATCAAACGGCCTAAATTAATCCTAAAATTCTATATATACAACCTAGCTCTTAACCTAATTCACACAATTAAACTTGAAGCCGTCACGCTGCTATAAGATAGCTTGGAATGGCCGCCACCTAAAGCTTAAAGACAAACAAAGCTAGAACAAATCAAATTCAAAACTGAGAATCAAAACAATGTCTACCCAAAGGAACGCATCTCAATTTCAGAACCTCAGATCTCAGAAAAACAAGACCGTCTTGCGTTGTAAGTATAGTGGCTCTTTAGATGGGAATGCGATTAAGACATGATTTGATGTAAATTGTAATATGGAATTATATCAGTGTTGATGATGTTGTTTTATATTTGTTATTTGTGATAATTTAAATGTTGTGGTGATTGAATCTTTTATGTAGTGTGAATCAAACAATCAACACCTTACGAATTGTATGTATACAGTTAGATCTAAATATAGGCTTATGCAAGTTATAGGTTGCAAGTTAGATTTACACAAATATTTATATGATTCATGTAGGCTCTATGTATATATGTTTTAAACCAATTGTGCCTACATGACTAGAACAGATCTATATTCACATGTTCTTATGCAAGTGAGAACTTATAATCGGATCCATGTCAAGATCCATTTAGGATTGATATGAAAGTTTATTGTTAGATCTATGTTTATACATATGTGTTGCAAGTTCACACCCTTAAGTGGTTGTCAAAATTATACATATAGTTTTGTCTTATGCCAGTTTTATGTTTGAGGTTATGCCTAGACCTATGCATTAACATGTTATACCATGTTGTAGTGGATTCATATGACACCTATTAGGTTATACCTTTATGTTAGGCTAAAACTATATGATTCATGTGACACCTATTTAACTAGGCCCAATATTTATATGCAAGTTTGTGGCATGTTATGCAATGTTATGATATTCATGTCGATTATTTTGCAGGTTCATACCTATGATGTTCATATTGACTATGTCGAAAATGCCAAGTTTACACCTATGACATGTTTATGTTAATGAATTATTTTTATGCCAATTTTGTGTACGCTAAATCAGGCTAAGTTTTTAGCCTAATATTATATGTCAAAATCATGCGGACGGAAAATTAGGCTAAGATTGTTAGCCTAATATTTAGACGGGGTAACGTTGGGTAAAATTAGTAATTATAGGAAACTTGACATAAATTGGTTAAAAATCACATAAGTGATTTATGGCTTAAAATGGTATTAATTATATACCTAAACTAATGAGGTAGATTGGAAACAAATTTGGCAGTAACTTGAATTTGAATAATTTACATAATTAAAATGTAAATTAGAAAATACGAATATGCTTAACACGAGGTTGGATTGAGTTGCGATGTAAACCTGCTCGGACCCGCCCGACTGTCCTGTAATCATAACAATACATATCCAATGTGAGAGGTTAAGGCATTGGGCCCAGTAAAGACCCGAGGATAGACTGAGTTGTGGCTTAAGACTGCCCGGAACCGACCGGCATACAGGCAGCCACAACAATACCTATCTAATGTGAGTGGTTGGTGCTTTAATAAGACAATTAAAGCTATGTTAGGATTGGTAGGTTTAAGTTAATCTGAACAATTAACGAACTTAACATGTTAACAAGACAAGACTTGTAGGGGCTATGTAACTAAGAAAACACTTAGCCAATTTAACATGTTAACTAGAATAGAAGGTGAGGTTAAGTAAAGTTAATACACTTAACCAATTTAACATATTACCTAGACTAGAGGGTGAGGTTAAGTAAATTCAGGACACTTAACTGTTATAACCTGATAATTAGATAAGTGGGTGAGGTTAAGTAAATTTAGAATACTTAACCATTATAACACGTTAGCTAGATAAGTGGGCAAGGTTAAGTAAATACACTTAGCCAATTTAATAGTTAGCTAGACTAGAGGGTGGGGTTAAGTAAACTTAGAACACTTAACCATCATAATGTGATAAATTGAACAGGGTTAAGTTGAAACATGAAGGGACAATACTTAGCCATTAGAATATGTTAATTAAACAGATGTTAGAGTTAAGTTAACTAAGGGTACACTTAACCGTTATAACATGTTAGTTAAAACAGACGGGCAAGGTTAGGTTAAAAAGGACACTTAACCAATACAAGGTGAATGGGTAGGATTAAGTAATAAGAAATACTTAACCAATATAACTTGGTTTGTGATAAGGTTAAGCCAACGTGAATTACTGATAACATTTAACCAGTTTAACATGACAAATGAATGGGTTAAGTTAACTTGTATCGACTAATGACACTTAACCAATCCAACTTGACGAGAAAGAGAACTAAGTAGTAAACCTTAGTTGAAAGGGGCTAAGTAGTAAACCTTAGTTAAGAAAACGATGATTCAGGAAATTAAGTGGTAAACCTTAGTTAGGAAAACTAAGTAGTAATCCTTAGTATAACACAAGGAGGAGCGAACTACCATCTGATCTTAAAGAAGGCTCCAAAGAATTGGGTTACGAAGCCCGAGGCTTCGAGGGGACGTGAGGGTACTCTTGGTATCCCTCTGTGAGAATGCAGATGATCCGCCTGGGCTCACAGAGGTTAAGTTCTGCGTTAGAAGAACCAAGGGTATTCCATGGTTGCAATATAAGGCAGCCTAAAGACTAGGATGGACCAGCGTGATTCGGTGGGACAAATGGCCCTGTCATAGCGACCCGTCGTCTACCTACCATCTTGAGTCAGTCGAGATATGCATGCGGAAAGGTAGAGAACTCCCAACAGACCATATACTTGCTATGTAGTTATGGGTGAGGCTGGCCAATAGGAAAGTGGGGGCATAGGTGGCAAGAGTATAGTTCTCGTGCTTGATTTTCTTGGATTGCCTTTCATTAGTTGAGGGAGGGGTCAGGTGGGACCATAGCCACTGGAAAAATAGACCTTAGCATCTGCATTGGCAGATATCTGAAAGCTCCCGACCGAGTTCCTTGTTTCTAGAATAGCCCTGCCACGGGACTCAGGTCGCACATTTCAGGACATGTGCATCTAGACAACGATAAACGATTCGAGACACATACGTGGGGAAAGTCTAGGAACATATACCACTCTAGGTAGTGTGTCCTAGACTAGGGGCATCGTTCGACAGGCAGCATAATCCTTAATTGGACCTAGTGGTATAAATCCTGAATCCGAGAAGTATTTGGTAAGTCGCATAAACCCTAGTTGAATCTAGGAAGTGCTCGATAAGAAAACCCTAGATTAGATCTAGGTAATAAATAATAGATGTACACCTAAAGGCAACCGCAATTACAGGGATTGGGATCACGTTATCATCTTTATACAGATTACTAGTTGGGATACTAGTTAGGTGGTGCAGAGATATAGAATGGGGTGTGATAGTATATTCTGTTTAAATTGTCTTGCTTTGGTTTATATTAGTCTGTTATTCTGGTACTGTCCCATTTTCCAGTTTACTCCTATCATGAACTTTATCCTGTTCACATGCTAAAAGCCACTAGACTTACTCAGGCTTTATGTCTGACTCTATTTTTCTTTCGTCTTCTTTTCTTCCGTTTCCCCCCCTCAGGTAGTCAGGGAGGGAATAACTCTGCTTAGTATGGACTGTTACTCTTTCCAAGCTTAAAGACTCTTGGATATATCACTTTAGACTCTCTTTTCTGCTGCTATGGCTGGCTTATGCTAAATTGGGGAATATAAATGTTATTCTATGCTTCTTTATTTTGTAAGACAGATGATACTCTGGTATTGGAAAGCAATTGTTGTACAAACTATTCTATCAATAAAGTAAAGTTTTATTTCCCGCTGTTTTAATTTTGTCTGTCTTGTAATTTATCTGCATATTTTACCTTAAATGCTCCATAAAACTTAGTGCATTCCCTTTGTGAGTGACACTAACAGATGTGGGGTGTTACACGTGGTATCAGAGCTGAAGGTTACCGGATCAGATAAAAGATTTGAAAAATTATTTTCAAAACATTTTTTTAAAAAGAAGCATTTTCAAAAGAAAAGATTTGGTTTAAAGGCATATTCCCCAAAGCCATACTCACTATCTTCTGATTCTCTATTTGAATTATTGTCCCCTTCTTTCTTGAGTCTTCGGGGCTCCTGGCTTTCTGGGAGGTAACCTCATCGCAGGATGGTTCCGTAAGCTTGATAAGACATCGATACCGATCGAAGGGCGAAGCAGTGCCCGACTTCCATCTATGGTCGTGGTAGTTTCACCTGCGGCTAATTTTCTTCCAAGCTTTGTAGGGTTCTTTGTGCGATAGAGGTAGCTTTAGAGAGAACTGTAAACATGTTACACAAGGATGGTAAAGGTGGGAGATTAATAATTGTGGCAGGTGCCATAGGTAGGAAGAAAGACTGACCTTAAGAGAGGTAAAAAGTACATAGCAACCTTTAGCTTTAGACCCTCAGATTTGTAACATGATGGATAAGCTAAGTAGATGAGAGATCTCTAATCATCTTAGTATATACACTAGTATCAAGGTTAACATCTGTTTATCATGGAAATGGAGGTGAAGAAGCTTCGCAATCATGAAATTAAATTAGATAAGGTACCGTATAGTGAAGCTCAAGAAGGTGCGACATATAAGACTGGAGACTAGACACGAGCATCATACCCTTTTTCTTAAGGGTATATCCCTGATCTCTTTTTCTAGGAATTTTATGCATACTTTCTAGCTTTTAAGGTATATCCTCTAGGACATATCATCGATCTTTAGGTAGAAGCCAATGGATGTAAACATGTATTTGAAACATGTTATGATTGATGGTTGCAAGTGGTTGCTCGTAAATGCATATACACACCATAGGCGCTAGAACAACTTAGTCACTTTCATATTGCATTCGCATAATTGTATTTGTTTACAGATTGAACTCAATGTGTTATCATATGGACGTTGCGTTTGAGTGAATGGTTTTGCCCTCATATAGAAATGATATGTATCATTAGGATTGCATACATGATTGTACACATTGCACTGACATAATTCACATCAAGGAGGTCGACTGAATCAGCAGACCGCCTGATTTTGCATTAGATAAAGACATATACACACACTATGCATATAAATATGAAAGAATTTAGAAATATTTTTAAGAACAACGAATGCTTGTGATTGAATGGTTTAGTAGATGGGTGATTGGATGGTAGGACACATTCTTCCTAACTTGAAGATTTCGGGGATGAAATCTCTTTAAGAAGGGAGAATGTAACACCCCGTAATTCTGTAACATTAAGTTTCACAAATTAAAGAATAATTAAATTTTAGAAGAAGAATTAAGGGAAACGGGTTACGCCATTGCGTTCGTCTCGAAATTCTGCTTGAGATAGAGTCCGAGTTTGCGTAAATTGGACTCCGTGTGAAAAAGACATCCTTAAATTAAATATTGCAGCAAAACATGAAAAAAGAGGAATGAGAAAAGAATAATGATTAGCATTGTTCAAACTTTTGTAACCAAAAGGCTTAGTAGCTTATTTGGTTGGAACACATGACTTGCATACAAGAGGTACAGAGTTCGATCCCCGCCAGCGCCCTATTTTTGTTTTAGGGGAATGGCTTAAAATAGCCTAGTGTGAACGCAGTTCCAAAAGTGGTTTGGTGTGAAAATGGGTAATTGGAAAGATAGATAAAAAGAAAAAAAATGAATATATATATACATACACACACATATATATATATATATATATATATATATATATATTTGACGTGTACGCATCATGTAGCGTACGTTGCGCATTTTTGGTTGTCAAGGATTGTTTTTTTTTAAATGGCCTTCCTCAATTGGATTTATGACAAATTAAAAGTAAGAAAGGATTTATTCATATATATATAAATATTTATATATGGGTAATTAATGTAAACGGGAAAGGGAAAATGTGTCTATTAAATACGTATTTACGTTTGAATTGATTGACAAATAATAAAAAGAAAAGATGACTATTAGAATATCACTTTTGTTATGTTAACATTAGAATAATATTTCGTTAAGAAATGTATATTTAGATTAAAACGTTTATTCAGATAAAATAGACATATCAGTTAAGAAATGTTCATTTAGCTAATGTTTTGTTAAAAATAAAAAAATGTCCTTTTGGTTATGATATGTTAGGAAAGAACCAATGTGTCATTTATGAAAAAACATGAACATTTAAAAAGTGGTTTGGTGTGAAATTGGGTAATTGGGAAGATAGATAAAAAGAAAAAAAATGAATATATATATATATATATAAATACATACGCATATATATATATATATATATATATGACGTGTACACATCATGTAGCGTACGTCGCGCATTTTTGGTTGTCAAGGATTGTTTTTTTTTAAATGGCCTTCCCCAATTGGATTTATGACAAATTAAAAGTAAGAAAAGATTTATTAATATATATATATATATATATAAATATTTATATATGAGTAATTAATGTAAACGGTAAAGGGAAAATGTGTCTATTAAATACATATTTACATTTGAATTGATTGACAATAAATAATAAAAAGAAAAGATGAACATTAGAATGTCACTTTTGTTACGTTAACATTAGAATAACATTTCGTTAAGAAATGTATATTTAGATTAAAATGTTTATTCAGATTAAATTGACATTTCAGTTAAGAAATGTTCATTTAGCTAATGTTTTGTTAAAAATAAAAAAAAATGACCTTTTGGTTATGATATGTTAGGAAAGAACCAATGTGTCATTTATGAAAAAACATGAACATTTAATATGCTGAGTCATTTCTGACTCATTGCTGAGTCAATATGATAATTCGGTCTTGACTGAACGGTTCTGGTCATTTCTAGGGTTAATCAAACAGCCTAAATTAATCCTAAAATTCTATATATACAACCTAGCTCTTAACCTAATTCACAGAATTAAACTTGGAGCCGTCACGCTGCTGTAAGATAGCTTGGAATGACCGCCGCCTAAAGCTTAAAGACAATCAAAGCTAGAACAAATCTAATTCAAAACTAAGAATCAAAACAACGTCTACCCAAAGGAATGCATCTCAATTTCAGAACCTCACCGTCTTGCGTTGTAAGTATAGTGGCTCTTTAGATGGGAATGCGATTAAGACATGATTTGATGTAAATTGTAATACAGAATTATATCAGTGTTGATGATGTTGTTTTATATTTGTTATTTGTGATAATTTGAATGTTGTGGTGATTGAATCTTTTATGTATTGTGAATCAAACAATCAACACCTTATGCGAATAGTATGTATACAGTTAGATCTAAATATATGCTTATGCAAGCTATAGGTTGCAAGTTAGATTTACACAAATATTTATATGATTCATGTAGGCTCTATGTATATATGTTTTAAACCAATTGTGCCTACATGACTAGAATAGATCTATATTCACATGTTCTTATGCAAGTGAGAACTTATAATCGGATCCATGTCAAGATCCGTTTAGGATTGATATGAAAGTTCATTGTTAGATCTATGTTTATACATATGTGTTGCAAGTTCACACCCGTAAGTGGTTGTCATAGTTATACATATAGTTTTGTCTTACGCCAGTTTTATGTTTGAGGTTATGCCTAGACCTATGCATTAACATGTTATACCATGTTGTAGTGGATTCATATGACACCTATCAGGTTATACTATGTTATACCTTTATGTTAGGCTAAAACTATATGATTCATGTGACACCTATTTAACTAGGCCCAATATTTATATGCAAGTTTGTGGCATGTTATGCAATGTTATGATATTCGTGTCGATTATTTTACAAGTTCACACCTATGATGTTCATATTGACTATGTCGAGAATGCCAAGTTTACACCTATGACATGTTTATGTTAATGAATTATTTTTATGCCAATTTTGTATACGCTAAATTAGGCTAAGTTTTTAGCCTAATATTATATGTCAAAATCATGCGGACGGAAAATTAGGCTAAGATTGTTAGCCTAATATTTAGACGGGGTAACGTTGGGTAAAATTGGTAATTATAGGAAACTTGACATAAATTGATTAAAAATCACATAAGTGATTTATGGCATAAAATGGTATTAATTATATACCTAAACTAATGAGATTGATTGGAAAAAAAATTTGGCAGTAACTTGAATTTGAATAATTTACATAATTAAAATGTAAATTAGAAAATACGAATATGCTTAACACGAGGTTGGATTGAGTTGTGATGTAAACCTGCCCGGACCCGCCCGGCTGTCCTGTAATCACAACAATACCTATCCAATGTGAGAGGTTAAGGCATTGGGCTCAATAAAGACCCGAGGTTAGACTGAGTTGTGGCGTAAGACTGCCCGGAACCGACCGGCATACAGGCAGCCACAACAATACCTATCTAATGTGAGTGGTTGGTGCTTTAATAAGACAATTAAAGCTATGTTAGGATTGGTAGGGTTAAGTTAATTTGAACAATTAACCAACTTAACATGTTAACAAGACAAGACTTGTAGGGGCTAAGTAACTAAGAAAACACTTAGCCAATTTAACATGTTAACTAGACTAGAAGGTGAGGTTAAGTAAAGTTAATACACTTAACCAATTTAACATATTACCTAGACTAGAGGGTGAGGTTAAGTAAATTCAGGACACTTAACCGTTATAACCTGATAATTAGATAAGTGGGTGAGGTTAAGTAAATTTAGAATACTTAACCATTATAACACGTTAGCTAGATAAGTGGGCAAGGTTATGTAAATACACTTAGCCAATTTAATATGTTAGCTGGACTAGAGGGTGGGGTTAAGTAAACTTAGAACACTTAACCATCATAGTGTGATAAGTTGAACAGGGTTAAGTTGAAACATGAAGGGACAATACTTAACCATTAGAACATGTTAATTAAACAGATGTTAAGGTTAAGTTAACTAAGGGAACACTTAACCGTTATAAAATGTTAGTTAAAACAGATGGGCAAGGTTAGATTAAAAGGGACACTTAACCAATACAAGGTGAATGGGTAGGGTTAAGTAATAAGAAATACTTAACCAATATAACTTGGTTTGTGATAAGGTTAAGTCAACGTGAATTACTGATAACACTTAACCAGTTTAACATGACAAATGAATGGGTTAAGTTAACTTGTATCGACTAATGACACTTAACCAATCCAACTTGACGAGAAAGAGAACTAAGTAGTAAACCTTAGTTAAGAAAACGATGATTCAGGAAACTAAGTGGTAAACCTTAGTTAGGAAAACTAAGCAGTAACCCTTAGTATAACACGAGGAGGAGCGAACGTCCATCTGATCTTAAAGAAGGCTCCAACGAATTGGGTTACGAAGCACGAGGCTTCGAGGGGACGTGAGGGTACCCTTGGTATCCCTCTGTGAGAATGCAAATGATCTGCCTCGGCTCACAGAGGTTAAGGTCTGCGTTATAAGAACCAATGGTATGCCTTGGTTGCAATATAAGGCAACCTAAAGACTAGGATGGACCAGCGTGATTCGGCGGGACAAATGGCCCTGTGATAGCGACCGGTCGTTTACCAACCATCTTGAGTCAGTCGAGATACGCATGCGGAAAGGTAGAGAACTCCCAACAGACCATATACTTGCTGTCTAGTTATGGGTGAGGCTGGCCAATAGGAAATTGGGGCATAGGTGGCAGGAGTATAGTTCTCATGCTTGATTTTCTTGGATTGCCTTTCATTAGTTGAGGGGGGAGGGTCAGGTGGGACCATAGCCACTGGAAAAACAGACCTTAGCATCTGCATCGGCAAATATCTGAAAGCTCCCGACCGAGTTCCGTGTTTCTAGAATAGCCCTGCCACGGGACTCGGGTCGCACATTTCTGGACATGTGCATCTAGACAGCGATAAATGATTCGCGACACATACGTGGGGAAAGTCAAGGAACATATACCACTCTAGGTAGTGTGTCCTAGACTAAGGGCATCGCTCGATAGGTAGCATAATCCCTAGTTGGACCTTGGTGGCATAAATCCTGAATCCGAGAAGTATTAGATAAGTCGCATAAACCCTAGTTGAATCTAGGAAGCGCTCGATAAGAAAACCCTAGATTAGATCTAGGTAATAAATAATAGATTTACACCTAAAGGCAACCGCAATTACAGGGATTGGGATCACGTTATCATTTTTATATAGATTACTAGTTGGGATACTAGTTAGGTGGTGCAGAGATATAGAATGGGGTGTGATAGTATATTCGGTTTAAACTGTCTTGCTTTGGTTTATATTAGTCTGTTATTCTGGTACTGTCCCATTTTCCAGTTTACTCCTGTCATGAACTTTATCCTGTTCACATGCTAAAAGCCACTAGACTTACTCAGGCTTTGTGTCTGACTCTGTTTTTCTTTCGTCTTCTTTTCTTCCGTTCCCCCCCAGGTCGTCAGGGAGGGAATAGCTCGGCTTAGTATGGACTGTTACTCTTTCCAAGCTTAAAGACTCTTGGATATATCGCTTCAAACTCTCTTTTCTGCTGCTATGGATGGCTTATGCTACATTGGGGAATATAAATGCTATTTTATCATTCTTTATTTTGTAAGACAGATGATACTATGGTATTGGAAAGCAATTGTTGTACAAACTATTTTATCAATAAAGTAAAGTTTTATTTTCCGCTATTTTAATTTTTTTCTGTCTTGTAATTTATCTGCATCTTTTACCTTAAATGCTCCACAGAACTTAGTGCATTCCCTTTGTGAGTGACACTAACGGATGTGGGGTGTTACATCACCCACTTGTCTAATTAACATGTTGTAACGGTTAAGTGGTCTAATTTAGTTAACCTCACCATCTAGTCTGTTGAATTGGCTAAGTGTTTTCTCGATTACTTAACCCCACCCTTCTTGTCCTTGTTAACATGTTATTACGGTTAAGTGTTTCCCTAATTACTTAACCTCACCATTTCTAGCTTGATTTATTCACGAGCCTTAATTAATTAATTAAAGCACCAACCTCTCACATTAGACAGGTATTGTTGTGGTCACTGGATGTGCCGGTCGGTTCCGGGCAGGTTTACATCACAACTCAGTCTGACCTCGGGTTCTTTTGGGCTTGATGCACTAACCACCCACATTAGACAGGTCTTGTTGTGGTCACTGGATATGCCGGTCGGTTCCAGGCAGTTTTACACCACAACTCAGTCTAACCTCGGGTTAGGCATATTCGTCTTTTCTAAATTCACATATTTTCTATACATGTCTAATTCTTTATTTAAATTAATCTTAATTTAATCATGCTATAATTATCCTTTTGATTATGCTCAAAATAAATGGTATATCAAATATACCAAATCTAAGCCATGTAATTTTCATGTTTATCCTTCTTACTTATGAGTAAATTATAAATCAATTATTGTCATGGCCCACTTTTCCCCTAAATCATATTCATAATCTTTGGTATATAAAAATTATACCATTTAAATGCCACTAATCGTTGGCATGTGCCAAACATGCCAATTACATATAATTTCATATTTTCCCATCGCTACCCCCGTGGAACGTACGCATGAATCACATAAAATGTTGGGCTAGTAAATTAGCCCAAACCCATAAACAAAAAAGGGTAATAAACAAGGGACTTGAAACAAACATAAAATAGCATACATTTAACTTATCATGTGTAACTTCGCATAGAAATATCATTAACTTAATTAAACAGGTAAAGGTGAACTTGTGACTAAGTTGGGTCTAATTGTCATGTAAACTTGACAAAGGTCTAGCATGGAGGTTTAACATATAATCATGGTTTCAACCAACAACTTAGCATATTAAATTATGTATGTCAAAACATAAGAAAGCTACTATAATCATTTTTACAACATAAATAGATTCAACCTAACATGAATATACATGAGTGTTGACCTAACATATAAGCATGTGTTTTAGATCATAAACTTGCAAATAACCACAATTTATAACATGACATATTTCACCATTTAATTGGCAAAATAAATCCATTACCCAATCATAATAGATTCCAATAACATATGATATGTTCATCACCACAAGCATATAGATATGATTAATATATAATATGTTCATTACCACAAGCATATAGATATAATTAATATATAATATGTTCATCACCACAAGCATATAGATATGATTAATATATACTATGTTCGTCACCACAAGCATATAGACATGATTGATTTCAATGATACTTTAAGATAAACGAGAATCAAATCTTATACATAAGCATCACTCTATATTCAAATTACATCATGTCATGATTCATTTGAAACGTTTAAATCTGCGTAATAACCAACTTACAAACTAAAAAGGAATTCTTGCGTTCTAAAATATGAATTCTGAAAATGGTAAGCTTGCCTTTGATGTAGATCGTTGAATTTGATAACTTTTAATTTGATTTTTGATTCAAGTTCTTATTTTGTCTTTGAATTGGTGACGGCTACTCCAAGTTCTCAATTGACAACATGATAGTTCTAGGATTATTTTTGTGTGATTTTTAGGTTTGAGCATTGGGTTGTTTATATAGAATTTCAATTCAATTTGAACCGTCGGTTGATCCTAGGGTTAATCGCAACCATTCAGACCAGATTAGAACTATCCAGAAACCCTAGTGACTCAGCAACTAGTCATCAGTCATCAAAAATCAGTTCTGGTCGGGGGGAGGGGGGTAGGTCGACCCCCAGGTCGACCTGTAGGGGGGAGGTCGACACTAGGGTCGACCCCCTGGTCGACCTGGGTCCTGGGCGGGAATTTTCCCACCCAGCCCGCTTCTGACTTCTGATTTGAATTTGAATTTGTTTTCGAGCTGTTTGAATTTATTTGAATTTTCTGGAAATTTCTGACATCCATAACTTCCTCATACGAAGTCCAATTTACGCAAACTCGGACTCTATCTCAACCTGAATTCCAAGACGAACATGATGGCGTAACCTGTTTCCCTTAATTATCACATTTGAAATTAAATATTCTTTGATTCGTTACTATAATGCTAACAGAAAATACGGGGTGTTACATTCTCCCCTTCTTTTAGGATTTCGTCCCCGAAATCTTCAAGTCGAGAAGAACTTATATCCTACCATCCAATCACTCATCTACTCAACCATCAAACACAAGCGTCCATTGTCCTTAAAATATTTCTAATGATTCATGATCATATGCATAGTGTGTGTACATGTACTTATCTAATGCAAAATCAGGCGGTCTACTGATTCAGTTGACCTCCTTAATGCAAATTATGTCAGTGCCCTGAGTCTATTATGTATGCAATTATTCCTAATCGTACTTTATAACTTCTACATGAGTGCACAATCATTCATACAAATGCAACGTCCATATCATAACACATCAAGTTTCAATTCATATGTATAAAAATTCACTCATGCATATGCAATATGAAAGTGACTGAGCTGATCTAGTGCCTAATGTGTGTATATGCATCCACGAGCAACCACTAGCAAACACTTGTAACCACTTGCATCCACCAAACATAACATGTCTCAAACACATGTTTACATCCATTGGCTTCTACCTAAGGATCGAGGATAGAAACGAGGGGATATACTTGAAAGCTAAAGACTAGCATGCAAATAGATTTAACAGAAAAAGAGGGATCAAGGATATACCCTTAAAAAGGGTAAGATGCACGTATCTAGTCTTCAGTCTTCTAAGTCGCATCTTCTTGAGCTTTACTCTAATGAACCTTAACTAATTTGACTTCACGATTGTGAAGCTTCCTGATTTCCATTTCCAAAACCTACTAGTAAGGATAGGACCTCGATCACTTACTATGCTAGTGGGTATCCAATGTTGTCGAACTATCTTTCCAAGATAAACTGATGTTAACCATGATGCCAAGTGTATATGATTAGAGGTCTCTCTTCTACTTAGCTTATCCATCATGTCACAATTCTGAGGGTCTAAAGCTAAAGGTTGCTAGTACTTTTAACCTCTCTTAAGGTCAGTCTTACTTAGGGTGCCAACCCTAACCATTTATTTCTCACGCAAACTATCCTAGTCGAACTCGACATCCCTTAAGTACAAACCCCAAAGGCCTAAACCAATATCAGATAAGCACCCAAGGGATACCTCCTCCGAATTTGGACAATCTATGTGAGATGATACTAACAAAACGACCAAACCATTGAGCACTTTACCGACTCGGGCTATCCCCGCCAATCTTGCTCCAGAATTATCGTTGATCGCATAACTGGCTTTGCAGTGTCATCTAGATACATGTGGAAGTCTGTCTCGAGTTTTAGGGGGAAAACTCCTACCCTAATCAAAAAATCTTGCGTACTCATGGACTACTCCAATGGATCGAAAATCATTGATAGATAAATAAGGTGATTCTAGGTAGCTAAGACAAAATGATCCCTTAGGATCGTACGAAATCTCAAGGGTATTCACGAGGCAAGTCGAAAGTCTACCTACCCTTGTTTCACAATTACTAGCTAACCAATCAATGCCTAGAATCAACCCATAGCCCAAAAACATAAGCATTACACTTTGACTCAGCACTTAATATAATTATTCTCAAATCATTACAAATCAAAGATAAATGAGTCGAACCACCTATTGGATTTGAGAAAATAATGGGATCCTCTACTATACAAGCTCTAGGGTGCAGAGACTCAACTATGGAAGCAGATATAAACGAATGTGAAGCGCTAAAATAAGAAGGAGTACTAACAGGACAATCAAAAAGGAAAAACTCTTTCAATAGAAATCTTACTACCTCTCTCTCAAGTATGCTGGCGGTGAGAGCATGCATTTGCCTTTCGGAAAATCCTGTCCCTTGTTCTTGCCCTTGCCCGTAATTATACGACCCGTCATAGCAAAATAAAGACACTTTCTCTTGTTTTAGGTTTTACTATTTTTTTCCTCCCCTCCTTTGTGAACCGAGTCCATATCCATGGGTTCTTCATCCTTGTGTTGTGCTCCGTAGCCAGACCCCCTCATTCTCAACTTTGCTATCCTTGTGTAACTTATTGACATGTCTCTCGAAAGCTGCCTCCATCGCACAGAGAATCCTACAAAGCTCGAAAGAAAATTACGGCTACAGATGGAAGTTAGGCAATTATATGCCCTTTGACAGGTGTCGTAGTCTCTTCAAGCCTACGGAACCATGCCGCGATAAGGTTACCTCCCAGAAAGCCAGGAGCCTAGGAGACTCAAGAAAGAAGGAAACAAGGACTCAAGTAGAGGGTCAAAAGATAGTGCATATGGATTTGGGGAATATGCCTTTAAAACAAAACTTTTCTTTTGAAAATGCTTCTTTTAAAACCGTTTTTGAAAATAATTTTTCAAATCTTTTATCTGATCCAGTAACCTTCAGCACTGATACCAAGTGAAACACGCCACCTTCGTTAAGGTCACTCACAAAGGGAATGCCTTAATTTCAGTGGAGCATTATAGGTAAAAGATGCAGATAAATTATATGATAAATAATTAAAGCAGCGGCAAATAAATAAAAATTTATTTCATTAATAAACAACTTGTACAAAGATTTTTTTACAATACCAAAGTACCTGTCCTGTTTAACAAAAATAAAGAAGCATAAAATGATTTCCCCAAATAAAGCATAAGCCAGCTATAGCTGTAGAAGAGAGAGTCCAAGGCAACACGTCAAAGAGTCTTCAAGCTTGGAAAGAGTAACGGTCCAAACAAACCAGAGCTATTCCCTCCCTGACTACCTATAGGGGGAGGGACGGAAAAAAAAAGACGGGAGAAAATGGGTCAGACAATAAGTCTATTAAGTTCAGTGATTACTAGCATTTAAACAAGGAAAAGGGATCATGACAGGAGTAACAGAACATAGGACAATACCCTAATATAAGACAAGATAGGTTGAACATGTGGTCGCACCCATTACTATAATCTCTGCACCGCCTAACTAGTGTCTCAACTAGTAATCTGCATAATTACGGTAATCGTGATCCCAACCCCCGTAATTGTGGTAGCCTTCAGGTGTACATCTATCGTGAGGATTGCACCTCAATCAGCCTAATTGCCATGAACATGTTAGATGTACCCTTATTACCCTATCGATCGGCTCCCTACTTGTATTCATGTTCCATGTGTCTGTGTCAGTCGGCCCTCTCTTGCGTGTAGCTACCCTGTGTTGGTCCCACTATAAGGTGTATCAATCCTTATGATAGCGACCCCCGACACGATTCAAGAATGCATAGTGTAAAACTACTGGTACCCAGTGCCTGCTTTTTACCACTCCGGAGTACGTGCACGCCCGTAAAACGTCGGAACATACACTGACGTACCCCCTGCCGTTATTTTTGACCACTTATATTCAACCCAGTAATCGTGCCCCACCCTGCCTAGTTTCAGGGTACCATGATACATCTATGTGGGTTACTGCTGAAATGGGACCCGTTACTAGGGTTTCCTGCTGGTTAAGTTTATGGGCCTATATTTACTAATATTACCCACCAACCCGATGTGTAATTAACCTTTCCATCGATTCAAGCATGTTTATTTAACGGTTAAGTTCTGTGGGCTTATATTTACTAATATTACCCACCACCCGATATGTACTTAACCTTCCCACAGATTCAAGCATGTTTATTTAATGGTTAAGTTCTGTGGGCCTATATTTACTAATATTACCCACCAACCCGATATGTACTTAACCTTCCCACTGATTCGAGCATGTTTATTTAATGGTTAAGTTCTGTGGGCCTATATTTACTAATATTACCCACCAACCCGATATGTACTTAACCTCCTACTCGTCAAGTCGTGTTGGTTAAGCGGTTCTTATTAACTTAACCTTTCTTTCTTTTCTTGTTGGATTGGTTAAGTGTGATTTATTAACTTAACCCTGTTCAGTCATTAAGTATTCCCCATTTAACTTAACCCCATTAGCTCGTCAAGTTATACTGGTCAAGTGTCATTAATCAATTCAAGTTAAGTTAACCCATCCACCCGTCACGTCATGTTGTTTAAGTGTTTCCTTCTGGTGTTGACTTGACCCTACCTCAATTCATGTTATATTGGTTAAGTGTTGCCCTCTCGTATTAACCTAACCCTTCCCATACATCACGTTATATAATTGGTTAAGTGTTTTCCTCTCGTATTACTTAACCCCACCACATATCATTATATATTTTGGTTAAGTGTTACTTTAGTTAACTTAACCCTATCATCTGCTTAATTAACATGCTACAACGGTTAAGTGTTCTAAATTTACTTAACCTCACCCACTTGTCTAATTAACATGTTGTAACGGTTAAGTGATCTAGTTTTACTTAACCTCACCATCTAGTCTGTTGAATTGGCTAAGTGTTTTCTCGATTACTTAACCCCACCCTTCTTGTCTTTGTTAACATGTTATTACGGTTAAGTGTTTCCCTAATTACTTAACCTCACCATTTCTAGCTTGATTTATTCACGAGCCTTAATTAATTAATTAATTAAAGCACCAACCTCTCACATTAGACAGGTATTGTTGTGGTCACTGGATGTGCCGGTCGGTTCCGGGCAGGTTTACACCACAACTCAGTCTGACCTCGGGTTCTTTTGGGCTTGATGCACTAACCACCCACATTAGACAGGTCTTGTTGTGGTCACTGGATATGCCGGTCGGTTCCGGGCAGTTTTACACCACAACTCAGTCTAACCTCGGGTTAGGCATATTCGTCTTTTCTAAATTCACATATTTTCTATATATGTCTAATTCTTTATTTAAATTAATCTTAATTTAATCATGCCATAATTATCCTTTTGATTATGCTCAAAATAAATGGTATATCAAATATACCAAATCTAAGCCATGTAATTTTCATGTTTATCCTTCTTACTTATGAGTAAATTATAAATCAATTATTGTCATGGCCCACTTTTCCCCTAAATCATATTCATAATCTTTGGTATATAAAAATTATACCATTTAAATGCCACTAATCGTTGGCATGTGCCAAACATGCCAATTACATATAATTTCGTATTTTCCCATCGCTACCCCCGTGGAACGTACGCATGAATCACATAAAATGTTGGGCTAGTAAATTAGCCCAAACCCATAAACAAAAAAGGGGTAATAAACAAGGGACATGAAACAAACATAAAATAGCATACATTTAACTTATCATGTGTAACTTGGCATAGAAATGTCATTAACTTAATTAAATGG
Source organism: Allium sativum (assembly GCA_030737875.1). Lineage (NCBI taxonomy): Eukaryota > Viridiplantae > Streptophyta > Magnoliopsida > Asparagales > Amaryllidaceae > Allium > Allium sativum. Next base: position 663,572,132 of record CM060913.1, read on the forward strand.
GTAAAGGTGAACTTGTGACTAAGTTGGGTCTAATTGTCATGTAAACTTGACAAAGGTCTAGCATGGAGGTTTAACATATAATCACAGTTTCAACCCACAACTTAGCATATTAACTTATGTATGTCAAAACATAAGAAAGCAACTATAATCATTTTAACAACATAAATAGATTCAACCTAACATGAATATACATGAGTGTTGATCTAACATATAAGCATGTGTTTTAGATCATAAACTTGCAAATAACCACCAATTTATAACATGACATATTTCACCATTTAGTTGGAAAAATAAATCCATTACCCAATCATAATAGATTCCAATAACATATGATATTTTCATCTCCACAAGCATATAGATATGATTAATATATAATATGTTCATCACCACAAGGAAATAGACATGATTAATATATAATATGTTCGTCACCACAAGCATATAGACATGATTAATTTCAACGATACTTTAAGATAAATGAGAATCATATCTTATACATAAGCATCACTCTATATTCAAATTACAACATGTCATGATTCATTTGAAACGTTTAAATCTGCGTAATAACCAACTTACAAACTAAAAAGGAATTCTTGCATTCTGAAATCTCAATTCTGAAATTGGTAAGCTCGCCTTTGATGTAGATCGTTGAATTTGATAACTTTTAATTTGATTTTTGATTCAAGTTCTTATCTTGTCTTTGAATTGGTGACGGCTACTCCAAGTTCTCAATTGACAGCATGATAGTTCTAGGATTATTTTTGTGTGATTTTTAGGTTTGAGCATTGGGTTGTTTATATAGAATTTCAATTCAATTTGAACCATTGGATGATCCTAGGGTTAATCACAACTATTCAGACCAGATCAGAACTATCCAGAAACCCTAGTGACTCAGCAGCAAGTCATCAGTCATCAAAATTCAGATCCGGTCGGGGAGGGGGGGGGGGGTGGATGGGTAGGTTGACCCTTAGGTTGACCTGTAGGGGGGAGGTAGACACTAGGGTCGACCCCCTGGTCGACTTGGGTCCTGGGCAGGAATTATCCCGCCCAGCCCGCTTTTGACTTCTGATTTGAATTTGAATTTGTTTTCGAGCTGTTTGAATTTATTTGAATTTTCTGGAAACTTCTGACAGCCATAACTTCCTCATACGAAGTCCAATTTACGCAAACTCGGACTCTATCTCAACCAGAATTCCAATACGAACACAATGGCGTAACCCATTTCCCTTAACTCTCAAATTTGAAATTAAATATTCTTTGATTCGTTACTATAACGCTAACAAAAAATATGGGGTGTTACAACAACTTCCTAAGTACCAACCCCGAAGATCGAAATCAACATCAGATTGTTACTCAGAGAATCACTCACTCAACCAAACTTCTGTTTGTCATTTATATTCATCTTTGATCAGCATTAATTAATTATTAATGCACAGACCTCTCACATTAAGTCGATTTCTTATGGCCGCTGGATATACCGGGCGGTTCCGGGCAGACTTCTACCACAAGCAAGACTTAACCTCGTGTCTAAGCATCTTTTAATTTCTGCCTTTGACCTCTCACATTAGACTACCGTTTGTGGTTGCTGGATTTGCCGGGTGGGTCCGGGTAGTCTTATACCACAAACGAGTCTAACCTCGTGTCTTAGGCCTTTATTACTCATTAAATTTATGCCTTTGACCTCTCATATTAGACTACCGTTTGTGGTTGCTGGATTTGCCGGGCGGTTCCGGGCAATCTTACACCACAAACGAGTCTAACCTCGTGTCTTAGGAATTTATTATTACACGTTATTATTCAACCCCAATTTGAATTTATATCCCTATTTCAAATTGCTAATAACTTCCAATTTTAACCCATGTCCATAATTGTCACTTAAATTATGTCCATAATTGCTATGCATATAAATTAGGCCAATTATGTCTCAAATGAATTATATGCCTTTATGCCATTTTATGCCAATTCACAATTTTGCAAAATTTAATATTTTCCCATTATCCCCACGTCGTTCGTACGTTGAACGTGAAATATGTTAGACTCGCAAATAGTCTAACTCATAAAAAGGAAGGAAATATCACAACTTGCATAACACACAAAATAGATCTAACTAGTATAACATGGATCAAAACTGGCATGATTATGATTCATATTAACATAAATTGGCATAATCAATACTTGCATAGGCAATAGTCATAAAACATAAATTTGTATAAACTATGTACTGTCATGGATCTAAATGTATAGATCTAAACATGTAATTATGAGCTTGCATATATGGATATGGTTTTCCTATGACTTGCATATGAATTTCATACAAACTTACATTCAAACTATCATATGATTCACATACAAAACTAGCATAGAAAATGGTCATAAATTTACATAAGTATGTTACTGACTTGGATCTAAATATAGATCTA